>OY987277.1:7291160-7894494 GCA_963920785.1 Sphagnum contortum | reverse complement strand
TTGAAAATTTTGGTTAACAAATCATAAGGTGGTATCATAATTAGGAAAACCTGGAGAGTATGATCCAACCCACCCTTCTTTAAATTTTTTAATGTTGAAAAGTAGGAAATTGCATTTGAAAATGAGGAGGCAAGCATATTGAAAGTTAGCCATAGGTTATATTCTTGTTTCTCCTAATCAATGAACAATGTGTAACAATAAATGTGTGAATGCATTGCAAATGAACTTTCAATAAGAATTTAAGGTTAAGTAATTTGAAACTTGGGAAAAAAAAAAAAAATTGTGAAGAAAATGGATAGAATCCATTGTCAAAAGAAAAATTAAATACATCATGGAACCAAAGGGAGACCTAACCTTGGCAGGAAACCAACCCACCAAATAAATTTATATTGCTTTGGAATTTGATACATGCATTCATCTAACCTTCCTACCATCCTTAAAACAAATTGCATGGTGAAGAAATTAGATTTGATTAAATTCATTTGAAATGTTTTGTTTGGTCAAAGGTTTCTTACTAATCTCTTTAAGTGCATTTTGCTAAGCCAATGTGGAGTCCCTCCAAAATATGTTTTACTAACCAAAAGTCATTCCATTTGTTGTCCTTTAAGGAAAGGTCATTCCTTTCAATTCATACATGTACTACATGATGACATTTCATAACATCTAGATGGAGTTAAATTGGCACATCTTTAGTAAGTGATTGTTAAAAAGGCTATGTTCCATATCAAGGCATTTCCATTGCTTGTTAATGTTAGTTGGAAAATTCAATCTGTGGATGAACATGCAAGCCCAAGTCCATGCATAAGGGCAATCTCAAAATTGGTGTGTAATGGTTTTTGGAACTTGAAGGTCACACACCATGCATTAGTTATGAATGGTTGGGTTTTTTTTTTGTGCACCAAATGTTAAATGCCAAAGTTATGTGCCACATTGCCTACATGAACTTAGAGTATTTTTTGGTCATTGCTTTTAATCATGTATCATTACACTTGAATTGAAAAGTACATGACATAATTTATTTCCACTTCTTTGGAATTGTTTGCACAAGTTTGCATCTATCATTCAATGATGTCTTCCCTTTTAAAAAATATTTTATTATGCAATTGTGACCACCCAAACCCAACAATTTGGGTCAAATTAAAATTTCAATGGTTTTCCATAAAAGAATATATGAAGGGAGGCCTATTAGGGTTTTTTTGAACTTCAATTATTTGGACTTTCTTGAATACCCCTTCATACAATACTCTTAATTTAACTCCTTGTGGAGTTTGTGACATTTCTCTTTCATAGTGTATACTGGGACTCCATTTGGGACAACTAACTTATAAGGATGAACTTGGTAGGTCATGTTAAAGTCTTTTGTGGAGCATAAAACAATTAGCGGGAAGGGTGATTCCTTTGATTGGTATACATTGATCAATTCTTCAAACACAATCAATTCCCTTGAATGTTTCAACTTTATTAAGGCCATTAATATGGTAGGTTGTTTGTGGCTTTTTCCCTTACACATGTTTTAATATTAGTGAGCTTAAGCTTAACATTTGCATTATTTCGTGAAAGAAATCTCCCAAACGTAGAATCCCCACATTTCAAATGCCTATGTTATGTAATTCATATGTTCTCTTGATGTAAACACTTTAAAGTGCACCCCTTTAAAGGTTTTGAACCATCAAATATTCACTAAGTAATTGGATCAACTAGGAAGGGGAGGGAGAGAAGTGAATTTAAGCAACATGTTGTTCCAAGTTTCATGATCTTATTCCAAATCATCAAGCCTCCAACTACCATATTTTGTTCTATTAACAATCACTAAAGATCTAGAACCCAAGATTTGTGTTTTGAGGGCTTACTTTTATTTAGCATGCGATGTATCATTACTTTAAATTACTACTTGAAATTAAAGTCCCTAGGTTCAAGTGCATATAGAATATATTTGCAAACATCACAAACTTAACATCTTATGACTTAGTAATGGAAATCATGCAAAATTCATTCACTCATAATTTGTACATTTCACACATTGTTATCATGCATTGAAAACATATTTGACACATGGATTTAGAAGAAGATGTGAAAATTTCATTTATAATTTCATATTTATAGTTTCATACTTCATCCATTAACACATTTATTTATGTCTCAAACATGTTTTGAACACATGATATTCATGTGTAAACCTTGCCAATGAAAAATGTGCAAAAGACCAATACCTAAGTTTCTTCTTGATTATTTCAACTAAAAAAGTTGTTTACATCTTTTATGTCAACATTAATGTCAAGTGACATGTTTAACAACTTGGACAAATCCCCTTCTTAAGCCCATTTCCACCTGAATCAAATTGTCCATCCTAGTTTTAGTGTCTTCTTCAAACTTTAATATGCTAAGCTTATATCTTAATTTAATTCAAATCCCAAGGTGCACATGAAGAATTCCAAAATGTTTATATTACATTTGTTCCTCCCCCAATATTGAGAATGTAATGCCATTTACATCACAAACTAAACATGTCACAACTTAGTAATGGAAATCATGTAAATTTTATTCATTCGTAACTCCTATGTTTTACACACTATTATCGTGCATTAAAAACACATTTGACACACAAATTTATAGGAAGATATGAAATTTGTGTGACATTCATTCATTCATAGGTTCATACTTCATCTATCAACATCTTTATCCATGTGTGAAACGTGGATGATTTTTGTGTGTGAAAGGTACAAACTTATGAATGAACGAATTTTGCATAATTTTCATTATTGATTCATCACATGCTAAATTTGTGATGTACACATTGGGATAGGATTTGTTGTTTTCCTTCCACCAGATGTTTATTTCCTATCATTTCATCAATTCTTGTTGATTGTTTCGCCATGGGCATCAAAAAAATTCCAATTAAAAGGAAATGATACCATGGTGTGAGAGGCCAACCCTACCTCATTCCATGTTAAATCTTTGAAGGGAATGGATATGGATCTCCTTAAACAATAACCTAACCATCTTAATGAGTTCTTTCATGACCTTCATCCTTTCTATTACATTGAAAAGAAACCCCATTCCATTTTATCATATGCTTTAACTAAATCAAATTTGAGATATACCATGGGCTAGTTAGTTTTCCTAGCCCAATCCACAACATCATGAACAAGGAGGACATTTTCCAATATATATTTGAATTGTAAGAAAGTTGATTGATTAAATTAATCACTTCAATAGGCAAGGGTTGTAATGTCTAAACACAAAAAATGTGTACTTGATAGGATGTTAGTTACTTAAGTTTTCTTTCTCCAATGTTTTGAAAGCAAGTGTAATTAAACCCTTCCTTTTTTAACCCCCTCAAGCAATTTCCCTTTTTGAATAGACTCCATAATCATGTGGTTTTGGTAATTTAAACCAATCAAGTACTAAAATCTTATGTAGAATTCCACAATCACCCCATTAGGGTTAGGGGCTTTACCTTTGTCCATGGCTTACATAGCCTACTCTATTTGCTTTTTTGAAATTGGATCTACTAGTAATCAATTCATTTCATTTGTGAATTTTTGAAGGACAATGCACACTACATTTTGTGAGAGATCTCCTAGGCTTAGAACAACTTGGTATACAATTTTAATTTAACTACCATGTTAAAAAATGATATTTCTTTGTCATTTGGACTAAATGGAATTTCATTAAATCTGAAACAGATATAATTTGTGTTGGTGTCTTGGATTTGGGATTAGTTTATAATAAAATCCTAACATTTGTGATGCCATTTGAATTCCATGTTGATTTAGATGCATCAAATTTTGAATTGGAACACTGCAAGGCAAAAATTCAAACAACACCCTCCAAAATCTAATTGATTATTATCTAGGTTTTGTATTAATTTTTTTCAAGTAGGTGGATTGGGACAACTAGAAGAGGGATGAGCTAAATTTGGCAAGAGTTTAAATAGGAAAGTGGAATTATTTTATAATCTTGATTTGTTTTCGTAACATCTAGGAATTCATTGTTTAAATATGGATTTTTTTTACTTTTTTCCTAAAATTATGCCAACATTTATACATTTGCCCCCAAAAGATTAACCCTTTGTACACTTTGTAAGGGATTTCTCATCATGACTATGTGAAATTTTTCTCCAAAAAAACATTGAATATGATAGTAGAATAATAATAAGACCTAAAAAATATGTCAATTGCACAAATGGAAACTTTGGCTATGATTATCTCGTGTGCAATAACTTTGTTTTCTTGGCAAATGATTGAATAGTATTATACTAGGTAAAGGAACCAAATGTAGTCATATAATATCTAGGTGATTATTATTATTGTAAGAATTTGATTGTTGTAAGCTAGGACATTCACTACATCTTTGATCATTTTCTAATAGAACTAATGGATAAATAATACTCAAAAGTGAAACCCAACTACCTCATATGACCTAATTTATAATAATGATGGATTAATGTGGTCAAATGTTCATATTTGCAAAAAACAATTCAATGATGAAACATGCAATGAAAAAGAACTCACATTGTCATAAAAATAAGACCACATACAATATTGTGACAATATATGATGTTAAAAATGTTGAACATATGCATAATATAGTTCATATGCAAATTTATGGAACTTAGTTTGTTGTCATGTTAGATTGGATCTTATTCATAAGGTTGGGGAGGCCAAGTTTCCATATTTTTCTAAATAGCGTGTGAAAAATGTATAATGCATTTTTGAAAAGTAAATTTTAAAATACATTTCAAAATAAAATTGCATACCTTAATTATTGAATACCACATTTAAATAAATATATGATTATGAATATAATTTTTATTTTTTTGAAATTAATAATAGAGGCACAAGAATTTGAAAGACACATGTAGGACATGTGTCATTTAATCTATGGCTGATTTGAATTGGAGACTTTGTAAAAAGGTGGGGTCAATTTGGATAAAGCCCATATAAATGGAAGTTTGGAATTGAGTAAAGATTTTAGAATGTTTCAACCTTGAATGGTGTTGATGTTGAAACTTTGAATGAGTTTGTTTCAAATAATTTATAAAGCATATTGCATTCTAAAGAATATTTTATACTAATATACATTACAACAAAATGCGTCCTATTCACTAAGTGCTTTCCCTGAATTTTGAATGAATTCATTGGTCCCACTAAACGAGGATTAATGAATTGCACCCATATTCTATAATAGTGAGAAGATGTCAAATATTTGATGGTTGCAATCAAATATTTAGAAAAATGATACAATAAACATTTATTCATATTAAATAATCAAATAATTATAGGGTGGATAAAAAAGGAAAAAAGAACATTAATGCGCCCATATAGAAAAAAAAACATATTTACCTAGGTGCTTCCTAAAACTCTTCATGGTCATAAGACATCCCCAACCCAATGACTGTTCAATTTCAACTCATTAATGTTTATGTAATGTGAACAAGGGCATTCACTTGAAAACATGTTATGAACCTTTTATACCTTAGTTTTTAATCCTCTTTGTCAAGTAAAAATAAAATGGTTTCCAAACACTACATAAACAACCTTAAGACATTTTTTCACAATAGGATTAACCATAATTAAAAATTAAGTTCATTCACATTTTGTGCCATTGTGTGAGTGGTTATAAATGTCCAGAATTATGTTGTTAAATTAGTATAAGATTGTAGCATACTATTTGTGTTTCTTTGATAAAAGCATGTTACGTGAGATGCTTTAAATTGCAATATTGTGATTCATTGGATAAAATTTAAATGAACATTGTACTAAAAACATCACAATTATTGGCAATGGCAACTAGTTACTATTGTAACACGTAAACAAGTTTGGCATTAAATAATTATGAAGGGAAAAAACTGGATTTTTGAAAAATTATAAAACACGACTGAGGTGTGTATAAAATACAACATAATTATTTTTAATGTAAAATTTGGAATCTTAGTAGAAATTATATTAAAATTTTGGCATGAAAGTGTTAAACATGCTTACTTGGTACGATAGTGGCCAACCTTAATGTCATAGGGCATTAATACTAATAAGTGCTTGCACCTTTTGTGAAATGTGATTAGACTTTGTGTCCAATTAAACCTACAACTAAATATCTTGAAAATACATGTTAGTTATGGATTGTGTTATATCAAAAGGATAGTAGAAATAAATTATGGGACAAAATTAAACTCCAAATATTTACTATAATTTTTTCATAGGATTATTTGAAATACATTAAAATACAGTTAATTTTTATTTTTTACTTGTGAAATACACTTGAATAATGTTGAATAAAATTCCAAAATTCCAAAAACAAATTCTTTGTCATTGTTTAATGTTGAACTTGCCACAAGCTACCATATATTGTATGAAAACCTTATCACTTGATTTGATTGTTCAATTGACTTAAAGAGTGCCAAACTTTTATAATTGAAAAACTGAAATTTGTTTATATTCACAATTTATGATTTCACATCATAAACCAAATTATGGTCAAACCAAATCAACCAATAGAACATTGAACAGATATTTACCAAGATCACAAATGAAAGTTGTATGGACATTGGAATGCCATGTTCATTATTAACCTATTGGCATATCAAATGGCATCCAAGATAACAACACAATGTTTTTAGTTTGATTTTATTTATAAGTGTATTGGTCCTAGCCATGATTATGTTCTTAGCCAACAAATTATTTTGTTGTGACTTGTTAAACAATGTGTTGAGGAAAAAAAAATGTTGAAATTTTGATATAAATGAGGACTTTGGAGGATTAAATATGCTTGGATGAGAATCACTACCCAATTTTAAAATATGAAAGTTATGTATAGATGTTGTGAAAACATTAACACAACTAGCAAAATCAAATGAAGGATTTGATGCACAATATTACATTACATGATAGCTAGTTTAGACACGTCACATTAATTTGTACACAATTTCACGCTACCATCACATTAGTATAATCATAGATAAGAAATTGTGTGATACACAATAATGAATAATTTATAATGGGTAAAATAGTTACCATGACAATGAAAAGGAAAATTTGAAATTAAATATCATTCACCATGAAATTTTTGTATGCAACCGAGGAAAAAAAACCTTCATATGATTAACCAAAACCATGAATACAAATAATCAAAATTTCAATTACAATTTTAATTTACAAGAGATTGCAAAAACCTTCACATAAGGAACCAACTAATAATGAAAATAAAATAAGAGATCTGCATTAGGACAACAAAAAAAATTACAAATTAAGCATAGTTTATTTTTCTTGTATTTTTTTCATTCTTCTTTTCTAGTTAACAATGCTTGAAAAATGTTTTCCCCTCTTGTTTGAAAGTTCTTTATTTGCTTCCAACTCCAAATTGATTTGGCACTCACTTCATGTGACTAAGTTTTTTCTATTGTCATTGTATGCTAGTTTGTCGTTATGAGATAAGCCATGTACACCATTTCTTTGAGGTCTTTTGATATATACATTAAGTTTTTAGTCTTATGTTGCTACACAATTTTGATTAAGCTTGGAATTGGGAGAATTTATAGTAGACTAGGATGATAAGGAGGATGGGAAGGATGCATTTGCAACAATGGGAAAATGATTGAATTGTGACGATATAACTAACAAGTTCTTTGTGCAACTTTGAAAAGAACTTGAAAATGTAAGTTAACTTAAACAAAATAATGTTTACATTTTGCAGCTTCTATTCTTGTGTCTACCTACTGCAAACTTTCTACAAACATGGATTGATAATACCTTGCAAATTTACATGTTAGACTTTTGCCAACAATGAAATATTTTAGCAAAATTTGGAACATTCTTAGTTGCTAAAGATCGACAATTTTCGAATACCTAAATAATAAAAAGTGAATAAAAGTTGATTGTTGTGACTAAATTTGATTTCTAATCAATGATATTTTCTTTGGAATTGATGATTTTATTTTAGTGATTTTAAAGTTGCTTCAAGGTCTTCCTTTTCTAGACAATATTATGCACCTTATAAACTAAGAGTTGTTTTGTGTGCATGCTACATATAATTTTTTTGGGTGTGGTGGATTAAGGTTTGCATTGTTTTATTCCTTTAAAATAAGTTTAATGTTTTTTTCTTCAATTTGAACAATCAAGTAGTTTTGCATTATTGTCCCTTTGCCTTTAAAATTTTAGTCTAAAATGGATGATGAAATTTGTCACCTTAGATTGTTTGCATTGTGCAACCAATCCATCATCAATAGAAATGGCCACAATATCCCAAAGATTTGGAGAAACAAAAATTTAAATCTTTGACCAAAATCTATGAGTTTTTTATAAAAATCCTTAAGACTCAAAACTAGCCTTGAAACTGCTCCTAGAATTATCCCAAATAATAAGTGAAAAATGACCTTATTATAGAACTAATTGAATATAATTTTTACCCAACGACCAATATATGGGACCTTATATTTGTTTCTCATTATATTTATTTTCAAAACATAAATATGATTATTATATGATTGGGCACTAGCAAGGTAAAGTAAACAAATTTTCATAATTATCACCAAAAATATATATGTCATAAACAAGTTTTAATGTATTGAAAGTAGAATTGTTTTTTAATATAATAGTCAATATGAAGACAATATTATGTTGATCAATCACATATCTAATATGCATTCAAGTAGATTTTTTAAAAATTGTACCTTTTTCCTACTTTTTAAGCTATCCAAACTTGTAGAAGTAGGTGAAAGTAAATGAATTATTGAATTTTTAAAATTTTCAACATGATGTAGCTTTAAAATGTACTTATATGTTTTCAATGTTTAAATATTATAGTAGAATACATCAAACTTATGATGAAAAAGTAGGTTTAAATTCAATTTGACTTGTCATTTTGAAACATGCTTGTTATTTACTTTTATTATGCCAAAGTTTTTCAAATTTTGTAATCACCTCGTTGTAAACTCAAAGGAAGGCACCATGTTTGATTATGTTATTTTCAATTATTTTCAATTTACTTTCTTGTACTTGTGTAAAAAACTGAACCTTTTTTTATTGCTTTGAAGATAACTAATTTTTTGGGTATACTTTACCATGCTTTCACCCAATTTGAATTAATAATAGGCATTAAAATAAAACTATATATATATATATAGTCAAAAGATTATAACAAATATCACTTATACATAGGCTCAATTTGTAGCATGGAGATGGTGCAAATCATATTGAAGATTTAGAATAAAGGAGTTAACATTAATGAAGTGTTATTTATGCAAGTTTTGAAGTTGTCTTTTGAAGGAATTAGTAGTTAGGTGAAATGACCTTTTGGGATGGGGTGAATATGGTAGTCCTTGCCTTTTAAGGTGGGGGAATTTTTTTTTTGGTGTTTTAAAAAAAATTAAATTATCATTTTTTTCTTTTTTTGATGTTTTGTGTCTCTATGCCCTTTTTTTCTTTTTCTAATTATCTTTTCCCTTCCATGGGTGGAGACTTTCTAGGCTACCTTTTTTTTTTTTTTTTTTTTTTTCTTTTTGTTTTTTTTTGGGTGTGTGTGTTGATGGAGAAGAAGGGGAAAACAATGTGTTATGAACTTTTTCACTATGGTAACAATTCAATGTTCATCTTCTTGGGACTTCCTTGTCTAATTTGTTGTATGTTTTCATTTCTATGTATGCTATAGATGATAGGAGGTTTAAACAAAAAGTAGGAAAGTCCATGGAAAGTCATATATTTTATAAGGTTTTAGTTTTAAAAGTATTTTACATCCAAGAAAGGGGTGGCCTTTGTTGCCCTATGGCAATAATCCTATTGCAAGGCATAATTATTGTTACTTCAAGTCTATATAAATTTCTTTTTATTGTTATTATGCCTTCATATTAGGTTATTGTATTTTTTCACATATTATTAAGGGTAATATTGTGGGTAAGGTGGAATACCATCCAGTGGATGATTTTAATTCATTTCATATAAAATTTTGTTATACTTATGTGAGTAGTTGTAGTAAAATAAGTTAGTAATGGCATATGTTTAACTCTATTGAGTGCCTATTTACAAAGGCCCAAATGCAACAACTTGATGGTTCATTTACTTGGGTTGCAATGTACACCTTCTTTACTTTGATTTTGAAACCTAGAAGTTTCAATTTTTTTCTTTGTATCATTTTTTCCATGAAAAAAATAAAATGTCATTGTCTATAATGATTTTGTGTGTGTTAAACATGGAGTCATCATTTGAAACGTGATTTGGTACATAAATGTTTGGTGATATGCTTTTAAAATTAAATTTGAACATTTCATGCATGATTTTTATTTGATTATACACAATCACTTTCCTTCATCACTCTTCCCATTGTTCAATTGAAACTAAAATTCCAAAAAAACAAAATGGTGCCAAAATTCAATGTAAAAATAAATTTAAAACTATGTTTAAGGTGGTTTAAATATGTAGATATTAAAAATCTAAATAATAATAAGGTAGGAAAAGATTTAAGTTCTTTCGCATAGTATCTCAAACATTAGCCTCTTTGACAATGTAGTGTGAAAATTAGCACATAGTGTCTCACTAGGGTTGAAGGTGCAATGATACATATTCTTGATCAGGGTACATGGGAGGGGTTGCAAACACTAAAGGTGCCCAAAAGATTATCTCAAGGGTTTTCTTTCTTTGAAATTGTGTAAATGCCCATTGGATGTGCATATTTGACTATTTGTTTCACCTTCATTCCAAGTCCAAATGGAGTTTTTTCTTTTTTCATTCACCTCATAAGCATGCCTTGTATCTACCATAGAATATTTACCAAAAATGAAGAATGATAGATTGATCAAATTCTTCAAAATCGTGAAAATTTGGAGGCTTCTCGTAAGTAATAGAATTGCATTTTCAATGGCGAGGATTTGCGATTTCTCAACCAAATTCAATTTTTTTACAAAAAGATTCAGCTTGAAGTCCCCTACAACTCTACTGAGTCAGATTTTCAAATTTTTGACATTTTGCATTACTTGTGGGTGATTATGTGGGAGTTAGTCCCTCCTCCCACTAGGGACTTGTTCTGGTCAAATGTCAACTAAGGGTTGAAGTACTGTGGAGGTCCTAATGGAGGGGTTGTGGATGGTGGGTTCTAGGGAGGTTAAGAACCCTCCCACATGTTCAGGAATGAGCACTGAAAACCTGCAATTGCACCAACTAACAACTTGTCTTGGGGGTTATTGGAAAAATTGATGCTGAGAGGAGCATCCAAAGGAGTCTCCTAAGGTTGAGGAGGCCATCATCTAGATCCATTTGGGCCCACCAATCCAGATGTTGCCAAGGAATTCACTTAGAGCATCCCCAATGATGCTCAGTATGAGAGCCTGCAAAAAATATATCTCACATCCATGATCCAACTTTAGTTAAGTACCATTTACTTTTTTACAACCCCACCAATAAAACTAAAACTGAGCCTGCAAAAAGGTGAGAGACAACTAATAGCAAACCACCTGGACCAATCATTATGATTATCCTTTACCAGCCTCAGCAAACAAACGGTGCCAAACTGGTGGGCCAAGACAATCTTGCTGAGCTAAACTGACATGTTTTGACTTTTCTTCATCCAATTTGTACGTGGAGGGTCACTTACTCAGGTGCATCTTGTATATGTATTCTCAAACTGTCAAAATTTTGAAATATTCAAATTGAGGCTGCTAAATCCTTTCTGAAGTAATTAAAATATTCCAACAAAAAAAAAAACTGACTTCTATTGTCAGTGGCATGTGTGGTATCCAGTCAATCTAGCAGCAAGCATAACCCCAGAACTCCAGAGTGTTCTGGAACTGAAAAGCCATGTTTTGAGCATGAGCTATGTGTGAGCCAAGTTGAAACTTACTGATCTATGTATGGTCCTCACTTTTTTTTCCATTAAGGGCCCACTTTACACTAGGAGTCATCAGGGCTGAAAAAACTTGGGGCCAACTTTGAGCAACTTTGGTTGCTTGTTTGGCCCCAAGTTACTAATAAATGCTAGAACATTGACATCAAGTTATTGATCAATGATGGAACATTGGCCCCAAGGGTTTTGCAAATTAGCTTCCCAAATTTTGATGGTACCCTTTTTTCAGGCTTGGGGCGAATGCAAGGCCATCATAATGTTCAGCATTTATTGATAACTTGCAGCAGATTGAAAAGATTTTAGAATTTTCAGCCTTGACTCCTAATGCAAAAAAAATCCCTTGGGGCTGATTTCAACTTTTGCACCGATAGGAATGCTTGATTTGAGTTGAACATTGGCCTTGACTCCTAGTGTAAAGTGGGCCTAAGCGTACAGCCCGTTGGGTATCAAAGAAAAAGAATGGATGCACAGGATTTCGGTAAACAGAATGCTTGCAGGTGCAGACGTTTCCAAACTGTGTTTTGAGCATTTCGGTAAACAGAATGCTTGCAGCTGTAGATGTTTCCAAAATGTGTTTTGAATAATGGAATAGATGCAGGTGTGCAGGTGTGAGCATTTCGTTTTGTGAAATGCCAAGCGGGTTCTCCAAATACACTAGGAATTTGGGTGGAGGTTTCTAACGAAATTGCAAAGAGAACATTGCTCTGGAGCAGTCATCTGCAATGCAGCAGCTTTAGGATCAAGTCCTAGAGGCCTGATGAGGCTGCAGAGCTGCTGATGTCCTCCCAAGCTGACAAAGCTGGATTGACAATAAAAAAAAAAGCAGCAGCAGCACCACCACCACCACCCTTGGCATCTCTGAACGTGCAGCATATCCAAACTCCACCCCCTTGCTCATGGCTCCAATACTAATCTCTGGGCTTCTTGTTCCGCATACAAACTGGATGTCATTGGCTTTTTAAAAAGTTTCTGCTTCTGTTTGTAAGCAAGGCCCTGCACAAAACAAAACTTTTGCTCCATTTCCCTTTCTTGCTTGTTTTGGTGTGTTCTTGTTTGCAATTAATAATAGTTTTTAGCAAGTTTACGGTCACTTGTGCTTGATGCAACTGGCTGCTAAGGTAAAATTCAAAAGCATCCAAAATTGTCACATAACCTTAAACCCAGGTCTACAATGTCTAAATTCAGCTAGTTGGCTATTTTATTTATTTTTCAAAATGGCTAAAACATTATGTGGGTCTTGGGTTTTCTAGTTGTCAAAATTTGACCAATTTTTTCATTGAAAAAAATCCAGATTTCTCTATTGCTTCTAGCATGTAACCAAAAATGTGAAGTATGCTTAAATTTTTCAAATTTTCATATCTTGTGCTTAAAACCAAATTTGGGTAAGCTGTCTTATGGAAGATTGCCATTCCAGCTACATCACAAAAATGAACCCAAAAAACAAAAACTCTGATCACCACTTTGCTTGATGCGAACAAATTTATTGCACTTTATCTCATCTTATCTGGTTACAAGATATGTATGACATCAGTTGTTGTAAGTATGAAAAGTTGTGAAAAGTTCCTGCCCATCTACCATACAATACTCATTGCAGTTTTAGAGTACTAGGCTACCGCTGAGCTTTTTGTCTGCTAGGAGCTGCAACTGTTCAGCCGCCCACTGTCTCTCCATTCCCAATTCTCCCCTTTCTTCGTAGGCTTGTGAAGATGAGGGCCAGAGAGAATCATCTGTGGCACCCCACCAGTGGGAGGATTGTCTGCCCCCTCCCCCCTCTCCCCCAACAAGTTCTGTCCAATGCATTTTTGGGCTTGTCTTTTTGCACCTTGCATGGTTCTGCGTAAAATCGTGCTTCTCAGTTCTACTTACTTTGCATGTTTAGTGAATTTTTGTTTATTTCTTTGTTTCTTGCTTCGGGATGTAGTCAAAGTACTCAAACCTTACAAAGGAACCCAAGTAACTTCGGGCATGGCTGAGCATTGTCTACCACTTTTTGCACCAAACAAATCTTGTTGGGAGCGGAGTGTTTGGGGGGGGAGGAGACACTAAATATCCCCAAGTGGCACCATGCAGGATGGATGTTGTGGTGAACAAAAAAACACTTAAGCTAATCATAACCATGATGGTTAGTGAATCAACCACTCACATGCATATTCTACCCACCTAGCAACCACAGAGTGCCTCACCTACTTAACTAGCTACATAACATAGTAAGCACTTAGTGTTTGAATCTCCTTTGTATTATACTTGCCCACATACATAGGTAGTTAGCTAGTTAGTGCGAGGGAAAAATAAAAGGGTTTACTGGATAGATTACCCAAGTTAACTCGGTTGTGGTTCGTTCACAACTCAATGGTAACTTATTTCCAATGAATGGTGTCGCTGGCGGGTGTTAGGTCACATAATCCTCTGAGGGGTTCATGTGGTTAACCCTTCTAAAGTCAACTCTTATAATTATTTGTGTGTGTGTGCATATATTTATCCCCCTTATGGCAACAAATCTATAAGGCCCATGAGTGGTAATCACTAAATTAATGTACCCAAGACTATAACTAGTGTTGCTTGGGGAGGTGTCAACGACATTTCTTTTTTGGGGCTAAATTTAATTATGGTGCATTCACACTTGATGTTAAGTCAGTGTTAATTGAAAAATCTAGGTGGCATCCTAAGTGGCACCCAATGTTAAATGGGGCCATAAGCCTTATGTTAAGTGAATGTTAGCTTAACATAAATTTTTTATGGTAACTAGGTTTAAGTCCTAAATGGGTAGCTTAGAGTTCCTAACACCAAGTGTGAATGCACCTTTGGTTGGCAAACTTTTTTTTCAAAATGGGTAAAAAATGTGCTCTTTTGGTTTTCTAGTAGCAAATCTCCATTTTTTCTGAGAACTGCCAGTTTTCTGGTTCTTAGACAAGCTTTCAAAAACCAACTTGGTTCTGGAAAAAAATTTGAACTTTAATGTTGTGATACTTGTCCATGTTTTTAGATTACCTGAAGTAAAAGAATCACCAATTCTCATTTAAGTTAGTTCTCATCTTAAGTGAAAACCATGAATTTTCAATCCAGTTATCAAATAACAAGTTCTCATTCCCCAAAGAAAGGATGATTCTTATTCATTAGATCACAAGCTTTCATTATGTGAAAGATTTGTGAATTTTTTTTTAAAATCTAAAAAGGATGCTTAGTCTTGGAAGATGCATCTTTGAAGACTAGACAATCTCTTTAAATAAAAACCATGTTCCAACATTCTCAAACAAAAAAGTGGGTGTCTTTAGTGGTTATGACCTAAAGCATGTTTCAAGATTCTCAAACAAAAAAGTGGGTAGCTTAGTGGTTATGACCTTCTTCCTCCTTTAGAAGGTCTTGAGATTGAATTTTGTTTTTTGGAGTTTAGATATTTCACCTACCACTCTATACCCTTAAACCCTAGGTTGAAAATTGAATGCAGTTTTTTTCCATTAACCCTATCCAATTCTTAGTTTAAACGTTTTTTCAAAAGGGTGCCAGTCTTGAAGGACCCATTTCTCACTTGTATGAGAACCGATGGATTGGTTATCAACTTGGGTATCATAGAATTTCATATTCGCTGATTTTCACAACAAGAACTGAACTGATAATTGGCCTAATAATTGGAGCAATTTATGATAACTGCCCATTTCAGTTCTCATATAACATTTTAAGAACTGAATTAGTTCTCAAAAAAATAAAAATTATAGAGAACAGGCCAGGGTAGTAGACTTTTGATAAACAAAATTCAATTATCTTTTTAAGTGTCGAATTCTCACAAATTTAAGATCAAATGATTCTCAAAGGCAATTCTCACAAGTTGGTTGTCAAAAGTTCAATTATTTTTAACAAAATGTTATTATTTTTTTTAATTTAAAAAAATACCAAAAATGGTAAGAATAAAAAAATGAAATATATATATAAGATTTTATTTTTCTTCCATGATTTTATATATGCACAACTTTGTCTTGTTCAAATGAACCTTCAAACTATTATAACTCTTTTTAAAATTCTAGGTCCTTTTCAATTAACTCCACCAAATTAAAAAGTGATTTGAAGTCAACTCTTGAATCATTAGGTCAATTCTTGCACATAAATATCAACTCCTCTAAATTGGTTGTTTGTAAATGACATGTTCTTAAATTTACCAATATGTTTATTATAGGAAAAATCCTATTTGAAATCCTATTATGCATAATATTTTGACAAGCTAAAAAAACAATAGTGGGAAACATAGATTTGTATTTCTCCCACCACTAAAAAGGACATTTGATATCCTTGATTTTCACTTGGTGCCTTTTAAAAATTTGCATTGTTCTGCCCACAAGCTTTTTCATTAGTTCATTAATCCTCATAGTTTGTTCAAAAATATCCAAATTGTAATATTTTACCATTGGATTTGCACAATCATGTTTACATTCTGACATGTGATGTAAATGGTCATGGCATTTGATAAGCATGAAAATTAAGGATTTCTTGTCATATTCTTCAACAATAACCACACCTTCAGGACTAATAAAAAATGATATTAAATGAACGTTTTTAGACCCAAGGTATAACATCAAAGACAACATGTTATAGGCTTCTAAACATCATATTTCTTTAGAAAGGAAAAGAAAAACTCCAACACCCCCAAAACGTCTTTTTTCATGTTTAGTAAAGACAATTTTAAAACAACCCTAAAATTATCACTATCAAATTAATTAAGGTTGGTGGGATTTTAAATTTTTCCTTTAATTTTAAACACATTTTTATTGAAAATGCAATGCATCATTCTACAATCAGTGGTTTCAAAATTGATTCAAAACACACACACACACACACACACACACACAATTAGGGAAGGCAATAAAAAATTATTTGAGAAATGTGCCATGTAAGAGGAAGAGGCAATATCTTCCATTAATTCTAATAAAAATTTGTCTACTATAACAAAGGGTAATAACATTCCAAATTTGTAAGGCTTTTCGAAACATAATCATTTTGAAAGAAAACTTGTAAACAAAATTTAACATTAAATGCTAATATTTTCAAACTATAGTTCAAATAAAAACATAAAATTTAAATGATTTATGTTCAAATGAACTATCGAAAATGATTGTAAAATCAAATTTAAATGAAAATTATTTTGACTCAATTAGAGTGCTTAGTTTTATTTGCTAAATATTAGACTTTTCAGAAGCCTTGTTCCATTCTTGTTTACCTTTTTTAGACTTTTAGGCCAAGTTATACATTTAAGCAAATATGATCAAATAATCTCAATAGAAATATACTTAAGATTTCAACACATTTTTTCATTTGTTGTCACATATTGGCAAGTTTTAAAGAAAGCATGGCCAAAACAAGAACCTTTGAAAGTTTTCCTTCAAACCCAAACATTCACAACTCACAATGGACTTTAGAGTAGTTGTCATGACATTTAAATTTGAACCCTCATCATGTACATAAGCAAGACTTTCTTCTTCAACTCATATTCATCCAACAATTATGTCAAATTTCTTACTAAGGCTTGAGTAATAACTTTTATTGATTCAAACAAACCAATAGTGACATGCTTTGGTTGTTAATCAACCTTTAAAATGTCATGTGCACCTTGAAACATCCATAAATCAAAACATGTTGTTGCGATATTCCATTTTACTAATTTTGGTAGAATATATTTTTGTTTTGTTTTTTCCACCAATTTAAGCAACACCTCTTGAAAATAAAATTCTTGAAGGCATGGCTATTCAAAGACATAAATGCAAGGCTAAACACTTCATCCAAATATTTTCCACAAACTGCATTGGCAAATCATTTTTGACAATCAAAAGTCCTAAATCTTGCAAAAAATCTTTTTGTTGTACATCATCCTTTTTGGAAAGATCTTTTGTAGCAAAAGAAATTGAAAATTTTACACCAAACATATTTGGCTTTATATTTGTTAATTACCTCTAAATAATTTTGCTTAATGGATTATAAATTTTTTCAAACGTTTTTGCAATAATGGCATGGTTTGCATTCACATGTTTGTTGAAAATTATTATATGATTTGTTTTGTAATATGAAATTAAGTGTTTTCTTTTGGGATTAAATGCATCAATAGGACTATTATAAAAATAAATATAACACATCATTTGAGGATTGTTATGATCAACTTTATTGTTGTCGTTAACACACAAATTAAAAAGAGTTATTTGTTGTTGAAGAACAATGTAAGAAAATCTAAATAATAGAAAATTATTCATTGTTGAACAACACACAAGAGGACCTTTGAACAATATAGTTGTTCAAAACCATTCATTGTGAAACAATAGTGCAAGAGGACCAAAATAATAGAAGAATTATTTATTTCGAAATAGTGATGCAAGAGGATTGAACAATAGCAATGCAAGTGGACTTGAACAAAAAAATGAACTATTCATTACTAAATAACATAAGAAGACCCAAGTAGCAATAACACAAAAGGACCTAAAGTAGGAACAATGTAAGAGGAGTTGAATTATAGTAACATAAGAGGTTTCATGTAGTAGTAATAAAAGAGGATGTAAGCAATAAGAACTGTTCATTCCCAAACAACAATACAAAAGGACTTGAACATCAACATAAGAGGAACCAATCAACAAGAAGAGTTGTCCATTGTTGAACATCAATGCAAGAAGACTTGAGTAATAGTAATGCAAAAGGATTCAAGTAGTAACAACACAAGAGGACTTGAGTAGGAAGAAGAGTTATTCATTGCCCAATAGCAAGGGGTGAAAGCTTGGTAAAGTATACACAAAAAATAGTGTAAGCAACAAAATACTAGGGTTTCTATTTAAAAGGACTAACAAGTAGATGATGTTATGAAAATAATAATATTGTTTTTGAATACATTATTTCTTAACTCTTGTTTGCATGAACTTCAAAAGTTAAATTGTTATAATCATGTTTTTTTACACTACTTGCAAGTACTTAAATTGGACTTAAAATTTGTGGTTGTTTGAAAAATAAAGTTCATGTACTTGAAAATAGGTGAATGTTTTTTGCAAATATTTGGTTTTTTTTTCATGCACCTCAATATTGATGTGATGAACATTCCCATATGATTTTTTTGGTTAATGGAGTTTGTTTTCATAATTAAAATCATCCCCAACCTTCGAAAAATGACAAAATTATTGGAGATACTTTAAGGGTACTATTTCAAATCCAAATGATATGACACAAATTGCTTTGAGAAGTTAGAAGGAGGCTAAAGATGCATGTGAAATAAACTAAAATTTTCATTTGTGTTGAAATGCTAAAAGAAGGTTATAAGTTTTTAAAACTATATTTTAGGTGTTTTCAAGTAGAAAACAAGGTAGCAAATATGTACAAAATACCTTGCTTGCACCCCAAGAGGGTTTGAGTGGCAATGCAAAGAAAACCCTGATCAACATTGATGCAAGAGGATTGAGTAGCAATGCAAGACGACCAAACAACAATGCAAAAAAACTTCAATAGTAGTAATGCAAGAGAATCCGAGTAGTAGCAATGCAAAAAGACCTAAGCAACAACATAATAGGACCAATGCAAGAAGAACTAAGCAAGCCAAAAAACCTTAACTTACATATTCATAGAGCTTTAGCTTTTAACTTGGTGAGACCCTATGAGTTGGATATCAACTTGAATATTTGTAAGTGATGGATCAAAAGCAAGATAAAGTATACATTAAAAAAAAATGTCTTCACTTAAACCATGTATCGCACATGTACCTACAAAAAAGTAACATAGTTGAAAGTATATATCAAGTAACATTCATTTGTTATATTAAGTTTATAAAAATATCGTTCCCAAAACATTAAAAAAAATGAACTTAAAAAAAGTAGATGAAAAATAGATTTGAAACTAATTGGTTTATGTGTTCAATTTTTTTTTCATAAAATTAAAATTAAAAATAAATATGTACTAATTTATGATATGAAGATCATCACCTATTTTAGCAAGCCATCAATTTTTAATTTTCTTTTTATTAAACCCTACTTGACACGTACTTGAAACAAAAAGCCCATGTTCAAAAGTAGACATCAAAAGTTACTTGTATTTTAAAAACCTACTTAAAACCTACATTTTCAAATTGAAATTTGAAAATTAATGCACAGTACTATAAAAACATGTTATTTTTTTATCATTCAAACAAAAACACTAAATGTTTCACAATTGTATGATGGCTTTAATTTTTATTTAAAACCTACTTGTTGTAATTTTGAAAACGCAAAATAGTTGCTCCTTGTATCTTGCTTAAACCTTGATATTTAACAATTTTCCTAATGAAATTTGACCTGAACTCCAAGACAATTCTCAATCCATTTCTCATACTGCCCAACACTGATTATAATCATGTAAATATGGATATAATATAATTACAATATGTAATGAAAACATAAGTATTGCCTCCAAACCAATTGACACAAGGGAGTAGAAACCTTATTGCCTACTATGGTGTGTATACATTCTTAATGCAAGCTCATCATGCCTTAAGGTGTGGTTGCATGTCACCAAAGCTTGCGTTAATTACCCAGTCCGTATATGGACATGACATTTACCTATCTACGAACAGCCTGCAAGCCCTGACCTCTGTACTAATCATCTACAGAAACCTACTCACGGACCTTGCCATCTATTATCATGCCTACTACATCATGTTATTTCCTATACAGGAAAGGGTTATTAAGGTGAAACCCAATGTCAAGTGAGTGGGAGTTCATCCTCTACTGAGTCATAACAGGCTTCCAATGGATGGTGTGCTGTTGGCCATTGGTTCAATCTGGCCTAGTGAAGCTCCTGGGAGCTTTTGTATCTGCCATTAGGGGTTGTGGAGTTTTAGGTGACTAACCAAGTTTGATCTAGTGAGAATAAGGTTTAAGAATTTGATCTGCATTGGAAGTGGTTCTGTACACATTGTTGATGTTTTATCTTGGTGATTTTTCCAGAGTGTAGAGGGTAGCACATGCTTTTGATGGTTGGCTCATGTTGTTTTCAGTATTTGGGAAACAAGGCTGACTTGTAGATGTTGAGGAATGGTTATATCACTTGGAGAAGCTTTCAATTAATGTGAAGACCTATGAGAAATGTTTTAATGTATTCATTAGTAACCTTACACAAGGAAAATTTTCATTTGTAATAGGTGGGTGTTTCAAAATGTGAGAAAAAAGGAAAAGAATTTCTCATAGGTCTGAATGTATGCCCTTGAAGCAAGGCTTTCCTGAAATAAACGGCCCCTTGGCTCCATCTGGGTTGGGTGCTTATTTCAGGAACACCCCACTCATGGGGCACTACCCTACACTTGTTTAATCTGAAGACAACAATTGTGGAAACAGCCCTTCACAAATAACCCATCTTATTCACCTTGGGAGCTGGATCCAGCATGAAATTTTTAAAGAATACTCCATTTTCGAAGTGTTTGTGAGGTTGTTGGTTGCAGTGTGCAGCTTCAAACCACCTCAATCTGGAGTCCTTTCTGATCAGTGATCCCTGGGGCTGGTGCACAGGATTGAGACTCTGGTCTAGCAAAACATGTTGAGCAATAAGTAGGTCTAGAATATTTAACACATGCTCCATTCATTCTTCACATTGTCGCTTTGCGAAATGCCCCAATACATAGGCAACTGTCAGAAACACCTCTTCTGGTCTACCTTTTTTCAATCTCTGATGTGCAAGCATTGGAGTTTGTGATCCCCCTCACATCAATGTGGATACATGGGCACACATCTTATCCTCTTGTTGACATCCAGTAAGACATGATTTATATGGGTATTGGGTGGTTCTTAGAATCCCCAATCTATACCCATTTACTTGTTGATTCTCTAAATTCAAAGAACTGATTTTGATGTATAACCCACAGTTTTCAAAATATATGAAAAAGTCAAGAAAATTGATCAGTTCTTTCATGAATACTAATAGCTCTTTAACCAGACATATCTTTGGATGGGCAAATGGGCAGCCCTTTATTTAATATATTGAATCAGACTCTCAGACTCTGTTTAACACCAATCCTCATAAGCATTAAATAGAGCTGTTCATTGGATTGGATTTAGATGTAAATAGGTTTGTAAATTTTTGATGTGAGAGGGTGAGACATGGAATCTTGCTTGTAAAGGTGTATTCCTCCTCTTTTGTCAACGTTGATGATTTAAGAGGTTCAACTAGCCCATCCACCTAAGTGGTGTTCAAGAAAGGATTAAGTTTTCAAGTGATAAAGGATTTTAGGAAGTGGTTATGACAATATGTGAATTTGATGAACTGGATGTGGAATTGAAAGGGTAAGGTTAACAAATAAGAAGAAACGTGTGCAAGTGCCGTGTATTCTTGGATATTTTAGCATAATTTAGGAGGGCAAGAACATTTCAAGTGGCAACAAGAGCACAAAAGTAGTCAAGGGGGCGTAATGGGTTTTACCACGAGGTCAACTAAATCAAAATCATTAATAAAACATTTCCATCTAGTATAGTTGAGAAAGGATTTATGAATGTGAGAAAGGCTTTGTTATGCCAATCTATGTATAAACTAGTATTGGGCAGTCCTTCCAATTTTGAAAGAATCGTCAATTTCAATTCTTTAAATATTTCAGAATCAAAAGACTGCCAGTTCTTCAAAAAATAAACAAATCCAATTTTGGTTATCTCAAAAACTTTGTAATGACTGGACACATTTTGGAGCTACTAGACACATTTTAGCTCCTATTATGAATCTTTTGGGTCTGTAATGGGCAGCTAATGCCAATTACAAGCACAAAATGTCATAAGGTGGACCCAAAATGTGTCTGGGCAGCATCCATCCAAGACAGTGAAAAAAGAAATGTAGTGCTACTTTTGTACTTCCAACATTTAGGACCCTTGGTTGATCTAAGGTCTTTGGCTGTGCTCCTGCAGGCTCAACATCTATGGAGAGTAGTAATTTATTCTAATCCAGATTGTTTAGATTCTACATCAGACTTGTGCCCTGCTTCTGCCTGGGCAACATCTAATAGAGAATAGTAATTGAGTCAGATCCGGATTTGGGTTGGATTGGGTTGAGATTTCCTTTCCCAGATCTAGATGGGTCCATTTTGTTTCTTGGGGTAATAATTAATAATACTATAAGCAGCACCATGTGACCTCAGACTGGATTTAACACTGAAACTACCAAGAAAAATGCCTGTTATGTGAAGCCAGTCTGCTGTTTTGATGCATCAACAAAACAGAGCATAACAGAGTTTGTTACTTGTGGCTGAAGAAGAAGTAAGTACAACAGAGAACTGAGGAAAGGACCAGATCAAATGGCTCGGGAGTGGAAACCCAGTGGAAACAACATGGTCCTCAGTTCCTTATGGGTCCAAAAGCAATCATCAAGTTAGAAGCAAAGAGATTACCTATCCTCTGTGAGTGGTTGGTAGCATCACATAAAATTATGGTCCAGAAGTATGTGCACAAAAAACAAGTTAAGATGCCCAAATCTTCTTAAACTCATGAAGGTAACAGTTGGTACTGGTGATGGGGTTTAGGGTGAACTGATGTGGGCAACAGTTGGTACTTGTGATGGGGTTTAGGGTGAACTGATGTGGGCAACAGTTGGTACTTGTGATGGGGTTTAGGGTGAACTGATGTGGGCAACAGTTGGTACTTGTGATGGGGTTTAGGGTGAACTGATGTGGGCAACAGTTTGTCCTTGTGATGGGGGCAGGGTGGGTTTTCCAGTGAACATGAGAGTTTACAACTGGTGTGTGAAGCCCATGTTACTTTGATCATTTTTTGTTCGAGGTTTTGCCTTTTGGCAGTGCATTGTGAGAGTCAGTCCCTCTGTGGCAGTGAAGATGACAAAGACTCAGGCAAACACACTATTCTCATGTACATAGCTTAGCTTGTATCCTCCCTCCAAAAGAGAAAGGAACGTTGTCAGGCCACAAGCTAGTCATTTGCAGTCCAGACTCCCCATCATACGGACTTGAGCATGCAACATTGTAAGTTACAAATTACACCAACTGATCAACTGGGTGGCACCCAAAGTCAGGATAAGTTGTTCTTTGGTGATACCTCAGTCTAAGAGCATCTCCGGCTATGTGAGTCCTCAGTATGTGAGGCTGCCAAAACATTTTTCAAATCCAAGTTTAGTTAGTTACTTTTTCCCAACCCCATCCATAATAAATCTGGGACTGCAAATAGGTGGGAGACTACTAAAAACAATCCACCTGGGCCAATCAACCTATCTAGCTGATCATCAGCAGATATTAGGCTTTGCTATGCCTCTTACCAGCCTGCGCAAAACGGCTAGGCTAAAACCAATTTTCTAAGCCAAACCGGCATGTTTTGACTTTAGTTCATCCACTTTTCTTTTGCAAAGCTACATACTGAGTAGTGGTGGAGTTGCTCTAGAGCATCTCACCCACAGCAATAAAATGGTCTGTACACTATGATTTGGATGAAACATTACTATTGAGTGGAACTCGGTTTACAAATGCTTATGATACAATGCCCTCCAAGAGGGCTAGTACAAGGAAATTACTTGTTTTGGATTGGCCAGCCATAATGATTGATCCAGGTGATGACATTTCAGTAGTCTTGTAGGACACGGACGGGTTTGGGGACCGAAACTATGTGTTTTGTCACATAGTTATGGAGATCTATGCTATTGGTTGCACATCTACTTTCTCATCCACCTTTTGTCCTCACACAAACAACACCAAAACATGTCTATGCATAAGTGATGGGCTTCATCATTCTCCTACCATAAACCTCACACAATCAATACTAAAACATGAGTCTATGCGTAGGTGGTGAGCCTCAACATCCCTCAACCACAAACCTCACACAATCAACATCAAGACATGAATCTATGCGTGGGTAGTGAGCTTAACATCCTTCTACCACAAACCTCACACACTCAACATCAAAACAATCGAAACCAAAAGCCTTTCTAAACATCAAAACTTCCATAACAACTTTGTATTCAAATTGTAACTCTTTACAATGGGAGGAGGTGTGTGTTAAGGTCACAAACACCTCCTTATATACTAACCCAAAGGAAACAAGTCAAGAACCTTCCAAAGGTTATCCTACACATAATTTAAACATAAGGAAACAAAATCACATGTTTCCCATGAGATTCCATATTTAATTAATCCTAAGGAAATAACTCAAGGAACTTCCAAAAGTTATCCTCCACATAATTTAAACATAAGGAAACAAAATCACATGTTTCCCATGAGATTCCATATTTAATTAATCCTAAGGAAATAACTCAAGGAACTTCCAAAAGTTATCCTCCACATAATTTATCATAAGGAAACAAAATCACATGTTTCCCCATGAGATTATACATTTAATTAATCTAAAGGAACCAAAATCACATGGTTCCCCCATGTGATTCCACATTCAATTAAAAGGAATGACATCACATAATTTTCCATGTGATTTCACCTTTAATTACAAGAATGACATCACATGGTGCACATGCACCATGTCCATTCATTTACCCCTTTTGTATAATTAATTAAGTAATTAAATAATTACATCAAGTTACCTCTAACAAATTACTAAGGTAATTATGAAATTACCCATCAAGTTACATCACTCCCAAACTCATTATGGATTCCGTCCTCGGAATCAGATATCCAAAATCTTCTTCAATTTGTCATGATTAATGCGGTCTGGATATGGTGAGCCATCAACATTTTCAAGCTCATAAGACCCATTATCAGCAAACACCTTTCTGATAACAAAAGGTCCAAACCACTTGGGTAACAGTTTCTTATAAGCCCTACGATGATGTCGAGCATCAAACATCATGACAAGGTCGCCTTCTTCGAACTCCCTTCTCTTCACCTTCTTGTCGAAAGCCTTCTTTTGTTGAGCCTGAGCGACTTCAATGGATTGGTAGGCTTTCAACTGCAACTCATCCAACTCGTTAAGTTGCAACAATCGATGATGTTGGGACTCATCCAAAGGAAGTCTCATTGTTGTGGCAGTGCGTAACGTCATCACTTCCAGCTCAATGGGTAAAAGCGCCTCCATCCCATAGGTTAAGCGAAAAGGTGAGTACCCTGTGGCAGTTTTGTATGTGGTGTTGTAAACCCACACAACATGGTGAATTTTGAGATCCCAGTCACAAATATTCACATGAACCTCGGCCTCTTTTGCCAACATGGAACACAAAGTCCTATTGGTCCTTTCTACTAGGCCATTAGTGCTAGGTTTATACATAGTGGTAAACCTGTGTTTCACTGCTAGGCGTGCTAACAGGTTTTCCACAACCTCACTCAAAAACTGGGGACCATTATCAGAAACAATTTCAAGTGGTGCCCCAAATCGAGTAAAGACTCGTTCATACAGAAATCGTGCTACTTCTTGTTTCACTGAGGATTTCAAGGCACGTACTTCTGCAAACTTTGTAAGGTAGTCCGTGGCAACTATAATGAATCGATGCCCTCTCCTAGTCATTGGCAATGGGCCCATCAAATCAATTCCCCATTTTTTCAAAAGGTCCTAAAGGGGGTATAGGATGTAAAGGGCCACTTACAGTAGACCTTTGTGCGTAGGCTTGACACACATCACAACTCTTGCAATAATCATGGGCATCCTTGAAGAGGGTGGGCCAATAATAACCTGCTTGCAAAATCTTTTCTGCAGTGATTCGTCCTGCAAAGTGACCTCCACAAAACCCATCATGAAACTCGTACAAAAGACGTGAGATGTCACGTTTTCCAATGGTTCGTCGTAGAACACCATCCCTTCCTTGGAAGTAGAGCTGATTGCCTATCATCGAGTAATTTCTACTCTTGTGTGCAATCCTTGTTCGTATTGCCTTTGTGGCTCCATCTGGGAACCTCATGCCATCTAGGTATTGAATGATCTCCCGATATTCTTCAGGTGCTTCTTCTGCATTAATGGTCATGATTGCAGCATCGGGAAAGTCGTCATCCTCTGAAACATCACCCACTCCTTCATATGCTCTTGTAAGGCCATCTACATTGCCATGTCGCCTCCCTGGACGATGGACAATGTCAATGTCAAACTCCTCCATCAAGAGTAGCCATCGAGCAAGTCGACCACTTGGATTGGGTTTGTTAACCAAGTAGGTTAAGGCCTTGTGATCTGTCACAATTTTGGCCTTGTACCCCATCAAGTAATGGCGAAACTTTTTGAGAGAGAAAATAACTGCAAGACCTTCCTGCTCGGTCACAGTATAATTCTTCTCTGCTGAAGTTAATTGTCTACTAGCAAAATGAATGGGATGGTCATGCCCATTTTCGTCTAATTGTGATAGTGTGGCTCCCACCGCTTCTCCTGATGCATCACAATACACTAAAAATGGTATGTTCCAATCTGGAGTTCGAAGGATTGGCGCAACTTGAAGAGCTGACTTCAATTGTTCGAATGCTCGTCTTGACACCTCGTCCTCCATTGGTGCAGGTGCATCTTCACGCAAGAATCGTGTTAAAGGACGTGCTTTTGCCGCAAACATGTGTATGAACCTTCGATAGTAACCTACCATCCCCAAGAAACCTCGAAGAGCTTTCTTCAAGGTGGAAAAAGGAAGCCCTGAAATCCTATCAAGCTTTTCAGGATCTGTAGCTACCCCATCCTTTGACACAATGTGTCCAACCATCTTCCCTTGCGAAAAACCAATTGTGGTTTTCTCAGGGCTCAAAGTCACTCCTGAATCGTCCAAACGTTGAAAGACTAACTCAAGTTTGGCGAGGTGAGAAGCTCTATCACTATAAACCCCAAAGTCGTCAATGAAAACCCGTAGGAAAAGGCCCAGAAATGGATCAAAGACCTTGTTCATCAACCGTTGAAATGTCCCTGGAGCATTGCACAGACCAAAGGGCATTACTGTGTAGCAAAATGTGCCCCAAGGTGTGGTGAATGTGGTCTTCAATTGATCTTCTGGAGCAATTTTCACCTGGTGGTAGCCCCTGTATCCATCTCCAAATGTGTACATCTCGTGCCCTGCCACCTCTTCCAAAATTTCTTCACAAAATGGCAAAGGGTAACGGTCTTTCTTAGTTACTTTGTTTAAGGCTTTGTAGTTGACACACACCCTTAGCTTGCCATTCTTCTTTAACGCCAACACCACAGGAGAAACCCACTCAGTTGTCTCCACATGTCTGATGAACCCTGCCTCCAACAACTTGTCGAGCTCCTCCTTCACCATGGCCGTGTATCTTGGATTCCACCTCCCTTGCTTGGTCCTGATTGGCTTGGCATTTGGTAACAGTTCAATCTTGTGTTGCTCCATGGTGACCTCCCTCAAGTCCTTGTAGCTGAAAGCAAAAAGATGGATATACTTACGTAGTAGATCCTCGTATTGCTTCCTTTCCTCCGATTGAAGGTCTGGTCCCAGTTGAATCTTGTTTAGACGCTCCTCGACCTCTCCTTCTGTTAACAAGCATGGACTGGATTGGTTATCACCCCCTTGAACCCCTTGACCCGACAAAGTTCCAACTTTGGGGATTGTCTCCAAGGCATATAACCCTACCTCCTCTTCACTAGAATCATCCGTGTAAATCCCTTCAGAGCTAGAACTTTGGTCTGTTTCTGATTCATCCTCATACTCACTCGTCCCACCAGAGCTTTTCACAAAATTGGCAAATGGAACTCTTTGTCGGTTAGGACGAACCCCGATGGTCATGTATCCCTCGCCCCAATAATTCCTTGCATGTGACTTCGTTAACCAAGGCCTTCCTAATATCATTGGATAAGCCCCATCTTCCTCCAAAACCACATGGAAATCTACAATGGTAGAGACCCTCATTACAGTGATCACCACATCGTTAATGACTCCTTCTGGCCTAACAACTCGCTTGTTAGCCATCTTTAAGGTTACTGAGGCTGGCCTGTCAATCTTCAAGCCTAAGTACATCATTGCAGGAATTGTCATCACATTGACTCCTGCCCCTCCATCCACCAACACTCCGCGCAACACTGATCCATTGCATTGCACATCAATGATCGGATCACATTCGCGCTCAGCTGCTATGGCATTCAAAGGTGAAGGTACCTTTGGGACTTTAGGTGCTGACAATCCCTTCCTCAGCTCCCTTCGAGCTGATGGCACCATCGCCACCAACTGTCCAATGGTGATGTCCGCTTTCTGAGATCCCACATCCTTCACCACAGAATAAGGACCGGAATCTCTAGAAATTGGAAAGTCTTGGAATCCAAATCTCCGCCTTCGGTTTTTTTTCTTCTCTTTTGGGGCCCTCGCTATCTCCTTGAACCTTTTGACGCTTGCATCGGGATGAGAAGTGCCCTCCGCTGGTCGTTTAGATTGGGCCATGACATCAATTGTATCTTCAGGGATTTTGAGGCTCCTTTCTAAACCCATCAAAGCCTTTTCGCGCCCTTCACTCATTGGCTCAATTAAATGTACTTGAGCCTTGCCCTTCTCTTCTGTAGAAAATCTTCGAGTAGAGGGGCCTGCATTCTCTCTGGTAGCCAAGGCTGGCAAGTTTGGACATTCTCTTGAATAATGTCCCATCTCCCGGCACCTGTAACATTGAATTGTTGACAGGTCCCTCTCCACGTTTTTGCTCTTACTCGTCCTTGGTTGCAACAGATGGAGGCTTAGCTGGTTCATTTGGTTAATCATTTGCTCCATAGCCGACTCCATGCGAGAGTTCACTTCCGGATGCTTCCGTAATTCTGGCTCAGTCGAAAATTGCACGGTTTTTGCCGTGGGTCGCACAGTTGGTCGTGGAACTTCCTCCATGCTCACCTCCTTCTTTTCAGCAACTGCTGCTGCTTCTTCGAACGTCGTCGTCTGTTCATATCTCACTTGTTGTCGTAATTCTGACAACAGACCAATGGTGAAATGTTCTAGTACCAATGCATTGACTCCCGCAAAGATTGGATCAGTTCCTTCATGACCCTGTGCTCTAAGACACCCTTGGAGTTTATTCTGCAACGTCATTGTCCTCTCCTTATACTCTCTTACTGACTCTAAAGCCCCTTGCTTTAGTTGGCTCAGTTCAAGTATTAAGTTCTGGTAGACGTTCTTCACAGAAAACTCCTTCACTAGAGCCTTAGTTATGTCAATCCATGATCCTCTCAACTCTTCCGTTTGTCGCTCAAACCAAAGTGATGCCGAACCCTCTAAGAATTCAGGAAGAAAATTAAGCCATTCCACAGCGGTCCTAAGCCCCGTACCAATACAAGCCCGTTTGTATTCCCTTAAAAACATTTCGGGGTCCTCACCCTTACTTCCCCTAAAAACTGGAATAACCATATTGATTCTTGTTTTGTTTCAAAGAAAAAAAAACAAAAACAAACACCCAACCTAATTGAATCTTTTTACCAACTATCGCTTAGCTTTTACAACCTTTCCTCGTGAATAAGGAAATTCCCAAGGGCCCGAGTTGCACTCATAACAAAATCCTCCCTATCCTCTCGGTGTAAATCTCTAAAAGGACCAGACATTTCCAATCCTGCCATTATCCTATTTAAATGCCTAGATTGAAAAACAACATTTACAAGATCCTGGCTATCACGAGTATCAATTACGCCTCCACTCCACATGACATGCAAGTTATTAGTTCTGGCGTAATCTAGAGTCGCATCTCTCTTCCTAAGCCAAATGAGTAGATGCTGCTCTTCTGTGATTGTCCTTTGGCGTTGCCTTGCAGGTTCCAAGTCGGGTTGAAGTCCAGATTCCTCTCGTCTTCTACGTAATTGTGATACTACCACACTTGGTTCACCTACAGCCCCAGGCTCCTCCAAAGGTCTTTCAACAGGAGTCCTTGGCCTAGTGACTCCTAATGTCAATGATGGAGTTTGTTGCCTATCTTCGGGAAACTGTGTACCAGGGGAGTCAGGAGCCTGTCCTAATGTTGACATTAATGTTTTTACTAAAACAACAATTCTAGAAATAAAACATATATGCTTTTTATTTCTTCCAACAACCTAAAACACTTCTTGTAAGAAGTTTAAAGGTTTTAACAGGGTCTAATGAACATAAGCTTACTCAAGAATATTTACGATCCTCCATAAACTTCTATTTACATCCTCTCATATGGCTTAACACGTGCCATCTTCTTTTCCTTTCTTGCATGTAGCCTTTCTTTGCGAATCTTTTCAAATTCTCGCAAATCTGACTCTAACTCATGCCTAGGATTGCAAGTTACATCCAAAAGAAGACTTGGGGTCAACAAGAACAATTCATGTTTGTGGTCCTCAAGATGCTGCTTCACGCGTTGAATTGTGCACCCAACTCGATTTGGCTTGCCTTTTGTAATCTCAATCGCCAGAAGTTGAATCTGCTCCACCCATGTGGCCACTTCTGTCCATGATTCGGGGATAAACAAATTGCCTTGCATCCCTCGTTGTAAACAACAACAACAATTTGCTCCCTCCTTCTCTTTCCCTTCTTCCCACCAAGTTTTCCACGACACAATTAATTGTCTCCACACAATTTCACAACACAATTAAATGTCCTCCCACAATTTCACAACACAATTAACATAGACTCGGGTCCCGGCAACGGAACCAAAAAGATGTAGGACACGGACGGGTTTGGGGACCGAAACTATGTGTTTTGTCACATAGTTATGGAGATCTATGCTATTGGTTGCACATCTACTTTCTCATCCACCTTTTGTCCTCACACAAACAACACCAAAACATGTCTATGCATAAGTGATGGGCTTCATCATTCTCCTACCATAAACCTCACACAATCAATACTAAAACATGAGTCTATGCGTAGGTGGTGAGCCTCAACATCCCTCAACCACAAACCTCACACAATCAACATCAAGACATGAATCTATGCGTGGGTAGTGAGCTTAACATCCTTCTACCACAAACCTCACACACTCAACATCAAAACAATCGAAACCAAAAGCCTTTCTAAACATCAAAACTTCCATAACAACTTTGTATTCAAATTGTAACTCTTTACAATGGGAGGAGGTGTGTGTTAAGGTCACAAACACCTCCTTATATACTAACCCAAAGGAAACAAGTCAAGAACCTTCCAAAGGTTATCCTACACATAATTTAAACATAAGGAAACAAAATCACATGTTTCCCATGAGATTCCATATTTAATTAATCCTAAGGAAATAACTCAAGGAACTTCCAAAAGTTATCCTCCACATAATTTAAACATAAGGAAACAAAATCACATGTTTCCCATGAGATTCCATATTTAATTAATCCTAAGGAAATAACTCAAGGAACTTCCAAAAGTTATCCTCCACATAATTTATCATAAGGAAACAAAATCACATGTTTCCCCATGAGATTATACATTTAATTAATCTAAAGGAACCAAAATCACATGGTTCCCCCATGTGATTCCACATTCAATTAAAAGGAATGACATCACATAATTTTCCATGTGATTTCACCTTTAATTACAAGAATGACATCACATGGTGCACATGCACCATGTCCATTCATTTACCCCTTTTGTATAATTAATTAAGTAATTAAATAATTACATCAAGTTACCTCTAACAAATTACTAAGGTAATTATGAAATTACCCATCAAGTTACAGTCTCTCACTTTGTATTCTTCACATTTTAGAGCTTATAGGTGGGGGAATGGGGGATTAATAAAATGTATGTCGAATGTAGTACACAGGCCCAAATAGAGGGGGTGCAGGTGGAGATGCTTGAGGACATGATCTCCTCATGACCATAATTGTATGGTCTTTATATTCGGTACCTGTTATTGCACTATTAAACTCCCAGCTAACATTACAGACATGCATACAACAAGAAGAGGCCCAAACCAAAGGTCTGCATCATCGGATGTGGTGGACTACCATATCTAGACAACGAGACACAGCAAAATGACTCACTTCACCTTGGACTGTTTGGGCATTTTGTTTATATAAGGGCCAAGAGTGAGGGCCCAGCATGAGGTGGGAGCTCAGCATGGGACCAGAATTCCCCAGAATTGCATTGCTCAAGGCCCTTATCTGGTGTAAAGAGCTTGTAAAATTTTAACAGCTGCAACTTTGTTTGAGAAGGAGACAAGGCACCTTATATGCAAGGTTCCTCATTTTTGGGAACCTTACGTGTAAGATGCCTCTTCTGTTGAGGCAGAAATGTTAGCGAGGGTATGGTATCAGGTGCCCTCCACATACACTTTAAAAACATTCTCCCAGTTCTTTACACTGATTTAAGCAAATTCTATCAATTTTCAGCATAAATAAGTATATTGTTATACTGGAGCATTAAACTAGAAAACAAAGGTGAACTCTTCTTGGCTGTAAAGCTCTGATGAGCACGTAGAAGGCAAATCACAGCAGACTCTATTTGTACTCTAAATCTCTGTGCATATATTTTGTTTTAGACTGTCATGTCAATTCACATGCATATGTTTGTCTGACGTTCCAACAGCAACATCTAGAAGCAGCAAACTATTTACCTAACCTTATATGCTGCCTTGCTGATTTAAAGCAGTTCCTGTTATGCTTTTACATCAAAATAGTATCATCTGTTGAAAGCATTAAGACAAAATCAACAAGGCATGCATAAGTGAAGTTATTGGGTTTAGGGTTTACTGATAAGCACCTCATTAAGCAAGACACTGGGAGATTCCCAAATTGCCTGTTGGGTTTTGTCTTCAGGAAACCCTCTACTTGAGTCTGAGTTGCCCTGATCAGAGAACAGGTACTTTCAAAGTGATTAACCATCTGGCAATGCAGTGGCCCACTGCAGTGTCTAATCCATTGCAGAGCGCCTAAATCAGCAGTTAGATCACATTTGTATCTGAAGGAAAACAATGGACAGGAGGATTTACTATTCATGATCATGGTTCAGATCTATATCCAGATGAACAAACCGTAAGTGTTATCCCATTTTGGTCGCATGACCCCATACAGATGTTTCTGTTTTATGAGCAGGCATAAGTGGTCACTTGTGGGATCACTAGGCAAGACACTAAACACAGTTGAGCGAGGGGGGCTAGAACTCACCAAGCATAACTAAAAGCAGCCCAGGCATGGGCCACTGACAACCCATTTAAAATTCGGCACTAAACAGATTTGATCCACCATGATGGTATCTCCATCCAGATGGGAAATAAAAGATGCCAAATTTTGGCCACATCCCTCCTAAAGTACCAACAGGGGACCTACAGCAGTGTCAGATCTGGAAGAAAGGTGGACTGTCGCCTGTATGCCACCTGGTTTTGTCAAAACTCACTTGCCACAAAAGAGTTAGTCCACAAGGTAACCATAACCTTGGCAAACTGAAAGCAAACAATGAAAATCTAGGTCTAGAATTCAACCTCAACAGAAAGGAATTCCCTTCGTTAACTGCTCAGTGCTTACATGTTACTGGGAGAGTAAATGTGGGCAGGAGGGAGAGCTCTCAATTGGTACCATGAATCAATCATGCAAGGTCACTGAAGTTGTTTGGAACAATGCTATAAAGCATTACACCTTCACATATAAAATTACTCAACACACAGTCTCTCAATGAGAGTCGTCTATTTCCCTTATACCATTTTCACTGTCCTTCAAAAGTGCTCTGGAGAGTTTCATCCAACAGTCTGGTCAACAGCAGTGCTGACAGTCTTACAGTCTTCAAAAATCACCTATGCTGCAATTTCAGGTGGTGAAACTGACACTTACAAATCAAGGGTTGCAGATAGACATGGTACTCAGCTTTGACAGTCAATAGCATAACCATGTTTCTGCTATTTATGTCACAGTTCACAGCACTACACTAGAAAATGTTCCTGCTGATTCTACTCACAACTTTATCTATACAATTTGCAACTTCACTTTCCTAACACCTTAACTGAAATGTGTCTAATACTCCTCCTCTGGGTAAGGAAGACTGCCACCAGCTGCAAGAATTTGTTGTTCCAGCTACAATTCAAAATCCCACAGCCATTCCCACAACCAGTTAGAACAGAAAACCCTTAATTACTAAGGGAAGATCAACAGAAAATTCACCACATGACAAAGTGTCAGACCATTCCCATCACCCTAAATAGCAGTCATCACTCCCCAAAGAATTGGTCAGGTCCTAACACTAGGTAGATAAGTACATAATAATGCCCCCAAAGTTTTGGGCAAAACCATTATTAAAATATGGAACAGGTAAGTTTCTGTTTCTCCCTGTGAAGACAAATTGCTAAGGGTGTACTAATTAGATAAGTCTGTTTAAGATATACAATTGCCAAAATAGATCTGCTTACAATACCACATCTTTTCAGGTCAACAATATTACCTCAAACATATGTTCTAGCTTGCTCTTGACCAGGGCAAATTCTTGCTTCAATTGCTCCAGGCACTTTTGACAGCTGTAAGGCCACATAATACCACTCATCAATTCTAGACTTGGGCAAAGGACTGCACATAACTTAACCACTTTCTCTGAGCTATATGGACAAAGATCATAAAGAGTATGGCTGAAAACAAGTTCCATTACCACAACAAGAGGTAAAGACCAACAACGGATTTGAAAAATCCAAACACATAAATAAGCCTCCATCATATATACCTATCAGCTCAACAAAATAACTGTGGGACCAAAAGCACTCACCCCTCCCTGTCTTTTTCCTCACAGAACTTCCGAAATTTGATGCAGACAGCTTTCACTTTTTGTGCACCTATACTGATTTCAAAGCCACATCATTGTCCACCCCAGTCAATATTGGGACATACAAAACTGAACTCCCTCAACCTAATATAGACCTTAACTGACTGATACTATCACAGGGCTGCCGATCATTGCACTTAACCTCCATGCCAAGATCTCATTCAAAAATAGATGTACTACACAATTTCCTCTCCCCATCACAGTTCTTGGTCGCAAGCAGCAGAGTTTCCACTTTATCCAACAACTTGAGTGAGTCCTAGTAGACATCGGAGCTGTCCTGCTAAGTATAACTGACTGGTAAATCCCCTATTAGATACCGAGTAGCAGAAACAAAGAAAAGGATAGACCCTAAGTACAACCTACACAGCTGTCTCAAGTCTTCAAATCATTCTGTCAGAATATGTGCCTACCTCTTCTACCCAGAACCATTGTGAATAGTGAGGGTGAGTGCAAAATGGGGATCTTGACCATATTGATAGATTGCAGAGAAAACTCCACAACAACACAATAAAGGTAGCATGAGCATGAGTGCAGTCGTAACCTCATGAGCATCACTCATAAAGCGCCAGACCATCCCCTTCATCATGAATAACAGTGACAACCTTTCATTACTCCCCACTGACTTCATCAGCTCCAACCCTGATGACAAATATGTGACAATCTGCCCAAAATGTTGGGGCAAACCTTTATACAAAACATCTGTGTCTTGAGTTTCTGTCACATTCCGAGAAGAAATGGGAAGACTTAGTCATGACGTTCATTAGCACTCAAGGTATATATCTGTTGCATTCCTGGAAGCAATGGGAACACTCAGTCTTGATGTTGGCTAACACTCAAGAGACAAAGCTAATAAAAATAAAGTCAATAGTGTCCTCATTCAGGCTGTGGCAAGCCTTTGGTTGGTCCCACTTGCACCCTGGACATATACTACAAGCACACTACTGGTGACCAATTGGACACAGAACATCTGCTTAAGCCATCGGAAAACATATCTACAACATTGCAGACTGAGATCATGGTCAGCATAAAGACTAAAGAAAGCACCATGTCCTTTTGTGAAACATGCAGTTGACAAAGCAGGTAATCACCTGGAGCTGCTTCCCTTGAATTGATGTACATGAGCATCCACTGCCACATAGTTGATTGGGTCTTGCTTACTGTACACCCACAGCAAAGCAGAGATCAAAACCAAAATCAGCCACAGAAACAAATTTTGTTAAGAATGCGTTCAGCCTTACAAACGTGTAGTGTCAGGGGCTGTGGCAAGGTAACTATCAATATGAATGGCATCCAGAACCACAACCATGTCATTGTTGTCCTAGTCAGAAGATGAATGTTCTGAAGAGTTGCACATGACTTTACAGACACTATGTCCTCCACATGTCTGAAAGAGAATAAAAACACTTGCTCGACAAACCTACTCCATATTGACTCTCCTCTCTAGTGTTTTGGAAGGACAAAGAAAGGCCCGGGCATATATACATGTGACAACTTGAGAGGGTTGAAGATGCTCACAGAGATTCAGTTAACTCCTCCAGGAGCCTTTCAGAATCTTCAAAAAACAAGGAAACCACTTCGGAAACGAATTCAGGATTGCTTTCATCTTGCAATTGCTGCAGCTGAGTAAACTGCTGGTCCAAAACTTCCTGTCACCATCCCTATCACTGTCAGGTTCCATGTATTTTCACATTCGTAGTCATCCAAAGTGCCTCATACTTCACACAAAAACCAACCCAGGACACAAAACCAAAAAGAAAAATCCCGGCAACACACACACACACAAACCAGAAAACAAAAGAAACTAGTATCTATCATGATCCTCAAAACTCCGGCCTCTCATCTCCCACGCAATACCAGATTTCCACACCACAATCCGAACAGTAATCACAGACGCGAGGCTAAATCAGGAACATAGATTGCGGATGGACAAAAATGCGACAAAAAAAAAAACGATGAAGCTATGTTACCTCGGCCAGCAAGGTTTCCGTCAGATCTATCAGCTCCTGCTGCAGCTTCTCCACGTCCACGGCCCCGTCGTCTTTCTCACCCGCCTCATCTTCCTCCCGTTCTTGCTTCAGCGCTACTACTGACTTCTCAGACTCACAGGCGCATGATGATCCGCTGCAGGGCCCCCGCGGCTTGCACTCCGCTCCCCCCGCCTGCAGCGTCATGGACGCGGCGCTCATCAGCTCCACCGCACCGCCTGACCTCTTCCACACACACCCCCCCTCCACCCCCTCTCCCTCTCTCTCTCGCGCGCCCGCGCTGTCTGCCTCTCGCAATAACGCCGAGGTTCAAGGATCGAAGCAGCCAAAGCACAAGTTTGAACTTGGCATCTTTCTAGTGACCGAGAAGGAGAACGAGACTCAGAGGAGGACAGAGTGACTTGTAGGTAGGTAGCTAAGTGGCAGCTTTTCTTTTTTCTTTTTTCTTTTCTGGCGGAATTCCGTCAAAAAAGCGAAATAAAAATTTGAAAAATCCGAAAATTAATTGATTTTGGATGTTTTGAATCGCCAAATGTCAGAAAAAACTAATAAAATTTTCCAGATTTCTGTAAGGGTTGCTCATTTCAGTAGTCTGCTTGTTCCATTTGCGCATTTGCGTTTGTTCATTTTCACTTTGCTCAAAGGGTGCTTGCAGTTACAAGCCTTGGGTTGAACCATCATCACCTACAGTTGGTGGTGCCATGGTAAAAACCTAAAACCATGCCCTCCCTGCAGGGCAACAAACCCCAGTAGGCTACCCTGGTAAAAGAAACCCCTCCCTACTTGGGCAGCTCCACCCATACTCTGCATTTGGGCCTTGTAAGACGACTTCTCACATCCAAGATGATTTGTCCTTCCCCAGTTTTCCCAATCCCCACACCCATAAACATGAAACTGGCGATTATAAGAAGTAAGAACCTAGTAATAGCAAACCACCTGGACCAATCATTCATTATATTTGATCAATCAAGAGCCCATGTTAGAGACTATGTAATGGGCTTTTGCCAGCCTCTCTGTCATTATATTTGATCAATCAAGAGCCCATGTTAGAGACTATGTAATGGGCATTTGCCAGCCTCTCTCTGTGCATATTGAGCAAAACTGCACCCATGACCAATTTAACTTCTTTAAAGAATTATTAAAATGTTACACAATTTTTTTCAAAATAATGTATTATATTTTCAAAATTTCATCTCTTTCAAATGTTTTTTCAATTTCTTTTGACTCCTCTTTGATCTCTGCATTAGTTTCAATTAGCTCCACTAAATTAGAAAAAGGGTTGCAACCAATCCTAGGGTCATTGGGCCAATTTTTGTTGACAAAAATAATTTGTCTAAATTATATGATTGCAAACGACATCACCTAAAATTAAGAAGTATTGTTGCCAAAAAAAAAAAAAATCAATTTCAATTTGTAAACCAACATTGCCTAAGATATGATGGACAAGGAATCCAATCATAGTAAACTTCAATTCATGCTTCTCTCACCATTCTAGAGGACATTTGAAACCTCCTAAAAATTAGAAGTTCCTTGTCAACAAGCTCTTTTGTTGGATCACTTGTGCTTGTTACTATTTCAAAATGCCCAAACTATAATCTTCATCAACACCTTAGTCAATAGTGGCATTTTTAGAGAACAAGTGCAAATAATTAAAGCATTTTAACAATATGAATACAATTTTTTTTATCATATTCTTCAATAATGGCCTTGCCTTGCTCAAGGTCAATAAAAGAAGACACTAAATGTAAGTTTTTGAACCTAGGATCCAACATAAAAAACATGTTGTGAACCTTTTTTCTTCATTTTTAAAAAAAAATAAAAATAAAATATAAAACACCACAAACATTTTTTTTTGAGTTAGAAGCCCAAAAACCTAATTCAAGAGCAACAATGGATTCTTCTTTCATAAAATTATCAAAAGAATTTGAAATTTTGGATTTTTCTTTCAATTGCAAACAAATGAAAATGACAAAACTTAAAAAATCATTTAATAACCAATCATCTTTATATTGATTAAAAACATTAGTAAGACACAACAAGCAAGAGAACATCAACAATGATTTGAGCGATGTGTCATGTCAAAAGAAGAAGCATTCATGTAATCATCATAACAATAGTATGGATGTTATAACAAAGCCTAGGGGGGGGGGGACACTAGCAAAAAAAATTTAAAAATACGTGAGTGAAAATATACAGTTTGGTTGATGGGTAAAAAACTAAGTTAATTAGATAAATAATAGGGTACATTTTATTCAAATAATCAATTTAATTATAATATAGGGTATGCAATAATCTGAAATAATGAATTGTAATTATAAAAGGGTGGCTTTAATATGTATAAATTACAAAATTAGATAATAATAGGGTGATAAAAAATGGGTTAGACAATTATCTCATACCCCGTGTAAAAATGGTCATTTGACGCACGTATATTTCAAACTTTACACTAAATGTCCCCCCCCCCCCCCACCGCGGGTAATAAAACAATTAATTTTTGAAATTGCAATGCTATTGAAAAGGATAATGTTTTTTGTAATTGTGCAAAAGAATAAAAAAAATTATTAAAAAAATTATAAAATTTGCAACATACATATTTTTCATTGCAACAATACGTTAGATAAAGAAGTTACCTTGTTTGGACTAGTGTATTCAATTTCCTTGGGACCAAAATAGATTCAACACATGCCTTGTTCCATTCTTGTCCACCTTTCCCAAAAAAAAAGGCTAAATTATATGTATGCTTGTACAAATTTCCTTGCGTAATTTTAATTAAAATATATGTCAAGTCTTTTAAAAAATTTCATTTGCTATAACATATTGACAAGCCTTGGAAAATGCATGCCCAAAGCAAGTGCCTTGATAACTTTCCTCCCTTAAAATGTCACAACTTACAATTGCTTTTCATGCAAAAGTCATTATGTTCAAGTTAGACCTTTCATCTTTCACATAAATAATAATTTTTTTACTCAAGTTATATTATTCTAATAACTCAATCAAGTTTTTAGCCAAAGTATTTTTAGGATTATCTATAATTTCAAAAAGACCAAGTGTAACATGTTTTGGATGACAAGTATTAGCTCCTACAAAGCTAATCACAAGCGCAAATGTCATGCATTCCTTTTGACATCCAAAGATCAAAGCTCGTTCTTGCATAATTACATTTGTCAAAGTTAGTAAAACATACAACTTTGTTTAGTTTTTACACCAACTCATGGAACATCTATTGTGAAAACTACTTTCTAAAAGGAAAAAACAGCCCCAGACATAAATGCAAACATAGGTGCTTCATTTATAGACTTTCAAAAAATTGCATGTGTAGATGATTTTAAATAATCAACAAGCCCATATCTTTAAGAAACATTTTTTTGCTACATATGATCCTTCTTGAAAGGTTCTTTGGCATCAAAAAAATTAACAATTGCATTACCATATGGAATTGTTTTTCCTTTTTTTTTTTTTTTCTCAATGGACTATGTACTTCCTTTTCAAACAATTTTGCAATAATAAAATGGTCTACATTCACATGTCTTTTCAATGTTGATATTCCATTTGTTGTATTGTATATGATTAAACCTTTCCTTGCTTAGGTCTTAGGGTTACAAAACAAAATTCGAATATTGTAACAAATACATTTCATGGTTTATGGGCATTTCACATCAACATGCTTATTATCATTCACACAAAAAAGAACCAACATAAAAAATTTATATCATGTGATTTCCACATTATTATTTGAACAATTGTTTTATGTTTCATTTTTCTATTTTTTTAATTTTTTTGGGTTTTGGTTGCTTTCAATTTGAAGATTGGGGTTTATTTCATTTTTTTTCCATTACATCATTCATAAACACTTCACATGTATTTTCACCTATCATATTTCCATTTTTAGAAGATTGAGCTGAGCCATTTTCAAGTTTCAAAAAAAAATGTGGTTTTGAGATGGAGAAAAAAAAACCAAACTATGGTATCAATATGGGTATCAATGAATAGACTTGGCTAGCAAATCTATATTGATTTTTAAAAAAAATATTGATCATATCCATGTACTAATCAATAGACAAATGGATACGATATGGGGGCCAAGATTATTGTCAAATTGTATTAATTTTTAGGGGTCCCATGTTTGAACTTCAACCATGTCATTATTATGAAGGATTTTCACAATGTTTTTACATATTATGATAGGTTAAAACTCAAAGAAGTGAAATGCCAAAGAAACCAGAGATTTTTTTAAATTTTTATATGATGTGATTTTTTTGTATATTTCTGCCAAAAATATATACATCACATTATTTTTTTAAATGCAAATATATTAAAAAAAAAGATTGAAATGATTTTGAATCTTTATGAAATTTGTACTATCTATTATTCCATACGATTGGAATAAGTTTGTGAACCATGTGAAGAGTTTGATAATTATCATACCACAAATTGATGTTTTTAAAGGCAATAACCATGTATGTGGTAAATTAACATTTTGACAATCAATCATTTTCAAATGAAAGGTGACAAGAAACATGAGGTGGGTCATTTTAGAAATTTTCATTTCAAACATTTTTTGGTTGACTAATTCAAACCCAAACCTAGTGCCATCCAAAAAAAACAAAAATCTATTATACAACATATACCATAAAAAAAAATTCTTTTTAAAATTAAATATTTCATTTTAAAAAATGATATTAGATAGCATTAACTTTGTGAAAATAAAAAAATCAAGCCCAAACACTACAAATGAAACCCAAAATTAAATGCAACACATTTTGTAGGTGTATACTTTATGCAAATATCATGAAACTACCCTAGTTGGCCCCCCCATAGCGTGCTTTCATGTTCATAACACAATTTGACAACACATTGCAAAAAGGGCCTAGTCCCACATAGATCAACCTTTAGATTAATTTCAATGAGAAACATTTCAAACATGCACACATGAAATTGATTTGAAGCAATAGATGACGAAATCAAAAGATGCAATAGTTACCAATTCAAAAAGATATAGGTTGGAGAAGTGGAAATTAATGAGATCAACAAATATAATAAAATATTTTGGATCGCAAATTCCTTACAAGAATACTAATCCACAATATCGATGATTTTTGACAAACCTTGTGTTTTTCATAACAAAAGGATGTCTTTTAAAAAAATGTATAATGATTCATGGTTTTGAGGCTTTGTGTTACAATGTGATTCAAAAGTGGACATTTTGTTTCAAAGGTATTAGTAAGAAAAGATATTTCATTGATATTATCAAAGACTATGGAAGAATATGTCTTGCTGATGATGCTTACTCATGTTATAATAAACACATTTGATTTGTGGATGTTTAGAATTGGTTTTGATGCATTTGCAACGATCGTCAACAATTAGATGTCAACATATTATATAATTGGTTTATTTGAAGTTCCCAATACTTTTGGGGTAGCTCTTGTTAAAATTGTGAAACCTTTCATTATTCAATTTCAATTGGTTAACAAGGTATTAGTTTATGTTAAGAATAAAGATAGTAATTTTGAATACCCTTGAAAACGTTTTTTCAATTACCACAAGTCATAAGCTTTTAGAGTTAGAAAAACCTTTTGCATGCATTTATTTTGATCATGTGATGAGCAAGGTGTGCCAATATGCAACTATATACAAAAAGGTATGTGTCAATGAAAGAAGTTTTTATTAAAGGAGCCTAGGTGGCATTGTAATTAAAGACCATAACCGAGATAAAGAAAAACAAGAAGGGGTGTTAGGAGTGCGACAAAACATGTGTTGAAATACGTCTTCCTTGTTGCAAGTTGAAGATTTAGGTGAAGATGTGTTTTGCATTGTGTGTTGTTTTATTTCAAGAAGCATTAGAATATGCTTTCGCAATTAACATTTGTTACCAAGATTAAAGTTTTAAGTTGAAGGCAATAATTCCTTGTAGCCTTACATAGGCTATTGTAATAATGGTCATTAAAGACTTTGAATCTACTAATCTAACAATGTGTGTTGAATCAAACACACGAGTATTGATTTTTATCCAATGATATAGTTGTTACAATTTCAATTTTGGTACAATTACAAGCAAAAAAAAACAACACAAGATGTCAAATCCATCGTTCCAATGCAATCACTTTGACTTTGAAACTTGAGATTTTGTATTTTTGCATGATGTGTGTGGTTATCAAAATTCTTGCTCCTTTCCTTGAATTTTGCAAGAGAATTTACAATTAAAGGACACAACTTGCTTATAGTTTTACTGGATTCACAGTACAAAGGCTTGTAATGTTTGCAAAAATTTGTTAGTTAGGAAAGTGACGGTGCAAGATTATGATATGGAGCTCATTCTTCCACTCCTCATGAAGGTTTCACAATTTTTATTACCATATTATAGTTGTATGCTTGTTAAAATAAAATATGTATTTGATGGCTTTTTATTTGGTTTTATAGTTTTAAATGCAAAAGCAACACATGCTTCATTGGTGAAAATAACTATTGTTACTAAAACAATTGTTATTAGTGCCATTGAAGTTGCAAAAACTTTGGAGTGGTTGAAGGAAAATGAAGTTTGATTCTTGTAGTTAGAATTTTAGCTTTGCATTTCTTAACAATACCTAATTTTCTAATTGAGACCGAACACATTTTAATTTTGTTGTTGTTTTCATTATAACAATGTAGGCTAGGCACATCTAAATTGGATTATCTCACCACAATCTATACAAATTAGCCTAATGATGCGTATGTAGGAAAACATTCATGGGTGAAAAATGACGTACAATTTTCTTTTGGGTAGTAGAGGCCAACCTTCTTGATGACTACGATAGTGAAATTGAAGAACTTGGTTTGTATGAAGAGCTTCTCAAGTAGGTTGTAATTTATATAGGTTAAATATGTGCAATTATGTATTTAATAGCATAAGTGATTGTTTTTGTTATTGATACACTTTGATCATGGACATCATAACTTCACTATTTCTTTAGGCTTTTAAATATTTTCAGAGATTATCCAAGGTGTTGCACATGTTCAAGTTGTGAACACATTGAATTTTTTCTACGTGAGTTGATTTAAATGTATGGTGGGTGTAATTTGCGATTTGCTCTATATGGTCTTCTATTGAACCTATGTAGTTTAGAAAGCAACAATGTACAAGGTTCTTCAACATGCACTTGTTGCAATTAGTGTGAAGATAAAACCAAAATCTGAGTTATGTTTTTTTTTCAAGTTTCATTTTGGTTGTTGTTGCCTTACCAAAAGACAATTAAGGGAAAAAAAAAAATCATTATTTTTATCAATATTGAGAATAGGCCGCTATGAAAGTTTCAAACCCAATATTGTTATCTGTGTACAATGGGTTGTTTTGTGCATTAATGACACCAACCAAGTACAAAAATTTCAAACCTAAACAATATTCCGAGCTTCAACTGATACCAATTTATTTAAAAATCTTGAGCACTGATATGGACCCAAGGTGGGATCAGTCCCAAAATTAAGGGTCTAGGCCAAGATTGCAGTTGAGTATGGCCCCCCATTTTGTGAATGCCATGCATGTTAGGAATGCACTCCACCCTAGGTACTTCCCATGGCAAAGCACTAGGCAAAGAACTTCATAAACCTACATATATGTAGATCAAAAGGGGAGGATTATTGTGCCTATTCTTTAGGAGTGGCAAAGGGTCTTACCCCTACTTATAGGGGTAAGATACTTAAAGAGTAGATGCAAGGTGCCTCCCATTCCTAAGGAGAATAGGTGTACCATACAAAGGTTTCCTCCATATATATAAGGACTGAGAAGGGGACCATTTGAGAATGGGGGCCTGACATGAGGTGGGAGAGTGCATGATCCACAGAGGACAAATTCTACTGATTCTTTAAGTTAAAAGTACATTACAAGTTATCACTTTTAGTAATGACTCGGCAATCCACGTTTAGAAACTCAAGAGCAAATCCATGCATTCTCAACATTTGGCCTTGAAACAATATTTCTCTCATCAAAGATTACTTCTTTATTTATTCTAAGCACTACCCACAAGAACGTGGGACAACAAAAAGTTAGAATCTATTGATAACAAATCACTTGGACCAATCAATATATCTGACCAATCAAGAGTAAGATGTTTTGAGTATGCTGGGTCTTTGCCTTCAAGCATATTGAGCAAAAAAAATGCTTGAGCCACAACCATTTTACCAGTCAGCAAATTTTTCTTGATCTCTCTATCCAAAACATGATGTGCAATGTGCTGGTGGAGAGCAACTTGGGGGACATTGTATGTTTTGAATTGTTTTCTGAACATACATTTTGCTGACTATTTATTAGACATCAAACATTCAGTGCCAGGAATGATGAATTGTTTGGATGGATATACCAACTTTCTGGTACCCTTTCCGATTTTTTTGCTTTTGAAGTATGTATATGTTGAAATACCCACTCCAATTGGAAGACTTTTATATCTGCATTTGACATTGCATGACGTTATATTATCACGAATAAAAGTTTGCTTCGAGCTTCTAATCTGCAAGCAGCTTTTGCAGAATTCAACATAATAGCCCACTTTGGTGGCAAATTTCTAGACACCCTAAACAAGACATATTACCTGGATCATATCTTCGATAACAATACTTGCCCAAGCTCCCGGGTATATATATATAATGTATATATATATCCTGGGCCAGATAAAGTTATGAAATTTTGCATCCCTCTCTTTAAGTCCTTTAGGACGGTTGGTGCACTCTTTTGACTCTTTCAAATCTCAAAAAATCTAATTTGCCCAAAAGCTTTCACTCAACCATGAAAAAAATATTACCATTTTCCCTTAACCTGAACTTGAGCCCACTTTACACTAGGAGTTGTGCTTTAGGATGGTAAATTGCAAGAACCTAAGACATTTCCAAAATGTGGAACTGGACTTGGCAATGGTCTAGTCCTATTTGCCCCTTATTATTTTGGGAATGCTCACATCCGTGGACTTTTACCTTACACTTATGGCCCATGAAAATATAAGTTTCTCAAGGCAAGTTCATCTTGTTAATAAGATGAAGAAGAGAAGTTTGTCTTATTAATTACTTGTTTGGTATTTTTAGTACTTTGAAATTTGTTTTGGACTCTTTCTCATAACCTGTCCAAATGAGTTCACTTTTGGTATGTACGGTTAAATGATATTTTTTTAGCTCCACAAAATCTGTGGACTAGTCAAACGGAATCAAGAAGGCTTTGATCGACTGCCCCTTCATGAAAAAGTGAACTGTCCTTTCACGCACCTCAAAAGGTTATTTTGCTTACATAACTCAGCTAAGAGGAAAAATACCCAAACACACTTAACCCAAAAAACCTACTAAAATTTTTCTAGTGTATTTGGGGATAACCTTACCTACAGGGCAGAATTTTCCGACCACTAAAGGTAAGCGTTTCAAAAGCATAATGACCTGCCCGAAATTTTGCACTGTATCTGGAGGTAACTTTATAATGAGGCGTTTCAAAAGTGTAATGACCTGCCACAAATTTTGCAGTGTACTCACCGAATTTGTTTTCTCATAGGTCTTTAGAGCATCTCCACCGGTGCTCAGTATGTGACTCCAGTAAGTAAAATTTACTGCGAAAATGTCAAATGTGCCGTTTTAGCTCATGAAATTGGTTTTTCTGCACCAAATTCGTGCAGCTTGCCCTGGCTGGTAAAAGGCTCAACACAGTTGTGTACCTCCAAAAAAGAGTGTAATAAATTGGACCTGACTGCGGCTCAGTATTTCTGATTGGTCGATCATAATGGTTGGTCCAGGAAGTTTGCTATTAGTAGTCCCCACGTATATGCAGTTCCAGTTACAGATTTGTTGATGGGGTTGCCAAAAAAAACAGCTAAACTTAGACATTTAATTTTATTACAGAGTGACATAGTGAGCACCAGTGGAGATGTTTTACACCGGGCAATGCCCTTGGAGCAAGCGAGGTGTTATGTCTGGTACACTGCATAGGACCAATCTGGGTTGTAATGGATCTGGAAGGAGGCAGAGAGAGGGGGCCATAGGAAAAGCATTACATGTATGGTACCACCCCAGGAGCGGGCACCAAATATGTGCCCACTCCTTGGGCATTATCTTACATGTATTGGTTCTTCTATGGCCCGTTCAGCCTCTTTTCATTTCAGTTCCCTTACAATGCAGGTTGGAGGGGTCCTCTGTGGTGTACTGGACCTTACTTGGGCAAGTGCCAAGACTTTCTCTTTACAAGACCTTTCTGCAAATCCGCATGACCACTCTGCAAATCGAAATCAAAGCCAATACATAATGGAGCATGCCAGTGCAAGTGATTATGTCTGTTTTGCTGTCCGTTAAGAAATTTTGGCTTGCCCCTAGTGGGCTCACCCAAATTTTTTGTAAGTGTCTCACCCCAGGCACAATTTGACACACTCCATAATACAAAGTTATTTCCCTTTCCTCATAATCATTATCAAATTGATAGCAATTACAAGAAAAACCTCTGAAAATCAATAAGGAAGCTCTGTCTAATCTTCTTCAGCTCAGCCCCTTGGGTCCCCTAACACTTCAGGTCACCTTCCAGCATCTCACACCTCACTCCGTAGACAAGGAGTGACCAATGGGAATAGTACTTGTTAAGAATATTGACATACTAGGTACTAGTGAAGGTCAGCTGCATCTTGAACATGTCATTGTGTAAGTGATCAATTCATCTGTAGTGTCATGGAGAAAGCAGAGATTTCTTCTGTACTTTTCACTAAATGAATAAGATCAGCCGCAAAGAGCTGCTAGAAATGAATGACTGCAGACTTCGTCACAAGATCTGCAACTTGAAAAGTTCACAGGAAGTCAAGCACAATGGAGGGGGAGTGGGGACATTGAACCTCTTGAACACAATGCAGACTGCCTCCAACTTCCACTACTATCGATCTGGAACAGTCTGTCTGCTCCTGGAAAGTCTTCAAAAATCACACAATTCAAATTTTTTGAAGGGTTCAATTTGATCTTGTGGATCCTAGCAATTGGAATGAATCAGGTGATGATCATGACAAAAGACTTGGAGGCTAGCTCACAAATGAGATGATTCCATTTGGCAAATAGAATAACAGAGTGTGAGTGTGAACCTGGAAAAACCTGATGATACCAACCAGCTCATGAGATTTTGTTTCACAAGAGGAAATTCCACAAAAGCACATTGTGTAAAAGGTACCAGGTGTATTAGTACCAGCCAAACCAAAACCAGCAAAACAAGAGTGAGTGAAAGTCATAACCTAATGACACCCATGAGAGAACCCATGACCCGCTTTCATGATATCAGGGTCAAACTTGACAAGCTTTGTCAAGGTTGCATTTTGAGAGCAAGCTTTCATCTTCTGAAACTCATAATCATAAGAAACACTATTGACTAAATGGTTTTGGTCAGCTGTAATTGGAGCAATTACCATGCAGCCAGAAACATACGAATAATACAATTGTTATCAGCAGCAGAAAATGCACAAGCTGGTGCAATGTCATTAATGTTTTTACAGCTTCAAAGTTCTCATTTTCTCCTCAAGAGATGCCACTGCAGACAAACCCACCCAGCAAAATCCACCATCACCCTAATCAGAGGAATATTCAGCTTGTTGTTCAGATGAGACCCTGCTTGAGACTCAAAATGTCGTGCTTGTTTCACTGGATGGAAAGCTGCCCAAATCAATAGCTCTACATCAACTATCGACAGATGGCATTTACCACATCATCTAATTGACATATGCAATGAAGGCAATTCAGCTTGTGAACTGAGAATCTCTTTTTATGATATATCTAGTATGAAGGTTGGAGGCTTATTCAAAAACACTTGAAAGAATTTGATAACAATGACAACAAAAAAAAGAGGCTGGCAAACTTTGCGGATATAATTTCACCTTGATCCTCATCTAATTGCCAATCTAGCACTTCACAATGTGCTTTTGCTTGCTGTGCTGTCTTGCACCTGATACAGAAACAAAAATGTCCTCATGAGTTTCCATCTATCAGGAAGTCTGCAAGTAAGTGGATATGGGGCATGTGCAACCTCCATGCAGCACATCAGCAAACAGTGTGATATGGCCAAGATGCACCAGACCCAAATTCTGCAAAAATCTGTCACTGTAAAGCCCGCATTATGGCTTTGAATAAGTACAAAAGTAAGCGTCCATGTGTGTTGAGAGGAGTATCACCAAGGATAAGCAGCCTTGAGCAAGAAACACTTACCCTGCAATGGGTAGGGCTCCTTTACATATCAAATAATTCAGTGCAACCTGCCACGAAAATCAAGTCCAACAGTACGACAGAGTTGTCTCTTTGGTTACAGCATTCAGTTCTTTTTATGTAGAATTGTGAAATTGGGCAGATAAACACATCTATAGGATTCAAAATGATGTAATCCCAAATGTTGTGACCATGTATGAGTAAGTGGAAAAGCAAGAACTACCCATTAGCGTGCCCTCAATATCAAGCATAATTGACCACCTACATTTCATATTACCATAATCATACTCCTATTTCACCAATGTGTAAGGAAAGGAAAGAACATATAACCATACCTGAGCAATTGACCTATCACCATGTGTTTTCCCTATTGTGTGCATCAAGTTCAACAATGGTCGAACCTGCCAAATACTTCAAACATTAGGTACACATAGCAACCATCAGTTTGGACTTACATTGAGTCCTTTATTGAGTTCTTTGAGTACTCCAACTGATTCAGGTGTCTGAAATCATGAAACGTAAACTTTGGGTATAGTACTCTACCATCAAGGCTCTCTTATCTGTGCGTGTAAGAGTTTTGTCAGTAAGCAAGCCTGATGCAAGAGGCGAGTAGGCAATCAAAGTAATCCCTCTTTCCTGCATTCATAAAATTCCGAACCCACACGTGACTCAGAAATTGCACCCATCAGACATATGACAAGGATCTAACCAGCTATAAGGTTGCAAACTAAATCTCCAGTTGTAAAGTTATGGTTTTGCCAGGTTCAGCCAGAGACTCTTGTCAAGCAGATGTCCATTTAATTGAGGAAGGAAGTTTTGAATAAGTCACAATTATCATGCTCAAGGATCCCAAAATGTATTCACTGCTCCATTTTTGGAACACTAATTTTTTGTCTTCTGTAAAAGTAGTCTTCAATGGCCCATGTGTGAGATGTGCAACTAGGTTTGCATACCTTGCATGCCTTTAGTAGCCCATTCTCCTCAGGGCTCCGGCTTGCCAGACTGCCACTCATTTACACCACAAAATTCAGCACCAGTGTAGGAGCTCATATCATCTCTTCTTGGGTCTCTTTTTACTTGGCTGCTTACTAGATCTTGGAGAGCAGCAGCAGCCACAGCTTATGAGATTATAATATCTTCAACACAGTTTCTGGTTGTTGTCCAAGAAGAGAATCCTATGCTGTGACATCTAATCCAGGATTTCAAGCTAGGAAGATGCACAAATACCCAGCATTCAATTTGGCCCCAGAATCAATTGCCAGAAGCCAATAAATGATTCACCATTTCCAAACCTAAACACTGAAGAGAAGGCATAAAGTGTATCAACCTGCAAGGTTTTAGACCCTGAAATTTCCAGTCTACTGATTGACTTGAGAACATCAAACTTGACAGAAATGCTCTGTAGTTGTCTTTTGCTGAGAATTCTATACACCTGACAACTAAGACTTGTTTCAGAGCCACAGTTCCAATTCTCCCAGCACAAGTTGGGTGGGTGGATACTGAACAGCTTAAATTTCTGGAAACATGATCCAAATGTGTGGGTCTCATTATCTCTATAACACATTTTCCAACATTGTTTCCATAGGGTGATGCCAGAGTTGTAGTCCAAATCTAGGGGTTGTGTTGAACCTGTATTGAACTTGATTTGATGCCAATGGGATTCCATAGCGAGCAAGCAAATCGTCTGCCTCCTCCATCTGAAACATAACTGGAGCACATATTAGAGGCAACAACCAGCTCTCTTCTCAGCACAAATGCACTGAAGGATTCATTCTAGGGTTTATGGTATGAAGGTCTTGAAGTATAGATTTGCCATCTATGGGTTGATTTCATCAAGTATTTCCCAGAATGTCACATCTGGTGCATAACATTGATACCTGGTATTGTGAATAATTGGATACACCAACTGCTGTTGTAAGCCCCTCCTCCACAGCCTCCTTTAAGCTCTCCATGAGTGCAGAATTTGAAAATGTGGGAAATGGAAAATGGATCTACCGTGATGAGAACCATGGCCACATATTCACACAGCTTTTGATCAATACCTCAATGAAAGACTGTGCATCAGTCAACAGTGCAGACCCAAGATACAACAATGAAAAGAGCAGGCAGCCATGAGTGGTGAGAGTTTTGTAAGGTACTAAACGACGTCAGCTTGTGTGCACACGATCATATCAAATGATATCTCTGTTACCTGGTAGAGATCAACTTTGTCTTGACCTATCCGCTTCAAACTGGCTCGCAGTGCTGACAGCAAGGACTTGCGTCCTAGTCTGAAACCACCTCCTGACACCACAAGCTGCATCCTGTCACTCCATAACCTTATCTCAATTCTTGGACATCAGATTGTATCCAGGAGCGGGTGTGCTTAGTGGCAGAAAAAACACTTGGGTCTTTCCCATTGCCACAATGGGATCATGTTGTCAACATCTGGAGTAGTTCAAGTCAGATCTCAATGAGGAAATTTGACAGATTGCAGGGTTCCTATCTCTGAGAGCAGATGGTGGAAACCAACCAGTGTGAGGACTTTAGTGTTTCAGAGACTGAAGAAGATAGATTAATCAGCAGTGAATGACAAGAATAATCAACCCTTGAGTACTCAACAATGTTACAACTTTCTCTCTTCGACTTCTTGTTTCAAGTAGTGGTAGAGATACACAATCCATCAGCTGGTGAATTCCAGGACTTGGTCAAGAGAGAAAGAGCACTGACCCACAAGAAAATTTGTCCAAGGGATGGTAAAGAATTTGGTGGCAACAACCGGTGATAAGAAGTGTTTGCCATCATCATCCTCTCCTTGTGGATGCTGTTGCTTCATTCGACTACTATTGTTGTTGCTCACAAATCTGCCCAGCAGTTGCTCTGATGATGTTCCTGCCTTGATGTTCTGGTAGCCATAAACCTGCAAAAATCAGAAGTTGCTTGTGCAATCAAGGTACCTGAGAAATAAACAAACCCAAAAAAAAACCCCTAAGAAATTCATGAATGGTACACTAAACAAACACTCGGATTTCATTGCTGTTGTTTTTGACATGTTGAGCACAGCAGCAGATCAGAGATGGCGTTGTCCTCTTGCTCTTGAGAGAGATTCTAGATCAACATCTTCCAGTGCAATCAACACACCTCAGCTGTATCGAAGAAATTGATGCCACCATGCACCAACACATCGAAAGCAGTCGCCAGTTCAGTTTCTCCGAATGTGTCTCCGAATCCGCTTCCCGGGTCTCCCCATTGCAGAGTTCCAATCCCGAGTCGTGAAACCTCCAATTCCGTTCTTCCCAATCTCATCACATCTGCTGCATCAACAGCAACAACAGCAACCGGAGATTTGAGTAAGATTCTAAACCTTGAACGTGGAAAGATACTGTTATCAGATAATCGGGCATTAGGTTGCAAACCAGTGAAGCTTGGTTTCACAGTCTTAAGCGTGGCATAACATGTCGCAAATCTCCTCCTCTTCGTGGCCTGTTGATCAACTCCCCAGTATCTGAGCTTTGAAGCACCACCCAGAAAACCCGCAGACGAATTCACGGATGCACACATCCTGCACCTCTCTCTCTCTTTTCTCCTCTGCGAGCCTTTGAAATCCTCCTTGAGATGTAGCGATTCCGCTCGGCTACATCAGCAAGCAATCCATCAAGGCATTCGTTTCTTCCAATTCCGCTTTTGTGTTGGCAATGCCCATCTGGGTTTAAGGATAGGGGTTCCACGTGTGGAGACAAGAGCCTTTCGAGAAGGACTTTTCGCTGCTTCTTCCACAACTCTTTTGTTTTTGCAGATTTTTCCAGTAGCTACCAAATTCATGTAGAGGATCAAAGTCTGGAGAGCGGCTTCAGTGGGTTTTGGTTTGTTTTCAGCAATGTCTGGAAGGGCTGAGTCAAGGTATTCCAACAATCGTACCTCTTCTTTCTTCTTTCTCTTTAGGTCTTTTTTCTGCTTCTTCGCCTTCCCCAATACAAACCGTGGAAGCTACTTCTTTGTGGTCTGGAAGCAACTCTTATGCTCTTCCTGTGGTCCGCACAAAAATGGCGAGCTCTACCTTGATGCTTTCCATGAATGTTGTGACCTCTGCATGCCCTTCTCTTCCTACCTTCTGCTTTGGTGTTAAGAGTTTTTTGTTGGTCTCCACAGGCTTACATTTTGAGACCTTCATTGCTGGAAAAGCATGCAGCTGATTTCATGAATAATATCAAGGTGAATAATCTCTCGCAATCTCTATCAAACTCTCCTGCATGTTTTTTCTTGCACATGGATTCTTCTTCACAAATTTTCCTTTTCTGATGGTGCAGCTGCAGATGACATTCTTTTGCAGCATTCTTCAGCACTATCAGTTATTGTTTGTCGATTTTACTTGGATGGTGAGTGCATTGCTGTCATGAATATATTCATTCAGATAGTGTCATTTGTTTGCCATCTTTTGTCTGATGATCATCTCTTGTCTGTGTTGAAGTGGGGGTTGCAGAGCAAGGTTCAAGTGATACAGTTATTTATGCTTGCAAGAAAACCATCATCTGCTGCATCTCAATACTTCAGAACTTGGTCACAAAAAATTTCAATGCAGATTTCTGGGGATTGCACACCTGCACTTGGGTACTGTTTTTGGTGACTTATTTCCTGAGATTGACACAATTATTTGCTTGAAACTAGCAGGTTTGTGGATGGCTTGCTAAATGTTTCCAAGGGAATCAAGCGAAGGGAGCTTTGGGATTGGTCAGGTAGTGTTGTTGAAACAACGTATGCCCTCTCTGAGTTGCATGGCATGTTTTACATATGATGAGAGTCACACCAGAGAGATCTGCAGACCATGGTCTTGTTCTTGGGAGTTGCTTCGTTGCATCTGCAACTTTTTGCTTGAACTTAGAATCCAAATGTTTATTGGTCATGGGCAATTTTGTGCTCTGCTCATTGTTGTTGTTGTTCAGCAATGTTGCTGCTGAATCCTTGTTGATTTGACTATGCAGGTTATCAAGCAGTAGTAGCGGTGTGTATGGGAGCAAATGCTGTTATGCTGCCTGTTAGATTTATCAAGCAAGCTTCCACTAGATCAATATGTGTTGTGTAGTTTAGGATTTCCAAGTTCCTCGATCTTTTCAGTCCTTCTGTTCATTCCCTGCTCCCTCTTGCGTATTGATTATGCAATCCAACTTTTCATAGAATAGCAGCAACTGGAACCAAACAGAGCATCCACACCCTATGTTGCACTATCTTTGTTGTACACAACTTGGCAATGTACAAGATTTTTGGAGCTCCACCTATTTTTTGTTGGCACAACTCTACTTAGGAATGTACTTAGCAAGCTTTTTGGAGCTTACCTCTGTTCTTCCAATTTCATTTTGGTTTAAGAAGAAATAACCACTTCTCAAGCATCTCATTAGATTAGGTCTCTCTCATCAACAACATGAATTTGAGTTGTATCATGTGGATACTACCATTCCACTTCCTCCCCATGTTTCTAAGCAATCCATGGATAGCTTGTCAATTACTCAATGTCAAATACTGAACTTGGATCTGGCTGACAGTCAATTACGACTCACTATGTAAATCACCTCAATGGTATCCATATTTTCTTTTGCAGTTATCCAAGTATCTTATACCTTCACAACTGTGTGACCTGTGAATGTCAGAGGAGAAAGGGAAGAGGTGTGGGCAATCTTCAGTTAGCAATATGGGGGTAATTTAAAGAATGGTGCTGTGGGTTGTAAGCAATGGGGTAATGACATACCTTTGCAGGGGTTTTAGTGCACCAGGAACTGTAGGTTGTTCAGGAACAATCTACACTCCGCATTGTTCACAACCAGGCAGCATACAATCAAGCAGAGCATTCTACTGCACTGTTGTAGTAGCACATCTCAAGAATTAAGTTCAGTAGGCAGCAGATCAACTTCCATTTCTGATTTCTCCTGCACAGCTTCCCAAGTCAAAAGAATATAATATTATTGCATGATTCACTATACAGAACTTCCACCTGAAGGTGCCTTAGAAAAGCAAGACCAATGACTTGTCAATCCCAAAATGAAGAATTCATATGTTAGTCTGCAAACATCAGAAATGTAATGTTAACACACTGTAGCAAAGAAGAGTATCTCTATTCAGGGTGCAGAGGTTGTGGTGTGGGGTTAACACGGACTTTGGAGTGCATATCAGATGGCATCAGGAGGAGTCCTCAGTAGTATCATCCAGTTGTTTGCCACTCACAACGCCCTGTTTGCTCGAACAGCAAGCTGATTTCTTAGAGCCTCCTTTTGAGCCTCCTTTCTCACTTACACATTTGCAAACCCTAAGTTCAGTTTACAAGCATACCCCAAGCATGTTAGTTCTTACTGCGTACACATACAAAGCAGCTTGATACACTATAGCTCTCACAGCTGACAATGTCGTGATCAGGATTCACAAACGTAGCTGCTCCATATGCATTGAATCTGCAAGCTTCATTCCCAAAAGACTTAAATAGGAACCTCAGGACTTACATGACGTTCTACCTCATGCACATTATGGAAATGAGTTCATTGTAGACTAAGATCAGGCACCAGGGACCAGAAGGTGAAAAATTGGTGTTCAAGCTTTGTTGAAACTGTTCTTGCAGCTTACAACATTCAAAGATCCAACTTAGTTTTTAGAGTACTTACAACTTCGTGGTGGGTACACCAAATTCATGTACCCACCCTGGAATTCGTTGAAACTTGATCTTTAAAAGGAGGTGTGCCTTGCAAGTAATTATCCAAGATTATCGATTTTATCACCAGCTTCAAGGAGAAGGAACTCACTCTTTCGCGAAAACTTCGTTCAATGCGGAGCTCGTTGTCAGGGAGGCTCTCAAAAGCTGCAAAGCCTGCGATACCCAAGACAATTCCATTTCATGAACCGCCATAAGGTTCGTACTTGTAAACGGCTAATTCACAAATGGGTTCCGGAACTTTGGAGATGCAACGATATGCGTAGTTATCAGACCTAGCTCTCATTCATCGTCACAAGAACGGTAGAGCCTCACCTTCGCAGCTCATCAAGAGTCAGTATCCGCAAGTGCAGAGGAAGGTCTAAGCTGGCATGCTCTGTAGACAGAGACGCGTGAGACTCTACCTGGGTGACGCCTACTGTGATCTCCAGGCTGTCGAGGTCGCTCATGTTCTCAACTTTGAGCTTATTGAGAAGCATAATGCTCTTGATGGTGGAGGTTGCGTATATTTCCAGACCGTCAGTAATCATAAAAGTCGTGTTTTCCTTCACGTAACCAGCTCCTGCAGGTTTAGACTCAAGTTCCGTAGACAGCGATTCTTGGGATTCAGTAAGTGCTGTAGTCATCGGATCTTCGCATGTTGGACAAAGATCACCGAGGTTCCTTGTCATGATAGTTCGACTGCCAGGACGCTTACAAGTCGGAAAGCCGCTGCATGTGTAATATGTAGTTGGGTCCGACTCGGCACCCTGAATCCGCAGAAGCGAGCTTGCACGATAGCCCCATGCAGGTTGCGGGCTCAGTAGAATGTACTTGCAGCCAATATTCATGAAACTAGCGTTGAGATTGTCGACGCTTTTGAAAATGTTGGAGATAGTTCCCACAGGCCATTCGTCCAAACCTGAACTAAGATTGCAGCATCAGCAACCGAACGAACTCGCTTGTACTAGAGCAACCCGTCAAGCGGTTGCTAAACGAATCCGGACCATAGTATGCTATGTAGGTTGCAACAAATTACTTTGCAGCTTCATACCTTGAGAGATAAGTTTTATAACTGCTCCAGTAGGCAGCATGAGAAAGCTAAAAAGCATGTCGACAAAATCCTTGCCAGTCTCCATGTACAGCACCCGCTTGGTGGATTTCTGCACCAGCAGTTGCACTCGAATCAAATCCGCACGCTGTTGCGCTGATTCACATGACTTTGGTACCACAACTGGTGGTGCTCCTGGTTTTTTACCCATACTTTATTCAAGCTTAACCGATCACATTAGCCAACCCTGCTCATCAGTAACCACATGAATCAATAGTAGTACAAAACATAAGCAATTTCCAAGGAAACAGATCACCCAGGAACTCAAATTCTACTAGTTAGCTCGCCTAGGATATCGCTTCTGCAGACGACAAAAGACAGAAGTCCATGCTCACAGATTCACGGTTTATAAGAGAGAGGCAAGGGAAAGCGCACTGACGGGTTGAATGGAACTTGCAGCTCGAAACTAAGAATACAAATCTAAATCTGTAACTTAACCTTGCGAAATTTCACAAATTTGAGCTTGAGAATTCCACCGACTTCAAAACTTGGCAGATCTTGGGACAGCCTGAGGTGCGATTATACTAATTGAGATGCAAGATATGGTACTACCTTTGCTAATTCGAGATGTCGCCTGCACGCTGCACAGTAATTCGATAGCAGCACAATTTAAGGACTTAGTGTCAATTAGGCTCATGTAAAATAGATTTCAGAGAGTGTACTTGCAGCGGCTGGATACAGACATTTATGTTTAAGATGGGAAGCTGCCATCTTGAAAATCCTCTAGCCAGCTGGAGCACGTCTGCGTGCAGGAATAAAGGCGTCTTCTGGGATTAGGACAGGTTTGGATGATCTCGAATCCGAAAATCTGCAACTGCATAAAAATGGCCTACCCTAGCCGAGCTAGGGATCTGTAGCTGTAACCGCATTTTGGCGAGGAATTAGTTGTTGGCAGCAATCTGTGACTTGTATGCTAGATCTTTATGAATGCTGCATGGGTTCCAGCATTCATTGCCACGATCCGGTGTGAGAAACAAGGCTGCATGCATAAAGGATCGCCGCCAAGAACCACGCCCGTGCAAGTGGCAGATCGCTGCTAACAGATCAGTAGCTCTAGTGTAGGCGTGTAGCCCACTTTGATGCAGTTGCACGAGCCCATTTCGGATCCTAGATCATCCAATTCCGAGAGCAGGCAGCTTCCCATTTTCATTACAAAATATATACTATAACTGTGATGCTCTCGAATTCCTGTGCGACGTGCAAGCGACGACTAAACTACCAAGGTTGTAAGTACGTCCTGCAGTTTTAGTGTTACCGCACCTCAGACTGTCAGAGAATCTGACAGGTTTTGACGTCCGTGGAATGTTCAAGCTCGATTTTGTGAAATGTCGCGCGGTTAAGTTAACAGATTTTGATTTGTAGTGCTCTTAGGCCCACTTTACACAAGGAGTGAAGGCCAAGGTTAACATTCAAATTAAGCATTTCTATTGGTGCAAAAGTTGAAATCAACACCCCAAGGGCTTTACACTATGAGTCAAGGCTGAAATAGATTTTTTTTTTTTCAATGTGCCCCAAGTTACTAATAAATGCTGAACTTTATGGCCTTGTATTGGCCCCAAGGCTAAAAAAGGATACCAACGAGTTTGAGAAGCCAATTTGCAACCCTTGAGGCCAATGTTTTTGCATGTATTAATATTATATGATGTCAATGTTCTAGCAACTATTAATAACTTTGGGCCAAAGAACAAGCCAAAAATGCTTAAAGTTAGCCCCAAGTTTTTTCAGCCTTGACTCATACTCTAAAGTGGGTCTCTGTTTTCAGTTGCAAGTTCCCATCCACCCATTTGAGTGTTTTCTCTTGCCTTTACATGATGAATGGTGTGAAGAAAGTGAAAAAATTCATGTGTGATCAACAGTAAAAATGGTGTATAGAGATGAATCAAAACAGAGTATAGGTACAACTTAGGCCCACTTTAGAGGAGGGTCTAGGGTCCAATTTCCTAGGAACCAATTTGGACTGATTTGAAGCAAATTGAATCCTTAAGCTGAACTGTACCTTTGTCCCTAGCCTGATTCTTGGTTCTCCAAAGCAGGAGCTCTCTTTTTAGCACTGTTTTTTGGTCCCAACCAAGTGATTTTCCCTCCAAAACAGGTGCCATGTGGGTTTAGCCTCAATTTGCCACTTTTTGGTCTCGGACGCTCATCTGAAGACCTTGGGACCATTTAGAAGCTTTTAACCAATAAGATTGCTTGAATTCATTGGTCCCTGGACCTTGGAGCCTAGTCTAAAATCGCCTTTAAATACAAATCAGTAAGCCCAGGGCAGTGCCCACCAGCATTGGAGATCAAAGATGGTGGTCGATGAACACACAGTGTTACTTTAGTGGTAATTCAAGGTGTCATTGACCATGATAGTCTAACAAAATAGAGGTAAATTAGGAGATGTTTGGCAGCAATGGTCCTAATAGCTTAAAAGTTGGGAGTAATTTCTGGCATTTTCTCTTGTTCTTGAGAAATCTTAACTAATTGACATTGAGCAATCCAGTTGAATGTATAGGTAGTGATTTTAGCTTGCAATGCCGGTCTTTAGTGTTTGGAATTTAGTAGTCCCTAGTGGCTTTGTGAAAACATCAGCTTGTTGTTATAGTCTGCTGGGATTGTACATAATTTCAATCACATTGGTGCACACTTTTTCTTCAATATAGTAATGTTGGATTTCTATGTGCTTTGTTTGCGCATGAAAAATTGGGTTAATCATTAGGTTGTGGTTATTTTGATTGTCGCAATGCAATTGTGTCAGATAGTCTCTCAAAAGTTGGAGCTCTTCCAATAAAGTTCAAAATCAAGAAATTTCTTTAGCACCATCTAAGAATGATTTGTACTCCACCTCAATATTACACAAAGCAAATGTGGGCTGAAGCTTATTAGTCCAAGACAAATTGTGATGAAAAGAAGGGGTAGATGAAGCCTTACATGGATGAAGCAAGCACCATCAACAGTTGAAATTTGTAAAAAGACTCAACTTTTGGCAGTTGCTTGTGATGTGAAGCCTAAAGTTATCTTTTGTGGCATTTGTATTCATGAGCTTTGTTTTCTTACTTATTAGGAGAACGGTGGTTTATTCACTGTTGATGAGGCCTGCTGTGTGGTGAGTTTCTTTCCTTGGTTGCATTTTCTGTGTTATGGCTATTTTTTAGTTGGAGCTTTGATTGGTCTGTCGAGCAATGGAGCTGGATGAAAATAAAAGGGCGCAACTGGTCCAAATGCAAACATACAGAGCCAAGTGGATTCTTTTTCTTTGCATTAGGATGAAAGGAGTGTTTTTTAGGATTTTGTAGATTGTATTCTGTAGGAGAAGTAGTAGTCCATTACAGTATGTTTCTTCTTAGGAAGGATGCATGGCAGTAGAAATGGGTTGATGACAGGAAGAGGATGAGAGATACAAGGATTTCAAAGTAGTTGTGAAGTGTACTGTTGTTTGTGTGTTGTTTGTGTGAGTCTGTTTGTTGGTCTGTTTTTGTCAATTCTTCAAGTCATAATGAGAGAAAGAGAATCTAGTCTTGTGGGCACTCTAAAGGAAATATGAGATTTCTGCAACAAAATATACCTTGATGTGAGGACAGAGAGGTGTCAAATTTTCCTTGTCCTTGTCCTTGTTAACTTGTGTACGGTGCCCTCCAGATATACAAGGAATTTCTCATAGTGCTTCTTTGTGTTGAGAAAGTTAGCTCCAAGTTTCAAACTGTGTTAGGTGTGGGGTACACACTGCAAACGTACATTAATATACACCTGTGGTTCTTGCCCGTGCCATTACCTATTGTACGCCAACAACGGCAAGGAATGCTGGTTGGCAAAAATATTTCTTGGAGCCAATGCTATGAGGCATCATTCACCCGGTGGGCCCATGCTTTTTTCCTTTTGAGGGAGGATGGGGGTGTTGGATTTTTTCTGTTCCCATGAAATTTTCACTCTGTTTTCATGAAATTTGCAAGTTTTCAATATGTTCCTCAAGTTTCCAATGTGTTCCCCAATTTGTTCCCAATAGCTCTCACTTTATGCCATATCCTGTGCCCTCAGTTTTACTCTTGTACCCTATATAAAGCAGCCCAAAGGATGAGTTTACAACATATCATATCTGTTTCAGTAATGTTCAAATCTTGATTTTGTGCTGAGCTAAACAAAGATGTTTTTTTTTGGGGGGCGAAATATTGCCAAATTTCGACCTGAAAAATATGGTTTCGACCTATACAAAGGATTTTCCATGAAAAAAAATGACCCAAATTCGCCAGATTTCCCAAAAAAAAGTTCCAGATCATCAGATTTTTATGATAAGTTCCACTAGGTAGCCAAGAATAAAGAAGGATCCTTTTTTTTTCTACTTTCATATTTAGTCTCTAACCAAATCTGTCTATATCATCTTAGGGATGATGGCCACTTCAGTACATCGCAATATTTCGAAAAAAAAAACCTTCATCCTGATCACAAAAGAAAAAGAATTAAACTTTGGTGGCCCAACAACTAATTAGTATGAGCACAATATACTACCATTAGTATCTTATGTAAACTGGGGGTACTTTTTACTGCATTGAGAATTCATCTGGACAAATAATATTGTGCATGGCTTGTCCTTCGTTGGAAGTGTCCTGCGTTGCCACGTTACATGTGATGCGAAAGTTCAACTGAAGTTTCAACCTAACCTGCATTTGTGCCGTGCCGTGCCGTGCACTGCACTGCAGAATTATGGAAATGTCCAGAGCACTGTCGTTTGGAAAAGAATGTGCCTGTCTCCTCCTGATTCGACGCCTGAACATGCGTTAATGTATTGTCCGGGGCCAACGTTTCTCTATAAAGTTTGGGGAGGAACTCGTTTTATTTGCATAAGGAGGTTGGTGAAGCTCTGGAGTAGTGGTCTTTCCTGGAAGACATTTTCTAGTCGTCCGGTTTGAACAAGCAAACGTGAAAAAATTTCAGCTACACAAAATGGGCAAAGAAGCTGAGAGGTACGTAGGTGTTGTGTCCTTATCTCTTCCTTTCTATTGCAACCTAGCAACCAGATGCTTGGGTTATATCTTGGGGATACCACACATTCAAGTTGTGCAATTTGATCACAAAGCTGTTGGGGGAAATCTGCTGTAATCTTTTGCATTCTAAGCTTTGGAATACCCAAAAAATAGATGCTTGGGTTATATCTTGGGGATACCACACATTCAAGTTGTGCAATTTGATCACAAAGCTGTTGGGGGAAATCTGCCGTAACCTTTTGCATTCTAAGCTTTGGAATACCCAAAAAATTTCACATCTCCTCATTATTGTAGGCCTGTCGCTCCACTTTCAATACTCAGGACATATTGTGAAAGTTGTTTCGTATCAGTATAGGTCTCCTTCCATCTATTGTGCTCGGCTCAAGCGTTTTTGGTCAAGACGACATTTTGGACAAGGTTTTCCTTGTTTGCCATGAATGCAAACTACATTTGCGTTGGATGCTTAGTATTCAGAAGCGTCCTTCAGGATCTTTACGCTTGGCCTTATTGTTCTTCCAGATCAATTGAAATTAGTCAGTTCTTGAATTTCTATAAATAGTACTAAGCTATGATGTGATCAGTGGTAACAAACATGAAATTAGCCTCTCCTAAGGAGTCACTATTTCTCTCAAGGTTAATCGGAAGATCTGCTGGCTGATTTGCAAATATTTTTGTTGTTTGTCCATGTTATTGTTTTCAAGGGGATTCCTTTTTCACGCTGACTGGTTCTTGCTGCATTTTTGTCAGATCTGAAATGTTCGTAAGTACTGAGTACTGAGGGTGTGATTTGACAGTCTCAATTTTTTCTTGGATATGTTCTCTTAGTTGTGTGCTCTCTCGGAAGTATGTTTGAAAGTGAGATGGTTTCAGGTGGTGGTCCAGAGACACAGTGGCAGTGGTGACAGGAGCAAACAAAGGGATAGGCTTGGAGATTGTCCGCCAATTGGCGAAGGAGGGTATTACTGTTGTGCTTACAGCTCGCGATGAAACCCGTGGTAAAGAGGCCCTTGAATCTTTGAAAAGTCAAGAGCTTCACAATGTGAATTTTCATCCTCTTGATGTTGCTAGCCAAGAATCCATACTCGCATTTGCAGACTGGCTGCGCAAGACTTATGGAGGCATTGACATTCTTGTAAGCACATTTGAAGCATACACACTCAAAACATTTTGCTTTTGTCCTGTGCTAAGTGAAACATTTTTGAGTTTCAACAAAATAAACCAGACAAAGTTGTTTGTGAAAGCTGAACCCTTTGTTAGTGACCACAAACTTTTAAAAATTCAATTGGAAAACTGGAAATTAATGAGTTATTAACGTTGTATTGCAACTCCAGATCAATAATGCAGGCATTGCAAGTGTTGACAAGGATGTAACCTTTGAGACTGTGAAACTTGTATTGGATACAAATTATTTTGGTGTCAAAAATGTCACAAAAGCTTTGCTTCCTCTTCTACATGATGATACACCTGGTGGTGCTCGAGTCATTGTTGTGGCATCTAGGTTGGGCCAACTCAAGGTAATGTCATTGGGCATCCCTGCTCCACAGCAATTCATAAATGACCATCTTTTCTGCACTTCAGTGAAATTTTTAGCTCTATTGCAAATGGATAGGTTTGCAGGGAGAATTAAGTTTTCTAAATTTGGGATGCCATGTCTAGCTGGTAGAATTAAAAAACCCTTGCAAATGGTAATGGATTACTAGACTGTGAAAAATTATTACTAATTGAATCAAATATCCATGCCATTCTGTGCAAACCAATAACCAAGAGAAGTCATATTGATTGAAGTCATGGAGTGACAAGCTGAGTGTTTGTTTCACAGTGTCTAAAACATAGGTTGACTCCCACATCTAGTAAGATGTATTTTCTGATTATGTTATATGTATGTTCTTGTGTGTTGGTGAAACTTCAGAGCCTCGAAAGCAAGGATTATGTCAAAACTCTCTCTGACAGGGAGCACCTTACTGAAGATTTTGTCGACAGTTTTGTAAATCACTACTTGAAGGACGTTGTAGATGGGTCTAAAAAAGAAGGGGGTTGGCCCAATTGGACTGATTGGGTCAATTTTCCATTTGGAAGGCCAGTGGAGGCCTATTCAGTCTCCAAAGTTGCAGTCATTGCTTATGTCAGTGCCCTACATAACACTCTTGTTGCCCAACCCGGAAGTGGAAAAAAGATCAATGTCTTTAGCTGCTGCCCTGGTTATGTTGCCACAGATCTCAATAACAACAGGGGAACGAAAACAGTTGAAGAAGGTGCCAATACCCCAGTATGGTTAGCACTCCATTCTCCAGAAGAAGGTATTGGAAAATTCTGGGCTGAGAGAAAAGTAGTTGACTTCTAATTTTAATGTTGTTTTGTAGTCCCATTTCTTCTAAACCCCAAATCCCGATCCCCTATAATTTCCCAATTCTATTTAGGAGTAGTGAATGTATTGGAGACTGATACAAAATTTTGTACACGAAGGAAACTAAAGGGATGATGTTCCCACATATTTCATATATCTTTTTGCTGCATGAACTCTAACATAGTGTTTCCACATAGTAGAACGATTTCTTATTCCTATGAGCTTCCCATGTGTGTTGTGGCTAAATCAAGGTGGATATGCAATGTGACTGTAGATTTTGAACTTTGCACTTTTAGTTGAAAAAAAATGCATTAGGATTGGGAGACCAACCAGGAAACTTCATGTTGCAACTTGGAATAAGCATGCCACTCAATTGAGATACAATATTGATGAGAGGTTGCAGAACCATCCCACTACTGAAATAAGGTACAATGTTGATGGTCTCTAATAAACATGAAGAGGTATTTCTATTACTCGCACCATCTTTGGGTAAGTTTTTATTTTGGGGTTTGAATGCACGCTTCAGAGTACATTGTCTCTTCCCAGATCTAACTTTCCCAACCATTCACTTCTAACTAAATCATATAAAATTGTAAAATGAAGTTATATCATGGAAGTTGGCCAAGGTCTTCAAATGCCTTCTTGTGTGGGAACAATAAAATTAACACTCATATCTGAACACATGGATTTTGGAATTTTCTGTTCTTATTCAACCTAGTTCAAAGTTCTAATGTAAAAATTACATATCTAGATACCTATACTTCTTGGCATAAATTAGTGTTTGAAAATTATGTTCAATTATTCCTTCTTTCAAAAACATGAATTGTCTACTAATGACATTTTAGTATTTTATTTGTCTGTTGGAAAGAAGATTGTAAAAGAGTGCTTGATTGAAAAGGTGCAACCATTTGTACCAAAAGCATTAAATCATGTGACCAGAATTGAAGAAACTATGTCATTATATTGATCCTTGGAGGTGCATAGCTTCACACCAGAAGGCTTCAATTGCATACAAGAAAGTTGTGCAACTTCTTTGGTGCAAGTGCATGGGTAACAAATCTAGGTCCAATTATGACTAAAACACATAGGCAGAATAAAACTAGTTTCTGTAGATGAGAAGCTGAATGGGGTGCATTTCTGGATGCTCATCAAAAGAAATTCAAGCTTTCTAAAATCTAAGCAGATCATGAATTTTTTCGAATATCATTCAAAACTTAATAGTGGCACATAATTTCATCATCTCTATTGATCTATTTTGACCTTCTATGAAGGGAGGAATCATTATGCAATGAACCTGTGGATTGCTTCAAATATTCAGTTAAAATATAGTTATATCAGTCAGAATAGATTAGCTTTTATTTATGTAGTGAAGGTCGTCCACTACCAAGATGTGGACACAAAGCTGGTAAAGCTAGTCCTCATGGAAATGATCCATGGCCAGGTGCTCCTTGAGGATATAATCATGTGTAGGCAGTCCTCAAGGATATAATAAATGTGCAGGTGGTCCTTGAAGGTACATGATGAATTTACAACCAATCCCCATGGATATGATTCATACTCAGGACTACAGAAATCATCATATTTACCATACCGATCTTTGTTGCATACCTTAAGAATGCATGAAATTGGGCCTAACTGGTATCATAGCCCTTTTCTAAAGGCTTCTCTCAAGTAAATATCATTCGGTTGTTGAGGAATTACTGCACACAGTCAAAGGAACTAATCATAATAGTCCTCCATTGATTCAAACTTCTTTTGTTTTGCATATCGTGAAACAACAATGCTTGCCCTTCATGTCCTATTTCATTAAATCGAGTTATAAAGGCATGTTGAACCTCTACCCATGTCATTGTTGGATGAACAATCTCATATCTTTCAAACTAGTCGACAACTCTTTCCTTCGGGGAATTTAGAATATTGTAATTTGTGACAATTTGTATCTTCTCCATTAGTTACACATACCTCCGTCAATTGTCGAATGTGTAAAGTTGTATCTCCACTATCATGATATTTAGGTAACTATATTCGTAACACATTTACAAAGGGTATCGCCATGATGGGTGGAACGTTCATTATCAATGCAACAATAGTCAATGGTAACTTCAAAGAAATATTAGTCTTGATGTGTTCAAGGCTCTGGAAAAATAATTTGAATAATTCTCTTCTAGAAACTTCATTAGCAATGTTGCTACTATTGGCTTTTTCTATTGCATCCTCTTTTGAGCATTTTCTTGGTATATGCGGCAATACCTCTTCCCTAACCCAATTGAACATTCCGAAAACATTAAAATGTAGCTTCTAAAGTTCTTGGGAGTTCTTAGCAATGCATCAACATTCCTTTCATCACCTTCTTCTTGCACTTCGTTTGGTGTTCTAATTTTAGTAGATTGTTGAGTTTTTTCACTAGGTGAACCATTTGTTTCTTTCATTATCGTCTACCTTACTATCACTTCTATTTATTCCTCAACAAAATCAAGTACTTGATAAGTAGTAGAAGGATTACAAATAGTTCTCAACCCGTTCCATTTCGAAGATTCTTTGCTTCAGCAGTTATTTCTTTTGCTTCCTCACAATTATGCCTTCTTTATTTTCTTAGTCTATTTTGTTCTTCTACTTTTCTACTTTTATATGTCATAGATTCCTAAAAAAATTTGCTCTTTTATTATTAACATGTATGTTTTCTTGTTTTCAACTTTTCTTATATGGATCCGAAATCAACATTGTGGATTAGAATTCTTTTCACTTAATTTCTTTTGGATAGTACTTTTCATTTCCTTTCAATGTCATTGTATTCTCAAATCCTAAAAATCTAATGTCCATAACAAATCACATGGTATCCATTTCTCTACCAAAACATTAATATTTGGTTTTGTAAACTCTCTTTTATCATGAAATTTAATAATGTGATAGGTTGCAACTTTTTTAATTGAAATTAACATCAATAAACACACAATTATTGGTAGCCATCTCTGATACTTTATTAGTTGTGTAGTATCAATTATCAGTGTTCATAATTGTATACACCACATTTCCATTCCCCCATGTAGTTTTTTGATTATCAATTCTTGAACATTCTCAGGTAATGTTTAAATTTTTTTAACAAATATTCCCCTTTATCACGTTTTGAATTTTCTTTTGGTGTATACAAGTAATCTAAAGAATTCCAAACATATCTATTTTGAATTCGTAATCTTTCTTTCCCTTCATCAATTGTTATAGTTTTTTTGAACCATTCACGGTTCCTTCTCTTAACAGTTGTCATACTCTACCATCTCTCATGCCATCCTTGATGTACAATGTTGTAATAATAAAAAAAATAATGGATTTAGCCATATCTTAATAATAGGTGAAAAATTTATGAAATGTTATGACATGTTTAGCACCCATAGTAGTAATTTTATTTGATTTATTTTCTTCTTATCCCACTTTATATACTCCCAACAATTTTGTAAATCCACAAGGTAAAATTATATAGAGTTTATGGATTAGACCCCAAACCTAATTCGTCTACTTCAACTTTTCCTTTTTCATCTTCCATTAATTTAATTGCACAAAGAAGAATTACATAACCTTCTTCTTTAGTTTCTACAACAACAATTTGAATTGAATCCCCAACATGGTTGCCAAATGTTAGCAATACATTTTTGTACCATTTTGGATTCTTATCATACTCTATTAATATAAATACCTCGTAAAAATATTAATTAGGGCATCTGAATTATTACTAGAGAATTCCTTATTAATGTTGAAAAACCACATTTACCATTATGCCATTATTGAATTGAGATTATCAACAACAATTGGGAAAATACTCAAGCTTCAATAAGTTATAAAACATACATGCCAAGCTTATTTCACAAAGTAGTATTTTCATTCAGAAACACCACTATCATTATTCAAAATAATCCCCTTTCAAAGTCTCCTGTGGCAACCTTACCTATGTATCGACATGCCCTCTAGAAATTCCAAGAGTTAGTTGTAATTACTTTCGTGTCATATTGTTATGTAGTTATGACAATTTGTCTATCATATCGACACAATAAGCTTAGTTTATATTAGCCTACTACGTTTGATGGTTCCAAAAGGACTTGCTAGGATTTTGTATAATATCCCTACTTTATCAACATGCTTAAGTATCTCCTGTACAAAATGCTACTCCATCTCCTACAAGAGATTGTGCAATTAAAAATTGTTTTTCTTTTCTTGGTCCTAACCTCCAACAACTTAGTGGAGTGTGTTTTGGCCTCACCAAGGATATGTCTTTTTCTTCCATGTAAATAACCCAAGAATCTAGAAAGTGTAATAAATTTGTAAACCCACAAGGTGTAATTTTTTGGTAACTTTATTCAACTTGTATGTTTGATGCTGATTTTTCTTTTACATGCTCTACTTTCACCTTTAGTAAATATGCTTTTGAATCTAATTTTTGCTCTTCTACTTGCTCTAATTTGTTTTGAGACCATTGTTTTGCAAGTAACTCTTTGACTTGGACTATCATTTGTTGTACTATCGTTGACAGATTTGAATATTTTAACATGTGAGCATTAGGACATATAAATTCTAAGCAAAGTTGGAATTGTTCTTCTACCCTAGCTCATGGAGAGGGCATATTCAGGACAATTTCATGGCCTTTAATGGGAGCCTAAACCCCATAACCAAAGACTCTTTTTTATTTGCATTTTAAAAACCTTGGTTCTTTGTTAAACCCACCTTTAAAAGGTCCATTGCCACCATACTTGTTTTCAAGTATTTGCGTTGCAATGTCATGGTCTTTTGCCATAACCAAACATGACTACATATAACATCATGCCTGTTTTTAATTATTTCTTTTTTTCCATGCCCATAACTACACCAAACAAAAAGATCATTTGAATTATATAACAAAATTGAACACCTTTTTTCAAGAACGAGCATTTGATCATAGGGTTGCATTTAAACACTTGCACAAAGGATTGGGACCATACACCAGCACTAGTATGCACAAGAGGGGTGTTCGATCATGGGGTGATGTTCGATGGTGGGCATGTTCACCCTAATTAATCAAACTTAAGAAGTTTTGGAACAGGTTGCGATGAGAAAATAAAGACAATGTCATTTTGTGATAAAGTTTGATTCACAACTCTCCTAACTCCTCCATTTGATTAATGCTTGACCATTAGCTATGAGACTATTAGTTATGAGGTGATTGTAAGCACATGTTGGAAAACAATAATGGAAAGTTGATAAACTTAATGGAAAGATGTCTTAATTGGCTTTTTCGATTGGGCTACTTGGATCAGAGCGGCCCGTGATAGGCTCTGATCACAACAACTGGATCGAAAGTCATTGACGAAGACCTTACAACAATCACTTTTCATTGCATAATTCTAGTGGTTTACAAATTTATAATTAATAAATATTAGGCTAGCTATTTTTAAACTAACTTTTAGTTACATATAGATTTTAATTTTAAAACGTGTGACACATGTCATCTTATGATGTCTCACAGTTTGACGCAGGTCTGACACCTCTTGCATTTTGATCAAGCATGGACTCCTCACAACACCAGATCTGATGTGCACCCTAAACTCTGTACCCCTGCAACTCAAAACTCTGCACTGGACCTGAACCACAAACTCTGCACCTGGAGTAGATGCAGTCTTTTTGTGTAAGAATTATATTTCTGATGTGTGAAGACTAACATATGAATTCTTCATTTTGGGATTGATGAGTTTGCTCAAGCGTCAATAGCTAACCTTTCTATATGGATGCTATGAGCAATGACATGTGGGAATGATATGCCATTGGACTCTCTTCTTGAACAGGTAGTTTTGTGTAGTGTATGATATTTTGCTTGGGAAGCTGTGCATAAGAAATCAGAATTGTAATTTGATCTGCTGCCTACGGAACATATCATACACCAGTGCAGTATAATACTCTGCCTGATTGTATGCTTCCTGGGTGCCACCTCTACACACAGTTGTCAAGTTTCTTGTTAGCCTGGGCTAGCATGCCAATTGTGCTTCAGACTTGTCAATTCTACTAATTATTTTGCAGAATGCATGAAAGACTTTGTTAGTACTCACTCTTTCATATGAATTACTAATAAATTGACATATGACAATTATCATTTTCGAGTACTGTGAGTACACTGACTCATTCACTTTTAGATTTACTTACTTTTCATCCTCTCCATCACTTGCAGTATTTCTCATTGGATTCGTTTTTATCCCCTATTTCTAGAACAGTGGATGTGTCAAGGACATTAACTCCATTACATTGGTTTAGTTCATGATTGACATCAAAACATCCTGATTCCTGTGTGCAGTCAGGTGACATACTGATGAATGTTTGCCAAATGTGTCAACCACTCAGATTCCTTGCCATTCTCATGTGATATGCAGGTAGGTGACGTGGAAACCAGTAGAGGTATACACATCTCTGAAAACATCTGGAGGTTAAGATATCAACTTTTGCAAAGTAGCTGATGCTATGGACTGGCTTGAGGTTTCTTTAAGGCATACTTGCCCCCACTCTAGCTTGCAAACCTGTTACTTCCCACAGCTTGATGAACACATGGAATATTTCTCAACTTGTGACATACATTGTTCTTGACCTACTTGTTCCTAGAGCACTAAAACTCCTAGTACACTGGCGTCATCATTACCCCATTGCTCACAGCCCACAGCAACATTCTTCATTAACCCCATATTGCTAAACGAAGATTGCAAACCTCTTTCCTTTATCCTCTGACATTCCCAGGTCATGCGTGATGCAGTTGCCAAGGTGTAAGACACTTGGATAATTGCAAAGAAAATATGGATACCATAGAGCATTCCTACTGACATAGTGAGTTGTAATTGTCTGTTAGCCAGATCAACTGCAGTACTTGACATCAAACAATTGATGACCTATCCAAGGATGCCTCAGAACATGGGGAGAAACTGAAGAAGATATCCATGGATCTCAGAAACAATGGGAGGAAGTGGAATAGTATGACATGATACAACTCAATAAATGTTGTTGATGCGTGATGCATAAGCTAATTAGTTGTTTGGTAAGTGGCTATATCTTCTTAAAGCTTGAAATAATTCCAAAAAATAGAACTGAGCTCCAAAAAGCCTTGGACATTGCTAAGTAGAGTTGTTTGCCACAAAAATAGTGGAACACAGGGTTTGGTTCCAGTTGCTGCAATTCTATGAAAAGTTGGATTGCATATTTAATAGGCAGGAGGGAGCAGAATATGAACATAAGTAGCGAAAAGATGGGGGTAACTTGAAGTCCTAAATTACTCAACAGATATTGATAGTGGAAGTTTGCCTGATAGATTTACATGCAGCACAACAGCATTTGCTCCCATGCACACCACTAGTTCTTCTTTATAGCCTGCATAATTAAATCAACAAGCCTTCAGCAGTACCATTGCAGACAATGACAGCAATGAGCAGAGCACAAAATGCTCATGACCAATAAACATTTGTATTCTGGATTCATGCAATCACTTGCCATAAAAACATTGCAAATGCATAACACTCCTGATTTTCTTTTGTCTGGAGCTATTACAAGAAAAACCTCTTAAAAGACTGATATCAAGGAATCTCTGTCTAATTTTCTTCAGCCTGAAGTTCTTCAACTCAGCCCCTTGGGGCGCCTAGAGGTTCAGGTCCAAGGTTTTCAGCAATCATACACTTCTTTCTCTCTAGGTCATTTTCTGCTCCTCCTTCCTAAATTGCTGGAAAAAGCATGCAGCTGATTTCCATGAATAGTCTCTTGATTAACTCTCCTGCATGTTCCTTACTGCACATGGATTCTTCACACATTTGCCTTCCTGATGGTGCAGCTGCAGATGGCATGCTCTGCCTTTTGCAACATCCTTCTGTACTATCAGTTAATTGTTTGTTGATCCTACTTTGATATTGTGCTGTCATGAATATATTCATTCAGATAGTGTCATTGTTTGCCATCTTTTGTTTCATGATCATCTCTATTCTGTGTTGAAAAGGAGGTGCAGAATACAGTGAAGAAGGTTCAGGTGATATAGGTATCTGTGCTTGGAAGAAACCATCACCTGCATCTCAATACTTCTGAAGGTAAGCAAAATTTTCAATGTGAATTTCTGGGGATTGCGAACAGGTACAATGGTGCTCTTGTTGACTTCCTGAGATTGACACAATTATTTGCATAGAACCAGCAGCTTTGTGGATGACTTGCCAAATGTTTGCAAGGGAATCAAGCAAAGGGAACTTTTGGATTACTTACATAATGAACATTGTTGAAACAAAGTATGCTCTCTGTGAGACATCTGGTATGCCTCACATATGTGATCAGTCCAGACCAGAGAAATCTGCAGACCATGGTCTTGTTCTTGGGAGTTGCTGGTTACACTTGCAACTCTTTGATGGCAATTGATTGCATGAACTCAGAATATAAATGTTTATTGGTCATGGGCATTTTGTGCTCTGCTCATTGCTGCCATCATTCTGCAATGGTACAGCTGAAGGCTTGTTGATTTGAGTATGCAGGTTATGAAGAAGAACTAGTGACTAGTGGTGTGCATGGGAGCAAATGCAGTTGTGCTGCACGTTAAATCTATGAGGCAGACTTCCACTATCAATATGTATTGAGTAGTTTAGGACTTCAAGTTACCCCCATCTTTTCACTACTTATGTTCATATTCTGCTCCCTCTTGCCCATGCCTTCAAATGAAAATGGGCTTGGACCTGTAAGCTCACAGAGGATACACTTGTATCCATGAGGTCCAGTAAAAAATAGATTGCATTTGATTGACTGAAAATGGGCTGTATACTGTACTTTGGATGAAGTACGGTCTTCAAGAAGTGTGAAAATGGGTTTGGACCTGATTTGAACAGGATACACTGGTCTCCACAAGGCTAATTAGACAAAAGATTGCTTCTGATTGGCTGACCATAATGATCACCCTAGCTGGTTGCATTAAAAAAGTGTCTCCCATTTTACTCTCCAATTTCTCATATGGGTAGGTGGGCCAAAGGAAACAATTAGCATTCCATTGGATGTGATAAACACTGGTTGAAGCCCAAATAGGAGGTGTGGATGGACCTGCTCTTAGACTCTCTTTCATCAACACTACAGATGAGTTTTGCCACATGGACAATTATTCTAGGTCCTCTCCATGTTCTGAAACATCCATGGATAGTTCATCAATCATTCAGTGTCAAAGCACTGCACTTGAAGTCCTATCAGAAAAGTATAATTTGCTATGGAAGGTAGCCAGCTTTACCACTACAACTTGTTTGGAAGTTTGACTGAAAATTGTCTCATGTAACTAACATCCACAAAAAGGAGAAGGTAATGGATTAATATAGTATGGGATTCAAACTGTAAATCTCTCTACAGTGATAGTACAAAATGCCACAATGTTTCTGTCCTGACTCAAAATCAACATGAAGAGATTTTGTAAGGAGATATACGATTTACCATTCATGCAGTGTTTCTACGCCTAGGGTCACAGATGAATGACTGGAAATCTGCATGGTTGATATATTTGGAAAACATTCACCATCATGTGGCAATATGCAGGATTCTTGTTTGGTGACAATCATAAACTGTATCAAATGTGAAGGTGATAATAATGTTCTTTTACTCATACACTAAGTATTCTAGGAAAAGGGAACAAAATAGCTAATCCAATGATAAGTAGGACAAGTGATGAAGAGCTTGAAATATAAATCTACAATGAGCTAGTCTACTGACAGTGCAGGAAAATGGTAATTGTTTCATGCCAAATTCTAATAAGAGTGGGATACTCTCATATTCTCTGCAAGATAATATGTGCAATTCATTGCTAAGCACACTTCATAAGTCTGAAGTACCTGCCATGCTAGCTTAGACTAACAAGAAACTAGAAAATTGTCTTTAGTATTTGTACTTCGCACCCAGGAAGAAGCATACAATGAATTGGAGTATTTTACTGCACTGCTGTAGCTGGCATGTGCACCTGTAGAATAATTTCAGTAGGCAGCAGATCAACTTACAATTCTGATTTCTTATGCATAGCTTCCCAACTCAAAACGAATCACTATTACATGATGCATTATACAAAATTTCCAGCTGAAGAAGAGAGTCTAGTGAAATATCATTCCACATTGTCACTACTCATAACCTCTGTAGTAGAAAGGCTAGCTACTGACATACTTGAGCAAACTTGTCAATCCCAAAATGAAGAATTAATATGCTAGTCTCCACATATCAGAAATATGATACTTACACAAAAAGACTGCATTTACTTGGGGTGCACAGGTTGAGGTTCAGGCCAAGAGCAGAGTTTGAGTTGTAGGGGTGCAGAGCTGGGACTCCACATCCCATGGCATTACAAGCAGTCCTTGCTTGTGACATCCAGTTGTTTGCCACTCACAACATCCTCCTTGATCAAACTATGGGCTGATTACTTGGAGCCTCCTTTTCCATTTGCAATTTTGGAAACCCTAAGTTCATTTACAAGTTTACACTAGGCATGTCAGTTCTTAACCCCTAAACACCAGACAGGCCTGATATGGACTGCTTTTCAGTGTAAATTCACACTGCCCTGACGCTTAGGGGTTAATATACAGTGTATACACTGACACAGCAGCTTGATACACTGACTCTCATTGGCAATGTCACGATCAGCATTCACATATCTAGTTGCTCCATGTGCATTGAATTTGCAAATTTCATTCCTAAAAGACTTTAGGAACCTCAGGACTTATATGAGGTACTTCTAACTCATGCACTTGATGGAAAAGAGTTCATTGGGGACTAAGATCAGAGTTCAGAAGGTAAAAAGCTGGTGCTCAAGGTTGTTGAAACAGTCCTTACAGCTAACAACATTCAAATATCCAACTTTAGAGTATTTACCATCTTCAAGGTACACCAAATTCATGTACCCAACTCTGGAATTAGTTGAAGCTTGATCTTTTAGTGACAGGGTGGCTCGCAGATAACTATCCAAGACTATCAATTTCATCACCAGATTCTCGGTTCAGGAACTCACTCTTTGAGAAAACCTCATTCAATGCAGAGCTCGTTGTCAGTGAGGCTCACAAAAGCTGTAAAGCCTGGGATACACAAAACAATTTCATTTCATGAACTGCCATAAGGTTCTTACTTGTAACCACCTAATTCACAAATGGATTTCAGAATTCTGGACATGCCATTATCATACATAGCTCATTCATCGTCAGAAGAACAGGAAACAGGAGCCTCACCTTCATGAGTAAAACAACTAAGCTGATAATTTGGCACTCTCTTTAGGCAGAGACTCATTAGACTGTACCTCGGTGGTGCCTACTGTGATTTCCAGGCTGTCCAGGTTGCACATGTTCTCGACTTAAAGCTTGTTGAGCAGCACAATGCTCTTGATGGTGGACGTTGGATATATTTCTCCATCTCATAGGTAATCATAAAAGTCGTGTTTTCCTTGACATAACCAGCTCCTGCAGGTTTAGACATGGATTCTGCAGCCAAAGACTCTTGAGATTCAGTAAATTCTTTAGTCATCGGGTTTCTGCAGCTTACACAAGGATGGCCGTGCTTCCTCGTCATGATAGCTTGAGTTTTAAATTCCGCACAATGATAACAATTGCATGTGTAGTATGTCTTTTCGCAAGACCTAACACCCTGAATCCGCACGAGAGAGCTTGCAAAGTAGCCTGATGCAGGCTGCGGGCTCAGTAGGAGGTCCTTGCAGCTAACATTCACGACGCTGCCATTTGGCTTGTCGATGCTTTTGAAAATGTTGCAGATAGCTCCCACCGGCCGTCCGTCCAAACCTGAGCTACGGTTCCAGCGTTAGCGCCGGAACGAACTCATCATGTGTACAAGTGCACGGCCTCAGGTGGTTGCGAAACAAATCCACAAGACAGCATGCCATCTAGGTTGCAACCAAGTACCTTGCAGGTTCATATCTTGAGAGATGAGTTTTATGACCGTTCCAGTAGGCAGCATGAGAAAGCTGAAAAGGAGGTCGACAAAATCCTTGCCAGCCTCCATGTACAGAACCCGCTTGGTGGACTTCTCCACGAGTAATTGCACCCGAACCAAATCCGCAGGCGGCTGCCCTGAATGACTCATACCTTATCGATCACACTAACCCGCGAACCCTGATCGTCAATAAAAAAGAATCAATAGCGGTCCAAGACATACGCGAAAAATTCTCCAAGCAAACAGATCATTCAGGAGCTCCAAATTCTACTCTTGAGGATATTGCCACTGCCCTTTGTGAATGCAGACGACAAAAGACACAAGTCCAGGATAAAGGATTCACGGTTTATAAGGGAAAAGCAAGGGAAAGCTCCCACTGATGCATGGGTCAAATGGAACTTGCAGCTGAAAACCAAGAGCGCTAAAAACCAAAATTGTGCAACTAAAACAGTGCGACATCTCACAAAACTGAGCTCGACGATGATATGCAGATCAAAACCTGGAAGATCCTGTAACAGTCTCTGCAAGCACCGTGACAGTGCACATCAAAACAGTAAGATCTGTACGTATTAAACTACCTTGCTAATTTGAATCATCGCTTGCACGCGGCTGCAGTGAGTTGCAAAAAAACGATTTTCTTTTGAAATAAGAAACGGAAACAGAAACGGTTTGTTTCAAATTCCACAGCGAACATTCAGGTCCCCGGGATTTGCGGGATAAGTGTGGGGCTTCGTGGAAGCTCCTGGACCAGACTTTCCGCCGAGAAGAGACGCTACAGTGGCGCGGTTCCACAAGCATTTGCACCGCACCCTGAGTAGAGAGTATTCACTGCACTTTAGGTAGCGAGCATACCCTGCACATTAGGCAGCAAATTTTCCGCCCTGGGTAGTTGCTGAGCAGCAGGGTGACGAAAAGGTTTGTAACGGTTATCCCTTGTCTTATTTTGTTCAGTTGCTGCCACTTTCAGCACCAATTTGATTCCATTCTGGGGTCACGTATCCCAGTGGACAATAAGATGGTTCAAATCCATACCTGACCCAGGGTCGTTAGACCATTAGCTCATGACCTTCCCTTTTTGTCTGCCTGTTGTTCTGCTCTGTTTACTTAAACAGTTATAAGTTATTTATTCAGATCTCTCCTGACCTCATTCATGTCCTGCTCATTAACAGTCTTCAGTTAACATCCATTAAGCTACTGCTGTGAAGATCTCGAACGGTGGAATTTTGATTACTAGAGCTACTGAACTGTAGCTGTAATTGCTTTCACAAATGAATTAGTTATTGGTGGCGACGATCTGCCACTTGCAGCTGGTTGTTCACGGCCATGCTTCATTCATGCAGGACTTGTTTTCACAACTGGTCGTGGCAAACAACACATGAAGATTCTGCAGGAATCCAATCACGTTGTGCAAAATTCAAATCATAAGATTTCATTACCTGCCTGAATTGCATCAATTTAGGCTATTACTTTTCCATCCTTCAATTACCATTAAGCATTCTTAGAAACTTCCTAGTGTATCATAGAATGTTTAGCATTCCAGCAGTAATTAAATTATTTTCAATAACTGTCGATTTTTCTCAAAACTAGCTACTCACAATAAAGTTATCCATAAAGTCACCCTCTCTTTCACCCCTTATTCTCTCTGCTTTCACCCCCTATCCCCTCTTTGAATGGTATCACCAAAGTATGAATTATTATTTTTTTGAAAATTTCAACATTTCAAACTGACCCAAGTACTACAGTATTCATTGTCTGCCCTAAAGCTTGGTGATGCAACGTGCCTAAGTACATATTGCAAAATTACTTGGCATTTTTTTTCCCACCTCAACTATATAAATTAGAGTTTTTTATTTTATGTCATAATGAGAAATAAAAGAAATTTGTCAAGAAAACGCTAGAATGGTAAAAGGTACTACAATATTTGGAGGGCCACTAATATTTGGAAAGACCTGCCTAGCTTGTAGCCAAATTTGCTTAAATCACAACTTGTGCTACATTAGAAATTTGAAGAAAAAAGCATTGATCATGATGTTGTTGCAATTGCTTGTCCTTATTATTGTTGCACTCTTGAATTAACTTATTTCAACTGAATACTAATACTTTTGCTGTCCAAAGTGTTCAAAGTATGTAGTGCTATTAAAATTGTTCTACATTAGAAAAATTCATACGATAATATTGGGTTTTAGCAGAGGTTTCACCTCAAAATCCTTATTTTACTCAGGAAAACTATTTATTTGTCAGATCAACAAATCTTGCTGAAACAAGGCTGAACAAGACATTTATTGTTCAGGATGTGCACAAAATTTGAAATAAATGATTAAAGCACAAAAGCTGGGGTGAAGTCCCATGATGAATCTGGAGATACCAATTGCTCCTGCAAATTACAGTCCTTGACTGAAGCCTACATACTTTTCCAAACTGACTGCCTGATCTCATCCTGTTGATGCTGTTTCGGGTTTTCGCCTTGAGATCTTTTCTTTTCTTTCTGCCGTGGCAGGTACGGCTTGACGGCGCGGTGGGAAGGGGCTTCAATTAGCAACATACCCTAGTAGTGCCTCAACCTCACTGCCTACCTCCATGCGCTCGCTCACTCTTTACCTATTTACATGAGTTATTAACCTAATCGAAATCGTCAATAATCGTTGCACTCTTAAAATCATAATGTAATTACAGCATTATTTTCTACTAATCTTGATTAGCTTTATTGTTAACTCCGGATAGGACCACTAGAAGGTTGCATGTAGTTAGCCTATGTCTTTTGTCACTACTTATGCACCTTTGTTTCTCAGATGAAGATACACGAACTTTCTGGTTCTTAAAACATGTCAATTGGAGAAGAAATCCCCAATATCGAATTTCAGTCAAACAAATGGAATAAATATGCATCATACAACATGAAAATTTAAGATTGCGCACCTGCAAGGTCGCTTTTTTTTGGACTTATTTCCTGGGATTAGCACAATTATTTGCTTGGAACCTGCAGGTTTGTGGCTGGATTGCTAATAGCTTGTGAGGGAATCAAGTGAACGAAGCTCTTGGATCGATCAGTACATGTTCTATTGTGAAATCTAATTTTACATTTTAGCATGGTGTAAAATTCTTGAATCCTCCAATTGACGACTAATAGCTTACTGCACTGTAGTAGCACAACTCAAGAAAAGTTTAGTGGGTAACAGATCAACTTCCCAAATCAAAAACAGAACATTATTACATGATGGACTATAAATACTTCCGGCTGAAGAAGAGAGCCCAATGAGTATCATTCCAATATCATTCCTAACATCCATAAAAAGGATAGCTAAGCACGAGCAAAATTGTTATCACAAAGTGGAGATTTCTTATGAACTCCACATATGAAAATCTATATGCGTACCATTTGCAGCAAAAATATTACCAAGACACATCAAATATCTTCATCATCATCGTCATCATCTTCTTCATCGTCACAATCATCTTCTTCATCATCTTCATCTTCATCAATTCTTGCTCAAACTCTGCACAACTTTCTTGGGGCCTTCTTTTGCACTTACAATTTTGGAGACCCTAAATTCAGGTCACAAGTACACACCAAGCATGTTAGTACTTAATACTAACTGTATACACCGAGCACAATAGTTCTCACTGGCTATGGTCTCAGGATCCACAAACCTACGTGTGCCTGTACAGTGAATTTGCAGGCTTCATTCCGAAAGGAGACCTACTACAGACTCTCGATGCCAGCGCTTCAAGGTGAAGGAACTCACTCTTTTGCAAAAACTTCGTTCAATGCAGATCTTGTCACTAGGGACGCTTGTAATAGCTGCAAGGCCTGTAAAAAACAATTACAGTTCATAAATCACCATAAGTTCCAACTTGCTAACAGCTTGTAAACTTGCAACCCATCATGAGTCAATACTCACCAACTACAGAGGAAGAGCTGATGATTCAGGAAGCCCTTCAGGCAGAGACTCATGAAACTTTACCTGGGTGATGCCTACTGCAATTTCGATGTTGTCCAAGTCGCTCATGTTCTCGACCTTGAGCTTGTTGAGCAGCACAATGCTCTTGATGGTGGATGTTGGGTATATCTCCATATCATCAGTGATCATAAAAGTTGTGTTTTCCTTTACGTAACCAGCTGTAATTGCAGGAGTTTCAGACAAAAGTCTCGGACCCAGAGACTCTGGAGATTCAACAATCTCTATGGTCATCGAGAAACGTCTGCATCTTGCACAACGTTCACCAGCTTTCCTTGTCATCATGGGAGTCTCCCGACAGTCATAACTACTGCATGTGTAGTATCTGATCGCACACGATTCAACACCCTGAATGCCCAGAAGAGAGCTTGCACAGTAGCCCGATGCAGGTCGCGGGCTCAGAAGAATCTCCCTGAAGCCATTATTCAGGACACTGGAGCTTAGCTTTTCGACGCTCTTAAAAATGTTGGAGATAGCTCCTGCAGGCCATTCGTCCAGACCTGAATCATGATTGCAGCATTAGCACCGGAACAAACTGATCAAGCGTACGAGTACAAGGCCTCAATAACTGCAAAGCAAATCCAGACCAAAAGCATGTCATCTAGGTTGCAAGCAAGTACTTTGCAGGTTCATACCTTGAGAGATGAGTTTTATAACTGCTCCAATCGGTAGCATGAGAAAGCTGAAGAGGACATCGACAAAATCTTTGCCAGCCTCCATGTACAGAACCCGCTTGTTGGACTTTTGCACTAGAAGTTGAACTCGAAACGAATTGGCATACTCCTTAGATTCAACTTCCGGCGTCATGCTCGATCCGATGACACTCACACACCCTGCTGATCATCAGTAACACATGAATCAATAGTGGTCCAAGGTCACATACGCGACAAACTTTCCAAGCAAACAGATCATCCAAGAGCTCCAAATTCTACCGTTGCAAATATCGCCTCTGCCTATTGTGATGTGTCTGCAGACGACAAAAGACAAGCGTCTGCAGAAGCAAGGTTTATGAGGGAAAGCACACTGATGGCTTGAATCGAGCTTGCAGCTGTAAACTAAGAGGCACAACAAAACAAAAGCTGTAACTTGATCGTGCAACAATTCACAAAGTAGGTTTGAAAATTCTATCGACGTCATAACTTGGCAGATCTTGTAACAGTCTGAGGTGTTATTACTCTAGAGATGTAGGATGCACTAATTACTACCTTTTGCTGATTTGAGTCTCACTTGCAAGCCCGCGGAACAGTAAAAGTCGAGAGCAAGCGATTCGTGAACTTAGTCTTCAGCCGATGCTCATAGAACACAACTATGTTGATATTTGCGATTTGAAGACGTGAAAGGTACCTGTTTGAAAATCTTCGCACGAAGAATTACGTCTTCTGTGGCTGTAATTGCTTTCGGGAATTCAAACTAGTTATCGACGGCGATGATCTCCCACTTGCGGCTGGTTCATGGTTCTGGCGGCGATGCATGGCGTACATGCAGGCCTTGTTTTCAAATCATGGCAAACAGCGCTGCAACCCACGATGCTGCTGCATTCATGACGAGCCTATACACGAATCCGATGATATTGTGCAAACCATAAGATTTCATCACTTGCCTCAATTGCATCTCTTTAATACTTTTCCTAATGTACTTAAAAGGCGCGGCTGGGGGGGGCCTTGGGTGAACCAGCATCCATTTTGGTAGTTGCTACCACGATTAAAGTCCCACAATCCATTTAAAATATTTCTAAATATTACAAATCTCCCTTGATTGCACTAAATCACAGTCTCTGATTTCAAATCTAACACTTTTTGCGCTGAATACGGTCACTAAGAGGCCTCACTAAAAAAGGTAAAGGTACCTAAACCCAAACCCCATACGACATGGGCGGCACACTATACTTATACATTAAATGCCTCGCCAAATTGGCAGGCACTTTACACCAATAATAAACCATTTCATCTATTAGAGTTATCCGTAAAGTGCTCCCCAGTCCGGCACCCTGTCTCACCCCCTGTCCGACTTTCGCCCCCTGTTTTCGGATTTCCGTAAAGTCCTCGAAACTGGGGTTGAAAATCCAAAACTGGCGGATTAAAGCCGAAAACTAGTGGTGAGATTCGATTTTAGCCTTTCTTTTTTTGCACTTTGCTTTTTTAATTTGGGCACACTTGGGGTTCTTAAATGGGGATTTTTTGGGACTTTTATTGACTTTTTTCTTGCGGGCAGATTCAAAGGGGGGCTGTTATGGTTTTATTTTTTGGCCTTGTTTTGGGGCAGACTCAAAGGGGGACTATTTGGAGCTTTTTTCTTTCTTTTGGCACAATTTTCTGATTTCTTATTAAGGAGCACACTTGAGGGACTTGTTTCAAGGTTGAGGGTTGCCACTTTTTGGCCTTTGGGCACACTTGACCAAATTCTTGGTTGCTTTACTTGGCCCATTTTGGGTACATTTTGAAACTTTCGGGCACACCTGAAAAATTTGTTCTATGACAACATTTTGGACGGCATGTTGGAAATACTTTTTTGAAATTTTTTGAAAGACTTCATTAAACCCTATACATTTAGGCATTTTCAAACCTTAATACTCATTATAAAATCATTTTAGGGTTTGAGCTACTATTTAGCTAGGATGATTTTTAAGGTTTAGTCTACATGAAATTATATAAGTTAGCTCTTTAATTTCTCATTTCTTTCTCTTCTTCATTTGGTTGAAGTCCTCACTTAGCCTTTTCCAACTTATATGCTTGTTTTCATTCTTTATTTTCACTTGGTTGCTTTGATCTTTCTGAGGGTCTTTTTATGTTTTCTTTTTGTTTTTAAGGTTTTGGTTTTTTTTGCTACTTGTAGGTTTTAGGAAGTATAGGGGCTGTTTTTAGGGTTTGGGTTTATGAGGGGTTGTTTTAGGGTTTGGGGTTAGTAAGGGTTATTTTATAAAAGTCGAATTTAGGAGGGGCTATTTTGAAGGTTTGGGGTTAGTAAGGGTTATTTTTAAGATTTTATTTCTTTTAGGGTTTAAGGGTTTAGGGTTGTTTTTAGGGTTTTTTGGTGATTTCTTTGTTGGGTGTTTCTTTCATACCATGGCTTCTTTTGATAGCAAGGTTTTCCATGACATCCCTAAATTTAATAGCTATTCATTAAGTAGTGATGAAGAGATGTTTGAGAGCGTAGGTGACATCAATGGTGTTGGCATTAACACATGGGAGCTCTTCAATGCGAATGAATTGGACCTAGATGCTAAACAATTAATAAACAAAGATGTGGGTGTTTGAAATGTGTTAAGCACAATGCAAGCCACTATAAGTTTGTTCAAGACTTTAACAAACTTTTGTTTATCAAAATTTAATGAACTATGTGCATTAATGACCCCCACCATCCAAGCCCATGTTCAGGCTACTGGTGAAACTCACATTGTGGTTGGGCAAGTGACCAAACTAACCACAAACCAACGACTGTTCCAATTCAGCTTATACGTGAAACATGACAATGTGATCATGTTTGACACATTCCTCTAAAATTGGAGCAAGTCTATTGTATGTGATGATGCAATTTTCATTGCATCTTGCATCAATCAAACCCTCGCCCATGAAATCCAATGGCCAATTCTCAAGGAGTGGACATCTCTTGGTACACAAATTCTCAAGTTCCAAGGTTGTATTGGATTCATCAATGAAACTCTCATCAAAATCCACAAACCTTAAAACAAGGTTGCCAATAGGTCATAGTTCAATGGGTGGAAGAAAATGTATTTCATAAATAACATGGTGATTGTGGATCATTGTGGATTATTCATTTATTTGAATGTTGGTTACCCAAGCTCTTTTCACAATGTCACCATCATGTGTGAGTCAAATCTATACAAAAATTGTGCATATTGATGAATACTTCGAATACTTACCAAAGGATCTTGGTTATTTAGATGGAGAGATGTTTGTTATGTTCCAACTTGGGAAGTTCGAACTTGCTCATGGGCATGACCAAAATGTAATCAATGCTTACAATAAGATGCATGTTGGTTATAGGGTGAAAGTGGAGTGGGGAATTGGGGGGTTGAAACAGAAATGGAGATAGTTAATGAAACGTTTTAATTCCACAAAATCCAAGTACTATCATTTATTTCGTGTAGTAGCTATCCTTATAAACTTCCTACATAAACATTGGATGGACTTCACATACAAAGTCATTGGTGACCAAATTGAAGACCTAGCTGATTATAGTTAGGATGAAGACTACTAACTACAAGTATAAACTTCTCTAACCTTTTCCTTAAATTACGCATCTATGAAAACCCTTATATCCCTAGCTACTTTGAAATTGTTAAGTTTAAATTATCTTTTTTTTCTTAAACTGACCTCCGTCTTGAGTTGATTAAGGCTCTCTAATCCTCATTACTCACTTGCATATCTTGTGCCACGGTGGCAAAACTACCAAATTATGAAGCCAACAAATTCACTTTCGTTTATGACTCATTGTTTGATGTACTTGCAGTAAAATTGAGGCCAGAAGTAAATGATGGAGTAGAAGATAGTGTATATGGTTCTTATATATAAAAGTGGGAAGAGTAAGTGGGGGAGATGATGTGCCATCTATGACATTTTGCCACCATTTGAAGACATTTATGGTGGCCAACATGTCCATCCATGGCCTTCAATTGTGCCAAGATGTGTTCACTTTACAAAACCACTTGTTCAAGTTCTTCCTCATTGCTTGTGCCCATTTTCAATTCCTTTAATGCATCTTTGAGGTGGTCCTTCAATGTGTCCTCTTGGAGCATTGAATTAAGGTAAGTCCCCTTGTATTCACCATAAACAACCTTCCACACAAGGCTAGGTATTAGTGGGGTGACTTTTTTCTTGTCCCTCAAATATATAACAAAATGCCTATGGTAGCTTGTTGCCATTGTGTTCAAATGAAGAAATTCCACAATGGTCCATGGTTGTTTGTCCTTCCTAGCCACCTTGGCCTTTCTTTGCCTAGGCAAAACAAAGTAATCCTCCAAATCAACCAAAAATGGCTAGTCTTCATGCTCATTATTCATGTATACCCAACTTGACTCCACTCATATTTTTCTCAAACCCCAATTAATGAAATTTCCAAAGCCCAAAACCTAATCAAAGTTACTAGAAGCTAACTAAAAGAAGATAATGTTAATCTAAAAAATAGTAAAAGTTAACCCTTGAGATAGAACAAAAGGTTAATCCAAGATTTCGCAAACAAATGTAACTCAAAACAATCTTAACAAAAGCCTAAAAGGATAAAGCAAAAATTAATCCAAGACATCAAAAGCTAATATAAATGAAGCCAATCATAATCAAAGCATAAATGATAAAACAGAAGCTAATCCAAGATTTAAAATTGGTTAATTTAAATGAAAACAATCATAATCAAAACTTAATCCATCCCATCAAAAGTTGATTTAAGTAAGATAGTCCTAATCATAGCCTAATCCAGAACATCATAGGCTAATCCATCCCGTCATAACTTAATCTAAATGAAAACAGTCAAAATCATTATTTAATCCAATACATCATAAGTTGATCCTCAACATTAAAGGTTAATTTGAATGAAAATAATCATAATCAAATCCTAATTGAACACATTACAAGTTAATCTAAGTTAAAACAATCCTAATCAAGTTTAAATCCAACAAAGGATAATTTAAGTGAAAATGGTTCCAATTAGGTCAAAATCCAAGATTTCAAAGCTTAATCTAAGTGAAAACAATCCTAAACAAGTCCAATCCAAGATTTCAAAGGATAACCTAAATGAAAATAGTTCTAATCAAATCCCAACCCAAAATTTCAAAAGCTAATATAAATGAAAATAGTCTTAATCAAGGCCTAATCAAAGGCATCATGATAAGTTAATCTAAGTGAAGACAATCACTATCATTCCTTAATCCAAAAAATTAAAGGCTAATCTTCAACATTATTGTTAATCCATTTGATTTGAAGTTGTCTATTTAATCCAAAATAGGTTAATCAAACGCTTCCAAGACATCAAAGACTTATCCAAGCTTGTATGCTAAACATTCCAAGTGATGATCCAAGTTTCCAAGCCCTAATCAAAGGCTACTTGTAGATAACAAAGGCTAATCCAAGGGTAATTAAGCTAATGTAAGTTTTCAATCCCTAATCATCTCAAAGCAAACCTTACTTAAACATAATAGAAGTTAATCCAAAGGAGCATATGTAAGGCTAATAAAAGCTCTTTAAACATTAATGGGAGTCTTCAAATCCTAATGAAGTGAAGTGGGATTTTACCTTCTTATAGCAAAGCCATATTTTGTTTATTATTTAAGAGCTTAATCAAGTGAAGACAAAGGGAGAAGCAAATTGAAGGTCAAACCATAACCACAAATGACCAAAAAACATATAATTATTTTATACACACATGGCTTATATTCTCATCTTGGTTGCACATATGTACATTCAAATTGATGTCTCATATGAGGCATTCAAATTTCAAAATCTAATCAAGTTCTACCTAGGGGTTTGTAAGCCTATATGCGGGTCCTCAAATGAATTAATGTCGGATTCACAATCCTCAAAAAATTCAATCGCCTCTAAACATTCATTCAAACATTGGAGTTTTATTTTAAATTGTGCTTGAAAAGATCACCTCTCCATGCCATACATCCTAACCATGTTGAGGTATAGCCTATGATTAATTATAATTATCTCCAGTGCATTCCAAGCAAGATTCTACCACTGACACACACCATGATTTGTTTACTCAAAAAAGATGTCATATCATTGAAGAGTCTTCAATAGTTTAGGAATGATGTGATCACCATATAGTCTAGAAAAAGAGGCAACAAAAAACCTTGAAATTGGGGGGACAATTTTGGACTATGGTTTAAGGTTATTTGGGTAGGTTGGGTGGGATATTCTATAGGGGCTAAACTTGAATATGGATGTATGAATGAATAGATCAACCATGTGTGAACAAGGCTTTAAACAAGTTAAGCCACCTTAACACAAAAAGTGGCAACTAACCAAATCAACAACAAGAAGTTTTGCCACAAGCTAAACTCCTCACCATGGCAATTAAAAAAAAACCTCATCATCTCCAAATGTCTTCACTAACACCATGTTACTTGGACAAAATGGAATTTTAAGAACCTAAACTTAAACTTAGAAAAAAAAATTAAATTGTTTTGGATATTTTGAAGCTTGGGCAAATTGAATTTGTTTATCTGTTCCCAAGTTGAACTCAAAATTTACCCTCTTCATAAGCTAATGTTGTTGCTTTGGGCTCAACTAGACACTAGTGGAACAATTGTAGATGGTAGCAATGGTGAGAAGATGATGATAATGCCACCCAAAAAGAAGTTCATTCATGAAACTCCTTGACACAAAACTCCTTGACGCAAGCCTCTTTCACCTTACAACAATTCAACTTCTTATGGAAAAAAACCAAGACTCTTTTAGTTTGGTTTTTTTAAATAAGTTCAATTACAAAATGTGGTTGTAGTTCATTAATCCTTGTTCACTAAATTAGTGAATTCAATGCTTCCCAATTAGGTCCTATTCATATGACCAATGAATTCACTCAAAATCTAGTGAAATCGATTAGCATATAAGGACACTTCACTATTGGAATTCCAAGATTTTCAAACTAGATTTCAAAACAAAAAGTACCCCAAAGTGACAAGGGGTCAAAAAACCACTTTGATTTTCTAGGATAAATTTAGTATGATTAATATGGTTTTTTTTACCAACCTTAAGGTGGTACATTTAGACAACATTCCATGACAACTTATGTTGTTTCTATTAGATCAATGCATAGTTCATCAATCTCCATGTCTTCTTCAATGTCATGTGTTACTATAAGGAGAAAAGAGGTTGTGTTTGCCTCCATGGCAATAAGTTGAAATTCATTATTCCAAGCTTTTCTAAGCCCTATTTTTTCCCACCCTTTGGAAATCATTGTTTGTTTGCTTCTTAAATCTTTCCATGCATTGTTTAACCACTCACAAATCTATGGTTTCAAATTGCTCATTTTAAAATCAACATTGGGATCTTTGCCATTTTCAATATGTTGTTTAATGATCCCAATTGTTTAATTGTTGAACACCATCTTGAATGCATGCTTGAATGGGTGCTACAAAATAACATTAATTGGTTGGAGAATATTGGTATGTAGTTTGCTAGAACAAAAACAACCAAGATATTTGGATGTTTTTCTTTTATGCAATTGAAAAATTCTTGACTTTTGTATACACTTCAACAATCTAACCACCAAATTAGTTGTTGATGTGTATGTAGTCCTAATAACTCAAGTTGAGTTTGGTGGTAAAAAACCATGACATTCTCCACAAAGTGTTTAGTGGTATCAAAGTTTGACCAATGATTCTCATTATAAGTCAGATCCCACCCATTTGTTACACACATTGCTCTTCTTTGGTTGTTTGGTAGCAATGTCCTTACTATAATGCTTATAAAGATGATTTACAATGGCAACAATATTTTTGTTGTAGATGAAAATACCACCATAGTCACATGTCATTTGTCTTTTATGCCAAATACATTTATATGTTTGGAGCCCTTACTTTCCCATGTATGTTCTCTTGCTATAGGTACCAAATGGATGTCGATTTGATCACTACTGACGACAAGTGAAAGGGGAATGCCATAGGCCTTAGTTAAGTAAGCAACATGATAAGCTATGAACTTACCTTTCTCCTACCTATCTACAGGAAATTTGCTAGTACGTGTAATAGTAGCCCTTAATGTCCAATTCATGTAATGTTTCATGAATTGGTGGGTCCACTCTCTAGTGACCTTAAACCTTCTAGGTTTAGTGTCACAAGTCACATCAGGGGCTAAAGACTCAATCCACGAAATATGGGTTGGATAGTAGATGTTGTTAAGTTGATTTGCCCCCTTCATCTTTTGCAACATGGTTAGGTCATGATACAAGGTAATTTTCAAAAATGGTAAGTTCCACTTCCTCATTTGAACTTGTGTGGTTAATTCAACTAGATGGGCATATTGGGCCTTAACTTTTCCCCTATCTGTAAACCAATCATAGAGGCTAAATCTTCCAAGTTTCTCATAAGGATTAAGACATCCTAGTTTTTTCCTAAGCAATTCCCAAGAAATGGAAGGCATTAGTTTTGTTACCATGGCATTTTTTGATTACTACCACAATTGATGTATGTCTTGCACTTGTGCACATGCAATCTCTCTTGCTTGTTCTTCATTTGACTCTTGTTTGATTTCATCATTTGCTTGCAAAGTTACTTTGAATTTTTTAAGTCAACCAATTGGACGTTTATACACTCCGCTCTGGGTATCCTTCTCTTATGTAACTTGTTTCAACAAATCAATTTCATATTATAAAATGTCAATATGTTCATCTCTTGTGATGGGTTTAAACAACCATGCTAACATCTTTTCTTGTTTTTGTTGAGTGCCCATTTAGGTACCAAATTACTTTTTGTTCAACCTTTCCATTTCTATAGAAGTATAATAAGTTCTTACAAACATATGCTCCATAGAAATAGGTTAGCAATATTTTTGCACTTGCATGCTCCTTAATACATTAAGCTCTTCAATGCAAATTATTCTTGATGCAAACTCTCTAGACATAAATGAGTAGCAAGAATTCATACTCTGTTTAATCTCTCCATTCATTTCCAAGTCTAAACCTAATAAAATCTATTCAATGCAAACTATCTTCCATTACAAATTGCTCCTTAAAATAGATAAGTGGTAACAAGAATTGAAATGAAGTTGTCAATGCACCAATCTTACATTTTACGTCAATGTTGTAAAACTCTAAATCAAAAAAATTGTTATAGAAAAGCAAACTACAAATGATCATGTATGGTGTGTAAAAAAAAAAAAAAAAAAAAAAAAAACCTACCAATGAATGCACAAATGATATTTATTATTCTCAAAATATCTAAAAATATTACTTTGTTTATCAAAATTTAAAATAATTAAAAAAAATGTTGAATTGAATTTAAGTTGTGGAACGTTGGGATAGTTAGAGGGGTCCATAAGGACAACGAGCCCCAGCACCCAACATTGAACTATCCATTAGAAACATGTTATGACTCACAACTGAGTTACAGTAGAACCTCTATAAACTGATCCCCCCAAATTTTATAACCTCTCAAATTTTATCACTCCGGCCCGGTCCATCAATGGGACCAGGCAAAAATTTTATATTCTTATAACTTATCACTTTTCCTCTTTCCCGACAATTTTATAATTTTATAATTCGTTTATTTCTCGATCAGTTATGGTGTAAATAACTAGTGATAGGCCTCTATTTAAGACTATTCTGGTGGAAATGGCGTACTCTGTCATTCATCTTCACAATCGAGTCAACAAAAGTAAGAGACCCTTTTTCTCTGCCAAAGACAAGTTGCCTTGATGATCAAAAATGCAAAGAAAATGGGAAAAAAGAGCAGCCTGCAACTTTTGAATCCTGCACCTCACAGTTCCAAACTCTCCCATAACTTATAACCTCTCAAACTTTATCACTGGCTGTCGGTCCCTAGGTGATAAAATTATAGAGGTTCTACTGTACCAAGGTTTCACCTTGATGACCTATTCCAGAACCCCCCCTAGTTCCTCATCACACTGTATTACTAATCACTTGAGGAACTGGGTAAGAATCAAAGGTAAGTAGGTAGGGAAGGTAATTGAATAGTATGTAGGAAGGGCACTTGGTAACTATTAGGTGGGTAGGTTCATGTTGATGGATAGTAGATAGCTAACCACAGCATTTAACTATTTATGATGGTTAGCCAGGGGACATGAATGCAATGGGAAAAATATGTTTCCTGTCCAAGCACCATCCATCCTAAATGGTGCACTGTGCTGAGTTCACTCTAGCAGGTCTAGTCCATACCATTTACAAACAATGGGAAACATTAAGCTCAAAATTTAGTAAAATTGCGCACTCAAAGTCGATGTACATTCTTCATCACTTTAGGTGTAGGGTTCTGGGGCAGCACCCAGCATGATGTTTGAGGTAGACCCATACATTGGGACCTCTTGCCTGTGGGGTGAGCCCTCCATAAAATGGAATGCCCACCCACAAGGTCGTTGGGCCCCCTGGAGGCCAATAAGGCAAGGCATCCACATAATGGAATGGCCACCTTTGGGGTCGTTAGTCATTACACTTATAGACTATGATGTTTACAAGCTGAGGGTTTACAATCCTCGTCCCTGTCCCACACTTTTACCCATAACACAACCCCTATTTCCCTTCTCATCTCTTCCAGTGTTTCTTTTACTGGTGAATTTTTGTCAAATTTTGACCTGAAATTTTTAATTTCAACCTATACAAAGGATTTTTCATGGGGAAAAAAACCCTAATTCGCCCATTGCAGGGATTGTCTTTGGAATAGGAAGATTTTTATGATAAGATCCAGTAGGTAGCCAAGAATATAGAAAGATTCTTTTTCTTCTACTTTCCATAGCCAAATTTGGCCAATTTGGCCGAGTATTTTTTCTGGATGTTCGCCACTCTGACTACATCACAAAATCCTTAAAAAGAAACCCTGTCTCTTGGCTGTTACGTCTACAAGGACGAGTTTAATTACGACTTCAGACAAAACATCCTAGAAACATCGCAAAGTGAGAATAAGCTGCCTCCACAGAGGATCGAACTCTGGACCTTCAGTTTACAAGACTGACGCTCTACCACTGAGCTATAAAGGCTACTCCTCAGTGAAATTTTCATGTTTATTATTTGACCAGTTCTATATTTATATATTTTATACAAATCACAGGTTCATGACCCCTTAGAACGCACATCCAAAGATTGAATGACCCATTCACAATACATTGAAGAATATGCACATCATTATTGGTGTCTAATGCTTTTCACCATACATAAGCCACCAGAAATGATAACATATGATGATGTGTGGGTGGTTGTGTGATCTCATGGATTGATTGATGACCCCTATGGTTTTCCAATGGAAAGTTTTTTGTGGGAAAAGGAAAGAGCATCCATTGAGTTTGGACTTGGGTGGCAAGAATTTTCTCCATCTTTGTGGACTTTTTGTTGTTTTTGGTCAATTTGTGCAATTTGGCTTGGTGGGTGGCTTCAAAATGCGCTCACATTTGAAGCATATTTGGCTCTAAACATGTTTAGCATGGTAGATGAGTAAGGATTGAGGGGCTTCAGAAGACTATTGGGTATGTACACACCATGGCTGATTTTTTTGTTGATTTGCAGATTGATTTGTTTGATATACTTCACCAATTTTTGGCACAATTTTTTTCTTCTCTTCTTGATATTCTAGCAACTTTAGGGTGAAGCCTTTTTTTTTAACTTCTTCTTTAAGATGAATATCTTGAACAATATTTTATGCTACTGAAGTTAGTGCATTCAGATTTCCATAGGTGTACACACCAACTCTTGTCCACACTGAACTTCTCACAGCATTAGGTTGATTTTTCAGGAAATTGAGAGGCTACATTCAGTAAGTCATTAAACTTCTCATCTGTTGAAAGCAAAACAACTGCCATGATCGAGGGGCTCATCCATTGGGCTCCTGCCTCCTTCTGACTTTTGAAGTTGGACACTTCAAAATCCACAACCAGTACAGTGTGCTTGCCCCATTCTTCTTCTGACTTGCAAAGCCCAGCACTGGATTTGCACACTTTGAAATCAGAGAGCTTCAAGAATTCAACTTATGAGCACTCATGAAATCATTGAATGGAACCACAACCCATTGGAAGTTGGCACCTGAGAGTTGCAGCAATCATGTCAGCTATAACCATCTCAGATTTATCAATTGGTAACCTGGCACCCTGCTTCTCTACATTTCCTGAAAAAGTTGACAATCTTGTCCATTTGACCCTGTACTAAGAGTGTCAATCATATCTACAAGATTGCAGAAAAAACTCCAGAATACCTATTTGAATTAACCCTAGCAAAACCAAACCTAATATGACAAGAATTGACTGAGGTTTGTGACAATAACTGTAGTTGGGTCTGGATGCAGAAACTGAGAGGGTATGCTATGTCATTTTTGGTTGCAAATGGAACAAGTGCACTGCCTTGTAGGTGAAACCTAGTACTTTGCACAATTGCTAAGCTTTACACACCACATTCCTTCTTGGCTGTTTGTCAACCTATCTGTTTAGAGGTCTTGAGTCATGCGACACTCCCTGTACTTGACTCCATCTTTACAGCATCTAATTACACCATAAGCCTTTCAACAAACTCCATGTTGGTGCTTGATGTCAACAAACTCACTTGACAGTCCATGCCTGCTTTCAGTATTGTGTGAATACTTGATGGGATGAGAAAAGAAATTATGCCAAGCACTGCAAGCTTTTTAAAGTCTCATACTATGGGTGGGGTTGAAAAAAACATCAATGACAATATGCACATCTAGTTGCCATTCATGAGAAGTTTACTAGGAATAAGGGAGATGCTCTTAGGTGCTTCCTTTTCACATAAACTAGATCTCTACAATATGAATAACCATATGCATAAACCTTATATAAATCATTTACTAGAGAAAGGGCCCTTGGTGGATAATTTTGCTAAACAAGTGATCACTAGGCAAGCCCAATAGGGTGAACTTGTTAGCAACAAGCTTGGTTGAATTAGACACCAATAATTGTTAGCAAAAATAAGAGGGGGGAGGTGTCAAGGGAATGACATGTATGGTAAGGTCCCCTTCATACCCAATTTGGCTTGGAGAATTTTGTTGTCCAAATGGTAGAATGAGCCCATTGGTATTTATGTTTTGGTGATGCTAATTGTGCTCTCTGATGGGATAATCCAATCAGGCTATTTGAGTATTGAAGTAAACACTGAGAATCACTCACAATTTGAGGATCAGTCTGTGTCTATGTATGTGTGTATATGCCCATTGAAGCCAGCCAACCAACTGGTTGATGTTGTGATATCTTTTTGCTGTAAGTGATTTCACCTCCACTTTGGGTTACCCCAGCTTGTGTTTCAACTTCCAACACCATTCAAGCTCTACTCCTCATCTATCTCAACCCAGGAGCAATTTCTCTGGTCTGTTGCACTTATTTTGTGAACATCATGAAGTGCATACTGGAAGAAAGAAAGTCAACTAATGTTAGCAAATTTGATCATCTTGTTTCAGCTTCACAAAAGAGTTTCATCATCTGGGGTTTTTCTCAGTGATACCATCTCTTTCACCACAATTGAAAAGGTCAGTGCAAAGTTGCAAGCAATGGAAAGGACATAGAGAGAGAGAGAGAGAGAAGCCCACATTTGGGAAAAAACTTGCTTCACAGTCTACATAACTTCATTGCATATGTTGTGTACATTATGTATGGACATGACTTCCAAGTGCCTAGAACACACCAGGGCGACCTCGAATCTTGCTCAATTCCATATCATGGAGCTTGGGTTGCACAGCCTCCTTACAACCTGAGGGCCTGAATGTCAGACAATCAACAAACAAACCCCCCTTCCAGTAGGTGCAATCAGTCTCTCTAATAGAATATGCAACACAGACTTGCTTTGCTGTGGTGGATGTGGCCACCCCCGGATGGATAACAATGTCTCCAACTGCAAACTCGAACCATTCCTCGAATCCACCACTTGGAATCTGTGACAAGCTTAGCTCTCTCTCCACCACTGAATCTTCACCATCATCATCACCAATGGAAATGCAAAATGTCAATGGTAATTTCCAAGAGAGGAAGTACATGCGACCGCCTTGAGGATTGGTGATCCGGAGGCGCCAGACTGCAGTGTAAGAGCCTGGTGGTAAAGAGCAGCTCCATTGCCCACTTATTTCTAACCAGCAGACTGCCAGCAAATGAGCAACCTGTATAATCAAGCAAGCAATTGCTTATCAGAAGAACTTCCTCCTTAGCATCTCTTTTCATTAGGATTACACACAGCAGCCTAATGGGAAGCCACTGTCATAGGGGCCTTGTTTCTTGCTGCAGTGCATTTTCCATTGGAGAGCTGCAAGTGTGTTGAAAACATGTAATTAATCATGTTAGGAACTCTGGGAACATATGTTCTCGTGAAAAAAATTCATGAGATCTCATGCATCGAAGTTTGACTCACAGCTCCTGCAATTGTCAATGCTTGACCGGTAGAGTTTTGAGATGACTGTGAGCACAACCAGTTACAAAAACATAATGGAAAGCTAGTGTGATCACAGCAACCTAATAAAAAGATGTCCTTAATTATCTGCCCTCATTTTCGTCCTAATGAGTGGTTGGTGATTAGGGCAAATGATTAAGAAGCACATTGCTGCTATGCAAACCGCAATTGAAGAAGAGAAGAGAGGAAGAAGAAGAAGAAAGAGTTGTACACCACCTTGCCAAAGCAAGAGCTTCGAGATTGTTCCCAACGCCAGAATCTAGTGTCCTGACCCCAAGCTACATTCATGGCCGCCACGGAGAGCACTCTACAGACTCCCCTTGTGCGTCGCAGTAAGACGTACTTCTGCAAACCCTGATCCAAGAATAAACCCTTGGCCATGGTCATCACTATGTCCTTCTTGCTGCTCCTTCTTCTTCTGCTGCTGCTGCTGCTCTCCTCCTCCTCCTCTGCCCAACTCTTGTTACACATGCTTTCGTAGTCTGAAGGCAGAAAATTCTCCCATGCTGTGTCAATCTCAACTGCTCTTTTGAAGGCCCAGCACACTCTCGCCAGTCGAGTGGCATCAAATGGTGTTGTGTGAGAAATGATTGCCGCTATGCAATCATCTGGCAAATCTGCCAAATTCATCTTGGTCTTGTGCACCACTTTCGTCAGCTCCAAAATCTCAGCTCTTGATAAGGCTGAAACAAAGCAAGCACACCTTGTTTGCATATGCTCTCTTGTGAAAAACTTTGGTTTTGCCACTCCATTGGGTACCTTGGCGAAACTGGGAAGAGAAAACGGTTCCGTCTTATTTTCTCGTGAAGAGCTTTTGGATTCTCAAGTCAGAAAAGCATGACGCAATCTCCGCAGCAGCCGATGAACTACTGCAAGATAATTTTGTGCGCATTTCACAAGGTTCGTAGAAGAAGCACAGTGAGTAAGAGCATCCGCAGCAGTGCGCAGTATGTGACTCTGCATATTGAATTGGATCAAGAAAAGTCAAAACATGGCGCAGTGGCTCAGAAAAATGGTTTTTTTGCCCAACATTTTTGCACGGCTTGCTGAGGCTGGTAAAGAGAACAGAGTGTAATAAATGTAATTTGACTGCTGCTCCCTATATCTAAGTAGTTTGCTATTAGTAGTCTCCCACCTATTTGTAGTCTCAGTTTTAGTTTTATGGGTGGGGTTGAAAATAAATAAATAAATAAATAACTAAACTTGAATGTCAAAATATTTTTATCAGGTCAGTGAGAACTGAGGGATGCTCTAATGGAGGGAGAAAGTCCAATTGGAACAAAGAGATGACTGCAGAACATTTTGTGAAAAAAAACCCAAAAATAAAAACAGGGACACAACAAATAACACATAAAGCAACAATTTGTAAAGTCTTGTGCAGGTTTACAGCAATGAAGAATGTACAAGAATGCTAACAAATTGATTGTTTGGTGGTTCCTGCACCACCAGTCAATGAAACATTCGAGATAATTCTCTAATTCTCAGAACACTTCTCAGAACACCACAAACACCCAGTCAGAAATACAGGAGTTTTTCTTTTTCAATTTTGTGCAAGGTATTGTAAATTTGGCAAATTTTCTACAAATTTTGGAAATTTTGGTGGAATTTTCAATAGAAAAAAAAATTCCAAAATTTTTGACACAACAAAATTTGTTTAGAAAATATAAACACTGTGACTGAAACTTACAACTCTCTAATTTGCAGAACACAATGAAAGTGCAAATGGGGAAACAACGCAGGAAGAACCAAAAACTCACTCTCATTGTGACCTATTCAAAAGCCTTCAGCCTGCGTTTTCCTTTTCGGGTGAATTTATTTTTGAAATGGCAAAACAAAAGTGTTTTTTTTCTGGTTTTCTACATATTTGTTAAATTTCAGAAAAGAGGTTAAAAAAAGGCCAGCTTCTAGATTAAGCTCCAGTAGATAGCCAAAACCATAAAAGGATGCTTAAATCTTTCACTTGCATATGGTTGAAATTTGAATCCATTATGGATGATAGCCACTTCAGCTACAGTGTAAAAACACTGTTCGCAAATAATGTGAGTAACATTAATTACGGAAACCGGTGTACATCACAAAATTGAACAAAATAAACAACACACACACTCTCTGAAAGCTACCCAAAAAAGAGGCACTCAATTTAGTGTCAACAAAAAGGAGAAGAGACATTGTGAACATACAAGAGAGACTTGGCAAAAGATGAAATTCCCTCCCATTGTACTCCTCCTGCATACTCCAAAGGCCCCAATTGAAGTGTAGGGTAAAGCCAAGGGGGTAGTCATCCCCAAATAAGGGAATAGGACAAGGCCATCGTGGAGATACAGTTTGCAATTTGAGAATGTCCCTCACCCATGGGGCTTTTACCTGTCTTGAAGCACAAGACAAAATTATCAAAGTTAAACATAGATAGTTACAAGGTGTCTGAGGGCGAGGGTTCTTTCAGTCACTCCTGAAGACTGGGAGAGGCATAATTTCCATCTCTTTTTGTCCTCTTTCCCAAGAATGATATCTGTTGGTTGTGGCCCTCCACGAAAGCCTGCAGCTGCATAGCATTTCGTGTGACTGGAAACTACTGTAAGTTCGTATTTTAATGAGTTAACTTATGGTGTGCTCCACTGTAAAGCTGTGAAACTTCACAGGGGCATGGTGATGATGCATTCCCTCTCATCTGTAACACCTTTACACCAGAGGTAGCTTGAACCTTACAGATGGAAACAGGTTCAAAACACACCTATACAACGTGAGTAACTTAGAACTAGCTCAAAAGAATACCTTCAGAAGTGGGTAAAGGGAAGTGAATGATTTTATAAATTATTTCAAAGATTTAATCCATTAGAGATATTCGCAAAGCCACCTCCTCTTGAGCCCTTCTTTCATCCCCCCCCCCCCCCCCTTTTTTCAACTTTTGAACATTGTTATTCACATAGTAATGAAATTTTTATTAAATTTTAGTATAAAATGCTGAAACTCAAAATTAAATGCACGAGATTCAAGAACATTTATTACTGCAAGACACATAGCAATAGCAATGACTGGTTCAAGGCAATCAGGGACAAAAAAGGCAGGGTGAAACTCAGATTTGTCAAAATTTTGGTGTTAATCAAAGTTTCAGTCCCCATTTCAGCTCAGTGTAATTTTTCTTCACTGTTTTTTAAAAATCTCACCGGCTTTGTGACAAAATGGGGTTACTGATGGGGTGTGTTTTCCTTACTTTGCAGATATCTACATATTTGTATTGTAATGTATTTCATTCTTTTGTAATTTTGGTTAAATTCTGTCTTAAATCTTGTCAAGGAATATAAATTACTATTTATAAGATTAATAAGATCCTGTGAAGTGAAAAACTGTTTAAAACTAACATTAAGTAAAGTCAATGTAAATCTCATAGCATGCACCTAGTGTTGTATGTGCACTTTGCATAACCAAAAGCACAAACCACCAGTAGAGATGATGAAACCCTACCAAACATAAAATAACCGAAGCACCCCAAAAAAAAAAAAAGGGCAAGTACAAGGAACAAAGTGGAAGGACTCCCATCCAAGAAGACAAATGAACCACCCCAGAGGGCCAACCACAAGGGGAACATCATGTTCCCAAACCCTCTCTGGTCGCAAGAATCGCCAGTAGAAAGGAGAGCTTTGATTAATGTATCCGTTTCTTTTATTGCTTTTTCTCTGACAAGTTTTGTGTCATGTGCACAATCAGTAACTCTATTTTAGGGTTTGGAAGAGCTTGTGAGGTCATATAATTGAGCTGAAAGATAAAGAAGCATGTGTAGTAGATAGAGAATAGACATACAGCACCATATGAGCTCTTTTCATGTGATAAAAAGGATGCGGGCCCACAGGACCATAAAAGCCTGGATATTCCATTTCCACAGAGTAAATTCCTTGTCCTTTATTGCATTTAAGGGTAACAGATAGTGAAAAGCACTTGGAGAAATTTCATGATGTATTTATTATTTGGAGGTCAGGGCAAGTTTTGTATATGTGAATATCCTTCCTAAAAGAGAGGAGGGTTCTTAGTTCTTACTATAGTAGTCTCTCGTTTAAGTACACAACTTGAACCTACGCAATTTGTGCGTACTTAGCCGGTAGGTGCATACTTTAGATTTGCTGCTCTCAAATCGCTTGTGTTTCGCTACAATGTTGAAGAAACCAAACAAAAAGCGTCTCAATGAGCATCAACACTGCGAAATCATCTTGAAGCTAAGCAAAACGAATGCTCCGAGTAAAAGGGCTTTAGCCCGAGAATATAGCGTTTGTGAAGGCGCCATCCAAAAGGTGTGGGACAACCGGGGAGGCAATCCTAGAACGGTCTGCCTTGCTGTCTGAAAAAGTTGGACGATTTAATGAGCTTGAAGACATGCTTTACATCTGGATTGACAACATGCGCCGTGCCAAACTACCTGTCTCGCCATCTCTCACCATAGCCAAAGCGAAAAGCATTGCTTCCATTCTTTCCATTCCGGAATCTAATTTTAAGGCATCTTGGCAATGGTTAAGTTGAATTAGAGCGCATCGTGGATTGCAAAAGATGTTCCTTCACAGAGAGGGAGCAAAAGTCAACAAGAACGATCTGGAATTGTTGGCAACTTTAGAAAAACTTTGTGAGATTATCGCACGATATGACCCAAAAAATGACTATAATATGGACGAGACTGGCTTGTTTTTTTGGTTGCTTTCGAGATACTTACACCAAATGACGATTCATGACATGTTCAACTAATAAATCTTGAACCCTAAATTTTTTAACAAAAAATGCGTACTTAACCAGGATGCATACTTAAACAGGTGCATACTTAAGTGGGAGACTACTGTAGCGTTGGGAGGTTCTAAACTTTTATGAAGAACATCTAGTTCCAAATCCAAAAAATAAATTAAAATGGTTCCAGTTCCACCGATAAATGGGACCAAGAATTCAATTCTAGGTCCAGTTCTTTTCTTTTTAACTTCTAGTTTTAGTTCAGAAAATCAGACTTGGTTTCAATCTGCTTTCAAGAAAATCTATACTATTAAAGTTATCCATTAAATTCTTTTGGAGTGGGGACCAAAACTCCGAGTTCAAGCCCAATTGGTGATGAAATCGACAATAAAGGACTAAAATTTTATAAACCAAAATAACTTGGAACAAACTCAATTGGTCTCCAGTTTTGGTTTTTACTCGTGCCCTCGTTGCGCTTTGCAAGTTTTTTTTTCTTCTAGCTTAAGTGTGAAGGCGATGCTAAAGACCTGCCATACCCAACCATTTTCTTATATTTCTTATGTGCACATCCTCCAAGCCATTTCCTTCTACTTTTTCTCTCCACATTTTTCAAGCCTTTTCAAGTTCAAAAGCTTTTGGCTTTAAGAATGAAAAGGTCTTTGGAGAGAAATGGTTTTTGAAGAGATTGGTTTTCGACGTGCAAAGGTTTTTGGAGATTTTGAGTCTTGTTGCATGAAGGTTTTTGAAGAATTTGGTTTTTGTCATATGTCTCATGAACAAAAGCACAAAGGTTTTTGGAGTGTTTAGTTCTTGTTACACGAAGGTTTTTAAAGAGTCTAGTTTTTGTCATTAATCTTTTGAAAAAAAACATGTTTGTTTTCTAGTTGTGATAGATTCAAGTCTCAAACCATTAACGCCTATAACATCCAAACTCAACAAAAATTTCTTCGCAACTTCAAAACAAAATCTTGAAAATTCTTAGGTGAGGTTTAAGGTTTAGAGATCTTAAAACCTTTTGATTTTAGTTTTCAACACCATGATAAATAACTCTAGTGAGGATTTGGTATTTTTTTATTGATGAGGTCAAGGACTTAACTCGTGGCAATCATTCTTGTTGTCGATGTGATCAATTGCCACATGTTGCATTAAGGTGGCCCAACTTGTTCAATCCTTGGTAACCATGTGGTTTCCCCATTCCACAAAACATCCTTATCCCATTCCTCAAGTAAAAGTTGTTACCAAACCCACCCAAGTTTCCTTGTGCCTTAGCCCTATATTGGCAACCAAAGTTGAAAAGTATTTGTTGTTTGCTCTCTTGAATACAATAGTAATAAACTACATCATTCCATGTCTAGCAAGGACCCCATTGATGTTATGGCATCTCCATTGAATGAACAAATGTTTTATGCATCTCAACTTTTGTAACCATTGGACCAAACTCTAATTCCCATATTTTTGCGATGATTTATATTTTGGGCTAGGGTAATGGATTATCCCCATTGCTCAAGGTTGAAAATGTGGCCTATGATTGCTACAAAAAATCAAAGGAGGTGTTGCATGGTCCTAATGCCTCCACACCATTAATTTCCTTTCCAACACCCAAAAATCCCCCTTGGCATTCTTGACCCCATACCTTCCCAAAATGTATAACTCAACTTGTTGTAACATCGCCCCCCTTTGTATCAACATGGTTGTCCCAACCAAAAAATGTAACATGTGAAGGATGGGGTGGAATGGGTGGGTGTGACCAAGCAAAACATCTTTGTTTTGCCAATTCCAAACTAAAAATCCATGTGAGGCAATTATTAAGGTCCAGACATGCTTGAAAATCTACCTACATGTTCCTTTGGAAAAAACAGGCATAGTTGTGGTGTTAGTGTGGAAGTTCACAATCCACTCCATTTCATCCACATTGGGCTCCCCCATACTAAATGAATTGGCATCCCAAATCATCTTTGGTCCTACATTTCAAAATGCATGAAACAAAAGAAAATTTCAAAACATTGATAGGGTTGTTTGTGAAAATCCAACCCTATCAACCATGTAACCAAAGGTGGTTTATTGTCATGACAAATTGCACATGATTGACATCATAGATAAGTATTTCATTCACCAAGCATGTGGGTGACCTTGGGATGAATTAATATGTTTTTTAAATCACCTTTCATGATTTTAAGTTAATCCACATCCATTGAAACCAATGGGCTTGTGAACCAATGGTAGTAGCATCCACCTACATTAACTTACCAATCCAAACCCAAGTATGCTACCATCATGTTAACTTGGCTAACTGAAAATCTTCTAGCGATGGAACATTCTTCAACAAAATGCACATAAGTGCATACATGTGTGATTCCTAAATATTGCAAAACACAAACCAATTCCCAAAAAAATCTTGATTTGGGGTTTTAAAAGCTTTGACCTATGTTAGCTTGTGAAAGGCCCTATCATGGCCATCCTAAAATGGCCAAATCAACTAGTCCAATTAATCCTATCCAAACCTAGTGCCCCCAACAATGTGATGTTGTTCAATGGGGAACATTGATAATCATGTATCATTGATGTAGGTAACAAATTAAGATATTATTGCAACAACATCATGACATGATGCATGGAGGCTTGCATGACTTGTGGATCCCTTTCCATATAATGGTATTTTTGAAAACTTTGATGTTAGATTTTAGTACTATAATTAAACCAAAATGAATGCCTCCAAACAACTTTAATAAACATATCCCAATTAATAACCTTAATGTATAATGGGTTTAATCCCAATGACTACTTACTAGCATCCATGCACAATTATGGGCTTAGTGACCACAAAATGTGCCAAGCTTGATGAATGTAATGACCATCCAATGTTTACAATTTTGACAATGGACCGCATGGTGGCATGAAATCCAATGTTGATTACTAGATGAGTACAATCCCATTTACCATTAACATCACAATTCACCACTAAGGGGTTCATTTTACTTATGGATTTTACCTTCCATCAATTCGAAACCTTGGGGAATGTTTGAAATTCCAAGCAACATAATTGACTTGTTTAATTTTCTTAAATGCCACTTGACTAATTTCATTGGCAATAAAGCCTTGTGGTTGTTTCATGTCTACCATCTTAATTAATAGTATGTCCAATTTCCTTTCAGAAGTTTAGGGTATAAAATTGAATTCTTTTAAACAATATGTTGTAAGACATAACTATGTAACCACCATTCAAGCCCACATTATGGTATAATCTCTTAGTTTATTAGGGTGAACTTAAATCACAACCTCATGTTTGGTTAATCCATATGTTTTCCGCCCATTGATATCATAATTTGGTATGGACATGGTTCAAAATTGACATCAATCAATCCAAGACCCTCAACTATGGTTTTGCCCAGCATCAAAAGTTGAACACATATATTTAGTAGGATCTTCTAAGGTCAGTACCATTCTGCCAACACCCCTTTCAATTGGAAAACCCATTTTTCATTATGCAATACAATCACATTAGGGACAACACCTACCTTATAATGGCTTAATGTGTTAAAAGTTCTTAAAACTTGGCAATAATGTATCTTCATCTCGTTCACCTTGAAAGTATTATGGGAAGCGATGGTCAAAATTGAATATTTATTCAATGTAATGACCATCCTTGGTGTCCTTTCACCTTCACATAATGTGACCACCAAATGGAACATTGTGTAAGTTGAATATTAAGGATATTGGATATTTCAAAATAATGGTGTCTAATACATCATTGTTGCCATTCCTAGTAAATTGATTTGTACCTTAGGTCCATAAGTGGAATTAAACATCCTCTTCAACTACATTGACACAATATAAAAAATTAAATGCCTTGCTAAGGTTGGAAACTATATTTGCCAACACAAATGAATATAGTAGGCAAACTTGGAGTTGAATATCCCCATGTTGAAAATCCAAACTTTTGTCAACCCCCCATGGTTTCAATGTTCAAACATTCATTCTTGTCATTAGTGTATCCCTTGAAAGTATATCAACTACATTTGAAACCTTAACATGGTTTCCATTGGTTATTTAATACATGTGGTATCCAAAATATTTAACATCATCTCATCTACAACCAAAGCGCCTAAAAATCTGGCTCCACAAAAATTTCATTGGTTGACATTCAAGTTAAAGGATGGTGAGTATTTTCGCTCCTTAAATTTGTCCAAAATAGGCACATTGGATTTTACTTGTGCCACAATGCTTATCATTAGAGCCTCCAAGCATGCAAATTTTATTTCCATGGTGTTAGGCTAATTTAGGGTTAACTTGGTGGTTAACCTTTTATTAGTCACACCTTTCCCTTTTAGCCTTTTTCAAAACTTTTATTTTCGCCAACATTGGAACAATCTATGATTGACCTTACCATAGTGTTAAATATAATGTGAAATAATGATTCACATCATGCCCATAAAATTTGCAACAGGAACATGGTTGGCTAGGTTTAGGGCTCAAAATGGTGGTTTGAAGTGGATTTGGGCAATCCTTATTCTAATGAAGCCCACCACATCTCCAACAATTTCCCTTTCCTACTTATTTGGTGAAATATGATGAGGACACACCACCTTGTTTTAGTTGGATCCCTTTGATCTTTTGTGGTATGTGTCGCAACCCTAGCCTTGGCTCGCGACCAAGACAAGGGGGTTGCAAGCGTGCGGGCCTATAAGTAGACCCGGGAGTCATATCACATGCTCCCGGGAGTGCAAAGAGTGTGAGGGAGTGAACCCTCACACTCCCAAGTGAACTCCCACGTTGGGAGTTGGTGAGAGTGGAGTCCCAAAAGGACTCCCGAAAGTTCAGAGAGCGTTTTGAGGGGTCAAAACTCCATGGCTGGTTGCGCTCTTTATATCAATGGAAAGCTCTTGAAGTGTAGATGTCCAAAATGGGCTCGCATTGCTCATTTGGACATCTGAAACGCAAGTTATGGCCAAAAGAAGGCCCGGGAGTCGAACTCCCGGGAGTCCGCCGGTTTTGACTCCCGATCACTAAAAGTCGGGAATCGACCCGAAATACTTGGGTGCAGAAGACGTGCGACATACCGTTGGAAAGTTCTCGATGAGACCTACAACTTTTCTTCAGACGGCGAGTCGATCGGAGGTCTGCTCCGAAAGTTACGAAGCCTCAAAGTCGCGGGAGTCCCGAAAATGCGCGATTTCGGGACTCACACGCGGGAGTCCCGGGAGTCCCGGGACAAAATGGCCATTTGGATGCCACCCCCGCCGCGAGCTGCAGAGTATACTATAAGGGGGAAGGTGGTGACTTCCCCCAAGTCCGGGCCGTGGTGAGTCTTATGTGTCCGTGTTGCCCGTGGCTCGTCCTAGCACCAAAGGTGCTCTAACTATGCACTAACCACTTTGTGTGAGTTTTGTGCAGGCCCGTGTGAGTGAATAAGCTTGTCACATCTTCCTAGTCCTATCCCGGAGCTCCAACACGCCCCTCTACCCCTCCAAGTGTTGTGAGCTAGGGAGCGGCTCCAAGTTCCAACTCCTTCCGCATTGTCACATACTTGGACCCTCAAGTGGGTCCACAAGGAACTTGGGAGCGCGTCAGTATGGCCATGTGACTATTGAGCTAATAATGTTAATAGTTTATTTGGTTATCTTTACATCACAAACTTAACATCTCACAATTTAGGGAATGGAAATTGTGCAAAAAAAATTCATTCGTGATTTGTACATTGAAAACATTAATATCATGCATTGAAAACACATTTGACACACATATTTATAAAAAGATGCAAAATTTGTGTGACATTCATTCATTCATAGGTTCATACTTCATCCATCAACACATTTGTCCGTGTGTCAAACTTGTTTTCAATGCATGATATTCATGTGTAAAATGTGTGAACCTATGAATGAACAAACTTCATATATTTTCATTATTAATTCATTTCTAATTCATTCAATATTAACTTAGTTTCTATGATGTATTATACCCGAAAGTCATCATATAATCCTCCACCATGTTCAATTTGGTGCATTTTGATAATTGAAACACATTTGTCAATGTGGGTTATGTAGGTTACAATAATATATATCATCATGAACTCATTGCCTAAAATTTTTGTCCAAAAATACCAAAATTGGACAACCTATGCTTTTATGACTTTTCTTATTATATTGTTAAACCTTATTGTCCACAATATGCCTCCCACAAATTCTCATGTTATTTACATTGAAATTATTAAAATATTCATAATTTTTCCATCTAGACGATTTGGTAATTCTTTTGTGACTCTTAGAAGAATTCCACAATAAGGTTGATTGTTGACAAATGAACCCCTCCATTGGTGGAAAAGCTTGGACCACCACTTCCAATGGTTTTGTTATAAATAGTTTTGCTTCGACCAACATTCCTCCTTCCATTTACAAATTGTCATAATTTTATTTGAACTTATGACAACACTTAGGGCAATAGTACCATGGTGATGGAAACATAGTTGGGCAACCTATACACATGTCATTCTTTAATTTGAAATTCATGGGTGCACTTGAATTCATAATAAACATCCATCAACACCCTTTCCAAATGTTAGAACAACCCCCCCATGCCATGAAAAGGTGTGAATAGTTACAAATTATGCATATGTTACATATCACACCAATTGTCAAATTCATGAATGAAGCCATCTCACTCAATGGTGTTATTTGCCCCCAAATACCAACATGGTTTCTTGGTGGTTCCATAAAATCCATCCACGTCCCACAACAACAGTGGAACAATTTATAACTACTTAGTAGCATAATTCAAACTTGAATCCAAGTCCAAGGATTCTCCTCCCAATGATGGTAATGATGACAATGTTGATGGTTGGAATTGAACGCCGACCCACCTTATAAACCCATTAATACCATTTATTTCAAAGTGTTTTGTATTTTCCAACTCCCATGACACCTCTATGGTGACATTTATATTTAAACTTTAGGTTCCAAATAGTAATTCTTAAAGGATGTTGAACTTGTGGGCTTAACCTAACCCTAATTTATGGCACTCAACCTGCACCCACCAAAAACCTTTCATAAGGCCAAACGAATACAAGGTTCATGTTGTGAACACAATTCCAATCTACACGTTATCACCTCCAAATCTAACTCACAACAATACCAATAGAGGGTTACAACCTAAACCCCCCAATAAATATTTTGTTTTACTATCAAAATGTATGCCTATGAAGTCAAGTGGACCTATAGTGCAAGAATGAACAAGATAATAACCTTATCTACTCTAGGCCATCAATTGAACTAGTTATATCCCTTGGGACTAATGGTATAAATGAGGGAAGGCACATAGCCTTTCACCCAAAGATCTTACACTGTACTATGCACAAGTGTGGGGAATGATTTATCCATGAATTGTTGTGTTATCAAGAAAGCCATAAACTTCCCTTCACATCCTACATTGCAATGACTTATAACCAATATTCCAACAACAAGAATGAACCACAAGCATAACCCAAACAACATAAAATGGGAATGATTTTTTCATACAACATGAATTTTCACTTTTGTAATTCCTACTAAAAAATTACAACAAAAATTCAAAAGTTGATAACACATTTTTCCCCATTTGTTGATGGTGTGGCCCTCCAGGCCATCACTTGTGCTTACCAACACAAGCATTAAGTTATTGAAAATCTAATATAATCCAACCACGCCACCTTCCATGCCCAATAGAAATCGTCAAAATTTTTACTTTCCAAATGCATGTTTCATCTTCCAAAAACTCAACAACACAAAAATCATTGCAATCCAACATATGCGAGATATATGAATTTCCAAAATAATTCCAAAAAATGTGTTTTTTTTCCCTTGTGTCACTTCACATTGAAATGTGACTTAATGTGGCGACATGTTTGGTCATATTACAAAAAATGTCCAAATGATTATCACTACCATCACTATTGTTGTTAAGTGTTCCTTGTTGTTAGTGTGGGTGTTCCTTGTTAGGAATGGGAGAGAAGAAAAAAAATTAAAAATAAATAAAAATAAAAATAAATGGGGGGGGGGGGGGGGGGGGAGGTTGCACTACTCCCCTTTTATTGTTGTTTTTTTTGTTTTCACCTTTCAACTATATGGTATTGAAGCCCTATTTGGGTTCAACTCCCAAATGAATTTAAAAACCAAATTTGATGTTGAAAACTCCAACTTCACTAAGTAAGGTTTTAAAACTCAAAACCAAGAGAGCAAACCGAAAAGTGACCCTTGTTTCAACTCCTACCCAAATGCAAATTTAATTAATGTTTATTCAAAAATGAATTCAAAATAACCAATAGAATGAAGCAAAATGAAACCTCCATGGCATTTGCTACAAAAAATCCATGCACAACACACAAAATAAAAACAAAATAATGCTTAAAAAGTTGAATATAGATGTAGTATAACACAAAACTAGACCAACCTTTTGGTAATTCAAAACATTTATTTAGCTACAAACAATATTAGGAATCCAAACTCAAAATAGGAAATGGAATATACACAAATATATGTACCATAATGTTTCACACTTGAATTTCAAGCTAAAACACAATTAACCGCATCAACCCAATTTAACATTAACCTAATTAAAATTAAATTAGGCAATTAAACTAACACTAGTGGTAACCCGTGCCTGCAAGGCACCAAGTTTTCTGACATATTCCAACACTTGAAGCCAAGTTTTATGTTGTGTGGTAATAATAGACGTCCGTAATTAATAGGTGTTCCCCCCATTTGACAGCCTATAGGACCTCCCCAAAAGACACCAGACCACTTATAGGCCTCAACGTTCGGTATCCGGCTCCAACTTTGTAACAAAAATTGAAAAAACAAAAAAAAAATCACCGAAAAAGGCCCAAATTGAAGCGTCTAACAGTTACATGTTCAGTCATTCATCCGTCAAAGATTGGACAGTGATGAGAACGTTCGGTTGTAGGTGATCAACATCTAACGGTCAATTCCCGATCAGACGTAAAATAAAAGGAAGAGTTACGAAGTGGTGAGTCCCCTTGACAATTTGCATACTAACTTTCGTTTTCAGTCACTCAACAATTAGAGATCGGACGGTGATAAGAACGTATCCACCCCGTGTGCCTGCGTTTCACTTTGTACGTGTCTAAAGAAACCGTAATCTATGTGTGTTTGTGCAACGAGGTCAGATTACTAACGGCGAAAAACCTCTTCGTGAATTTTGGATGAATGAAGAAAAGGGGCTTCATTTTGGAAATGGGGTTCCGTCCATTTAGGTTTGGCAAGTTGTTTTTATGTCCCAAGCCTTAAAACCTAAAGGGGTCACAAACAGATTGACGGTCGGGTCACAGACTAACCGACTGTCACAGACTAACTAACTGACTTAGTGAATTAATATATAGGATTCATGACAAATTGTTTGTATTGACTAAAAGAGGTGCATATGTTATTGTAAGTGCAATTGTTGCTACAAGTTCATTAGTTGAACAATTGTCAAACACGTCACCCCAACAAAGGTACATCCTTCAAAATCAACCAATAATGTAAAAGTATGAAGCTTAGATATCATGGATGTTTAATTTTGTAAAACTTTAAGACTTTATATAAAATTTCGTTTACACTTGTTGGACATTCACAAAGTCCTTGAACAACTTTGCAATATCCCACAAATTTTGACACATCATGTTTGATGATGCTTCCACTACTACAAAATGTGGGTGCAATTTACTAATCCATGTTCACTAAACCAATGAATTCACTACTTTTCAACTAGTCCCCATTTACTAAAACCAATGAGGGTGTTAGTCGTTTTAAAATAAATATGAAAATTTTAAGTTTCATTTTGAAACTTGTCATAATTTTTTATTATACGAAAATATGTTAATTAATTTTTATTTTTATTTTTGTATTGTAAGCTAAAATTTGCAAATTTTCAAATTCCATAGCTTTTAAATTGTGAATGTTTTTGGGGTATAAATATCAAGTTATTATCATCTTTTGTTTTTTATATCGTCAAACTTTCTTTATTAAAAAAATCTTTTACTCTAGTCCTTTGTAAAAATAGATTATTTTGACACAATTATTGTTCAAGTTCAAAAGTCCTTTACAAAAATCAAAACCCAAAATATAATTTAATAAATTTTTTATTTGAATTCTTCAACACTCATATTAAGCATTTAACACAATTTGGATTAATTAATTAATTTTTAAATTGTCAAAACAAAGACATATGTTTAAAAATATATATAGTTTTCATCACCATCCAACTTGATTTTTGGTTCTTTAATAAATTTTCACCCAATTGTCATTCCTTCAACAATTGAATTTAACCAATGCATCAAATTTATTTTGTTTGTAACATATTCAATTTTTAAAACTTATACACATTTGGTGTTAGGGTTTAAGCTTTATGGCAACTGTGTCCAATAATTTTACCACTAACTTATATTACCATTCCCCCCCCCCCCCCAAATTCCTTAATGTTGGCATCCTTCAAATTGATTAAATATCATTTAAAACTTTTGTCTCTTCACACTTTTCTTTGATCTCATCACTAACACCATGCCATGTCATTCACATTATCAAAATATTTGAATGGCTTGTTTTTCCTGCAACTTGGTTCTCTTTTTCTACCAGCACAACCTATACAAGTTGAAAAGACTAAGCACTTTCATTACATGTGCCTACCCTTTACATAAAAACCCTTACCCTATACCTTAGAATGTGGTGTCCCTAATAGGTCATACACAAATTCATTGATACAAATTGGTTTGTTGTTGCAAGAAACAAAAACTCATCACAAGGCAAATCATATAAATTCAAGATTAAAAAGGGCCAAATTAAACATTCAAAAAATTCGTGCATTGATCATCAATTGGTTCTAAAACATGTTCATTTCTTTCTAGGTTTCCGTCCATAGATGCAACATGTAATATAAAGTAGTGTAGATTAAAGAGAAGTAGAGATTTATATAGATTGTGAAGCAATAATGCAATTTCAAATGAAACTTTGGGGGATAGGTGTAAGAAGCAGGCAAGCTCAGGTCAAGGCCAAGTGGTGGTTCACACAAGGTGAAAACATTTTGATTGCTTATGTTTGGTTAACAATTTGATTTCAATAGCAAAACCAAAATTTTGCAACATTTTTTTTAAAAAAAATTAGCAAGAAGGGCTACATTCAAGATTCAACATTTTGCATTTTAGTTCAATCCATATGTTAATCATGTGTCAACTTTGTAATATTTTAGCTTCTTACATGTTCATCTATAGTGTTTTATATTATTTGGTCTTATTTTTTCACCTAAACTAGTTTTGGTGTAAACCATTGTCCCTTGAATTAATAATGTGGATGGAGCTACTTTTCATTCATGCATTTTTACTAAAGTTGGATGAGTATTAGCTTTTGAACATACCAACTTGTATTGGTATTTAATATTTTTAAAATATTTTCATACTAACTTGATATTGGTATTGGATTTAACTTTCATAGCAACCGCATACTGGAATATGGTCCAAGGCTGATCACGAATTATAACAATCCAATAGTATGATTGGAAATAGTGGCTTGCAAATATGCCGATTGCTCTTTTAAAGGGCTAATGAAAGGAAATGGTTTCCTTTTGATTGGTCAATTAAAATGATTGACATAGATGGTGATGTTTAAATAGCCTTTTCACATTATGCTACTGACTTTCATGTGTATGGGTGAGGATAGGAGAATAATTAATATTGTATGTTGAATGTGGTAATTGCAAAATAAGGGGTATCATGAAGATGCATTACAACACATTAAATTTACACCCATAAGTCTAAGAAAAATCTCCACTCACACCCACCCTTTATTTGTGGCTCTACCAATGTTTATCACATTCAACATACAATGTTAATTTTTCTCACATCCCCACCCATAAACATGAAAAAGTGATGACAATATAAAGTCAGAGACTATTTTAAGGTTATCACCTAACTTGTCAATCATTATGTTGGCCAAACAATTTCAGTCATTTCCTCTTATTGGCCTCAATGGAAGGTGTGCTATGTTGGGCATCTTTACAAGCACACATAGAGTTTCATTGCCATGCTTGATCCAAACTATAGTGTATAGATAATTTTATAGTTATGGGTGAAGATGTTCAACTAATATGGTAAACCGACCGGTGACTGAACCTTTAAGCATTCAAGGCAGGCCAGATCCAAGGGGAGGGCTTCATTGTTTCTGGTGCCCAAACAAAACTTGAACCTCTTTTCTTGGTGGATCTAACACACTAACAATCTTCAAAAACAGATAAGAAACGAAAAAATTATGAACCTCTGAATAAGGTGTCAAGATCTCAAAAAAAAAATAAAAACAGACCATTAAACACTACAAAGACTGGTTCCCAAACACCCAAAAAGTTCCTTGTATGTTATTGTTCAAGTTCAAAGATGATTATCAGAACTTCAGGCGATGCTTTATAACATTTTAAATAACTTAAAATGAATAAAAAATAAGAAAGTTATGAAGTTTGAAAGTAAGAGGATTCATAATGAAAAGAATGATGTTTTGCAATTGGAAAAACGTATTTTTTTTACTGCTCTTTTTTGGCTGGTCCCTTGGGTTTGCATTGCAAAGATGATTTGTACAGCCTTCTCGAGAATGCGCTCCTATACTATTTCAAAATCACTCAAAATGAAGAAGAATTGAGAAAGATCTGCCAAACTGTTCGGTCATAGGCAGGTGATTGGTAGTAGGCCAGTTTACCCTACCACTTAATGGGGCCTCTAATAATTTTCATTGCATCAACATGCATGGTATAGGATTATTTCCAAATCCTCACCTACAAAAATGAAAAAAATGTGACAATACCTATAAGAAAGGAAATTTTTAAAAATTCAACCACTTGAATTGATCAAGTGACTACTTTTTTATTACCTAGTTGAGACTATTTGATTCTTCAGTAAGATGACAAGGGTACTGTTGATTTTTTTTTTTTGCAAACATTGGATCTGGATCTTGTGCAAATTCACTGGCCCAAATCAATAGCCTTTGCTTGCCCAAAGCCCAAACTGGCTTATAAATGTTGGACTTCATCCAAAATATGCTTGTGCAGGCCAATGGCAGAGCTCCTCTTTATTAGGGCAGAAAAAAAAAACAAATATTACACCTACACACCCAGGGAGCAGTAATTCTCACACAATTTTCGTGTTTAGGGTTTCCACCTTGTGTCACCATGAAAAGCCAGGGAATCAGAAATGAGCCAGCCATGAGCCAGCTGGACAGAACGCTCCCTCATGTCAGACACATGTCAGACACCTGTGACTAGAGTGGGTGTCTACGACACACGCCAGTTGTTGACACTAGGGTGCCAGGTGGCCTGCAACTCACAAATTCAACCAAAGGCCAATTGGGCACCCCTTTTTAATTTTATTACTCTTTTTATTTTTCTCCCTCCTTCTTCTTTTGCGCTTTTCTCCACTTTCAACTCCAAAGGCCAATTGGGCCACCCTCTTCTTTTATTAGGCTACTCTTTTCTTTTCCCCCCCCTTCTTCTTCTTCTTTTGCGGTTTTTGTCAGCTCCTTAGTTTCAATACCAATGGCAGCGATTTTGTTTTTGGGGGTGGGGGGGGGCACATTTTCACCATTTTGCAAAGAAAAATAGTTTGAAAAAATAACATTCTGTCACAAATTCTCTGTTTCTCAAAAAAAAAATCGTCAAAAAAATTAAAATGTTATTAAAAAACTGCAAAACAATTGCCACAATAACCTGCAATATATAGTAGCACCTTTTCAGGTTTAGCAGTAATTAAATTATTTTTTGGAAATGCACAACTTCTTTAAAACTACCGCTTTGAAACGTCCAAATTTAAGAGAATTACAAAGAAGGGGAAAATACAAAAATTTGTCTCATTATGTTATAGAAGTTTGGAGTCCAGGAAACCTACCAAATAAGCTCCCTATATTTATTGCTGAAATTTCATAAATTATTATTATTATTATTATTGCTGAAGTGGATTCTGAGAAATAAAATAATTATTCGGCATTGGATTGCACAACCTGAAAAGGTACTAATCTATTTTCAAAATTTGGCTAAATATATTTATGGATGATTGCCAATTGAGCGAAGGCACAAAATTGGAAAAAGAATCTCTTTTAAAAACTTCTCTTTTCTTTTTCCCCTTTCTTTCTTTTGCGCTTTTTGGCAGATCCGCCCGTTTCAACGCTTCTCGCAGCTCTCGCGGAGGAAACGGGCCACAACGAGCGAGCGAGGAAGCGAGGCTGTTGGAGAGCGCCGGGGGAAGGGGGTTTGGAGCAGTCTGGAGACTTGGTTTCGCTCGCGCAAATGAAGATCTCCGCATGAAGAAAACAAAGAACAAGAACAAGAACAATTAGCAGCAACAGAAGCAAACACGACAGAAAGAACGTATGATAACTCGGTTTTTTTTTTTCCCTCTGTTTTTTCGGCCGCTTTGGTTTTTTCTTGATCCTTTATGGAATGTTGGCAGAGTTTGAACGAGCGAACAAATAAGAAAACTCTCTTGTTTTGCGGTTTGTTAGACTTTGTTCCTTAGGGCTTCAGTCAATTCTCCTCGTTGTAATTTTATTTTTATTTTCCCCCTACGCACTTAAAATTAGATTGTTGTGTAAAGCTGTTGCACAGGGGGTTATTGAAGTAGTGATGTGCGGTTCTTTGTAGTTGTGTTTCTTTTTCTTGGGGAGGATCTTTACTGGTATGTGTCCATCGTTCAGTTTTTTTTTCTCCTTCTTCTGCGTCGGATGCTCAGATGCATGATTTTGTTGAGGATGATAAAATCATGGAAACGTTGTTGAGAGACAAACAGACACACAGAGAACCGAAGATGTGTCAGTTGTCCGTGTGGTCCTGGCCTCCGATCTGTGAAACTCTGTGGTGAAGGCTTTTCGTCAAAAGCAGAAGAAGGTCTCGGTTTTCCTCCACACATTGTTGCAGGGCTATTATTGTTTGCAAATAGGCCCCCCGGCAGAAGAGGCTGTTTTCCTTGTTTTGAACTGATCGACTGAATTTAGTAGTAGGATTGCACAATTTGGTTGCAGACTGATTCTTCTGAAATAACCAAAGCTTTGACAGCAGAAGAGATGAGCCAGAGACTGAAAGTACTCGTTGTTGGGTGCAGCAGTGGAGTAGGCTTTCAGGTAACTCCATTCTCACGCCAATATTTTGTATACTTTGTCATCTCATACATGCCAGAGAAGATTTGACTTGAATTTCCAATTTCAGGATATTTTAGCTTTGACCTTCTGCAGGAGATTTGCAGTGGATTTGGAATTGTACTCTTGTCATCTCCGTAATTCTTGCAGGATTTAGGGTTTCAACCGATGACACCCCATGAAGGTCCCTTTGTCCTTTCCCTGTTGTTTATACTTTATCTTTGTACCTTGTTGACAAGAATTGTGGGTTTGTTTAGGTGACCAAGACATTGCTAACAGAAGGTGACAGGTTTCAAGTGTTTGCACTAGTTCGTAACCAGGAGCGGGCAGCCAAAGCTCTTGGTAAGCTTATTCTATGTTGGGACTTAGATCTTTGCAGTACTCATCATTGTTTGTATAAGGTGCCAAAGGAATGCCTCAAGCAGTGTCAACTAGTCATATTGGTCTGATACAGAGTTCTTTTAACAGATTCTCTTGTGGCTGGTGTGGGGTTCCTGTGTGCATGGTGATGCGAAACAGCATATGGGGTATCAAGGGTAACTTTTATTCATGGGGATATCACAAAGCCAGAGACTTTGTGGCCAGCATGCCATGGAATGGATGCTGTTGTCTGCGCAGCAGGGGCTAGGGCAGGCTGGCGGCTCCCTTGCTGGAATCAGGACACTCCTAAATGTGTTGATTTTCAGGGGGTTAAGGACTTATCTGAAGCAGCTGCACTTGCAGGGGTAAACAGTCTTCTGATCTGCACAAGCAATAGATATATGTGTCAAGAACCCTGCTAAAACCCTGAATGAACCTGAATAAGAAACCTTTGAATCTCATATCAAAATGTAGAAAATATCTGGAAGCTAAGACTTAGAACTAAGAAACCTGCTAGACTTGAATCTCAAGAGACAGCCGTATCTAAGTTTGACCTCACTCATTACTGGAACAAGCTGGCTTAGGTTCATTGTTACCATTTTCTCTGGGTAAGTTTTTCTCTGATTTCTTTTTGTATTACCTGTTATTGCATATGTGCAATTTGTGATTGTTTGGGGTTTATGCATTGCAGGTTCCGAAATTTGTGCTTGTGTCATCCGTGGCTGTGACACGGACATGTGACAAAATTTCCTTCCTCCTTAACACATTATTTGGGCGTGTTCTCCATTGGAAATTTTTGGTGAGGAAATTATCCATGTTTGTCTTTTATAAGGAAGCATCCTCTAGGCCAAGAACAGAATAATGGACAATGTGCTCTGTTTGCCAAACTGGTATAGTAGTATTTATGTGGTTCCCAATAGCAAGAGATGTCCAGCCTATTTTTAGTGTATACAAGTTAAGGTTTAATGGATGTTGACTGGTTGCTGGCAATGGTGGGAAGTAAAGTCTTTATTGGTTGTAGCTGGTCACCATCATGTTGGGCTACAGAGAGCTGCTCGTAAGACGTGCACAGTCCACTACTCTTAATATGTCGTGCACTAATCAGCTTAAATGCCTTTTCTTCAGGGAGAGGAAGCAGTGAGACAAGCATACAGACATGAGGATCTAGCCTACTACATTGTTAGACCAGGAGGCCTGAATAACAATCTTGGTGGGATTCAAGGACTCACAATTGAACAAGGTAAGTCATGAAGATTAACTTTTCCCCAAAAAACAAGAAATACTTGTCATGGAATTGGCATTTGGTTTCCACTGTGTGTTGTTTTCATCTTTTCCATGGCATCTTTCATCACTTATTCTTAACCCCCACTATTATCACTGAGATTGGTCATATTTTGGATATCATAGCTGCTCACAAGCTCAGGGTAGTCCTTGCTCATACATTTTGAACTCAAGGTAAACTTATCTTTGGGTTGTCATCTCTGATGGTATTCAGGGGATCAAGGCAATGGGAGGGTCTCCCGCATTGATGTGGCCTCAGTTGTTGTGGCCTGTGTGGAGGGCCACAGTACCCCCAATGTTTCGTTTGAAGTCTACAACAACAAAAACAAATATGCCCCTGAGGAAGACTTGAAGAAACTCTACAGCCTGGAGCCTGATGAACCAAGAGAAGATGATGCTCAAGTTACTGGAATGCTTTTGCCATGATATCCGTTTGTTTCTCAAGATGGAGAATCAACTCTTAAGGTTTCTGGATCCTGCATTGCCAAATTGGTGCTAAACGGCCAAGATTTAATCTGCAAGGTGACTGAAGATAAAGGTGAGGACACAAATGTCTTCTGCCAGTCATCTTGTGCATCTCTTTTTTGTCAATGCTGGATTATTGTCAACTATTTGTCCTGTACCACATGCAAAGACCTGAATTGGAATTACTACTTTGTTGATGTTCAAAAAGTCTTTTACTGGGGGTTGAGTGGAGAAAATACTAGCATTCTCAATAACAAAATTTCCCCAACTCCTATAAGAAAAGTTACAAGTCTTATAGTCAGGTACTGACTGTTTCAATTGTAGGCTCTGTCCTTTAAGCAAAGACCCTAGCACTGTTTGAACTCATCATTTCAATGGCTTCAAATCTTTTTACACTCACCTCATTGAGATAGATCCTTCTTTAGTAATGCACTCTGTAAGGTCAGAGTGCCTAATTCTTTATGTGGGGGAAACAATTGAGCAGTGAATAAGATGCTTTGTTATGTATCCCCAGTTATGAGACTGATCGCAGCAGGCCAAATTTTGAGGAGAATATTAATACTCATCTATACCCAGTGTTGGAGCTGGTGAAGTCATTGGGGAGTAATGGCAGGTCGTCACTGCCATTCATGATGAAGGTGATAGTCTGATACTTGGTGAGTGTCATATGACTACTCTCAATTCTAATCCTCTTCATTTTGGTTTGATGGAAACCAATACAACAGTTACCTTTTTAGAATGCTCTTGTGGGAGGTTCCTTTGATGCTGCCCTGGTCAAAGAGATCCCATCTTCAGTTGGTTTAAATCATTTTTTTCAATTTCTGTATGTTATGAGCAAAATGGAATGTGGATCATGCTTATGCTGAAAAATGTATTTGAATGATCCATTCCACCTCTACTTATATAGAACATAAATTGCCAATCACTTCATGGTGAAGCAATGTTCTTAATGATAAATTTGGATAGCTTTTGAATAAGTATCCTTGATAGTATAAAAGATCATTGTTGGAAAGGAATTTGCAAAGCATGGGTTCCTTGGTTGAATTCCACAGTGGGATATGAAATCTGATTGTCATGTTTCTAGGTATGGGCTCATGTCTTAACTCTCTTTTCTGGTTTATTGTAAGTATTGAGAAATTTTCAGTACATGTAAAGATATGGATGGGTGTCAAGCTATCCCAGAAAGCAGTAATTTAGCCATTGATTTCTGGTCATATGCATCGACCTGGCACCTGCCCATTGTCATTCTTTGATGTGGAAAAACCTGGGACCAAGATGAAGACATTTCTGTAGACAAGCTGGTCTCCATACACTTGAGCGCCTGAAAGCACAACTTCAATCCAAATCCAAACCAAGGTTCTCACTTGCTTGATAGTTTCAAATCCAGTTTTCTTGAACTAAATATCTTTCGCATGAGATTAATTCTGACAAGGCACAATTCAAAACTTAGAACAAATATCTAGAGCCTACCTGCAATTATTATATATTGCAAATATTATGGGAAATCTTGGGGCAAATGCTAAACCCTGAAATGGATCTGAAACTGAGATTTTAAAGAAAATTCCAGTTCAATTTGCCATACAAATCCCTGGAAGTAGATGACTTTAATTCTAGAATTTTGTAGCTGGATTAATACTAGTTTCTACTTGAAGTATTAATCCATGGCTTATTTCTGCTTCGTAGTAGATAAACGAAAAGATATCAAGATTAGATATAAAACAATTCAAAGCTGCTGGAATTTGTTCTCTTCAATGAACTAGATGAACAAGGCGTTCAGTTACCTTATGGGTGAAACAAATGGCTTATTTTGAAATTCGAAAAAATCCTACATCTCATTTCTTGCAAGTTGAAGTTCTAATGAATGATAGCATGTATGTGTATGTATACTGAGTGTAAAGACTAAAGACCTGGGGGGGTGGTGGTTTGTTTGGTTTTTTTTGTTTTTTAACATGATAGAGATGATGAAAAGTAATGAAAACACAGCACCATTATACCTGTTTGTTCATAAAGGGGGTGAGATTTCTACAAAAACAGTGAAAAAAAGTACACTGGGTTTTAAAGAGGACTGAAACTCAGGTTAGAACCAAATTTGGCCGAATCTGAGTTTTGCCCTCCCTTTCTTTCTTAATTGCTTTCGATCAATCACTCCTATTTGCTATGTGTACTGCATCTATATTTAATAGTGAGTTCCAGCATTTTGTATTCATGTTTAATATATTTTCATTACTTTGCAGATAATAATGTTTAGAGATTGAAAGTGAGATTGGGAGATGAAAGAAGGGCTCAAAAAGAGTGTCACTTCATGAATAATTCTATACCTGATGTGAATCCACCAAGTATCATGAGGGAAAAAATGAAACAATTAGATAAGTACACATTAGTTTTTTGAAATGCTCACCTTTGGTAGAGGAAATTTTTCAGCCTGTAACATGCCCTCCAACCACACTATGAAAATCTATGCAGCTCTTTACAAAACCTTTGGAGATCCAATGAATTGCATGCTATTGGAACTAGTAGTACTAGAAATATTTAATAGCTACCTAAGTGACTATAGTAGTGTTTTCTGAACCCAAGGAAAGGGAACCAGTGACCCTTAAGGGTTGTCAGTTGAAATCTCTCATCAAAACTCTGGATGAATGAAACAAAGAAGCTTGAAGTTAAATACAGGGCCACATTGTTGCAAGGTGGGAGTAAGAGTTATTCCATTTGCAACAAACCTCTCCTTCATTTGGTTATTTAATGCATTTACTTTACTTAATGCATCAACTCATGGATTGATAAATATGAAATCTTCCTTTTGGAGCACATAAACTAAAAGTTCGCACCACAAATATGTCTAGTTAAAAATTATGATTGTAAACATACGCTGCAAGATGAACCTCATATGAACTTGGGGCGTAAGCACATGAGAAGACTTCTTTTTGCATTAAGAGTATCAAAGTGTTTAAACCTTTGTTCATGGGGACAAAGGTTTTGGTGTGTGCTCTTTAAAAGGAAATAAATGCATGCATTTGTAGTGTAAGGTCCTTCAACATTGTAACATGATATTCCTATTCAATATCAAAATTATGAAGATTCTTTTGAAAATATGAAAGAGAACACCCTATTCGAACCAATGTTTTTTCTTGGCAATTTTGTGTTATAGCCAATGTTGTGATGATGCATAGAAAGATTTAGCCAAATTGGGCTACAAGCTAAATATGAAAGTAAATTTGTAAAACCTTCTTCTATGTTTTTGGCTACCTACTTGGACCATGTATAGAAATCTAGCAATTTTTTTAAAAAATTAGTTAAACTTTTGACTATTGAAAATCTCAAATAACACATGATTTTAATGATTTCATTTTTAAATTAACATTTTGGCTACATATAAGCCAACAAAAATAAGGCTTATTCAAACATTGGCCATATAATTATATAAATAAATAAATAATAATAATCCACTTTTGGCTTCATTACTTGTCATAAAATGAGGTTGTGGCAAGTTGGGAATAAGTCAAAAATATGGTGAAGGGTTTCATTTGACATTCCAAATCTTGAGGTTGTGCTCTAATTTCATTTATCAAGAAAAATGATGATCTAACTAGGAAAGTTGAATAGGTTCACCATAGAAACTAATACCTCTTGGTTTCAATTATCAGGTTCCTTGATAAACTAATTTATGTGAAGATGTTTGCCAAGATAACTTTCATAAGGTTAACAATTTGTTGTGAATCCCAAGATGATCACAAATGGAAAATAACCTCATAAACTAACCATGGTCACATTGAACATGTTGTCGTGCCTTTTGCTTCATGAATTCATCAATTGTCTCTCACATGATATACATTTTGAATACTTGGATGATTTCGTTTTGGTTGAATTGATGACATCTTCAATTTCTTGAAATATGTGCATAAATTTGAACACCACATATGACTTGTTTTAAGGTTTAAAAGCTAAAATTTCAAGCTATTAAATTCCGTTAAAAAATCAAACGTGAAATTTACAAAAGCCATTTTGATTTTTTTTATAGTTTTTTACTATTATCTTTTATTGTTTGTGACGTTCAATGTTTTCTTTGTGTTCAAAGTATTTTATTTATTTTTACAAATTAGTTGTTGCAAAAATTTTACTTTTTTTTATGGAGCCATCATAAGAGACAAGTTTCTTTTGCCACAAAAGACTAAATCCCATTAAATTAACTTTGCAAAACAACTCCAACTATCCATGATGTAATTTATAGTTTGGCTTGAAGAAAAATGATTGTCACAAGAAATGACAAATAGCAAGCATGTCAAAAGTGATTGAAGAATTGTGAGATTGTATCACTACAACAGATTACGTCCTTTTCCCCTCTATTGTGATTGAAGTTTCAGTCAAAACAAACACCAAACAATTTTGCTTTAATTGAAAAAGATCAATAATTTAAATCAACAATTTGTGAGCACAATAGTCATCATCAAGTGAATAGTCATGACTAAAATGTGTCATGTTGATTAACATGCTATGTAATGCTAGTTCACATGGTCATGTTTTTATATATACTTTTAAAATTATCACATCATTTGAAAATTAAAAAATTGTCAAAATTATAAACATTTCATTCTATTGTGTGAATTTTTTATTATTATCTTATTTTGAGAATTGAAAAAAAAAAAAAAAAAAAAAAAAAAAAAAAAAAAAAAAAAAAAAAAAAAAAAAAAAAAAAAAAAAAAAAAAAAAAAAAAACTTTCATTGGTTCAAGCTAAGACACAATTTTTTTTCTAGTTTAGAATGTTGACAAGTAACTAGACTTGTGACTCATTGGCATACCTTATCATGTTTGTATATTTATTATTGTTTTCTAGTCACATCAACACATCCAATTTTAGCCACACTTAGAACATGAATACCTTAAATCTTGAATAAATTGTAAAAAAAAAAGATTTATGCCCTTACCTCCATAGCTATAAGACATATCTTTAACCATTCAACCATCATTTCAGATGATGACAAATCTTGTAGTGACATAAATATAAGCATATGTATGTTTTGAATTTTGAACATTATAATGTTATCATATAAATATTTAAATTCATAACATTGTTAATTTAATATGTAGGCAAGTAATAAGTGGAGATTAGTAGGTAGTACCTACATGCCTAATTATGACTTGCCTATCTATGTTCATTTCATTCTTTTATTATTTATTATTTATTTCATAATTACATTGAATTTTCGAATGCATTTACTAACATATTATAAAGATGTTATAATAATTTTAATATTCATTCAAAAACTGAAACATAATGTTTTAAATCTCAATTTGGGTTATAAATTCAAATATTGTGTTGAAGTTACATCTTATATCAATTTTTTAAAAATTCATCACTTGATTTAATTGTATAATGTGTTGATTGATAATTTGATCCATTAATAATTAAATTTAATGATGAAATTAATTTCATCTCCTGTGTGAAATACATAGTTCTAAGTTGATTCTAAAAATTTGATAGGTTTTTAATCTAAAATTTTATTATATTAAAATATTAAAACATCATATACATTATGCCACTTAAGACCCAAAAAAAAGTAACACATTTTAGTCAAAATATGGCATTAACTTGACAAAAGTATTATGCTTTACAATTTTAGTTGAAACAATCTAATGTGACATTGTGACAGTCTTTTTTGCTATGCTCATAACAATGCACAAATTGACCAATTCTCTTTGGGACGGTCTTGCCTCCTTCAACCAAGAACCATGCATGTCCCATTTGGAGAGCGCCGTGAACTTTTCAATCTTTTAATCTACTGAAAAGACATTTTGACATTGTCTTTGAGAAGCACAAACTCAGCATTTTGGCCAAATGTCAGTTATATACAAGATGGCTTCAAAGGCAAGTATAAATTCTACAGATAAGAGTTATCAAGAATCAACACTTTAGAACCCTTTTGTTTGGTGCAGGTAAGTATTATGAATGGATTCCTCCCTTTTTCACTTTCACAGTACTGGAGAGCTTTGGTTTCATGAGCAAAGAACTTATGACTTTCTGCACATCTTCGAATCATAATTTTTTTGGACACCTTTAAGTCCCATAGTTTGTTTTGGTATTAGGTATTGTTTTCTTCAGGAAAGAGGCTTCCAAAGCACTTCAAAATTGCAAAGATTCTTTTGTCATAAATGGGTCAACCTTGGTTATCACTCAGTTGTGCATGGACCTCAACCGAGTTAGTATTTGGTTTCACCTTGGTAACCAATTCCGTAGGAAATAGGTGGTCTCATATGTAGGTAGATAGGTAGGAAAATAGGTAACTATTAGGTAAGTAGATGGTTTATATCAGGTTTGGTCTGGTATATAAGTCGCACCCTGGTATATGCACTGGTATCAACACGGGTATTTCAAACCCGATCAGCCTGGTATTGATCCACCATTGGTACCAGTTCAAAACCGGCATACCCTCATATATATTTTGCCAAAAATGGTGAGAGGCCTGACCAACCAGGTTCTAGGGTTTGAATATCAAAGTGCATATCGGTGTTGTGCATATAAGGTTGCCATCTATCCTGGTATCAATCTTGCTATGTTTATGTGTTTTAATTTGTACCCATTTTCTTATTTTGAATTTGCACTTAAGCTTTTCATGAGTGATGTTGGCTGCTCTCTTGCTAAACCTTCAAGCACGTCTCTTGTTTTTCTGTTTCTATGCTTCTTTCTATTTTGCAATGGCTGCAATCTGGTTTTCATATATGAGTTTGGAAAGTATTTTAGTATCAGTATCAATCTGGTACTTCATTTTAAGACAGACCTATATCGTACTCCCTGATTGGATTTGGCAACAAACTGTGAAATACTTAATTAAATATTAAATCTAAACTTTGGCACTTAGTATTTTATTTCTGAAATTTTTGCAGGCAATAATTATTAAAAATTAACAAACAGTGAAAGTTTTTAACAGAAAAAGTAGTCAGATTTCACATCAGCTTCCAACAGGTGGCCAGCAGTATGAAAAAGGATGCATAAACTCTTTTAATTTCATTTTTTTTTTTAGCCAAATTTTGCTAAGTTTGTTTTTATTGATGATTATGGCTCCCAAGCTACAAAATTGGAGCCAAAAAAACAGCACTGGTGGTTCACATGGCAACCTTGATTAGAATGGAAGTATATAGCACAGAGTGCCAGAAGCAGCAGTCATGTGGTGGGTTCAGTGACTTATTACAACTTTTTCAGTCCCAGCAAAAGTTCAGAGATATTTTTATTATTTTCAGAGCAAGATCTGAGATCTTTTGTCGATCCCACAGCTACACTGGAACTCATGATGTTGATCAACTTTTACTTGTGACCAGAGTGATGACAGAATCAGGTTGTCACCCGCACCCAAAGCACCCAACAACAACTTCCCTGGCCATCATCAGTATTCCACTTTGCCCAACTTGGCCCACTCTATCAACTCCATAGCAGACTTCATAACAGTGCGCACCTTTTACATCATCAGTTTCAACAATAAATTTCTTCCCTGGTGTGTGTCTATGATAGCTGCTTTCAAGTTCCAATTGATGGTGTCACACTTGAGAGATGTGTTATGTGAGCTTCATCTGGAAATTCAATGAATTTGAGTTGCCAGTTAAGTAATAAATTGCAAGATCAATGTTTGGGAATGACAAAATTATAGGAGGGGTCACAAAACATTCATTTCGAACCCATGTTTTGCACAAATGTCCAAATATACTTGTGAGGATCATTGGAGTTAATCTCTAATCAAGCAACAATTCACTATCATATTGGACTTTTGTTTGAACAAGAGCAATGCTTGCCACATGAAGGCTACAAAAGAGCTAACTTGCAATAGCATCTTCATGTTAACTCTGGTATGCTCTGCTAGTCCCATTGGCCTTTCTGCAATGTCAATCCATTTGGAACTTATCATCTCAATGCATGCAGTTCTACCAAACATGCCATAAATCATTAGTACACATAGTACTCCAGATGTGGCTCGCACATGGTGTCAAGTTTGAGCTTAAATTTTAAGCTTGAATCCTATACACCAATGTGTAATCTCCTCCCTAAGGACAGAGTCAGCCAAAGGCCGAAGGCCAAGAAAGATGGACCTAAGCCCCAAAAAACAATAAACCAATCATTATGGCCAGTGAATGTAAAGTGATCATTTGTTTTTATTGGCCATTTCAAAGATTATTGTGTCTTGTGCATATATTTACATGTCCAAAGTCCAAACTCAATTGGATGTTATTTAACAGCTGTACTTCATCCAAAGAACTATGTATATAGTATACACTATTGTATTCCTACCATTGCTGCAATTTAGTATACATATATATAGAAATGGTATACCCTAAGTGTCTAAACAAATCAAAAGATCTCTCAAAGATCCAACTAGATTACATTCTGGAAGCTCTCTACATTTAGCTTTTGGCACAGCTAGTTTACTCTATTTTCCAAAGGAATCTGCTGTTGCTTGGCTGGGTACCTTGAAAAAACAAAGGACAACCCCCTCCTCAGTTTGGGGGGGGGGGGGGTTGTTGAGGAGGGGGGGTTCTTTCAATCTTTTGATATAAAAAACTGGCCAATTTTTTGGGTAAAAAATGTGACAAAATTTGTTGAAAGAAAAAAACAATGGTTTTTTTTTAAGGTTAGTATTTAAGTTGAGATTGCCTTTTAAAGTCTGTAATCAACAGCCAATTTGGCTACTTTGGGTAGAAATTATTGGCACTTACTAAAAACCAAATGAAACGAATGGTTTTGGCTAATACATGTAGACTAAAATCTCAAGGTTGGCAATAGTTTTGGTTAGTGTGAGGGTTTCATTGGCTATTCAAAAACAAATTGTAGTGTGTTAATCAACAATTACATATGTGAATTGTGGGCTTTATTGGCTACTCAACAAATATATATTGTGTAATGTGGCAAATCTATAGAATGTGCATACTCATGTAGACTCCAAATTATGTTGTTCTAGATTTTGTTTCTATGTGTTACTGCAAATTCCAAAGATGGAGTTCCAAATTCAGAGTGTTAAATTTTTAAACCCAAATTCAAGAAGCAATTTTCTTAAAAGAATATGACTTTTGCAAGGATTGAACCGCAGTCTAAAAGACCTTGCCCACTATAACAAAAATCTCTTGCCTAAACAAACACACACAAAATGTTAACAAAAGATGAACACACAAAATTGAAACTACATGGCTTGCCTTATTCTAGAAATTAAAAAAAGATGGAACCCCTTTGACTATATGGAAAAATCATTAAGTGCCAACTTCAAGAATGAACAATGTAACAAACTTTCTTCTCCCTACAAGTGGTGATGGCTTGAATATAAGGAAAAGTATCCTTGATCTAAAAATCTTGCAATAATGTCTTCACACACAAGTCAAGATGAATGGTTAGATGATTGTGTAATTTGCCTTTCATAAAAAATATTGTGATGAAATAATGTTTATCTTCAACAAATCTTGAAACTTAACACATGGCAAGCTTTGCAAATTTCACATAATTAAACAAAGCTTGAGTTAAAACCCTATAAGCTAATATCAATAATCGCATGTGCTTCAAATGATTATATTCTTTGTCATCTTTTCTTTGAATTTATATTGCATTGTGAAGCATGGTTGTTTTGAAAATAAAAGCTTGAGACTCAAATTTTAATTTGTCATGTAAAACAAACATCAATAAATCAACAATATTTTTCAATACACAATAAAAAAGGACACAATAACCTGCAAGTGAAGAAGGAATGATGCCTCAACATATACATCGACCTTACAATAATGATAGACCACTCTGAAAGCATTCATCAATTCTTAATTCAGGAAACACTAATCCAACTACTCTAAAACAAGAGACAATGTTTCAAAACATTATAACTAAACAAAGTCGCAAATTTTAGAAAACAACGCAAGTCCTATGAACAAGGCCACCTTAGTGGTCTATCTTTAAAATGAACTAGAACTTGGTGACCAGTGAACTTCGTAACACACTAGTTATCATTACAAGTGGGTGATCTAACAAAAATCAAAGCCAAATTCATCATGGTTTTTAGCCAAGAAGCTATGGAATGTTTTGAAAACTTCATCATCGAGCTTATGTTCAAAAACATCACACATTTTTTATAGTTTAAATTTGCACATCCTAATAGTTTCAACATAATCATTCATATACACATCTTTCCTTATGGCATATTTTATCAAAGCGTGAGCTAATTCAAAAGGTAACATGATGCAATGTAGGGTAAATATTAGTTTCACATTTAGCACCTTTTGCACATTGGATTTTGTAGCTTCACTCCCAACATGATCTTCCCATATCTTTATAATTAGTGTATTGTAATCAACCACAACATGTTTGCATGGAGATAACATGGAAGTTCAATTGCTTTTTATGTTGGATGATTTTATTTTTTAATCTTTAGTGTTTAGGAGGGTTGACAACTTTTGCAACTCAAGCATTTTCTTGTGACTTCAACAAAGTACGAGTCGAAAGATTGGAATGGGTTTTCCAATGCTTGCATTATGGACAAAGTTGAAAGGCTTTGAACCACCAAGGTTATCTTGTGTACACAAAAATGGACTAACACAAGAAAAAGGAGCCACTTTGTCCTTGATTTGCATAGAAACAACAATTTTACACTTAGTAAACACATAGAAATGAGTTTCTCTCCAATTTAAATTATGTTAAGCCTCCTCAATGAACAAAATGTTTAACATTACCCCATAGATGTACTATGTCATGACACAAATAATGACCTTCTCCAAGTTGAATAGAAGAGGAACTTGCCATTAATTTTCTAACCCTGAATTGAAATCCAAGACTTGTTGTCTATAGTTGTCATGTGATCTACAAAGACAAGTAGGAAAAGAGATTCCCTAACAACTTTTTCTATGCATTGTAAAACCACATTATGCATGCATGGGGACAAGTACAATTGGGTGGCGCCACTAGGAACATCTCATCATCATTTTCCTATACAACCTTGACTTTAAGAATGCATTGTGATTTTTGGGCATAAAATTTATTGGTATTCTTGAAAATATTAAGTTAGGAACCAAATGTCCTAAACTTTGTCGTGAAAACTTGCTTCAATCTTGGCCATATAATTTGAAGTGGAAGCAATCTAGACCTTTGGTTATTGTGGGACTAAGGTTCCTCAAACCTTCGTTAGAATAGGAACTTGCCAAAGTTAACGATGGTGATGGTGACATTTGAAGTCACAACAAGCTTGAGAGAGGAAAGGATGGTTTGTTTTCAAAAACTATGATGCCTCATCAAAGACTTTGATGTGGTTGTGACTAATAAACCATTCTCTTTTTTAAAGTAAGGGCAAAGCTTTGAGAGATTGGTGAAAAAGTTGCCCCAACAACAACAAGGCACATTCTGACTTTCCCCAAGCCATGTTTGATTTTGATTGATGATGTGGTTTGGATGGTCTATCTATAGATTTTTGCCTTAGCATTTTAAGTTTTGTGCTCCACATTTGTCTAGAGCTTTGTCATTCAATTTGTTGTTTCAGTGTTGTTAATAGCATTCAACTTTTAGACAATGAAAAATGTGAGTGGGCGAATAATGGTTGGATTGTGGTGCATGATGGAATGAAGTGAATGACCAAGACTAAAGTGTGTGGCATTACAAGTCTCTTAATCAACATATAACATAGTTTTTTTATTCTAACTTCCATTTTGTCTCTTGGACATTGTTCTCTTACAAATGAGGGTTGTTAATTTCTACTAGGAAGGTTGTTAATTAAATGCTAAAACAACTAAATATATTGCTTGACAATTTGACAAAACGATGCTTCTATTGGTGCTATGCATTGAAGATTGTGTAAAACTAGAAGTTGCTATTGGTTACCATGATAGTCTTCATTGTGTATTTGATTAAGTTTGTAAACCTAATGCAAATTGTGTTGATAGAGTTTTTGCTACTAATGGAATATATTTAATTGTATTCTATTACATAATTTGGAGACGTTGAACAAAAAGGATGCATGGCTTTTCTAGGGTCAATGTACCTCACTGTAAATTGTTGTACCAAATAACCATGTTTTCTATTTTGTTGCAAATGCTTTAAAAATGTCCATAAAGTTATAACTTGCGTGATGTTTGATTGGCAAGTTTGCATGTCTTGTTATAGGTTTTGAATTGTTTCCTTGGGTATGTCAAGTGTATTAGATTCAAATTGGTTAAGTTAACGTGAATGTATTTTTTACAACCTAGGGCATGGGTAGCACTAAACATTGTAATAGTTATCAAGTTTGTTGTTACATTCTTGAAGCCCAAATTGGTTGAGTTTGTTGTTCATAATTTTGAGGCAAAATGGTAAAACATGTTCAAGATGTGTTTGGAAAGTTTAACCATTGACCAAATATTGTTAGTTGTTGAATATGCTGAGAATTATTCTTTCCAATGGCAGAATGAAATGTAGTCTTAGCATTGGTTCAATTTTCAAGTCACCATCTTGATGCGCTTGACTTTTAAAATACGTTTGGATTGGGATGGAAACCTTGACACCATGATTGTCATTGAGTACCACTTTTATATCAATGACAACAAGGTCCATGATAATTTATTCATGTAACATTGTTTTGGTTTACACATGCAATCCCTTGAAAGCCAAGGTCACCATTGCTTATAAAACACATTGTGTTCTTAGATGGTTGTTCATTGCAATTTAAATGTGGAAGATCATTGTTTTATGTTGCACATTATCCATCACTAACCAAATGTCCATAACTGCCTCTTGGAACCTACATGTAGTGGAAATTTCTAGTACTAGACACATACAAGGATGTTGGGATGGAGCAAGAGCCTTTAAAGCAAGCCCCAAGGGTTGAACAAGTTAAACCTATTGGGTACAACTTCACAATGCTTTAGATGTCTTGAGTTTTTTACAACACCATTTCAATCCAGAACATGCTACTTATTCACAGGTTTGAAGAGATGTGAAACATTCATTTTATGAAGTCAAACCTACAAATGTCAATAGAGTTTACCAATCCAATGCATAAATAGTTGTTGGGATGTGAAGCCTACATCAAGTGCATATTGTTGAACTAAACAAAATTTCATTATAGACACGAAATTTGTTTTATTTTTGCAAGTTCTATATAAACAATGGTGATGGTCCATATGACCACATTAAAAATGTGCCAAAGTAGGACTTGATTCGACTATTGTCTTATAGACCAAAAGATGTCAAAGATGAACTAAAAATGAACACAATATTTTAATTAGCAATGAATGAGAGATGTTGGCAACCACATTAAATGTCAATGATCGTTTTGTAGTCATTGTTGCAAAGGATAATGTTGAAGATGATGGCTTTTGGATCCTTATTTGTGAGGAAACTTTAGCTATAGTGGAAGAGGTTAACAAGATTGATCATTGGGGGCAAGAAGTATATGAAGAAAAACAAATTGTGATTGGAAAATATTACAAAAGACAAGGACATAACATGCAATCCTATATGTTATGCATCATTCATATATTCACATTTAATAGCTACAAAGTTTAATATGGTTGTTGCATGACATAGACAGAAGGGACATGGCAAAATTGGATCGCAAGTTTATGCTTTGCTTGTTGAAGCCTTCCACAATATACAATCCCAAATAAGTGCAACCTAAGTACAAATTTGTTTGGGAGTTTCTATTTGGAGTCAATTTTACATATCTAATTAAGTTCATTGAAGTTTTCTTTGATTTGAACTTTTGATGAATTGGATAGACAATTTCAAGATGTTGATGGATAGATTTTTTTTCCAAGTGTTTTTCCATGTTTTATTAATGGGCTTACCAAGTTTGTAATTATGGTTTAAAGCCTAGGATATCCAATGTTCATGGAGACAAAGGCTTGAACATCAATTGGAATTTCAAACAAAAATGGAAATTGAAGTCTACTTCTAAAACATATATAATATTGAAAGTCTTATTTGTATCAACAATATCAGAGGTAAGATTTCCAAGCAACATTAGTTCAGTAGTTTTTTATGTCAATTGGCAGATGACATACATGAAACAAAAATATCACCTATTTGCCACTTTTGCTAGCAAGATTGAATTGATTATAATACAACATGTTATTGAACAAAACTACTAGTTATGTTGTAGGTTTAGCCTTTTGTAGCAAAATCTACTAATCATTAGTGGAATACATAAACTTTTGTACCAAAATTGTCAATTAGTATAATAGTTTCTTCATCATCTATAGGGAATACACATACCACACTTGATGAAAATGCACCACCTAAGGTCAAAAGTTCATTTCCCATTGCTAAGAACAATTCCCATTAGCATTGTAGTATCATTCAATTTGGAAATAGTAATGTTGGCAAAATGAAGACATTCACACCTTCTACTAGAAAATCAAAATCAATTCACATCATTATATGTAGTATATGTGTGTGAGATGGTCGGTTTGAGGAATCACAACAGGACCACCACATCATGGGGATGGGATTTCTATTTAACCTTCTAAAATTAGAAATTTACAAGTGATTCCTTGTTTTCAATAGTGTTCACCAAGTTTGTTGTGTAATGTCCAGGCCTAAAGTTGTGTGCCAGCAAACTACATGGCTCAACAATCAAAGATCCAAATGAGAAAATGCTGGCCATCCTTATTGACTTCCTCATTGAATTGATGTAGAGTCTCTTTGCCTTTTCGTACTTTATTGTTTTCTATGAGCTAAAAAGCTTTTGATTCCTATCCAAGAAGCTTATTGTAATTCCAACATTCCTAAGAAATAGGGTGTGTCTATTCAAGTCCATTTCAAGTTCAAATTGATGATGGAGACCTTGTATCTTACAATAAATTTGATTAATCAATACCTAAGTGTGCAAAATGTGTCTCGCAAAACCTACAAATGGTAGGTGTGACAATAGCATTTTAATTATTAACTACTAAGTATGATGAATTTGGGCCCCTTAGATCCATGTCTTTGTGCACATCTTTCACAATGCTTACACTAGGGCGCAAATCTTGAATACAAAGAAAACCATGTTAAATAGTTTATAGTTCAATTTGATAATTCCAACACCATTTATTTTTTTGTTTCACACTGCTTCAAAGTTGTTGCCGTAAATCAAGAGGCCTAGGTATCTATTCTAAATCACCATGAAACTGCATATTTCAAGTACAAGTCATATTAAGGCATCTTCAATTCTATGTGACCTTATTGATCTCATACACAATTCTTGCTACAAAATATAGTTACTGCAATAAAGTTAGAGCAACTATCATGGTATTTGGTGGATATTTGCTTCATAAAGTACATCATGGTCAAGTATTGTACCACTCATTTGACCACTTTAGTTGTGTACACTACACAAAAGACTTTTATAAGAAAACCCAATTGGGGCTTTTCCCTTCAACAACATTTTGGCTACATTGAATGTCATTACAAGTATGTGACATCCAATCCCCGGGTGTCTACTTTATAGATCATTGAGTTGTGCTATTGTTGATGACGTTTATATCGAAATCTATAACATGTATCCTCCTTGCACACCTTACTGACCTTTATACATTAAATGACTTGTGGTAGGGAATGTGCAATGATGATGACAACTTTCCAAAGCAAGACAAGCATTAGAAGTTTAACATTGGTGCATAAAAAATACTCCAATTCCAATTTTTGTTTGTTACAAAATTCACTCCTTCCACTTTAGTCAAAATTGTCATTGCTAGCAATTGATCACCATATCTCTTTTCCTTTATCTGAGTTAAGTAATCACCTTATTCACCATGTTGAATTAATCAATTGAACCACAAACTCTCTCTTTCATTAAAGGCAAGTGTTAAGCTCAATGTGAAGTCAAAATGCACTTGAATTCTCTAGGTAAGTTCAACTTAATATTGTAAAAAAAAACTAATGACATCTTGGTTGAAGCTCATGTAATAGAGGTTTGTAAGGAAGGAGGCATTACAAAGAGATGGTGAAAGTCATAAAAGAATCAATTATGTGGCATTTAGATAAATGGTCTCAAGAAATTTTGTTCATTGTACCATAAATTGAAAGAAAATTGAAATTTTCAATACCATCTTTGTTTGTCATTAATGTTAAGTGATGAAACAATAGTAAGGTTGCCTTGTAAATGATGTCCTTGTGTCTTTCCATGTGTTTTTGCAATTGATGGCCATTCAATGTATATCAAGAATCTACCAATCAACATTATGCCAACTGATGTTGAGGAACAATTTGTCAATTTGGGTTATTTAAACCTAAAGGTGTCGATGTCAAAAATCCAAAAGTAGTTCAAAATTTGAGTTTGGGGATATATCTAGGAAGTTGATAACATCTATGTGAGGTGAAAGTCACTAACATAATTTTTCTGTCTGTTATCAGCAAGGTATATGTTATGCATTTATGGAGTTTCAAAATGCAATTGAGGTATTCTTGCTAATAGAAATTGATTCCAATGAATATTTTTGTTTAGTAATTTGTGAAGCGTCCATGAAAGGAAAGAGTTATGTGATTATATAAAATAGTTATGTAGAAAATTGAAGTTATAATATTTAGATCTTTTTGTTTTTCCAATGACATGCTTCATGGTTTCCTTTTGTTTCTTTTTGAAGCAATTCTACCCATATTTGACTATACCATATATTCATTCCCCACCAATGCCCAATAATACTTTAATTCCTTCAATTAATTCCCTTGTTTTGTTCAACTCCTCATCTTGTGTAATGTCAATGTGATTCTCATGTTTCTTGAAAGCAAAGTTCAACATCTGATTTCTTTAGCATAAGTAGAGGTTTCATGTTCCATGGCCTAATTTTTTTGTAATTCTCAGCAACACCTCCATATCTTCTGATCTCCAACATTTTGTTAATTGGTTGTTACACCCAACAACAAAATTACACACTAGTCCATTCTACCTTTAAGGACAAAATTGTAGCCACAACTACATTTGCAATTGTAATCATGCTTCGAAACAATTTGGATATAAGTATATTTGTACCATGCAATTGGTACAAATTCCATAGTGTTCACATGGTTGCCAAAGACAAGAGTGGAATATAATTCCTATTAAATTTTGTTGAGACTTAAGAATCATACATTCACTTAATGTTAAATTGAATATAATGAAACACTTGGCTAATTTACTTAAAAATAGTAGGGTGCAAATGGGATAACATGGGCCACATCCACTTGCTTTTTGACTACTTTTGTGATTGTTTTTTAGGAAATATTCTTGGAATATTCTTGAAAATCGCTGAATTTTTATACAAAAATTATTAAAAAAAATCTTCATACTATTTTATTAAGGTTTATGTTTTTTTTTTTTGCAAAAAATGTCATTTTCAAAAAAAATCAAATCCATTTAAAAATATTTTTACTACTTAAAAACAAACATTACAATGTTAATGAATGATTTTGTTAATTTATTACTCATTGGATTAAATTCAAATTAATTCTCATGTTTCCATGATATAATTAAAAATACAACTATATAAACAAATCTTACATTTCAACATCAAATTAAATTACACTTTAAAACATGAAATAACCAAGTAATTGTTACATTTGTTATGGTACATGTTATTATGATTGCTTTCAATAAATTCTAGCATAACAAAATGAGAAAAAAAATGGAAATGGAATCAAGTACTAACTTGAAGTGTCACTAATTCTACATTTTTGTTGAAGCATAATACACCACATTCAGAGATGGTTTTTGCAATGTCATAAGCCTTTGATGGAGTGGCAATGATGCAAAGGTGTTGGGATGGCTAGAATATTATATTAGTTTGGTTTCCACTTACAATATTCAAGGTAAATTTCTTTTAACAAATTTCACCAGGCTTTTGGTGTGCATTTTGGAGTACCTTGTTCACCTACAACGAAGGTGAAGTTACCATTTGAAGATCCAAAAGTGGTTTGCTTCATTGTGCTTGTTTCCACATGTTGCATATAAGCAGTTGTAGATGCACCATAGTTAGATTGTACATCTACACATGGAAAAACACAAAATGTTAACAAATAGGTTAGGAGTTGAAGGAAGTTCTTAAGCTAAGATCCATTCAAGAATTGAACCAAGAAACTTGCCCATGTTCATGATGTTCTTGGTCTTTAGACTTTTAACTATTTTCTTAGACCATGATATAAGTCAAGATCAAAAAAAATTTAGCCACAAGCATCACATTAGGAAAACTTATGGTCTTGGATCAAGACTTATGATCTTTGTTCATCCATGGTTTGAGCCATTCAATCCTTAACTCAAGAAAGTCAAAAAGTTGTTTCCAAACAACACATGTTTAATTTAGGAAAGACGAGCTACATCTTAAGAAATTTTATGGTACTAAGGACCCAATACTCCTTTCAACCATTAGAAAATAGGATATAACAATAGTCATCTAGGAAATACAATATGCATATCTAGAAAATTTTTAATAGCAAGGACCTAATGTAGTAATAGTCATCTAGGAAATACAATATACATATCAAGAAATTCTTTAATAGCAAGGACCCAATAGTCCTTTTAACCATTATGAGACATGATATAACAATAATCATCTAGGAAATAGAATACATATATAAGGAAAATCTATAGTAGCAAAAACCCTTTACTCCTTTTAGCCATCAGTCTAGGATATTGCATCAGCTCTTTGCAACTTGGTTTCAAGAATTAGGAAAGTTTTTTTCTTTAGCAAAATGAGAGATAAGTTTAGGAACATAACCTTATGTAAAGGTCCCTAGGACCTAAGCAAGGAAATTGTACGATTTCATCAAATGACCTTTAAGATTAAGGACTTAAAGAAATCATAAGAACAAATATGTTCTAAAAGGTGCATCAAGGATTGTAGTTCCATAATAAAGGATTTGAAACATGTTTTACAACCAGCACTGGAAATGATAAAAATGACCTACAAGACAAGCAAATATAGGAACACCAAATGAGATGTAAGGTTTTTAATTTATCTTGTATATTATAAAGTTGATATAAGAAAAATATCAAATGACAAAGAAAGGTTTGGGACTTCCAAAGGGCTTCAAATGAATAGAAAAGGTTGAAGATTTAGAAATTATAAAACATCTACAAATTTGACAGAGGTGACTTGAAGTTTGAAAAGGTTTCAAAACCAACAAAAATGAAAAGACTTTCAAGGGTTTGGTTCTGTAATCATGTCAATTCCAACAAAAAATTCAAAACATGTGCCAAATGTTGAAACAACATAATTGAAAGAAACATGTATGATACACAAAAATAATACAATAATTTATGATTTATAAGCAAAGATGACTTCACCATGGAAATGGAAACTTGTACATGCAAGGATCAATTACCTGGAAATTCATAATCCATTAATCCTATAAGTTTTTAATCTAGATCTTAACTTGATTATATGAAAACAACAACCTAGGACCCCTGAATGTTAATCCTTTCAATTGCATTCAAAATTCTTACCGAACCCAATCCCTTGTGCCAATTTATTATGGTTAGACTATGCACAAGTCATGATGTCATGGACATAGGTGCAACAAATCTAGACCAAATGAGACCACACTTCAATATGACCTAACAATAGGTTTGCACAATTCAATAAAACATTGCAAAGATTACAAATAATTGTAAGAAAATAAACCATGTGTCATTTCTAGGTCAAACAACACCCGCATACACTTACAAGTATAATTATGATTTGATTCAACTAATAAAAGAAAAATGTATTGGGCCAATTGTAAAAACTTAGTTGATGAAGTTATTTAAAGGTTTTCAACATCTTTGATACCCTCCACCTTCTTCAATGAACCACATAGATTAGCCACAAGCTTTGATAGTTTGAATGAAACACATTAGTCCTCCTGGAACACTTCTTCACAACTAAACCCCTTGCATTTTCTTGAAGACATGGTGAGTGCCACCAAACACCATGGATGATATGTGTGATTGCATGAAGCGGTACAAATAACATAACAATAAATTTCTTCATCACAAACTAGACAAGGTTGAACATTAATTGTCTTGATGGCACATCGAAATGGCATAAATGGCCCAAATTGGTAGTGGCTCAACATAAAGGCTTGCCATTGATTTCATTTGAGCAAGTTGATTAACTAGCATGGTTATAAAGTCTTAGGAAACCTTCAAGTTCATCATAGAAGCTAGTGCTTCCACATAGTTAGCAACATTAGAATCACATAAAAGGCAATCAACTTTTGTTGATTTCAACTTCAAAATGTATTGTTACAAAAAACAAATTTATTCATAATTTGTTGTAATTCTTCAATTTTGGCTTGTGCAACATTCATATTAGGGACTGCTTCATCATTTGTGTTATCATTAGCATACAAAACCTAAGAAACCACAAGTCCACCCATAAATTCACATGAAGATAAAGTTTCTTCAAGATTTGTTTTCACCTATTTCACGATGAATCACCTCTTTATCGTCTACATGTAGGTGAACCCTCCTTTGTTCACCTTCTCTTGTACCAGATCATTTTAAATCATTTTTACTTATTCTTTTGAAATTCCAATACATGTTTGTTTTGAAACCAACATCTTTGACATTTTGGAGATGTTCTATAAACTACACAACTTCGACATCTTTTTTGAACATAATGATGATGAAGACTTGAAGAGACTTTGTGATGTGTTCCTACTTAAACTTGGTTCAACCTTTGGCTTTACAAAATGCATTGGGTTCAACATGGAGGCCCCGAATGGAGGTGGTGAGTGAGACCTTGAACTTCTTGATGATTGTGTAGCTTGTAGTCTCTCAACATCTCCACTAAGTAAATTTGCATATTTGGTTGTAGTCTCTCAACATCTCCACTAAGTAAATTTGCAATATTTAGACCCAATAAGAGCATTCTATGCACTAAAAGAAATTTTGTCCTTTGCAACTAAGGAAAAAATGACTTCACGTCCTCCATGACTATATCAATGACTATAGTCATTGATTATAACTTGATTTTCTATGTGTACTAAATATTAGTCATTAATGAGTCATTTATATGACTAATGAATGCAAAATGTACTCAACATACATAGTTCATCCTAGTTTCATCTACCATATTTCATTCATCACAACTTTTAAAAAACATTTAAACAAATAAGAAGATGACATGGATAATCTCGCCATGATGTGGAGGTTTTACAAAAAAAAAAACAATTCCTAGTTCATAGGAAAATGGGTACCACTTTCTAATGTGGCATGATTTTTTTTTTACGTAACTTTTCAATGACTATAATATTATTTCCAAATTGACAATCTGGCACTATGTATAACTAAACGATGACTTACATTTAATGATGTGGCATACAATATTTTAGTCAATTATAATTACTACAAAAATGATTTAAATATAATGACGTGGATACAAACTCCATTAAAGACTTTATAATTACTACAAAATGACTGATAAAGCATGAGGTGGATAATAAATAACTTGAGAATCACTAAAAAATACCTTGTATAATGATTAAAGGATGGCAAAGTAGGTGTAGAATTCAAAACTACTTTTGCAAAGGATTGAGATTTTATTGCATATTGGATAATGTTATTATGATAATTAGAAATGCCATTGTCCATAGCAAGGTCAATATTGAACCAAAACTTCAACTTCAAACAATTTACAACACTTACAAGATGTTAATGGATTTCAATGTGGAAATACATGTAAGAATGAAGAATGAAAATGTTAGAAAACACTAAAGATGACATGTAAAATGTACACAAAAATGTAAATTTTGACATGCAAAGATCTTAATAACCTTAAAACATTGTTAACGTTAAAAGATTGTCCTTGTTAGATGAGGCGAATTAAGGTTCATTGAAATCGTAGTTTGGTGACATGTTGGTGTGTCTTTGTTGAAGGATAGGCGAAAAGTTTACAATGTGATGAGGTTTTTTTGGCGACCTTTTAGGGTGTCATGATGTTTTTAGGCAAAGATAGCCATATTTTACCCTTGAAATTTAAGCTTATAGGTGGTCAGCCTTGATTTTTTGGAGAATTTTGGCAAATTTTCGCCAAAAAAGAAAGAAACATTGCATGCAATGATCAATTATCATATTTTTAAAAATATTTTTTATTTCAAGATAATCATAATATCAGGCCAAATTTTTCATAAACTGCCATTTTTTACTACCCAACTGACTCAACTATATATGGAAAAAATATAAGGGCAGCATCAACACATGTCTATCGAATAATGAATGAATTAATTAATTTTGGTTTTAAGAAAATAAAATCTCCACAAATATTCTCAAATGATGATTATTTCATTTCCTTCACAAAATGTTGGCTTTTGAAAAAAAAAATTTGAATTTTTTTGGAAATTTTCAACATTTGTCAAAATAAATAATATAATTAATTAGTGTAGAAGCTAGCAATGTACTCTGGGGTATATACATATTAGACCTAGTGGTACGTAGGCTACTACAACCTAAGGGAAAATTTGATGTATGTTGGTAAAAAGCTGCCGCCCAAGCGCTGCTCCATTTGTCTAAAGAAAAGCCACAAACAAAGTAACATCCACGGTGACTCCCTCCCCCCATGCACACAGGGCCAAAAAAGATTCTTCTTCTCTTGTCGTGTTTCTTGGCCTAAAAACACACACACTCTCTCACCACACCCATACACACCACATACACACAAAGACAAATGTTTTTCTTCCCTTCTTTCTTGCTTTCTTGCAGGACCTTACCTGGCAATCAAGAGTAATAGTCTACAGCCAAGCACTACCAGGAGGACACAAATCTGAATGCATAAAAGAAAAGAAAAAAGAGCATTATTAGCTAGGTACTAGTACTCGCTAGCTACCCAAGCACCTGGTTGTTGTTGTTGTTGTAGAGAGTTTGGGATCCTTGTATCGTGTGAAGGAAAAGCGAAAGGTGCACAAAGAGGTTCTTGTGGGTTTTTGGGAGAATGCTTCATACCTGAAGATCGCAAGCAGTAACCGGTACAAGACAAGAAGAAGAAGAAGAAGAAGAAGAGAAGAAGAGTGGTGGGTTGGGTCGTGCTCTGTTTCGGCTTTTGCAGGTTCTCTCTCCTTTTGCCTCCTTATTATGGAAACCATGTTGGCTTTTTTCTGTCTCTTTTTTTGGGTTTTTCAGAATCAGTAAACTTTCTTGGGACATAGATAGGTTTCTTTTGTTGGGGATTTGAAGCTCTTTGCAAGAATAGGAGAAAGAAGAAGAAGAAGAAAGGTTCAACAGAAATCAGATCACATTTTGGATCTTTCACACCCCCGACATGTATGTTTGCATTTATTTTTCTTCTGTTGGGTGCTTTGCAAACGGTTTGCAGTCTTGTCAGGGCGTTATGAGTCTCTCAAGAAGAGACGAGGTTTCTGTTTTTGTCAATTTTTTTTAAAAAATAAAAAAAATTCAAACATGATTGTGCAAAGAGGCCACATCTTTTCCTCCCTCCTCAAAAGAAGTGTCCAGGAGCGAAAATGGTACTTGTATCGTTAGTTTTGTGTAGTTTCGACATAAGCACAAGAAAGTAGATCCAAAACCCCTTTAAGAAATGATACTTGTGTTGCTAGTTTTGTGCAATTTGTAACATAAACACAAGAAAGTGAATTCAAAACCTCTTTAAGAAATGATACCTGTATTGCTAGTTTTTTGCAGTTTTCAGCATAAACACCAGCAAGTAGATTGAAATTTTCTTTAAGAAATGGTATCTGTAATGCTAGTTTTGTGCAGTTTTCAACATGAACACAAGAAAATAGATTCAAAATCTCTTCAAGTTCCATCATAGAGTCATTAGGTCTTCTATCAAGCAAGCAACTCTTTCTACTTATATCTGCCCCCTCATCAACAACTCCTACAGTGTGTCAGTGAGGCCTTTGTGGCAGCCATGCTTGTGGGTATGAAACTTAATCCCCAATCCATTGGCTTGTGTGGATGTGGCGTTACAGAATCTTGTGCAAGAGACAACAATGACGCAACAATCAAGTATAGGAACAAAGAAGACAAAACCGCCTCGAGAGAAGAGGCCAGCATCCCTTGCAGACTTTGTGATACAATTCCGATGGATTGTGGCAGTGCCTATTCTTCTTCCCATTTCGTTCTTGTTTTACCAGTGGATGCACTGGCGTGCTGCCATCAGAACTTACCTCTATGGACCTCCATCTGAGAAGAAGCACTCAGCAGAGGTTCAAAAAGTTCAAGCAAGTATTCGCAAGCGCAACCCTACAGTTGATGGACTCATTTGCACAGCTCGGGCACCGTGGCTTGGAGTCGCTCTCCGCAATTCTGAGCACAAACGGTCGACAAGATATGAGGTGGAGCTTGGTGGCTTATCCTCAATCGTGTGGATTGACACAAACAGGAAGCTGATGAAATGTGAGCCGATGGTTGTTATGTCAGAACTGAGCAATGCCACTCTGCCTCTTGGATTGGCTCCTGAAGTTCTTCCTGAGCTCGATGATCTTACTGTAGGTGGTGTCATCAATGGCTATGGTATTGAAGGCAGTAGCCATATATATGGGCTCTTTGCTGAGACCTGCACAGCATTTGAACTAGTTCTTGCAGATGGTACTCTTGTGCGAGCAACAGCTGATAATGAGTATTCTGATCTCTTTGATGCTGTGCCCTGGTCACATGGGTCTCTGGGACTTCTGGTTGGTGTAGAGTTTCGTCTGATTGAAATCAAGGATTACATGCGGGTTACCTATACCCCTGTCCACGGTGATCTCAAGGATGTTGCACAAGCTTTCTGTGATGCCTTTTGCCCTCGTGATCTTGACCAAGACAATCCTAAGAAGGTTTGTTATCTTTGTCTAACATACCTGTACAGCAAGAAGAAAAAGATTCTGATAAGTTTGCCAGAGAAATCAGCAGATGGTCAAAGTGTCAGAAATTCACATAGGAGAGATTTGGAGATACATGTGAGATTGAGATACATGTAAGGATACTAAGAGACAATTGTGACAAACAGGTGCCAGAGTTTGTGGAAGGAATTGTGTACTCAGAGACAGAAGCAGTGATTACAACTGGACAGTATGCAAGCAAGCGGGAGGCACAACTGAAGGGTAGTGTTATTAATCCACTGGGGCGGTGGTACAAGCCTTGGTTTCACATTCATGCGCAGACTGCTCTCACACAAGGTTCATTTGTGGAGTATGTACCAGTCAGGCAATACTATCACCGCCACACCCGTTCTATTTACTGGGAAGGTGGCCTTATTGTGCCTATGGGCAATCATCCTCTCTTTCGCTTCTTCCTTGGCTGGCTCATGCCTCCAAAGGTAAATCTCTACATTCCACACTACCTTCCCCCAAGTCTGCATTCTTATGATGTAGCTTGGTATGGGTTCAAATATTGGGAATCTGAGCTCCAATATCCAGCTGCTAACTGGACATAGGAGAGGGAAGAGTGCATAGTACAGGGGGGAAGATTGGATTCTATGGGTTTCTCTACATCAGAGAGTAGACGAACTTCCAACTCTGAGGCAGTGAATTGTTTTGATGTACCAGAGTGTTGTTTTCAGGTTCTTGACTGCTGTTGTCTTTGCAGGAGAACAACACTGAATGCTTGGGGAATCTGATATGTAGTAATGTGAACTCCTTGGATCCTCATCTTGTTGCTGAAAGTTGGTATGTGCTTTGGCTGTTTCTTTTGTGCAGGTTAGCATCTTAAAGTTGACCCAGAATGATGCCATCCGAAGATATTACATCCAGAGGCATGCCTGCCAGGATATGCTAGTTCCAAACCACAAACTTGCTGAAGCTCTGGAGTTTTGCCATGAGACTTTTGAGGTTTGTTCCATGTCAATCATTCCCAATCCCCCCCTTCTGTTCCATAATAGAGAGACATTAGTCGGAGATGGAGAAGGTGAAAGATTATTGCAAAACCCAGAAATTATGGATGGATGCTTTCCTCAGCATTTGCAGAAATAGGATGCCTATCCATCATGCTTCAGGAACAAATTTTGTACTACAATCAAATTGTTGATTCTTGTGATTTGGGTTCTGAGTTGCTTTCATTCATGTTGCAGACATACCCAGTGTGGTTGTGCCCACACCGCCTTTTCAAGAAAGGAACTGGCACGATGCTTGATGCTGAGAAAGACTTTGACAAAGACAAGTATCCGGGTGATACTGATTATGCACAAATGTTCACAGATGTGGGCATCTGGGGAGTCCCAGGACCTGTGATCAGGCAGGAGGTCTGGGATGGTGTGGAGGCCACTCTGAGCATGGAGAAGTGGTTACGCAAGAACAACTCATACCAGTGCCTGTATGCTGTGATTGAGCAATCTGAGGAGGAATTTTGGAAAATGTTCAATCCAACGCTGTATACATCTGTCCGCAAAAAGTAATGCTTCTTTCCCACCTAATACTTTTTGGGTTCTACTTCAGTGGACATTGAGAACATCTTCTACCTTCTTTTCTATCTTTCTGCAAGCTGGACAGGTACTAATTTCAGAGGTGGAATAAAAGCAGTTGTTTGCAAGTGGTGGAGACTCTTCAATAATTTTCTTTCCATAAATTTCTGTTCTCGAGGAAGCCAGCTTTTCTCACTACAAATATACATATATATATGTACCACTGACTCTCATGAATTCATGTCACAGGTATGGAGCAGAAGGTGCCTTCATGTCAGTGTACTACAAAGTTTCAAACACTAAGAAGGTGAAGCAGGTCTCAGGAGTTAGCAAGGATAAGAAATTGTAGGTCAAAGAAAGATTCTGGAAATTTGTACTTTTTGCTCATTACTTTTGCACATTTTTGCATGATGATCACTTACTTCTTCACTGCCTGTAGACTACTGAAACTCATTCAACCTCTTTGACGGCTCTGCAATACTTCTACATGACTGTGCAGGCTGCTATACATCTTACATTGAGGAATAATGCACCTGCTCTGCCTGTGTGCCTAGAGGTTTGTCTGAATAGCTAGATAGTTTCAGCATTCATCACAGTAGATGGAAGTTTTTAGGAGATGGAAGTTTCTAGTAATAATCATATCTTTCAAGAATCTACTTCCACAAGTGTGTGAATGAATGCCATTGCCAAACATTTTATGTGAAGGGAATTTTGTTTAATTGGGTTGGCAGTCAATCTTTGTTTCAATACTTGACACATTGGAAGTTGAATGCATTCATATTCACACTTCATCAAAGATTAGAAAATTTCCAGTGTTTCACTTGTTATAGCAGGTCCACCAGCAGAAGAAAGTTGGCCTGTACACTGTACTTAGGATGAAGGTTCATCTTTGAGAAGCATGTCAAAATGGGATCCACCTTAAAATGCGTGGAAAATGATGGCCCAGCATCATCCCTATTTCCTACCCAATTTTGGCTGAGGTGATAGAATTTACAATAACAGTAGGGAGCATCTCATTATCGCACCAGCACACCATTGAACAACTCCCTGATTATATTAGAGTTTTGCTGAAAATCACCTTGTCTTCACCCTGTCTTTGGACCTCCTTTCACCCCCTGTTCCTCTTTGAGTGATGTTCGCAAAGCAAGGAAGTTTTATTAAATCTGGGTATGAAATGCTGAAACTCAGCATTTAATGCACAAGATTCGAGGTGATTATAGGAGTTGTCCAGGTAAGAGCAGTGAAAATATATGTAGCAGCAGTGGAGGCGCTGAGGAAAAAGGAAAGAGGCGGTCAAAATAGGATGAAACTCAATTTACCACAAAAAATGATTCATTTCTGAGTTTCCACACCCCCCTAAGGCTAATGTACATTTTTGCAGGTTTAAAAAAAATTTCACCCGGTTTTGGACCAAACTAAGGGTTTTGGTGCTGTGTTTTCCAAGCTTTACGGAAAACTCTATTACATACATATTTTGTTACACCCTACTGCGTGGGATGTGATAAACAACTTGTAGAGGCCCAAATAGGGGAACATGGATCATGCAAATTGAACTCCTCATTGGAAGGACGTCCAACAGATTCATATTCACACTTTTCATCAAAGATTAGAAGTATTTCCCAGTGTTCGGTTAGCAACAGATCTAACAATATTCATTCAACACCTCATTGAATGTCTAGCTGCAGAAAATCAGCAATCGAATTGAATTATCAGAATTATTATCCAAAGTAATTCATTACTCAGTAGTTGCATCTCTGAACTCAGACTGCAACACACTTCTAGTAAAACCTTTTGATAGAACAAAACTCACTTTCCCCAACACAAGTCAGTTCTTGATAACTCACACACTGTATACATTCTGGCACTTCATACTACCACTGCCTGCTATATTTCAGTACCAGGAAAAACAATTTAAAAATGCTGTGTAAACACTCTTCAGAACTCCCAATATTTTTCATATCTTAATTTCAACTGTAATATTCAAGAAACATATCCAGCACCGTTCCCCCATCGTCAACAATTTAAGACTGCACTGAAGAAGCTGTTTATCTTGGGTCAATCCAAAGTACTGACATGGTCTCAGGTTTTGCCAGAACAAGCAAACAGCTTCTTCAGCTTCCTCACCTCATCACACAGTTTAGGAAAATACCAAAACAAAAACCTAATCACTCCTTGGGAAAACAAACCCACTGCTGTCATTCTGAGGGTTTCAAGCAGCCTGAGGATGGATTTAAATCAGCATCACAGATCACTTGTCAGAAGAGTAACCAGGCAACAATGGAATGTCAATTTGACATACTGGCAGCAGCAAAATACTCTGGAATGTTGAAGTGCACTATTTGCTTGAGCACCATTTGGAAACTGTGAAGAATGTTTCTGATACCTTTGAAATACCCAAGATTGCATGAAAGCTTACAATTAAAACAAGGGACTTGATAAAACTTGTGAGCAAAATGGTCACAAGGGCAGGCCACACATGAGTGCACAAAGTTTGGTCTTGTTGCTGTCCTCATCAGCTAAACCAGTGAAGTGCCAAAAAAAAACACACTACCCAGCAAAAAAAATTGAGCAGCTCATACTGTGCCAAATAATGTACAATACCCTCAGTAGTTTCTCGAGGTTTCCTGAACTTCCATTTTAAAAAAGCCATCCTAAATTCCATCTGCTTCATTTCATGCCTATGAACTACTAGTTGTTCTTCAAGCAACAATTACTCCATTTAGACATGGCTGTGACTCTGGATTTGACTTTACTTGCAGGCCTTCAAGAGACCCAACTTTCCTCTTTGAACATATTGGTGAAGGACCTAAGGTCTCACCTGACCCAGAGCAAGGAGCTTTAGTCGGAGGTCTTATGTAGCTCCGCAACCGCTTCACATCAGAGATTTTCACTGGCTTGATAAGAAACTCTTCAGCACCCTCCTTGAGACAGCTGTTATAAGCAAAAACCATAAGAATATGAGGATAGAGCCGGTTTTAATTCCACTTGTTAAAGGTGCCTCTAAACAGCAAAGGCACAAACTTAAAAAATTGAAAATCCTAACAAAAAGATTAACCTTGTGTAAGTGAAGCTGGACTTCAATTTTACCTCCTAGCTGATGACATTCTTCCTTAGAATCAAGGAAGTTGATACATGTTTTAGTGTGGGAAATGTGACTGGGTTGCACAGTTTGAACTTTTAGGTTTGCAATGAACAAAAGCTTCTGAACTTCAAACCAAGATCACCTCTCTATGCGATTGGGACTATTCTCCGAGGACATTACAACAACAGGAATCTCCCGTAAGGCAGTTGAGGCCTGCAATAATTTCAAAATCAAAATACAATCTATATAATCAGATACCAATGTTGAATCATACAGAATTTAGATGCAAATGTAACTCCGTCATAGTTCACAAATCATCTCCAGTGGCATTGATCATCAGGGATTTCCATGCAAGTATATGCACTATTGTTTACCAGCAATCAGTGCTAGCGGTCTTTCCTGACACCTAATAGCAATCACCAACTTCGATTGCTGCATCACCTTATGGGGTATGTCAAGATGCTTGTTGATATTGGGCACTATCCACAACATGAATCAAATTGTGCATGTCAAAGTGAATAAGGTGCATTACCTTGACGGTTTTGAGGAGATCATAGCCTGTCATTCCTGGCATACAGTAATCTGTGATAATCAGATTCACTTGACATGCCTGCAACAAACAATGTTGACACTTTGTCATCAGAGAACAGGTGAGGGAAACCTCCAATATATAATAAGGTTGTCACCACAAAAAAACCTCAAACAGAGCTTTGGGTAAGTGCCAATTCAGTTGTGACACCGACCAATTAAGTAACAACAATAACAGCAGGTGCAAACTATTTGCTGCCACAACACTGTTAGAAATGAAGAGCATTAGAAGCTTACATTTGGTTTAAGAGATGTTGAGCATTCATCAGGAACACCCAGGAATTCCAAGGCTTTCAAAGCACTGTCCACAGCGGTGACTGCATGCCATACAAACCAGCAGCTCTGTCAAGTACCCCCATCTCTTTCAACATAAACTTCCTTGAAAAATAAAACCTCCACTGCAACTGAGCAAAGTGATTTCCCTTGATAAATCATACAAAAGCCAGACAAAAGAAAGAAATCTTCCATACCTTTGTATAATGAAGTCTTCAGGAGGCCCTCTATTAATTTCCTATCAACTATGCTATCATCAACAGCCAGAACATGGGCTTCAGGTATGCTGCTTATGGCAGCTGCAAATCTCTTTTGAGAAACTGGATCTGTACAAGAAGTAGCAGCAAGGAGACTGCCACTGTGTTGTTCTGGACGCCGCCTGCTTCTCCTTTTCCAACAGATAGTTGTTTCCTGACCAGCAGCAAGCAAACTGGTCGCAGCCTCCAGTTTCCCATCTACCCCTCTCGATGAGACAGTGGCATCTTGACAGAATCCCTGAAGATCAGGGAGCTCCCTGCGCTTCGACTCCACCTCACTTTTGCAAGGGAGTGTGTCTTGACATACTCCTTGAAGAAGCATGGTGGAGAGTGCGGGCTTGCACTCCATGAGATCTTTCCAGGAGACAACCTCTTGGTGACGAAGCCCTTGCATGTTGGTGGTAGTGGGGAGGAGTTCACTTCCTCCTTTCAGCTCCACTTGAGCCCATGACACATGAGCAGCACCATCTTGAAGAAGGAGGTGGTGGTCTGGCTGCTCGAAAAACTCAGCTTGACACTTGTTCTTCTTCTTCTGCTTCCATGAAACAAATTCCTGACAGATGAGTAGACCGTCAGCAGCAGCAGCAGCAGCAGCAGCAGCAGGGACAGCAGCAGTTTCTGCCAGCTCCATCTGTACTTCAATCATCACTGCAAAGCAAGCACCAACACTCTTGGAAACAAAGTAGGATGACCAAACTGTGGCCAGCCAATACAATCCCTTTGTCTTCAAGGTCTCAATACCAGAGACTGCTTGGCTTTGGCATGAGGTTTCATCAATGTCAGCTTGCTGGAGCTGCTGCGATGCAGAAGCCAATACAGATGAGATGAGCTGCTTTCCAGCAGTAGTCCCAGGGCAACTGATACACAGCTAGCAGTCTTCCACCAGACTCTCTCACATCCTCTTTTTCATTGCTGACAATACCACCTGCTGCCCACAGTGCATGCGCAGAACAAGACACAGGAGGTGAAAACACTTGGTTCATTCAGTTGTGTACCCTCAACCTGTACAACAGACTACCTCCGCTCCTAACCTCCACCAACTCTGTGTCTCGTTCCCGACGGAGAATGCCGTCTGTGTACCAACCAATATCCCGCTTCCGCTTGCATGTCCAGAGACTCTCCGATGTGGCTGCTTCTTGCAAGGTTTCCTATCTGCTTTGTTTATCGCTTTTCTCAGAAGTTGACGTGTTCCATTGCTTTGAAGTTGCTGATTGCATCTTGCATGCCTCTCTCTTTCCTCCACCTCCAAAACGCTGAAACACGGGAGTCATCTATCCGAGTTGCTCCGTGCAACGCTCTTTTCCGAGAGCCGAAGAAAAGAAGAAGACAATGACAAGAGGCAAAGCAGCATTGCTGTCTGTGAGCGGTGCTGAAGCAGCTGCTGGAGTGCGGTTTCACTGGATCCCTGGTTACAGAGCGAATCTCAGTGTTATGCAGTGCAAGCAGGACTGGCGCAGAGAAGACGAGGAATAGCAGTCGCTGCTGGATGCAGTCCAATCTCCTGTTGCACAAGAAGACGAAGAAGAAGAAGAAGAAGGCGCGGCGAATAAGCCGCAGGCGGCAGCGACGGCAGCAGCCACATGCAGTAGTAGCAGTAGTAGCAAGAGAGAAAGAGAGAGAAGCTCACGAAACAAAATCCGCATGAGCAATGACGTCACTACTACTGCAGAACACACGAATCGCTCTCGCAACTTTCTCCTGCGGAAAAGGGGAAACAAACAAAAGGAAAGAAAAACACTGTCATCTATAGGCAGTTGAGGATACAACAACAGACGACTGAGTACAAGCAGCAAAGGTCCGGAAACAGCAACCGAAAAAAAAGCGCCAGAGAGAGACGAGATGTTCTGCAAGAGAGCAAATCTGCAGCCACAACAAGCTCGACAGAGCAATGTCGATGCAAAGAATACAAGAAAAATACTACTTACTTCCCAGCGGCAACGGCAGCAGCAACTCCCCCTCCTCCTGGCCTCTCTTCCTCCTCTTGCTCCAACTGTGAACTATGGCCACCAGAAATAGTAAAGCAAAGCGAGCGAGAAATGCTGCTGTCGTGACAGACAGACATACAGACAGACAGTCAGACAGAAGAAACAGTGCCAAAAATGAGAGGAAAAAAATCAAGAAAACGAAAAAAACAGACGAAATGGAAGACAAAGAAGAGGCGGCCTTATAGACAAACGACGGCAGGAGACCATCAAGCGTTGCAACGGAAGCGGAACACAACACCAGATCTCGTCACATTGTCGACGGGCAAACAACAACAACGATCAAAACGCGAACAAGAAAACCGCACAAGAAACACAAGAGCAGAGAAGAGAAAACCCACACACTCCTACCCTCCACCAAACCTCATTTCTGTGTTTTACTGCAGTAAAAAACCAACTTTTCATCGACCGGTGCAGTAAGTGAAGCTTTAAACTTTAACCGTCGGTGACTTTCAAACACTGCCCCCACACCTGATAGTAACTTCTGTTGCCACCATTGAAAGTGTGTGTGTGTGTGTGTGTGTGTTTTTTTTCCCCAAAATGGCGAAATTTGAGTGTTTTTTTGGGTATCTTAGTCGCCAAATTTCTATATATATATAATTCCTAAGATTCTCTTATCTTGTGGTCTTTGTAGAAGGGAAGCCAAAACTATTAGAAGGTTGGTAAAAAACAAATTTCCTTCCCATGTTTTTTCATTGCCAAATTTGGCTAATTGTTGTACGGAATATCGCCACTTATGGCTACATCACAAAATTGAAAAACAAAAAACCACTGTTTGTGACCTGTCCCCCCGTCAGAGAAAATGTGGACAAGGTGGGTCGGTCATTCATTCATTCATTCATTCATTCATTCATCTATTCATCCATCAGTCCATCATTGTACATCCTCCCTGCCTACGGTTAACGAATGGGAAAAACGTCAGAATCAACTTTGTACATCCGTTTACCTGATCAGAATTATTACTGCCTCTGCTTTGAAGTTATTACTCCGTACCCCACTCTTTGGATGAAATTTTTTACTATTCCAATTCAATTATTCGTCGGCCGGGGGAGGGTGTGTCCTCAGCTTACGTTTTCTTCACTCAAAGTCAGTAATGGATCTCATCCATGTAGAAGATAAGTAGCTTCAATAATTCATTCTGCTTGGGGATTTTTAACTTGTATTTTGCATGAATTTTGCCTACTCTGTCCGCTTTTGTGTTGATTTTTTGCATCACTCTTTTCCGCCACAATTGAAGAAGAAGAAGAATGAAAAAATCAAAATTTAAAAAGAAATTATTTATTTATTTATTTATTTTCAATTTTGTGATATAGCTGAAGTGGCAATCCTCCATAAGAAGATTTAGCCAGATATGGCTACATACTAGATATCAAAGTAAGAAAAAAACCGAGAATCCTTTTATATTCTTGACTACCTACTGGAACTTATGATAAAAATCTGGCAATTTGGAAATTGTTTTTCTTTGAAATCTGATGAATTTGGGCCATTTTTTTTTTTCATGAAAAATCCTTTGTATAGGTTGAAATCATTTTTTAAAAAATCAAAACTTGGCCAAAATAAATAAATCACTAATTTAATTAATTTTCAAGGGAAGAAAATATTTATATTAAAAAAAATTACTTGTGCCCATCATCATGGGAAAAAATTTGATAACAAACATCTCGAGAAATGAAAAATGTAAGGCACCTTCCACATACCAAAAATAAATAAAATAAATACATCTACTAGTTATAAAGACCCATAAGATGCCTCCCACTCTTAAGGAAGGGGTCCATTCTTAGGGAGTAGGCACAAGACCCCTACCCCTCCTACAATCTAACACCTTATTGTCTAGGATTTTTAGGGTTCCAAAAGATGACCTCACTTCCTATGTAAAGCACTCCAAGGCCTTTTTTTTGGGGGGCCCCTTTGTAGTTGAAAGCCCACCCCCCCCAATTGGAAAGATTTCATTCATCAAGTGAAGGACCCTTTCATCGATCACATGCAAACCTTCCGTGATCTGAATAAAAGACCTTTCAAAGGCCTCCCCCCACCCCCCCTCTTGCCTTGCCTAACTTTTGGCCTTGCATCAATGGTTCTTTTACTAGCAAATTTTCGTCAAATTTTGACCTGAAAAATATGATTTTGATCTTTACAAACAATTTTTCATGGAAAAAAATAAAGACCCAAATTTGCCATATTTCAAAAGATTTTTTTTTTTTTTTTTCAAATCATCAAATTTTTATGATGAGTTCTAGCAAATAGCCAAAAATCTAAAAGGATTCTTTTATTTAAAAATTTAGTATGTAATCAAATTTGGCTAAATTGTTTTCTAGATGATTGCCACTTTGACTACATCACAAAATCCTTAAAAAGAAACCCTGGCTTGCAACTTTGTGCTACCACTTTCATGGCTACGAGAAGCCTTAGGGAGCAAACCTTATACTTGACAATGGGTAAAAAATATGTTTAAAACTCACTTGACAACATGACCCTAGAATCAATCAAATCCAAAGGAAGGTTGTTTGTTTGTTTGTTTGTGGCATTAAGATCTCCCAACCCATGATGATGCCTCACTCCATGCTCTTCTTGGTACCATTGTGAAGCCTTCAATGAATAAGGGAGGGGTGCACTAGGGGTGGTTTGGTAATGTTTTAGACCTATGTATGGTTCGTGAGTTATTGAACATTGAATAATTTTTTCAAAATAAATTTAACAAAATCAAAACTAAATATTTGAAAGAAATTGGGACATGGCTTTGGTAATGTTGGAAAGCAGTTGATGAGTGGATTTCTTGGAGACCATTTTGCCATTTTTTTAGACCTAAGGTAGGGGAGATGTTGAATTTTTAAATAATTTAAGTCATTGGAAGTTCATTTTTTATGTATTTATTTTTTCACTATTGAGTTCTATCATCAAAAGTATGTACATACGTGCCATTATCTAGTGTCAAATTGTAATTTTTGTGTATTATATATCACATATTTTACATTTTAATGGATGAAATCACATAGTTTAACTTACACAAGTGTCATGAACCATGACTTCTTCACTTTCTTTTGTTGTGTTGATTTTTTATTAAATAAATTATGATAAAAATATTCAATATTCACTAAATTTTGCATTGCAAGTTTAAACATTTAGTGAATATAAACAATTTGGGAGATAGATTTAACATGATAACACAAAGAAATGAAAACAAAGACAACAATTATACATATTCAAAAGGTGCAACAAATAATAATATGTCACCACTCAATTCAATTCACAATGGAAGAATTTGGAACTGCAACTTTTAAATTATGATACCTAAAAGGTTTATGTACATATCTCAAACTTCATCATGTTCATTAGCATGCCAAACTTTTCATTGTTATTCCTCGTTTAGATGGTTTTGTGTTTTTTTCTTTCCACACATGTGATGTGACACTTTTGAATTCACATGTTTGTATACGATTGAACATTGAAAAACCTTCGGGGGCAAGATGACCATCTTTTCATAAAGGTTGCATCTCATAGAGAAGCAATTCCTTCTAAATCACAACTATTCATACTTGGCACACAATTTATATAATGTACATTTCAACTTGGTTACTACGTTTATTTTGATCACATCAATCCCATGTTGACTAACATTCTCCATTTCCTTGACCAACTTGGCATGGATGACATCTTGTGACATATTTCAATGTATGACATAATTTTATCATAATTATCATCCATTATTAACTGAAAATGTTTTATTTATTTTAGTCTGTGAGGCAAATTCAAAAGTGAAGTTCATTCAAGAGGATGCAATCCATGAATGAAATTTAAACAAATAAATTAAGAAAGATTTGAAAATGATAAGTATAAAGAGATTGAATAATGTTAATGTAACTCAACCCATATTCAACATTTGATTTTGCAACAAGATTTCTCCCATCCAAGATTATTTATTTACTAATTCTACCCATAAACTTGAACCTATGATAGTAAAAAATCAAAACCTATCAATAACAAACAACTCAAAACCAATCAAGAATATGTGTTAAATTGTGTCATGACTTTTGCCAACCTCAACATATTGGTAAAAAATGTTGAGCGACAACCATTTTATTGAACAGGTTAAGCAATTTTTTTACTAACCTTCATCCAAAACTTGTTGTGCAATGTGTTGGTGGAGATGTTCTTAAGCGAACATGTGATGTGAATCATGAATGAAATTTAAACAAAGGATTATATCTATATCTAGCAATGTTAGGTGGACATAAAGAAGGATGGATAAAGAAAGATTAGGGGTAATGAAATTTGTGCCCTTAAGAAAATGGTGGCAACCCAAAAGGAGATGTCAAAATAAAAAACATTTAGAACCAAAAAAAGATCGAGGCTTCAAAAAGTTTACAATTTTGAAGATATTAACAACCCAAAGGAAGATGATAAATTTTTGAACATTTTGGACCAAGGAAAGATTGAAGCTAATGAAGTTTGATGGCTTTGAGAGGATGTTAGCAAGCCAAAGGAAGATAAAAAAATCAAAAACATTTAGAACCGGGGAAAGATTATGGGTAAATGAACTTGACAACCTTAATAGGATGTTGAAAACTCAAAGGAAGATGATAAGGACATCTAGAGACTAGAACTGAAAGAAAAATTAAACTAATGAAGTTATGACTTTATGAATGTTGATGACCGAAAGGAAGATGATGGTAGGAGATTAGAATCAAGGAAAGATTAAGCTTCATGAAAGGTCAAAACCTTGAGAATGTTGATGAAAAACACCTCATAAGTAAAACATAGTTGAAACCAAGGAAATATTGAACCAATGAAGTTCACAACCTTTGAGAATGTCAACGACTCAAAGGCAAATGGTAAATGAAAAAAATATTTAGAACCAAGGCAAGATTGGGCTAATGAAGTTTGCAACTTTGGGAATGTTAGCGACCCAAAAGAATATGGTAAATTAAAAAGCACTTAAAACTAAAAAATAAATTGATGCCAACAAAATCAACAAACTTTAGGATGTTAACAACCCCAAATTAAGAACATCTATGACCACAAAAAGATTGAGACTAATCAAAAATTGGCAAGCTTGAAAACGTCAGTTACCATGAAGAAGATGATAAATTAAAAAACACATAAAACCAATGAAAGTAAGGTTAACAAAATTGACAACCTTGCCAATGGTGGCAATGACCATAATGAACCAACATACACCAATGCACTATTCATTGAATTCCTATGATAACTTAATTGTCCATGAACCTCAACTAAGTTAATAGTTTTAGTAGTGATGGTACATTGGAATTGATTTAGAGGGTGTAATTTAGGTTCCATAATTATTAGTTGTCATTTTAGATAACAATTTCATCAACAATTACATGCCTTACATGCCATGTTAGAAACTTTTCATATCATAATCTTTCAATTTTCAATGTTTTTGTCCTCTCAAGCAACACCAACACATATTAGAATTCAATTGAATAAAAAGTTAAATCTTATGTTTAAGATTGATATGGTTTCTTGAGTTTATTGGTATAATCAATACACAACATTGTTTTGAATATTTTCGACAGACAAAAATTTGAATTTCATGTTATAAAATTAATGGAAGTGGCATCCAAAATTTACACAACTGTAAAATTTTGTTTTGATATTGCAAGATTCAAGGAGCAAATGAAAATATATTAATATTCCAACCTTATGTTAGTTTTGACGATCCAAGGAACAATAATCCCAAGTTTGGCAAACCAAAATAACATCCCAAATCATCAAAAATTGGGGACCAAAGGAAGATAGGGAACAACCTAAAGAACATTTAGAACCATGGAAGATGGGGAACAACCTAGAGAACATTTAGAACCATGGAAGATTAGGGTTAGGGTTTTGACAACGGATGAACGTGGTGGTGCATTTGGCGATCGAGACAGTTGCGGAAGTATCGTTGGCGATTTGGGACTTGAGATCGCGACCAGAATTTGGTAATTTTGCTACCCAATTTTGTTTTTTCCTAACGAGTTCAAGAGATTTCCGAGCTTTCAAATTCACAGATGGATGTTCAAGAGGGTGTGTTGAATGGGTTCGTCTATTCTGTAAGCTTCGTGACTACGCCTTTGTCTTCTGTCTTCAGCTTTGTCAAGAAGACATAGAAAATCTCCTGTGTTTTTTTTCTTATTGTTGGGATCTCCGCTTTTCCCTTATCACTGATATGGTGTTGGATCTGAAATCTCGATAGCCCTAGATTCAGTCACTGCTTCAATCCCCATCGAGCTTGACTTTTGAATCATGAGTATGAAAGAACTTATGAAGGTTTAGGGTTTAGGGTACCTTCTTCGATCAAAAAATTGCACGGGGGTATGATAAAGTTGTAATGGGTCAAGCACCAACTTCTCTAAGCAGTTGTGTTTCTCTTTCATTTGCAGAATCCTCTTTGTACAATGGGTATACCCAGGTTTTGATAGGGCTCTATAACGACTGTAAGATGTCTTTTCACTACTATTCACGTTGACCTCTACTGACCCATATGTGCATCCAGCATCACCCCCACAAGTGTTGCAACTTGTAACCCATGTGAAATTTCTCCAAACATTTCTGTCCTGCTATTGCAAGTAGTTGCACTTGTGGCTCCAGAAGAAGTATGAATTTGTAACAAGAGAAATGAAGGAGCTGGACTTATGTGGTCAGAAATTGTATGCTTGCTGTATGAGTACCCTTACTATTGCTGTTTCTAGTTATATCAAATCTCCCCAGTTTGAATATTTAACCTCTCTAGGTCTGTATTGGATTATGTGATCCTGAATATTTCCTACAGTGCTCTGAATGTGTGTCTGCATAAATTTGAGGATTCATATTCTCCTAAGTATCATGTGGTAGGAGTGAGCATCTTTTGACATCTTTTGACTTCCCACTGTCATTTCAATATTTTGCCAAGCATTCATTTGCTGTCTACAAAGCCAGGTTGTAAGGATGGCCAGTCTTTTAGTCCTCTCCCCCTCTCTCTCTCCCTCGGATTTGTAACAAAGCAATCCGTTTTGCCATCTCTATTCTCCACAGGCAGCAGTAATTGAGTTTGCTCCAATTTTGTCTTCAAAATTTTGCATCAGCATCAGATGATTGCACTCTCTGTAACTAGGATGTGAGACATCTACAAATCATTCAAATTAGTGAATCCTGGGCCCCAAAATGGAGATTCCTTCATGTGACTGCAAGAAGGACAATGTGTGAGGTTTTCAGTTGACAATTCAATCAAACTTTCTGGATCCAAGCCCTTCCCAAGAGCTCATTGGATTTGCTCGGGCATACTTGAGCAGTAGTGAAAGTTCTCCACACAAGATATTAGTGTCTTCTCCTTTGCACCAATTTATTTGTACAAAAGCATCAGATCAGTGGATTCATGAGTTTTCAGGGTTTGCCGAGAACTCCCTATCAAGATAACATGCTACATGTGCATGCTTTCTGTGCTCCTTGCAAGGGCTGAAAAACCAACTGCATTTAGTTGATAATTCAGGTGTCCCATGCACAAGTGATGGCCATTCCCCAATGAATTGCAATTGCATGGAATTTTGAGCTCTGAATTGGAGCACATCCAACATTGTGGTTTTGTTTTGTCTTTGCTTTTCTCTCATGCATGACTGTGTGCACCAGTATGAGAATGAGACCAAGCCAAGTTCTCTGCCTCAAGCTCTCAACTTCCAGGTGCAAAGGTTATTACTTTGATACTACTCAGATGAGAAGGAATCTCAGACAAAACTTGATGAGGTTTCAGAATTTTTCATCTCTCCCCCATTTCTCAAGCAGCAAATTTCTTCCATCAGTGGGTTTGCTAAAAAAAAACCCATGTGGGTGATTCTTTTTTCTCATATAGAGAGCCGCAGAACACCAGAAACAGCTTGAATTTGCAACCCACCTGGTGCAACTTGGTAAAGAAGGTGCGTGGAGACTTTTTCTAAACGAGGAAGGCAGTACCTAATAGAACCTTCAGATGTCAGGAATTAGAAGAAAAAAACACTCTCTAGGATTTCCTAAATCTCTCCATATGAAAGTCCATCCCTGGAAAGTGTGTGTGTGTGTGTGACTTCTGTGCAGCAGCTCAAACAAACAAACAAATGGGTGACAGATTTTGTTGTTGGTAAATGGTTCTGAGAAGTGTGGCAGAAATCTGATTCCAGAAAATCAGATTGAGATTTCATGGAGATGAAAATGGGAGGGGTGGGGGGGACCTGCAGACACAATCCTGCAAACAGATTTTCCACCCGCCCACAAAATCCTTGTTAGGATTCCCGCTCGTGAGAGTACGTATATGTAAGTGTAGGTATGTCCTTCCTAATTCAACCCTAATCTAGAATTCAATCCAATTAGGGTTGTTTTTTTCCCTTGGGTCTTGGGAATTAGGGTTTTCAGATTGTTGGGTAGGGCCCCAACTCCTTCTTGGTTTTTCCCAAAGACCAAAAAACCCAAAATTGTTTCTCAAACTTTATTCATGCCAAAATTGGATCCCCCAGCCTTTCCCATGCCAAAATTGTATTCCATAGTTTTTGTGAAAGCCAAAAAATTGTAGCCTAATGTTTTATCCACCAAAAATTTCAAGCCAAAATTTTATTGCTGCAAAGTTGTCTCCAAATTTTTTTGTCACAAAATTGATTTTTCAAACCAAAATTTTTATCCCTAATTGTTTTTCAAACCCAAATTGCATCCAAAATTGTATGTAATTTTTTTGGCTTGAACTTGGAACTTTGTGTGGGTGCATCTGAAGAGGTACCTACTATACTAGACTGCTGATTTTATCCAATTCATTTTGCATTCAAATGACCTAGGTAACCATGTTAGGTAGTTCAATGATAAAATTTTCAAGGTTCGTACCCAGCAGCTACCCGTTAGGTATCTCAAAAAAGTTATTTAAAAGAAGTTCAGAGAGCTTTACAAGCGATATAACGTTTGGAGTTCATGTTTTGTGAAGTTCATGAAACATACATTTCCTATTTTAATTGTTTCATTTGAACTTGCCGTAAGGAGCAAAACCATTCCACTAAGAGCGGTTTATTTTCCTTTGAAATTGGGTGTAGCTTGCCATAAGCGGCAGAGCCATACCACTTCGAGAGGCTTGTTTTCTTTGAATTTGGGTTTGCGACACAACTCTGGTAATTGGAGTTTTTGCTTTGGTGTGTTTGTGTACGAGCATCTCTAGCGGTACTCAGTATGTGATCCTGTGCAGTTAAATTGGATGAAGAAAACATCAAAACATCCCAGTTTGGCTCAGGAAATTAGTTTTGGCTCAGCACAATTGCACAATTTTGCAGTGGCTGGTAAAAGGTACAGCGACCCTCTGCATGTGCAGAAAATAGTACAATAAATATGATGTGACTGCTGCTTCGTGTTTCTGATTGCCCAAATCATTATGATTCGTCCAGGTGGTTTGCTATTAGTAGTCCCCCACCTATTTGCTGTCCCAGTTCCCAGTTTTATGGGTAGGGTTGCAAAAAAGTAAGTAACTAAACTTGGATGTGAAAAATATTTTTGCAGGGTCACACATACTGAGCACCCATGCTGGAGATGCTCTAATAGTGTATGTGTATGTGTTAGGGTTTAGGGTTTAAGTGGTGGGGGTGTTTCTCTAGAAATATTGACTAGTTTACAATTGTTTTGGGATTGTACTCACTTGTGTAAAGATCATGTTGACAGGGGGAATTGTAAGATCCTGAGATCCTCAGGAACAATGCTGGGAACAACAATACATAAATAAATGACAAATTATGATTGAATGACAACTTAAGAGGGTTGTGGACATTGGTCTTCACACTTTTTTTTTAGGGTAAGTAATCAAATCCTTTCAAGCTTTTATTTATGACAATCTAAGATCCTTGGGTGTGGAATGTTAAATGTCATAAAACATCTGTGGGGGCCAGAAGTTGGCACTTTTGCTTTGTTTATGATGCCTTCTTGCAGAGTGCATACAAGTAGTAGTAGTAGTAGATCTCCCTTTGACAACTCCCTGGCTAGTTATCACCTGTAATCAACAAAACAGATCCTTTCATGAGAGGGGAAGCCCACCCAATATAGATGATCACACCCAATTTTATTATTATTATTTTTATTTATTTTTTAATTTTTTTAAGGTGGGGGTCAATTTTGTGATATAGCCAAAGTGGTAATCTTCTACAGGAAGAATTAGCCAAATTTCTTCATAAACTAAATAATATTTTTAAAAAAAATCCTTCTTTATTTTTGGCTAACCACTTGAACCATATATAAAAATATCTGGCAATGTTTTGTAACTTTTGGTTTAATTATGGCAATTGAAAATCTCAAAAAGCACATGATTTTAGCACTTCTAAATTTTTCATTTCTCTTTTTGGCTATATATTGCAGCAAAAAAAAAAAAAAAAAAAAGGACTGATCACACCACACTTTTAGGTATCCTTTTATCTTCCTTTTTGATACTCAAGTTATCTTGTTCACTCTGGCCTTATCAGGCAATGAGATTTCACACTTACTTCACTGGGCCTAAACTTCTTAGAGCCAAATGCTCTTTGAAATGGATGCAAGCAGCCTAAAGAACATTGTGAGCTCTAGCAAATAGTCTACAAAGTTGCTAATGATGTGGCCAAAGTCTTTTCCAAGTGCCAATTACATCAGATAATGGCCATTGCTCAAACCATATCTGCAGACGTCAAGATCAAGTCGATTCCCGACTTTTAATGGTCGGGAGACAAATTGTCAATTTGACTCCCGACCTTTCTTTTGCCCATAACTTGGGCTGCAAATGTCCAAATGGTTCATGCAAGGCCATTTTGGACATTTACATTTTAAGACCTTTCCAATGACACCAAGAACACCTCAATGTGAGGTGTTTTGACCCTTGCAATCGAGCTCTGAATTTTTGGGAGTCCTGGAGGACTCCAACTTCCCACTTTTGGGAATGTGAGTTTCATCTTCACACTTAGCCCAAAGTGGGGTTGCAACAATTTTGGAGGGTAATCAACATGGCTAGAAATATGGCCCTTGTAGTATTTCTGGTTTTGTGGTTGCGTTATCAAGTGTAGAAGACATGGTTTTTTTACCACATCTTGTAGGTATGAAACTAAGGGAATTTTTGTATTAGATTTTGCAATGTGTATGCCCCAATTTTAGGGGTGCAATTTGGGTTAGAAAACCACTAACTTAGGTTGGATTCTATTCTAACATCTTGACTACTTGTAGTCATGACATTCATGTGAATGCCTTTGTTTCCATGTTTTTTGAGATTTGATTTCTAACTTGGTTAGGGTGAAATGTTTAGGTTTTTGTAGGTTATTGATTTTTGGATAGAATTGGCACATCAAAATACAAACAAACTAATAATTTTGCAAGTTGTTGGCATTCTAAGGTGGCTTGTTTTGTTAAATCCTCTTCCACTCCCATTGGGGAAAATCTTTAAATGGATTGGGGTTCAACCCCCTTGGAAGAGATATTTCAATCCTTGGTGTATATGTGCACAAGTTACAGTCATGTAGCAAAATGTTTTTGCACATGCATAAATTGCATGTTTATAGTCTTGATGGTAATTGGTGTTACATAGTTTTCTTCACACATCTTTTATCAATACTTTTTTTGCACCTTGTCGCTCGCTCAGTGGTTGGGTCATCCCAATGGCCATTGGTCGGACCTGGCTCATGGCCACACCTGTTGCTTGGCCAGATCATTCCAATGGCCATTGGTCGGACCTGGCTCATGGCCACACCTGTTGCTTGGCCAGATCATTCCAATGGCCCATTGGTCGGACCTGGCTCATGGCCACACCTGTTGCTTGGCCGGATCATTCCAATGGCCATTACCTGATACAGTACCATTGCCAATTACATCAGCTAATGAATGAATAATGGCTATGTCTGGACTCTGGACAAGGGGGTGTAGAATCTGGATTTGAAGCTGGATTTGCCTATTTTTTGAGTAATTAGTTTAGTTATTAGAAATATATATATTCAGAAAAAAAAAGCTCAAAATTGTTTATAATTGCATATTCTAGCTCAAACCTTGCAACCTTATAGCTAGCTAAATTTTGTAGTTTGCTTATTAAACTTTTACACTTCATGTTTAAAAAATCCAGAGTCCTTGTTTCACTAGATTGAAAGAGGCCAAATCCAGAGTCCTTTTTTTCACTAGATTGAAAGAGGCCAGGGGGATCACATGGTGCATGGCAGAACTCTGACAATATGAAGTACTTTCACTCATCATCAGGAGCTTGTTTTAATTTTTTTCTGGTCAGAGAGGATTCCTCTTCACATGCAAAAGTAATGAATGAGAGAGAGAGAGAGAGAGAGAGAGAAGCCTTGTTCATGTTGGTCCTCTTGGCTGCCCTCCCAGTACTTTTCCACCTTTGCCCCCTCCCCAATTATAGTTTGTGTCCTGGACTTGGACAAGGTGGGTTCTCTTAAGCACCCCACCCACATGCAAAGAAGATGATCAATGGTAAGTTACACTAGGTTTTAGAGCATCCCCAGTTGTGCTCACTATGTGACCCCCTGCAGAACTAATTTGGATGAAGAAAAGTTAAAACATGATGGTTTGGCTTAGCAAAATGGTTTTGACCCAGCATCTTTCCCCTATTTGCTGAGGCTGGTAAATGGCACAACAAACCCTAACACATGCTAGAAAAGAGTGTAATAAATGTGATCTGACTGACTGCTGCTCCATGTTTCTGATTGGCCGATCATAATGGTTGGTCCACGTGGTTTGCTATTAGTAGTCTCCCACCTATTTGCAGTCCCAATTTCAGGGGCGGAGTTGAAAAAAAGTAAATAACTAAACTTGTATCTGAAAAATACTTCAGAACTGCTGAGGATTCTCTTAGAGTCAAAATTAAGTTAGTCAATCACCAATGTTTAAGAAATTGTGAAGCTCCCACTAGGCCAAATTTCCTAGTGTATCTAAAGGTGCGTTGCAAAGTGTGAAAAATTGTCGGGCTTTACAAAAAAATGTTTCTCACTTTTTTTTTGGTGATACATGCTCACTTTACACCAAGTAATTCCCCGCTCCTTGGGCATTACCTTTCTTGTAATTGAATTGACAAATGTTAAAAATTCACAGTTCCACTTGGACTAAGTAATTGATGAGAGGGTGCTAATTGCCCCAAATAGTTGAGGTGTGTTAGCATTGAGACTATTGTGGTAACCAACACCGCGGAACCAGTTTCCAGACATGGAAAGCCCATTGTATGGGAGTGCCAAGCATACCAGTTACAAAGCATACTGGTTACCAGACAGACACTAGAGGGTAAGTTATGAGGTTCAACCAACCAGCCACAAGCAATGTGCAAAAAGGAATTAGGGAGGTATGCAAATCACAATCTCCTTTCTGGATATCTCTCGCAAACCCTCTTAAAACCCTCTTTTAAAGTCAAGAGGACAAACCATAATCCATTTAACCATTCTTGTGTGATCTCTGCCCCAATAACTTGTGTTCACACTTGGTGCCCCATGGAACATTTGAGAATCAAGCAAGTGGAAGTGGACTTGCAAAGCATAGGGGAGCATATAATAAAAATATTATTATTTTCAAAAAAAAATTCTTAAGGAACAAATCTTTAAAGGAAGATGAAGAAAAATACTGTGCCAACACTGGTTGAAACTTGAAACTGGTTTTCTCCCATGAAAATGGTAAATGGTACTTGTAAAAGAGGTTTGGGTTGTTTGAGAATATAAGCACCAAAGCTTTTTAAAAGTGCATCCCCTCTCTTAAAGAAACAAGACATCCCCTTCCAAATGGGTAAAAAATAGTGAGTTTATATCTTATTATTTCATTGGTTGTCGAGGCTTTTTTTGTTGACCTTTCGTGAATGTGGGTACATATGTATGTAAGTCATTTAATATTTCTTGGGTGCAATGTAAATGGAATTGAATAGGTTCTTTAACTTGGATTGGGCTCCAAATTCTTGTGAATTCTCGTGAACCAGAGTTTTTGTAAATCTAAAAAGCTATCCCCAAACTCACACCCAAGGTTCTATGATTTAAAAATAAAAGTAAAAAAACTGGAATCGAAGGTTCCTTTCAAAATCAAGAACTGAACAACACTGGTTTCAACCCCAGTTTTAAATTTGCTTTGACTAATGCCTCCACTGCAACTCATATTCTTCAGTAAAATCAAATCTTTGTCAGAATCAAAACAGGCAAATTTTGTGAACTGATATCCTGTTTCTTTAATGGGTACTTTAGTTTTGCTCACTTTGCTGTGGCTACATCTCAAATTGGGGATGAAATAGGGATTACAGCGTCAAACTAAGGACCAAAGACAGGATGACTTTAAGGATAATTTCTAGTACATCCTCTTTTCTTTTCTTTTAATGCCATCCAGATTCAGTTGTACTTAGTAGCTACTCCTCACAATTCCTCTTACATACACTGGAAGGTTTTTGAAGTACAGTACCCATGCACATGGGTACTCAGGGAGATCTGCATCAAGATTTTGTTGGTATGTCAACACCTGTTTTGTTTTACTGAGCAGGTCATTTGACAATGAATATCACACACACACAAGGGCAAAATAATAAAGCAAAGTGATCTGCAATTTTGACATTTATATCATGATGGATTTTCAAATCTGCAATTTGTACTTACTGCTAACAAATTCTTAATATGCTCTCTGCAGAGTATTTTAACTTGAAAGTGTGTTTTGTGCCCATCTGCATCATAGTATATCCAAAGATCCGCACCAAGATTTTGTTATGCATGTCACATATAGTTTGCATATCAATGTGATCCAATTGTATTATCATATCACCCAACTACAAACCATGCATAACTTCCTCGCACATATGTGAATGCTATCTTTGACTCTCAAGTTGAAGCAGCTCTCTTCAACCTGCAAGTGACTGACTCTTGAGTCAGAATTGTGTGATGGGGATTATTTGCTCCCACTAGAAACTAGCGTGGTGGATAGGAGTGTAGAGAATTGGCATGATTAAGAAAATAAAAATAAAAATGATCAGAATTTGAACAAATATGTCCTAGATGTGCTTGATTTGAGGATGGATGGTTTTTATTATGAGGAGGATATGGCATTATTATTGTCACATTTGTGGAATTCTAAAAATGGCATCCGCTAGAGGGTTTGACGTGTCACATAAAGAAAATAAAGAAGTTGGGTATGAAGTATTCAACAGAATTATGACTATCTTACTACTCAAAATGTGCCAAGTGGGTAACGTAGTGTTTGACCAAATTATGATTATTTTATTACTCAAAATATGCTAGTCCACCAGATTTGACACCTTGATGCCTCAAAGCCTTGATAAAGAACAATTATCTAGAAACAGCTTCAGCTTTGTAGGTGTATACCTTTTAAGTATTAAATACAAGATGTTTTCAGAGGAAGTCATGGGTGATGAATTTCAAGGTACCATACTTAAAATCTGTGAAGATGGGCAAGAGGGTGATGGATTGCAAGACCCGATACTTAAATTCTGGATTATCATTGCTGAACCTAATGAATGTATCCTCCCACAATTGCCATTGTAGCAGGAGAATCTGATACCCAAATCTCCACACAAACTGAACATGATTTTAGCACTGGGAATATCTTTTGTGGATTGTCCTTTTATTGGTGAAGGATCCCAGAGGGGAAATTTGTTCCATTGCCAGGAAGTGGAAGGTTTAATGAGTTGTACTGACAAAGGAAGCAAAGCTTTTCTGGTTTCCTTCCCTTCCAATACCCCTTTTCTGTGCCCACTCTAGTCTTTTTACCTCTCTACCGAGGTAGAAGAAACACCTAGTAGAACTATTGAAATGAGCACTTTGGCAAGAACAATTTTAAGTTTTAGTTTGCATTCTTTTTTAGGGACAAAATACAAGAGTGTTCAGAACCTACTCCATAATGGATCAAAAGGAGCATCTCCCTTATGTGGCGGCAGCACCATTGGACATTAGCTCAGGAGTTAAATTTCATAATATGCTACCTTCTGGCAATTTCAATGTGGTTGGGGATGTTTACTAGTCTTTGATCAAACATAAAGCATGCACTTGAAAAAATCTCCTAAGTGTATTTGGAGGTCACCTTGTATTCACATATATCCTACCTATAGAAAAGAGGAAGGAGATTACACCTACTCTTAAAGAGTGGGAGGGATCTTCATGCATATCCTTAGAAAAGAGGAGGGAGATTACGCGATTACACATTACACCTACTCATTTGAAGAGAGAGAGAGAGATCTTATGCCTATTATAAACATGTGAGAGAATAAGTGTGAGATTCATCCCACTCTGAAGGAGAAGGTGTAAAAACAGCTACCTCCTATGTCAACCGATGGGTCAATTTAGCCATTGGCCATCACATGCATTTCTCATGCAAGGTGCACTCCAAGGGAAGCCATCTTTGGCTCATTAATCCATATTGCTGGATGGTGGACAATGTCTATGTAGCTCCTTCAACCCTTAGCTCTTTTCACTCCCTTTCATTAAATTCCTTCTTACTCCTTACTTTCTCAATCTTTGCTTGTTCTTTTCCACTCCTCTTCCCTTTAGGTCCATTGTTTTCTTCATTCAGTTCAATCTTCTTTGTGCTTTTATTGCTCCCAAGTCCCCGCATTTTCAATTGTCCCTAATTGTTTGCATTTGGCCTTCAACACGTTGTACCCTTTGTTGCTTAATGTTCAAGTTTGATGAGGTAAAGTGTGCGATGGACCCCTCCTTCCACAAACACTTGAGAATGCCCGCGATCGAAGAAGCCACTAGAAATTGGCTCATAGTGAGAATGCAACAAGAGAGCAAGAATGCTCTATTCTTGATCACTTCAAATGATTCTTGCCCAAGTTAGAAGAATAGGCACATTTTTTTTCCTTTTTCTTCCACACACATCTAGTCTACTTTTTAGGGTGAAAGGAAATAAATGAACTTCTAGAAATGTTTATTTTATTACAATGTACCTCATGATCCAATTGAACTAACTTGAAGTGGGATAATGAGAAATAATTTGTTGGAGGAGTTGGGCCACTTTGCTTCTAATGAAATTTTTGACCCCATTTCAATTAGCCCAACTTTATAATAACTCTAGTTTGCAAATTGAAAATATGGTAGTTTGATCAACCCCAAAGAATTTTTTTTGTGGTGTGAACTATTTATTAAGTTAAACATGGGTGTTGATGCATTTGACATGTTAGGATTATTTTACTTGTGATTTTTATTATTGCTAAAATTGTCTTTTTACGAAAACCAACACATATTAATTTCAACAAATTCAATGGTGGGTGAAATTATGTATGGCTCAGTTGCAAACCTTTAAAGGGTTTTCCATCATCATGGGTGTAATGTGCATGCCAAACCCTAAAACGTATGACCAAACCTTATTACAATGCTATTTAGTTGTCCATAGATCCATAAAATTAATTATGCATAAGGATTGGTTCTAGCAATTATGAAAGGCAAATGTGGTTTATTTACAATTTAACTATTTGTCAAGATATTGAGACTTCAACTTTGACAAGTTAACAAATGTTTGTAGATTTTGGAAGAATTTAATGAACTGACACCATGTTTATAAGTTGGATAAATGCATTACTTTTAATTGAATGATGGTTGAAAATAGTTGGAAGTATTGTCCAATATGAAGAAAAAATTGGTAAAGCAGGTTGTGAGATTCAATTTTCACAATTCAACCATTAATTTGTTGAATTTAATGGGTAAATGTGTGTGCGCATGCAAATTAGATAACTTGAGTTGGAATTTCGTAAATGAATGTTGACTATCTTAAGAATGAGGTTGTTGTGATTGAATCAAATCACACTTAGCTTGCATTCTTGTCATTGTTCTAACCTTGTTGAACTCGAGCCAATTACATCCCATAAATTAGGGTTGGATTAACCCCATTGAAAGAGGGTTAAGGGATAAGAACATGGTTGGGAACTTGATCAAGCTATGGGGAATTATGGTCATGTTGTCATGTGATAACTCTTTCACCTTTGTGTTTGTTTCACAGTTTTACTTAAAACCATGAGACCTATGCAACTAGTAGTGATCAATCACCAAAGTTTACCTATTTCTAATAGGGTTTAAGTGAAGACTAAACAGGTGATTTGTAATACAAAATGCACCATGAGAAATTGCCGGTGTTTACCAATGTTTCCAACATCCAAAACGGTAGCACGCAAGTTATTTCCCCACCCATATATGTTAAATACTGAAATGGCAGAAAGTGGAAAAGAACCAATGAATCCAAGCCCGTCAAATTTCTTAACTTGCCTTGTTGGAGAGCCCTGGATCATGTGCATATTGTCAAGTTCAAGCTCAATTTCACCTTATTTTAAGGGTTTTACCAGAAGAAAGAGCAACAGACACATTCACAAAAACCCAAAATGATCAAAATTTCTCCAAGCAGTGGTTTATCCATAAAAAGGTTTCAAGAAGATCAACTTCGATCTTCTCAAAACTATAATAGATGTCAAGCAATACCCATCCTCTCCCAACATAGTTTCTTCAATACCCACAAGCAAAACTAAGCTTTCTCAGGTGAATCCTCGGGAGTGTGGAAACCCTACCTGATAAGCAATACCGGTTTAAGAAAGAGATGCATCAGTAAGAAAAATTGAAGTGCAACCAGACATGAACATTCACTTGAGCTGAGCTTCTTTTGATTGATGCCTTTCTCTCAATAACTCACAATACTGGAATCAAACAACCAAGCTTTCTGCTGCATGATTCTTGACCTTACCTAGTTTTCTCCATCTTGTTTGATGTCTGTTACCCCTAAAACCTCATGAATGCTCAATCTCGAAACTCATCCATAAACTTCCGGTGGAAGGTAGACAGGCGAGAGATAACACCAGGAAGTTTGTCTTCTGAGGGGAGTATAGTGCATCGCACATGCCAAGTTCCAGGTACCTGCCAAAAAAATGTAGCAACATAAACAGATATTAGGAATGGCTTCAATTTCTGACCATCACATCTAGAATCCTCACTTCAAAGAAGTGAAAATTTCCCTGAGGATTATTCAGAGACAAGCAGCTTATCAACTACTACCTGTTCAAGATGGATATGTGAAGACATTGTGTTCCAAAAGGAGTCTTTCATGGGACTCTCAAACTCAGTTATAAGTTATGAGCCTAGTGCCTGTAATTTATTGTTAGACTCCAGCATTTTGAATAGAAGCAGGTTGCAGCTGCATACCTGCCGAAAGCCTGAACCAGGTACCATGACAATTCCAGTAGCTTCAAGGAGCCTCTGAGTGTAAAAGAGGTCAGGAGCCACCTTTGCCACTGCTGCCACCTTCAACACTTTCTCAGGAAACCTTAAGCGGGGGAACACATACATAGCACCTTCTGCTTTGTTACAAGTCACACCTTCCAGCTTGTTCATTCCTTCTGTAAGAACCTGAACACCAGACACTCAACCAAGTGACTATGCTAGAATGCACCAGTGACCATGTAGTTAACAAATTGTCAAGTTTCATATGTCTTTTGTGTTGAGCAGCCTGACCAGACAACAGTTAGGATCTAAGAATACAGACAATCCGATGGCCCTCAACTTTTCTTTAGTGATCTCCATGGCCATGATCTATTGCATTTGAGAAGCAAAACAGGTTATGGGACTGAAGTTCAAGGTTGAAGGTAGATGTTATCACACACATGCCTAACATGTGTAGAGAAGAAGAAAACTTACTTTTGCACGCCTTGCAAGAGAGGACAAGATACCATCCCGTTCTTTTATGAAATTTTCATATGATTCTTCACCAGCCTGCACACATTGAGCTCAGGTAATACTTCACTACATAGCTTACTATGAGAGAATAACAATGAGGCAGTCTGATGATGACCATAACATCTCTATGACAACAAATATAACCTAAAACACATGTGAAATGGCTGCTTGTCAAAAACAGAAAATGCATGGGCCTACAACTTCAGTCTGCACCAGAGCAATTTCTCTTATGCAGAGATGAGGGGCATTTGGCTCGGTCACCTGCACTGGTATAGACACTTGAGCTTCAAATGTGTCCTGGAATCTGTGTACAAAGACATCCCATCCTGATAAAGAAATCCTCAAATAAGTAGTTTGAAATGTGAGAGAGGCAACTGTTACCTTAGGTGGTTTCATGACAAGGCTCATGAGAATTTGTCCAGACACATTGGAGCACAGATTTACTGATGCAAGCTTAAGCATCTGCTCCCGCACTTCTTTGCTAAACCCTGTCACTTCCATATAGCCTCCCCGTCGTCCACACTCCCCATAATAGCCTGAATTCAGCACGAGTAACACCAATGGTACAAATTAGCACACATCCCACAAGCCCAATTTAAATAATCAATTCACATAATGCAGAAAGCTAGCACACAAAGTCAGACACTACTCGACTTTCTTTAGTGGAACATGGGACAAAAGAAGTTGAAAAGAGCTTAATAACCTTTGGAAATTGAGTGGTATGAGATAAGAGCAAGGTCCTTCTCCCCAATACCCATAGCCCGTGCCACCTTTTTAAAAGAGTGAAACTTTTTCCCCGTCTCATAAATGTTCTCTTGATAGACCTGCAAATGTAGAACCCTCAGCATCAGTCCCTGACATCACCAGCTTGAATACCAAAGATCAATGTCAAAAGTGAACCAATTTGCATGTAGTGGCAATGTTGTGGATTTTGATGTACAGATGCAGTTGTCTTTGTGACAGAGAACAAAATGCTCCCATAATTGAAACTCTTGTGTTGTGAGTGGTAAAGAACATAACTCTCCAGTTCTCATGGGAGTAAACAAACCTCATCAGCCAACAGTATAAGCCCTTCATCCCGAACAAACTGCAGTACATGTCGCTGATTCTCCTCTGACAATACCTGCATTTCACAATGAAACTTAGTCCCATGGAACTTAGAAAATGCAAGATCTAAGTTTCATCCATCACATCCAGAAGATATAACTTCAATATGCAAAACAACATTCAATAACTCTTCACAAGTACCAAGAAGTCTCCACACTCCCAATTGAAGGTACCCAGAATTAGGTCAAAAACAATTTCTGTCACAAGTCAGCAATGGGAAGATTCAGCTGTGACACTGGCTGATCAACCTAGACCAAAGGAGGGAAAACACACGGACCAAAAAAAAAAAAAAAAAAAAAAAGAGGAGGGCACATGAGGAAGAAACAGAAAATCGCAGAGACAGGGAGAAGACCAACGAGCACCAATCAGGATTTAAAAAGCTCCCCACTACAATATTATCCCAAACCATTAGGACAACTCAGAATGTGAAATTCCATTTGGAAAACTCCCTTTTCTGAGCAAAGGTTTGCTCCTCTTTTAAGAACATCTTCAGAGGGTAGCCTTTAATCTTTTGGAAGACAATGAGACTGATCTGACAAATGGAGAAAATTATGGAACTATATCATCTCAAGAACCTGTAGAACTCAGTAATTGATAATGCCCAAGTTAGCAACAATAGAAACATTGGAATGAATGTGAGGCATACAGCTCATATCAATACCTGCATACTCTGGTTGATTATGTTTATCAAGAAAAACCTTTAGAACTTTGGGTTATGCCCAAATCCAAACAAGTTAATAAGAGAAGCAATCCAAATTACAATTTAACTCACAGGACGTTTTAGGGTATATGCTGCCAGCAAATGCACAATAACAGTGTAACCCAATATGAGCTGCCACATTGCAATCCTTAATGTTGTTACATGAGTAGCCCCTCTTCACCCACCATGTCTTATGACCTGGTATCATTAGGAAACTGACAAAGGACCACTGCATTCACAAATATAGTACAAAGTGGAGAGCATTAGCACCTGGCCTGTAGGGTTGCCAGGATTGATAACAACCAGAGCACGCACATTAACGCCTGTACTGCGTGCTGTGTGAAGCTGCTGCTTCAGCTCTGAAATTTCAAGACCCCATTGCGATTCCTCATCCAGGTAATATGGCACCTGATTCATCGTTTCACATCATAATCAGGACCCTTGAACTTAAGTCTGAAGATGAGATAGGTGAACCTCAGCCAAATGGAAGGTGTAAACAAGATAGTATCACAGGCCATATATGCACTGATTTCAACCATGTTGAAAGAAACCTCACAACAGCACCAACCATTCACTTTATATGTTCACAAGTTTATTCTTTCAGCATGAGAAGTTCCAATGCCAGGGAGAAGGGTGTCAGACAAATTCTAGCCTCTTAATTTCGACAGACAGAATTTAGTTGTACATACCAGTGTGCCCCCATGTAGTGCAATGGAGGCTGAATATAAGGGATACTGTGGAATGGGACATAAAATTCCATCCTTCTCTGACCTCAAAAGCAATTGCATTACCATGTGCACCTACACAACATGAGAAGTGTTATAACTCTGTTTGAGGCAAACCAACTTGCCAACAATTCTGTGGATAAGACCACAACCATGTAGTTTCTCCTTGACACCAAATCACTATGCATGTATGTGTTAGAGGAAGACAAGATACCAATGAAGAGGATAGCATCACTCACACCTCACAAGGATCAGTCAGATAAGTTTACCCCTGGACTGGCTCCATCAGTCATAAAAATGTCATCAGGACTGGCAGGGAAGCCATCACGAGCACTAATACCAGCTGCAACATCCTCACGACATGCTTTGACTCCCTACAAAACCAAAAACCAGGTCAGGGCTTATAATACTTCAACAAAGTACAAAATCTCCTGTAATGATCCTCCTGGTCACCAAGTATATGGAAGTGGTACAAACTGTCCCTTTTGGCCAATTACTTAGAAACTCAGGAATGATTCTCACAGTTTGGGATTTCTGGACAAAGACTACTGTGGGGTGTAGTGACCCCAATACAAACTGTCACTTACTCTGTGTTCACTCTTGGAGGCAGTCTCAAGCATGTCTGTCTCAACAGCTATAGGGCAAATACTTTCAATACTTTAGCTAAGCATGTCTTGGTAAATTGAAAATTTTACCTGACTGTCACTGTAAGCACCAGTGGATCGTCCAGTAAGAGAATCAATGATTCGATGAGCTCTTCTGATTGCATCCGCACTGTTGCAAAACATCAACTCTCAGTAAACACACCCACATATCATGCAAACATTGGTTGCAAGCACCAGCGCCTTTCACTATGAAGAGGCAAGTACTGGAAAAAACAGCTTTAGAGCAAAAAGCTCTGAGTTAGCCTTAAGAACAGTAGCTCCCTCATAACCCATTTGTACACTACTCCAACCAAGGAAGTAATATTTACACGAGGAGTTGGGTTTGAAGAACAAAGGGAAGAACCTGAATAGCTCATGTACTTGTGGCTTGCCCAGAAGAGCAGGATGATCACAAAGTGAAACAACCTGCACAGTGGCATCAAACTGTGAGTGTCAACTCAACATATGCAAAGTTAATATGGGCTCTCAACAGATATGGCATTCTTCTTCAGGGGAAGACATGTATACATCAGGATCGTAGAGCATTGAGTAATAACAACATCAGTCCCCAGGTGGGTTCCAGATGGCCAGATTGTCTATTACTGATAAAACTGTTTAATGATCAAATAGCACATGGTTGTCTCTAAATGTCCTATCATGCAAGGGCATCTGATCAAATATCTGTGGTAGGGCTCATAGCAACTTTAGAAGGGCTTGAACATTCAAACATTCAAACCCTGCTAGTCAACACTGCTCTTATTCAGGCAACTTGGTGAGAGTTAATTTAAAGCATGGACTAATGGAGTTCTAAGTCCTTTTACACTGCATGTAGTCATGATCAATTCTTATATGCTGGACAATGAAAGAGGACACAAAACCAAAGAGATGGACATTTTACCTCACGAAAATATGTGATTGGTTGTTGATTCAGACCTTGAGGGTTTCCAATATTGCATTGCACAATCTGCAAGTCCAAAGTCAGACTGTTGCTCAAGTATTCCATGACTAACAGGATAGTTCTCTTTGGTCTTCTCCCACCTCTGTTCTACCCCTTTCTGCTGTTCTGCCTTTTCCTCACTAGTTCATTAAATGCCCAATAGCCCACTGTGATTCACAAAATACCTAAGCAAGATCCTCCAGAAGACTGGAAAAGTGTGTTCACAGTTACAGATAGGGACATCAGACCATGACTCTCAGGAAATAGCCACAATGTTTTCTCAGACTAATTTGTGTACCACATGCCAAGGGGCCACAACCTTCAACATGCAAACCTACAATAATGATATATTCCGCATGAGTGCATGACAGCCAACACTAGAATGATAGCTCAGACATAATATAGAGAGCAACTAACCTCATCAAATGGAAGGGACCCTGGATCTGCAATCAACTGCTGTTGAAGAACCTGCATAAAGACCCACAACATTATTCTATAAATGCTTCAGGATTTTCATGGCATTTTTACAAGGGCCTATTGGTTCATATGAAGAAATGTACGAAACTAACAGCAACTAGCCCATGCAAATTTTCAGTGAGCTCTGATAGGGTGGCATTCATCATCCTCCTTGATTCAATTTCAGACATGGGTATGGAAATCTGAGAATGACAACAACCCAGCAACAAACACCCATCAGGTGTAAACTGCCCAGTTGTAAGCTAGGTAGCTCTCATGCTGAATGTAGAAAAAGGAAAATTTACTAGTTTCTACTATAGAGGAGGAGAAGAAGATGAACCTGAGCACGAATTGCAATTGCACCTCGAACTGCATATTCACACTTGATCACCTGTCAAGTCAATCCCACAAAATGTTTTGGAAAAATGGTAACAGGGATGCTGGAGCACCCACAGCTCTGATTTCAACCTGGAGAAGGATAAAGGATCTGTTTTGGAGTTGCAATTGTGGAAGAAGATTTATCAATTGCTGTATCTAGCTCATTATTCAAAACAAGTAAATATTGTTGCACTGATGTGAAAAACACTACATGTGTTGCCAGAAGTCAGAAACTCTGTCTACTGCGTGGAAAAAACCACTATGATTTACCCAAGCAAAACAAGATGAGAAGTAGACTCTCTCTGTCTCTGTCTCAAGAACAGTAGATTGTTCATATCACAACCACTCCCAAGGTCTTCATGCATCCTGAGCTAGCTCCTTGCCCCTACTTTTCATGCAATAAAAGGCCCATCCATGACCATTCCTGGCACTCCTTTATGATCACAAGAAAGGGAATTGAGCTTGCAGATCATGATCCTACAGACTGGCCGGAAAGAATGCGGCCACACAGGAGCAACAGGGTTAAGCTCGGCTGCTAATGTCGCCAGGCTTTCAAACTTGCAAGAAGGCATTTCTCTGTCTCTGTCTCTGTCTGTGTGCCTCTGCGTCTCTGTGTATGTGTGTGTGCACAAGTAATTCAATGAAGTCGTAGTTCTGGCACTCCTTATGATCATCAGAAAGGGAATTAACCTTGCACCTCATGATTGACACAGATCGAAGGAAACAATGCGGCCACACGGAGCAACAAGTTAAGCTCGACTGCTTATGCGCCAGGTTTTCAAACTAAGAAGAAGTCTGTTTCTCTGTCTATGTGTGTGTGTGTGTGTGTGTGTGTCTCTCTCTCTCTCTCTGTACATGTGACTCTCTCGGAGAGCCCGATAACGCACTTGCAGCATTTGAACCAAAAATAGAGCACCAAATTATGAACCGTGAGAGGGGACAGCCTGCTTCAAAGAAAACCATAGAGTGTACAACAACTTTCTAAAAAAACCATCGAGTTTCTTTCACCAGACACCAAATAAAACACTTCTACAATTTCACAAGATCCACGCACAGCACACGCGCACACACAGAGATCTCCACGAATTGACGAACTTGAAACAACAAGAGAGCAGAGTCGTTGACGAACTTGAAACAAGAAACAGAGCAGAGAGTAAGAAAGAAAAGAAAGCGAAAAAAAAGGGGGGAAAGGACCAAAAACAAAAAAACAAAAACAAAAACAAAAGAAGAAAAATTAAAAACATACCTTAGGATTGATGGACTCCACAGTGAGAGGAGGAGGCCGAGGCGTAGGAGTCAAGCTGGACAGCCACTGTGATGCAGCAGCCTGATCCGAAACATAGTCATAGCCAACATCTTGCTGCCGTGCTACCGCCATCAAAACTCTCCTCCCTCCCTCTATTCCCTTTTGTCTCTTGGCTCTTGGCTCTTAGTCTATTTGATTCTGTAGAGCGATCTTGCGCCTCTCTCGTCGTCTCTTATCTTGTTGGCTCTTTGTAGAGACCGCTGGATTTGATGTGCGTGATGATTTCTTGGCGTGATCAACGCACTTCAATAATTCCGGAAGGAAAAAATAGAAATACAAACGCCACAAAACAAAACAAAACCAAAAAAAAACACACACACACACACACACACACACACACCTGACTGAAAATTAGGAGAGCAAGCGATGCTTCAGAAGCAAATGAGACGATGGACTGATTCTTGCTTGATACCGGAAGAATGTCCGTGTGTGTATGCACGCAACAAACGCAACAAACGCAAAGTGAGAACGAGCGAAAGAGCCGGAATGTATATATGTATGTATGTATGTATTCATGTACGCACAAGAGCAAGCATGAACGAACTGGTATGTATGCATTTATGTACGTATTAGTGTATGTCTTTATGTATGCACAAGATGAGCAAGTACTAACGAACTGGTGGGTATGTATGTACATATGTATGTATATATGTGTGTATATATTTGTATGTATTTTTGTTTGTATGTATGTATGTATGTATTTATGTTGTTTCGTGCTGACTTTCGGATGTACAGCTGATCTGGATGCGCCGCCCTTTTCACGTTTTAGTAAGTAGTGTTTGAAGTTTGGATAGGCATATGGGGTGTCTGTCATGTGTCATCTGACATCAAGGGTTTTCTTTTTTTTAATTTTTTTTTTTTTTTTTTTTCCTTCTAGCTTATCTGTCTGTCTGTGTGCCTATATTTGCAACCCTAAGCCACTGCACTTGGGTGACTGGACTAGGGTTTTTTTAATGCCGTTTTCTTCTTTGGTTTGTTGGCCTTGCCTTGGCTTGCTTTACCAAGGCAAGAAGGATATTATTGTGTTTCCGAGTTATCATAGAGTTTTACACTAGCTTAATGGATTTTGGCCCCTAGTTTTAACAGAGTTTTCTGTAATGTCAGAAAAAACACGGCACCAGTGCCCCTGAGTTTGGTCCCAAATCCGGGTGAGATTCAAAAAAGAACCTGCAACAAAGTACCTTAAGCAGCCTTCAAGTGTGTGTGTGGGGGGGGGAGGAGTCAATCTCAGAAAATGCACCACTTTTTGTGCCAAACTGGAGTTTCATCCGGTTTTGTTGACCCCGTCTTTTCCTGTTTTTTCCTGAGCGCCTCCACCTGCTGCTGCTACTGCTGCTGCTACCTATCTTTTCACTGCTCCTACATGTACAACTACTATAATTAGTCTCGAACCTTGTGCATTAAATGCTGAGAGTTTCCAGCATTTCATACCCAGATTTAATCCAACTTCCTTACTTTTGTGGACCTCACTCAAAGAGGGGATAGGGGGGTGAAAAGAGGCCCAAAGACAGGGGTGAAGACAGGATGACTTTAAGGAAAAGGAAAACTCTAGTAGATCTATTTTTATAGGAGGATTTGAGGTTCATTGTTGGTGTTGCAAGCTCCCACTCTAGTCTCACAAGATGCCAAATAGGTCATTTGCCCTTGAGTCTTGACCCACTGCCAAATAGCCTTGGTTATTGGTTCTCTCATTCTACTAGTGTCTACAAGCTATCAACACAAATAGAGTGAATTGTGGATTCAAAGGTAAATAGGAGAAAGGGCATCTACACATGTAACTAATTACAATGCATTGACCTACAAACTAATAAAAATCCAATCAACTAACCAAAGTTGGGCACATAAATTTAAAGAGTTTTAGGGGGTGTAAATTTACTCAATGTTCTTAATGCAATGTTGACATGCATTCTTACACAAACCTTCATTCACATGCTACAAATCATGTTCCTACAACACAACAAGCATATTTTAGCTTTAGATTGTGTTGAAACTTGAGATTAGTTATAGAGTTCTAATATCTTGAAGGATTTTGGTACCAATTTAGGTGCCGGTTCACTGAGGCCTCTTACAAAGGCCGCCCTTGCAAGGCTAGTCTTCAATTAAAGGTGCATTCTCACTTGGTTTTAGAGACTATAGTGTTTGAGTCCCCTTAACACCATGCTAGCCATTTAGGACAAGTTAAACTTAGTTATCATGAAAATTTTAATGTTAAGCTAACATTCACTTAACATAAACTATTGCCCATTTAACATTGGGTTGACACCTAGATTTTCATTTAGCACTAACTTAACATTAAGTGTGAATGCACCATAAAAATAATATAAAAATATGTAATATTACAATTTTTTATTGAATATTACCATCCATGATATGTGCATATTGTACTTCAAATATCATTCACACATTGAATGAAGTTCAAGCCACAATTTTATGCCCAAATCTTTACAACAATAATGCGCACTCTCTTCTTCCCAATGGGGTAGAGCCAAGAAACATGGAGAAAAATGAGATTGGCCTTCCCTAAAGAGGAGTTGACACCCATAACATATTTGTAAAAAGGTTGTATCAAAGGAGAGCATTTTGTACACATATATACATAATTGCCCAAACAAACAAAGTAAAAGTGTATTATTGTGATGTTGTTGAGCCACAATGGATCACTCCCTCACCCTTTCTTCATTTATTAGGGCGATGGAAAGGTGGTCTATAACAATGAGAATGTTAAATCAGCAATGGGTCCTCATTGCAAACATTACAAAAGCATTGCCTGCTTCTTCTTTTTTCTTTGGCTGCCCAATTGCCCAACCAAGATGTGTCTAGTGATGACTAGATGATGACTAGACACATCTTGGTGCTGCCCAGACACAAATTTTGTGTCTTATTATTTTTTGTGTCTTTTAGTCCATTTTTTCCCCTTCTTTAAATCCAATAATGTAACCCAAATGTTTTGAAAACAATATAAATTTTTGCTATTTTAATTTTTTTATGCAAGGAAATTGCCTTAATTTAACTGCACTTTTAAAATTGGAAATATTAAAAGATATGCATATTTATCTAAGGGATTTGAACATTTTGGTCAAATGATGCATGTGCATGAATGTCACTCATGATTTTTATATTTTATTTTTAATTTTTTAATTTATTTTTTAAAACATTTGTGGGGTCATGGCTACTAGCAAGGAAGACATTAAATAAGCAAGGGTTCATTATTGCAAACAACACAAAAGAAGTAGTGCCTGCTTTTTTCCTTGACTGCCCATTTGCCCATCCAAGATGTGTGTGGAGATGCCCGGGCACATTTTGGTGCTGCCCATTATAAACTTTGGGTCCTTTCGACTCTTGTTATGCACATTTTTGTGCCTATACTTGATACCCTAATGTGTCGACAAAACAAAATAATTATTTATTTTCAAAAATTGAATCCATCTTTTTTAATTTTGAAATTATATAATTTTCCCATCATCTACTATAATATTGTGATATGAATAGTGAAATTATTATTCGGAGTTTAGACTATGATAATTATGATGATTTCCTACATGTTGACAATTCGTCTTCATGCTTCAAACATGTGCTTACTCAGAACATGCCATGCCTTTGGATGACCTAATATTCATTTTGGTGGAAGCATGCAAATGGGTGGGTCAACTTGTTTTTTTGTCACTTGGAATTTTATTCATTCATGAGTAAATTTTAAATAGTTTCTCCACCAATTTTCATTTTATTTTTCTTCAATTGAAATACAATTAATTCAAATTCAAAATTCCATTCAATATATTTAAATTCCATTTAAATATTTGAATTCAATTCAAGTTCCATGCAATGTCATTCAATATTTTCATTTGAATGGAACTTAATGTTTTCACAAGCTCAATTCATGTTTTTATCAATTAATTAATAGATTTTCATGGTAATGAGTAGAAGTGCAAAATGCAAATGAATTATGGTTATTTTTAATTAGTACCTATCTATTAATGTATAGAATTTGTTTGCCACATTCTAAACCATGATGTTGTCCATTGTGCTATTTGTACCATTGGAAACCTTGAATGACTAGGGATGTGTTAAAATCATTTTGTAATTTCTAAACCTAAGGTGGGGAAACGTTGAATTAAATTACAATAATTTCATTTTAGATGCAAAATAGTTGGATAGCAAGTTCACATTTGGGCCAACTACATAGGCCAAACTAGTAGTTATAATGCATAACCATCATTACATAATATGATTTTCTATAAGTGGTCGCATTCTCAAAATCAAATAACCAAGAATTCAAGGTTATCATTTATAAACATGAATTTGTGTTAGTAAATTGGGTCCTCACCATACCATGGGTAATTTACTTGGTATGTTAAATTAATGACATCAAATGTATTAAACCCCAACCTACTATCCATGAAATTGTGTATGCATGTCAATTGCAAGGTATTGATTATTAACTAGGGTCAACAATTTGATCTAGCACTAATCAATCTAATAAACATATATTGTTGTTCAATTAATCTTGAAATCAATATGTTGAGGCAACCTTATGACATTATTTTGGACCACTCCTTAAGCCATGGTTCAACTTTTTCCATCTTGCAAAACAAACTATGTATCAAAAAGAGAATTTAATCTACATTTTGAATAACTTATTATTAACAAATAGCTAGATCCATAATTTTTCAACAATCAATATGAATGAAAAAATAATAACACTAAAGGATAATAGATATAGTTTTCATAGCAATTCTTTTCTAATCAAATAAACATGTTATTTGGGATTTAAGACCCTTATAATTGATTACAATTACTTGCAATGTTCTATAACTCTAGGTAAAGGAATTATAACCTTGATAATATGTACATTTGTTTTATCATCATTTTCTTAATAACATGAGCTATCATTGTGCATGTGTTTTAAATTTTCATTTTGCAATATGTCAACCTCCTTCGACAATATGTCCATTGAACCTAAAAAAACCAATTAGTTTGGCCATGAATGCAATGCAATATAAAGCCCCATTATATTTCATTATTTTTAAATGACTTATCAATGAATTTCACATTTGAAAAACATTTTTTGATCAATTTTAATTTTGAGATGTATTTGTGAAACTTTATGACCAATTTTAATTGTAATGTATGAACACAAAGTTCAAAAGACACAACAAGTCTCTTCCTTTTATTTCATCCTTTTTACTTTCATTCTATCGTTACAAAAATTGATTAAATACATCTTATTCTATTTCATTGAGCTAGATCCATACCTCCAAGAAAGGCCATATTTTTACTCCTATACACTTTCAACAATCTACAATACAACAAGTTATTTCATGCAAAAGTTTCAAATGCAACATCAAATGTGCCACTCTCTTTTCATTCCCCATTTTCATAGAAGCATCATGATTATTTCTCGATGATTATTTTCAATTTTAAAATAACAAGTTGACGACATCGACTTTAGTCTCACCAAATGGCATGGCATTTTGAAAACCTTATAATTTAATGCCATCCAAGTTGGTGAATATATTTTTTCCCAAATTTCATGTACAACCATCTTTAATCATCAAACCATGTAAATTACTTATAAAACCTATCCACAGCCATGTCTCTTTACAATCATCAAAATAATAGTAATTAATCCATTAATACTATAATTTCAACTATAGATTTATTTTAATTTATTTTAATTTATTTTTAGATATTATAATTACATGCATACAAAATGGTTTTTTTTTTTTAAACTAATCCATGAATTCAAAAATCTAACCCCTATCATCATAAGGACTTATTCCCATGGTGATGCCAAATGTTGAATCTCCTTGGAGGTCCTTTGCACAACTCTAGTCTACCTTATAATCTATTTTATTCACAAAATTTGTTAATTGTCCTTTTTGCCAACCACATAACTAACTATATTAATTGTCATATGATTAATTATTATCATAATCAATGCATCACTTTAAGATCAATAAATAATTTGAATAGTAAATGTCATAAAAATTGACCAAGGTTATATGTTGCAGGCTTATTTCATGCCTAGTTGACACCTTATTTGTTTCTACATGTTCTTTTTTATGTTGTTTGCAAAGCTCAAAAAAATCATGACCAAGCACATAGAACGCAAGAGACCACACTCACCCAAAACAATAAAACAATTACAAGGAGATACACACACACACACACACAAAAACAAAAAACCACACTATGGGGAGGTTGGGTTCCTCATAGTGCACACAATAAACTTCACACAATAAACTTTGCTAACAAAATTTTAATTCATAAGCTCTATTATAATTTTATCTATTATTTTAATTTCCCAAATTTTCAGCCCTACATGAAAAGCAATATTTTTTAAAAACTCACTACCACACAAAAAAGACATGCCTCCATTAGGTTTGACACACCATAAAAATTGCAAAATGCTTGCACATTTAATCAACATGAGGTATTTCTCACACTTGACTACAACAAAATAACAAATGATATCAAAATTTCCACCCCCACCCCAAAAAGAAAACCAAAAATTGCCCCACCAAACCCCATTCACCATCTCTCTTTCCTCCCCTTCCCCCCACCTCACTTCACTGCCATGATCTCAAACCAAAATTTGACTCAAATTTTAACATGGAAAATAACTTATAGAAAAAAAAACACACAACAAAATCAAAACTAGATGTGTGTTTATTATCCTTTGGTTGGCCCATACGAGAGAAAAGAAAATATTTTTCATTATTGTAATTATAAAACCACTAGTTCATTGAGCTTATGTGCAACATCTAAGAAATTGTGCAAAGGTCGATGAAAGAAGAGTATGAAAGGCAAGAAAGCCAAAGACTAAAGAAGAGAGACTTTAAAAAGGAGGCAAAAGTGGGAGAAGTGGCTCCAATGCACACACAAAAAATCTTGCATGGAAAAGATACATTTGATGTGTTGTTGAGTCAAATTTTATTTCCATCTTCCATCATTTGCTATTTCTCTTTTCATGTGTAAAAGCTTTTGAACTCATTTGATGGGTTTTTATGTTGGCTTTTGCTTTTAACTTCCATTCCTCACTTCTACTTTCTCTTTCAATGTGGGAACTATCAAGCTCAATTGCAACTAGCAACTAAATTGTTTCACCCCAAGTTTGGCTACAAATCAATTTTGAGGCTTGTTGAACTACTAAGTAAAATTTTGATGTTGTGTTTGCAATCTTAAAGCCCATGTATGTGACTAACATAGGCTTCCAACACCATGTTTCAAAAGCTTTATGATAACCCTATTATTGCAAATGAGCTCGATAGTTGAACCATTGTTGATTACAAAAACACCAAGAACAAAGTTGTTTGAACTATTATTTATAATTGCAATAATGGCCCACACGTGCTTTTATCAAATTATTCAATTTTTCATGTTTCAAATGAAATAATTTTTTATAAAACATTGGAACCCCTTATTCATATTTTCCCATGTGAATATGAAAATGAGTTTGAACACAATATTGTGGTACCTAGGCACCTTCCACGCTATTTATATTATTTATAAAATGTTGAAATGTTAAATAATAAAATCTATTCAAATTTAAAATAATTACAAAGGAAAATAAAGTGTAATTGCAAAAAAAATTACATCGAACCTTTTTAATTAATTATTTGACAAAAATATGTCAAAGTTGCTCTTATACCATGGTAATCACAACTTTTGTGTTTATAGCACTTTGAATTTTTGTATGGGGCTAAAAATGAAGGTGAAGTTCAAGATTTGAACTAATGTGTGCCATGATAAAAATATAGAGGATTCCCAAACATCTAAAAGCCCATGTAATGGGCATTTTGTAATATGATATGCAAGCATTACATTTTTCAAAATGTCCATTAGCATTTTTAAAAAAACTTTCCATGATACTCGGTATCATAGAAGAAAATAAAAGTGTGAATTTTTTTACATGTGTAAAAGCCCTTGGGACATGCTTTACAAAAATTGGGGCCCACAATTGATTCCACCTTGTTTACCCCACATAAAAACTTGTGATAGTTTTGAAAGGAAATATGAATCAAAATTATATAATCAATTACATGGAAAAAAAAAATTTAATATCAAGTTGCAAAAGAGTAAATTGAATTTCACAACTAACATTTTCATTTCAAGAAATTTAAGAAATTTGAAACTAAAATAGTTGGTATTTTCATGAATTATTAGTAGTGATATGCCAATGGTTTTTTATTGGTATGAAATGGTGGTAAAATACTTCGAATAAAAACAAGTATAATTGTTATGGGGTAATTTAAATAGTCCAATTTATGAAATAAATAGAATAACTTAAGGGTGGTAAGCATAAACTAAATAAATATTGATTTAAAATATTAAATAGGATATATATATATACATGAGTTCTAAGTTATATTATAGAGAGAAGCCGCCACTTCTTAAGGAAGGGAGCCTTTAAGCACAATTTGTAAGGAGTTGTCATTTTTATAAAAGGTAAAAGGATACTTTTTCAAATTAGGTGCTTAGGGATTTATTTTATATGTTTATGATGATAAGTAAAGTGCACCATGGAAGTGTTATAATAACTAAGGAACAATATGTAAGAATGTTTGTATAAAACTTTTTGGTTTTGTCATGTGGTGATCAATGAATTATTTATTGGTGGTAAAAATTTGCAGAATTTTAACCTCAAAAACCAAAACAAAAATTCACAAAATCATTCTTTTTTTCAAATAAATTTTACCAAATCTTTGAGGAATTGTTTTCATTTTTAAAAAAAAATTGGCACATTTTAACATTTTTTTGGGTTTGTTTTAAGGTCTTTTTTTTTTCCTTTTTTTTACATTTGGACCCTCTTTTTACAAAAATATCACCAATTAATGCTAAATCTTTTGTGGGATCGTTGCTAATGATGTTACATCACAAATTTCTTTTATAAAAACATTGGGGGTAATGTGTGGATTTATGTAAACTAATATAAGGGTTTCATGATTATGATTATTTGGTATCTATACACAAAGACAAGTGTTTGTTTGGTTATTTAAATGCGTTACCATATTGTAATTTTCCCAATTTGTCAAGTCCATTGCTATGTGGCCATTAAAAAATCCTTGACAAGAGATTTTTTTTTTTGAATTGATGATTTTTTTTTTTTGAAAATTAATTTAAATTTAAAAATAGTTTATTCACAATTGAGTTCCATAAGAACTTTGAAATTGAGCCCAGTTTGATGTAACTAATTATTGTTATGGGTGTTATAACTTGTTTAATATATTTAAGCCAATGGCACATGGGCCCATGTACTAGTTCTATATTCATAGGATAGAGTCCAAATTTGTTTACAAGTAATAGAAGATCCAACTAAAAACTTGCATCATATCCTATCACAACTTATTAAACCCATTATTTAATAAAACAAAAAAATGTGTATGAAAAAGTTGGGGTTGAATGAGTGATTTAATATTATATCTCTAACTAATGTTGGCGTGAAATGAAATATTTCCCAAAGCTTTGAATGAAATAATAATAATAATAAATGTTATTTGTCAAAAATTTGAAAATTGAATACACAACTTAAAGGAATCGATTTATTGTCCCAAGTAGTACAATACTACTATTGTTTTAGAACACATGGTGCAATTTATGCACTTATTCATGAATTTTGAAATTATGAAATATTCAATTTGGGTTTCCCAAACCTAGTTTTTGAAAGGAATAAACATTTTGACATAAAACCATTGATTGAACTAGTTGTAGGTATGGTATCAACCAAGTTGTAACATGAAGGTACCAAACACAAATGTGATATTATGACCTCTAAAATGTGACATTCCCATTCTTATCAAAGTGATTGATATGAAAACTTTCAATGACGAGTGTTCCCCACAAACTAACAAATGCTTTTGACCACATATGCACCACACCTTGGTTTGTGAAACTTATTGATGGCACGAGAGTTGAAGAACATACCCCTTGAGACCTTCCATCTTGCTTGCATCCAAGCATCCATGTAATGATCATAGTCAATGCAACACTATAGGATAAACAATTCTAGTAAATTTTACCAACATCCAATAGATTACTGTGAATACAAATTCATGTTGAAAATTCTATTGGAATTGGGAAAAAAAAAAACAATATTTGAACATTCTTTAGGTGGAAGCAATTTTGGAACAAACAATTGAACTTATAAAAGAGTTGCAAACAAGGTAGTTCAACAAATTAGGTTTGTTTGGCAATGGAAATATTAATGATGTTCATTATAACAATAATGAAACTTTATTAGGAAAGGAAGAAGCTATAACCACAAGTGTAATTGGGAATGGCATTCAAACCACATGTGGAGATATTGATGAAGTCATTGGGGTATGACCAAACACAAACATGAAACAAGGAGAAAGTACAAATGTCATTGCATGTTGTGTTGAAAACATTCACCAACGTAATGTTCATGGTATTTGTAGCTTGCACCAAGTTGGCATGCAACATGGATTCACCAGGTTGCATGGCAACCGCACATTAAGTTGAATACAACAAATAGGAGTCATTAATGGCCTTGATTGAAGTTACTACCTACATCAACACCATCTCCAACTTCTAGCAAAGAAGATGGCTTGTTGTTGACACATTCACAAATGTGCTAAGGTCCAAACCAATTAAGGTGTGTACCAACCAAGATTATAAGGTAGATATTTTAAAAGATTCATATATTTTGATTCCCATCAATCCTAACGATTAAAAATGTCAAATATTTTTTAAGCATAATAGTTCAAACCATAAATATTTAAACTTATTATTATCATCCACTTTATTTTCACATGAATGGTGAAACAATATGACTATTACAAGAGTATATATGCTGGTGATGTAACCTTATCTTTTGAAACTTAGGATTTCTAGGAAGGACTATTTGAAAAATATTTTTGGAATGAAAATTGTCACCTAGGCTACAAAACAAGATGACACTTCTATTGCTATCATCCCATGTGGTATATAAGTAGTTTAGTGGACAAAACACTTGAGTGCAATGTCTAGTAAATGAAACCAATTAGGCTTATAAAATGCATTTATATGTTAAGCAAGGTATCTTTTAAAATGACAATGATAGCATAACAATTTTATAAACTTTTCACATTAATGTTCTTCATTAGGTCCGTAGTCTATTGGATCTTGGCTTCAAGTATATTCACTAACATATCAAGCTATGAACTGAAAATGGGGCTATTCTAGGAATGAGGATACAATATGAGGCAAGAATCAAGTGTGGCACCTAAATTCTTAAAACAACCCAATTCAAGGTTCTTACATCATTACCCAATAGTAAAATCTCATCAAACATTAAATAATTGTGATTTTTTTGCTTGAAGGAAAGGATAAAACCTTATGCTATCGTTTGTGAAGGCAAAAACATTATCGGAGGTTAAGTGCCACACATAGTAAAAAATGTTACCAATTTTTTATGTTTAAAATGATAACTACAAAATATGCATTTCATTTTATTTCCTTGTGAATCCCAAATCATTGCACTACTATAAGTCATAGAATGGTTTTTTCTAAGGGCATTTTGTGATGACATGTAGCCAAAGTGGTGAACATCCCAAAGATTGTTTTTCCAAATTTGCCCATATACAAGATATGAAAGTCAAAATTTTCAAACATTCTTTTATATGTTTGGTTACTTACTTTGAACCATGTATTGGATAATTAAATAAAATTCCTTAATTTGTCTTCAATTATTTATTTCAAATTTTTATCTTATTGTTCAAATTTTGATATTAAAAAAGATTAAAATTTTATAGTTATTTTTGTTTCACTACCCAAATGTAGATTTCTAAATGGAAACTTTACATGAATTAATCACACACACACACACACATATAGTATCTCTTAAGAACCTAATTAAAACTCCAAAATACTAATGAAATTCATGTTTGAAAGGGGATTACAAATGAAGTTATAATTTAAGATATCATGAAAAGTGATAATGAAAAGATCATCCTTTCCTCAAACTAATAATATTTTTCAATAATTTTTTGTTTTGCTAGTTACTTTATAACTAATTAGGATAATATCTAGTGGTACTTAACATTTAACAATGATTATCCATACGAACTAATAATATACAACATGTGGAACTAGTTAACATTGGCATTTAATTATTTTGAATGGTCAATTAATATTTACAAATGTTTAATTGAATAATTTATTTGGTTAATTATGGGTTATTGAAAAGTCTAAAATTAACAATTATCCATTGGAAGTTGGAAAATTGGGGAGAAACTTTGATTTGGGGGCCACCAAATGATGCAACAATAGATAATAATAATGTTTTATTTCACTAGATGATCCAACAAATAGATGTTAATAAAGTTTTGCCTCAAATCTAATAAAAACCTTGATCGCAACCACTAGGTTAAAAAAAACCTAGGATTAACGATTTAATCATAATTAACTAATGCATGTTTTGATGATTAATATTTTAAATTATTGAATTTAACCAATGGTTAACATTGATAAAAATACCAAATTAATGTTTATGAAATTACAATAATTGTAATTGATTAACACTTACAAAACCATAATACATGGGCTCATTTGGCAACAAGGTGTTTAAAATATATATTTGTTATCATTTGCTTTTGACAAGAACAATTGTAACATTTAAAAATTAGTTTCACTATATTAAATCTTGAAACTAGTGTCTTCAAAAATGTTTTACATAATTTTTAGCATGGCAAGTAGGTTATTTTTTTACTAGTGTTGTTTTAAATATTAAACATAGGTGTTTTTTTTTTCTAAAGAATCACAAGCGCAAGTTTCACAAAGTCCTTATAAAGAGTGGATGAAACAACCAAATTAATGTGGCAAAATATGATTGTTCAATTAAAAAAAACATTTTTTAGATCATGATCTACACATCACCAACAAAATGATTTTAATCCTAATGACCCAAAAAAATGTTGCATTATATTATTATGTGAAAGTTTTATTTAAAAACATCCCCATAAATATGTCATAAATACAAATTTCAAAAGCTTTTAATTAGGAGTCCATTAAGTAGCAAAAGACTAGTACATACACATTGTTGTGTTTTTGCACTCGCTATTCTTTTTATCATCATTTTTTACTTTGGATTTTAACAACTTAATGCATAATAAAACATGCAAAAAAATGTTATTAGAAAACAATTTAACCAAACCACCAACATACCAAATATATTTTTAAAACCAAGATCCTAAAATAATTTTTACTATTTACTAAAATTTATCATACAAATATTCTAAATTCGGGCCATTTTTTCCATGAAATGTTTCTTATATGGGAGGAAATTATTTTTCAAAATCAAAATTTGGCACAAATTTTCCAATAAAGAAGTTCTTATTTAGTTATCCCACGGTTTAATCTAATTTGATAACCCAATGATTTTGTGTACTTTAATTGTTTTTATTTCAATTATGTTCAAATTAATATGTTTTTAATGAACTACAATTCGTACAATAGAATGTCAATGTTCAAGTTCATTTACAATTTACATGTGTTTAACTAAGTAATTTAACACCCAATAGTTATTAGGTTGTTTACCAAAAACATCCATATTTTGAATTACCACCTTGTTTCAATAATAAGGCAATTAATTCATTCCCACATTTGTGAAAACCAATTACATGTAGAAATTTCTATTGGTATATTCTTTTTACCTTTTGGTGTGGAGGCTTGAATTGTTAGAATTAATTAATTAATATTTTACTAAACCTAGCACATGGAATTCATGATGTTGTCTAAGAAGATTTTTTCAAGCTTGTGACAATAGTGGCAATTGAAAGAGAAGTTAGAAATTAATAATAGAATTGAAATTCACCATAAAGATGTGAACCATCTGACCTACCACTAAAAAGATCAACAATGACCCATTATTTCACGATCTACATGGTGTGCATATATATTGTTATTATTCATTATAAGAAAAAAGTTTTCAAGGTGAAAACACATTAAAAGGGGCCATTTTAGGCAAGAAATTGTACGATTTTTTAGTACATTTTGTATTATTTTAGGAGTAGTTTTCTTTGATTTCATCTAGTGTTTCAATAAACATGTAAAATGAATTTTGATATAAAAGCCTTCAACATAATTCTTGTTATCTTTCAAATGAAAGTGATTTTTCAACAAACTTTTTTTTTTTGATGTAGTTAAGTTTGTTGTGAAATCATATGAATGGAACTATTCATATGGAATTGAAATGGTAGAATCAACTCATATCCAATATATGACTATGGACTTCATCAAGTGTTACAATTATTTGAACAATATTTATAATATGTTTGCACTTTGCAATATATTGGTACAAGTATTAATTTTTCACATTTTTTATTTAATCATTTGATATTAACAAAAACTATAATTTCTTTTGAAAATTACATTATTTGGTAGTTGAACTACCTTATTTTGAGTATAATTTAAGAAAACTTCTTTTAATATTGGTTTGGTGGAGGTTGAAAGTCATGTCATAGTTTCAAAAAATATATTTGTGACAACATTTTTTGGCCATTATACGTGTTTTCACCTTTTGAGTAGTAATAAAGTTCATACTTTATGTTTACATGCATTGTATTAGAATTGGTTTAAGAAATCTTCCTCGTTGCACCTTTGAATATATATTTTTTCATAATCTTGACGTACAAGTTATTATCATAATTTAACATATGAGCCAAGAACAAAATATCATTTCAAAATATAATTCTAGCAAGTTAGAAGGACCATCAAACTATATGATTTAGGAAGGTCAAGATCAATATGCTCCTAGTGAAAGAAGTATGGGATGTGTTCACATCCCTTAACCAATTGATAATTGTAAAACCAACATAGTAGCAAAATGTTCAATGCAATTGAAGGAACTAAACCAATTCTTTTGAAAATCCATTGTCGCCTTTGACACATTTTAAAATAGATGTTTGGAGGTCACTTTGAAAGCCATTTCAAGGCACCTCAAAGGCAAATCTATGGATGAGGTCAAAACACACTTAAAGGAGCCAAAAAGGTGTTGGATGTTAAAATCTATCATGGAAAATTGAAGATTTATTTATTTATTCCCTTTTGAAACTATGGTAATTATGGCAAGTTATTCCTTTATAACACAAATGATTGTTAAGAAATTCAAATTAAAAATCCATTTGATTCAATTTTCAGTTTTGGTTTAAGGACTTTTGAAAGTGAATTTTAGTTTCATTAAAAAATGACATTTTTACAAAGGAATTTCAAAGGACTCATATAATAAACCTAAGTTGATGGGAAAAAAAATTAGGTGATAATAAGCTATTAGACACATTTAAAATCATTCATAATTTTTGAAATGTGAAAAAATTTAAACTTTGAAAATTCAAAATGTGTTTCAAATTTTCAAAAGTGTTTTACCACATATATATGGCATATAATGTACACAATTTATTAAAAAAAATTCATTTATAATACATGAAATTTGACCTTAAAACAATGATCCTTTCTTGTTATGATTTGAATTTATCATCAAATTTTCCAAACAAAACATAAAATTTGCACATTTTTACAAATTTCCATTCATTCGAAAATGATTAAGAAAAAAGGTATGATTTATTGGGGAAAGTCCAAACCATTTTTCATAACAAGTTGTAGAAATTTTCATTCAAAATTATAGTCATATGAAAAAGTTATTTTGGGGAAAAAGGACATGTAGTTTTAACATAAAGTAGTGTAGGTGGCTCCTTTGAGTGTGTTTTGACCCAATGATAATCAAAACATTGTGAAAATGCTACCATTGGAATTTGATTTTGGATGGACCTTTTGTAAGTAATTGAAAGTTCTATGGAGGAGGCTACGAGGTTAGGCTCTAGGAAAAGATGAATCAAATCACGAAACCAAAATAGTTGCAAATGACATTTTTAATTCCATAAAACAAGTCACAAAGTGGGGGTTTTCTACTAATGAATGGAATTTCATTTCTTCAACTCACCATAATTTATCAGTAGATATCATAACTTTTCACAATAGTTTTTTGACAAGGAGTACCCAACTTTTGTGGATTCATGATTCATTTTTATTTTTTCATCATTTTTTCATCTTTTATTTAGCATTCATCAACCTTCATCAGGAGAAAATTGGAAATTAACCATTAATTTTAAAACTCCATTTTAGTTGGAATGAACATTTGTGATTGAAATTCCACTCAGTCATTTTGGACAAGTGCCATAAGACAAGTAGTTGTTGAAGATATCACGTTGCAACTATAGTCACATTCATAATCACATAGAATTGTGATTACCAATTAGTTTTTCATCCACTACCATGGATGATTATAGGTGTGTTGTGTTGAAGTTGCAACTAGATATGTAATGACCCATGTGATTACATATACGACTATATTAACGTAGTGGGATGCAGGCACTTGTGTTCGACAATGGGTGATTAATACATAATCACATGAAAATTATATTGACATCTCTAATCATTGAACAGAGATAACAAACAAGTGGTGCACATGCAAAAAATACATGCAACATTTTATTATTGGTTGGAATATATATATATATACATTGGTGCCATGTAGCAAAATGTTTTTTGCTATAAGATAAAAATATACATTTTTTATAATTAATTTTTTTGGTGGTGAAATAGATATGCACACATGGTAGATCATCAGGGTCCAAACATGGTAAATTAGACCAAAAAATGTGTTTGCCTAAAATCCCATTTTAAAATATGACAATTTTGTACAAAAACACAAGAAAGTAGATTGGAAAGTTTTTTATGTTTCATTTTGAAAACATTTATGCCTCCATTGGGTTTATGGTAAGTTGAATATGAATTTTGAAAAAAATCAATATCGTAAAAAAGGTAACAAGCATGTTTGAAATTGATTGGTATTTTTTTTTTCAAACCTACTTATACCATACAAGCTATATATATTTTGATTAAAATGTGAAAAGATGAAAAGTCACAAGTACATTTTAGGACCCCATTAATTTTATTTTTAAAAAAATAATGTTTCATCTACTTACAATCTATTTAAAGGCTATAAAGTAGATTGTGACTATAATTGAATTATCATGAATATACTTTATCCTATTCTAAACATGTGGTCTTCATTTTAAATTTTAACAAATTTGAAGAAAATGTTCATATTAATCTTTGAACTAAATAATATTTTGAAGTTCAATACATCAAAGCCTACTTGATGACTACTTTTCACTTATGTTACAAGGAACATTTATGGTCAAATTTACCATGCTTAGACCCATCATTGTTGGATAAATTAGATTAGAAGTAGATAAATTCAATTAAGTATTGCCACCTAGCATGATCAAGTACATCTTATTGTATTTGATGTAGTTGTAACTACAACTATGGTGGTTGCATGATGTAGTAGTGAGTGTGATTACAATAGTTGCATAATTTAGTCATAAGTGGATCTACAATAATTACATGCATACTTATTTGTGCCATTATGCATTCAACTATACCAATTGTAATGTAGTTGCTTAGGAGGGTCGTAATGCAATTGCAATAATTGAAAGGTACTTACATAGGAAGTTGTTGGTGTCCACACTAGTTGTAGAGTTCCATTTGCATGTTAATTTCAAATCAAAATAAACATCAAATGATTGAAACATACAATGGAACAAGGAGATTTGAACAACATTAAAAGACTCCAAGAACTTTAGATTATGAAGCATTTCCACACAAGTTTCATATTGCTCGTGGCACCATTATTAACTACAATAGTTGAAAAGCACAAATATTTAATTGGCCTTTTGCATCATTGCACTTTCCGGCCATAATGTGAATTGGCTTTGAATTTGCTTCAATAACAATTAACTGGCTCATCCTTATAATTCATGAAAAACAAAAACACATCTAGAAACATCAATCCATGCACCTCCACCTCGTACAACCCATCTACAATATATGCCCCATGAACTAAATCCCCTATAACTCCATATAGTATTACACTTGTAAAAAAAAAACCGATTCCATCAACTTTTGATTTATCCAACAAGAAAACCATTTGACCTATGGCAAATTACATAAACATGTTACAAGGTCATGAGATGCAATACTACTAGAGGTATGTTTTCTAACATAATAACAAATTAAAATTTGATCATTTGAACATCACATGATCAAATATAGTTTCTATTTAAAATCAATTCACCTTATGCGTGGTTGAAACCTTTTTTTGAAGAAAAGTTTTAATTGAATAATTATCACTTTTCATGGAAATATGCATATGTGGGAAAAAAATATAGATTGAAAAAAAAAAAAAAGAATTGTACACAATTTTAACATTAGTGGTGAATAAGGGGACTAATAGGATAATTTGTAGTCATAAATAAAAGAATACATCAAACAAATGGATGGGACAATATTATTCGAAATGAAATAACTATTAATGCAGAAAAAGATTAAACCGTTGAAAAAATCAAAAAATAAATATAAAAAAATCAACTACCAACATATATTGATAATCGATAAATAGACGATTTATATGAAAAGTTTTAACAAAAATGAAATAATTAAATGATGAAAAAAAAACTATTTCTGATGCCATTTTGCACTAAAAAACAAAACAATCGTCAAAACCTTTGCATATTTTCCTAACATGAAATTTAGGGATAGGGAAACATATCACAACATTATATGAAACAAATCACAATCACTAACCCTCTTAAACCACAAATTATGAATTAACACATTAAAAAAATCAATATTTAATATTAATGACACAACAATACATTTTGCACTTACAATCCCATGAAACAAAATTTGGAATGAATTTGATATGTTAAATGATTAAAGATGTGTCACTTTAATATAAACATACAATCAACTCCAATTACTTTAATAAAGAATAGGATGTTAATTTTCATCAAATGTAAATTAGGTATACTAAAACAAATTCATATTGAATTCATGGATGACATTAATGTTAGAATGAAAAGTGACTTTTATCAAGTTGATTTAGTTTGTGATTTGTGAAATTTTTAAACCAAAGACTAATAAAATGCATACTTAAATAAACACAATTTTGGGTTGAAAATGTAAAATGTTAAGAATTAAAACAAGTTATCCAACAAGATGATACAAATTTCATTAAAATTTTGAGTTGACTTTAAACAACTACACACACTTCAAGACATATATTTTATTAATCCAATTTGTTTGAAAATACAACCAATAACAACATCTATTGCATTTATTTTACACAAATGCTAAAACAACCATTCATAACATTTGAAAAAAAGGCTAGGTGCAAGATTTAGAATTTTTTTTGAAACATGCCCTTTGCACTTCAATTATCAATTCTTGCTAATCAAATAGTAGGACTCCACTACAAACTATTACTTTAAAAATATATGTCAATTGAAGTGTGTTCATGTAATTACCCTACACCAAATGGTCTTGTAAATGGTGCAAACACAACTTTTGAATATAATGTAAGGACTAGTTCCAAATCATTAATATGAATAAATTTTCATAACCCTCAAATTGGAATTAACATAAGAATAGAATTTAATCCACACATATATAACAATTTCTTAATATCAACAAAAATTGGATGCCAATTGAACAAAAAATTGTTGAAATACAAATAGGTAAGAACCTTTTTCACATAATTAAAATAGTCCAATTTCCTATAAAATTAGCCACGTGACATACTATACATTATACACAAGGTTTAACACTTGTACATGTAGTGTTTGACCATGTAGACATAATAAAACATGGATTCTATTGTTGAATAATAAATATTTTGACTCAAAGCCAAATTTCAATATGAACTAACAATCCATTCTTTTCAACATTATTGTGAATAATTCACAATAATATAATCCCCTGATATTCATTCTTTAAATTTTCATTTTCAAAACATTATTGTATATTCACATTTATTAGCATACAAGAATTATGTATATATAGACAACTTTTACAATGCATTCAACATCTTGTTATGATGTTATAATGAATACAAGACAATGATACTTTATAATACAATGGTGCCTAACTTATCACAAACAAATTCCATAATAAATTCATGTGTTGAATTTGTTATCACGCTTTAACAAAAATACTTGTGAATCATTATATCTCATTGCAACCTATAAATTGCCCAGAATGCAAATAATTTATTTTTGTTCTATTTTAGAAACCAACATTGAAAAACGTTTATAGATTTCCAACAATGATAATTAAAAACTCTAATGTTATACTAACACAAACATCCCAATCCATAACACTTCAAAATATTGTGAATAAACACAAATTCAAACCCTTTTTTTTAATAGAACATACAACTATTAATGGCACACAAATAAACCATATATGAACAAATGCACCTACATGAAAACGTCATTCAAAGTCAAGAAAACCAAGACAAGCTTATTGGACTAACCATATAACTATATATCTAGCATTAATCAAATGATCATATTACATACCTCAATTTTACATTACCTTGTAATTAAAAGGCAACAATACAATACATTTAGTACTACATTCGTTTACTTATTATAAATGGGCAAAGCCACCGTGTCTAGGACACCTTGTTCATTTGTGCAAGGCCTTACACACCATAGTAGCTTGGCAACTTCGACACATGTTTGTTGAATAATTAATCAATTTTGAAATTTTCACTTTGACAAATACAATAGTCTTGAAGATTCAATATTTTCCTTCACAAAAATAAATTTAAAAAAATAAAATAAAAAATATATATAATTATAAATTTCAACATTTATTTTGGGGTTCCCATGTTTGCACTAGTCGTTCCCCTGCTCCCAGTTCCCAATGTTGTTCACATATTCCTCGAGTCTCATTGTTTTAGCCCCCCCAAGTCTAGTTCCCTCGCCTTGATTGCCATTCTCTTCATGACCATGAATTGTGTTCAAATGGGCAAAAAAATGTCACAATGAACATCACTTGGTTCAATGAAACTAATATAGCCAGTGCCATTGGTGCAAGTGTGAACACATTGAGTGCTCAACTGATTTTTTCCTTCCAAACCTAATTTTTGCAATTTGTTTGAATTTCCCGCATCAAAATTCACTCAAAAATCAATATCTTTCACATCTTAGCTCTGAAAATTGTGAAATAAACTCTATTAAATGTGACTCACTGAGGGCTTTCCAATACAGTTTTCAGTTTTGATTTTATTCGATCACTGTTGAGAAAATGGTTCAATAAACAAATAGCTTCCACATCAGAGCTCCAAACGGTCTCAAACCAAGTTGATGCACCCCTACTCATTGAGAGTTTTCCAACGATAACAAGAGCGTGGCATGAAGCACCATGGTTTGGGAGATCTTATGCAATAAACGAAACAAAACAAGAGGTGTCTCACACCCTCGTCTTGCCATTTACATCACAAAAAGTATCTCAAAGCAAATGAGGAATCATGGAAACTCAAATATTTCACCATGCAAAAATATAGTCTTCAAAATGTCCTCTACAAGAAACCAAAATGCTTCAAGATAACTAATCTCAAGTTTCAACACAAGCCAAAATATCATCTTTCAGACATCCTCATATAGAAATAGACCTAATAACCTAGGGGCCTATAAAAATCCCTTAAGTTACTATACTCTATAATGAATCTAAACACAATATCCTTTCCTTGGTAGTAGGCAAGGCCAACAAAACAAGCTAACCTTTGCTTCATAGATACATATGTTTTAAGGTGCCCACATGAGGTGAAATCAAGGGGCACTTATTTTTGGAACACCCAAGATTTTGAGGAGCGATATCTAGCATAAAGACCCATGAGATTTATATTTATTTATTTATTTATTTATTTATTTTTTCCATTTTTTCCATTATATTTTTCTCAACATGTATCATGGGAAAAACAAACAAAAAAAATGGGTCGACAAATTTGAAAAATGAAATGCCCATGAGAAGGGGTAGGCAATTGTGTTTTTCCTCTTCATTTTCCAATTGAGTTTGGCTCCATTTCTTCACATTTTCGTAAATCCCGTGTGGACAATGGAACTCCAATTGCTATGGCAAAGATGATGCGACTAAATTCCTTTCCTTTTTTTGTTTTCATTTTTGTTTTTGTCTTTTGGTTTGGTTGTCTTTTCAATAATTAATTAATTTTGAAATTTTAAATTTCAACAAATAACATCTATTTATGAAGGTAGGTTATTTATTGCAACATTTCTGAAAATAAATAATATAATTAGTGTTGAAGTTACCAAGGTAGTAAGTAGGGTAGTAAGTAGCCTAGGCAACATAAATAAAATAAAATGTAAGATTTTTTTCCTTTTTAGTGAATTTGGAGGTTTGCTTACCGAGTGTAAAATCTCCTGGGGCCTTTCCGAAAAATGAAACACCCACTCGGGTGTTCGTCATTCTATTTCCTGAAATGCCCTGTATCAATTTTTTTTTGGCTTCGTAACACCCTTTAGAGAGTGGGAGTTCCGGACATAAGCACTGCCGGGCCTCACCTCAGGAGCTTAATTCTGTAACACAAAACATCTCCGGCGCACAACTTACTTATGTAATAACTAGTGGGTGCCCGTGGCCGAAGGCCACTCTGAAGCCCCTGTGTGAAATCCAGGTCCCAAGTCTTGAAAACCATGTCCTGAAAATCATATCCTAAAATTTCCCAGGCCCCAAAGTTGAGATCCCAAGTCCCGAAAACCATGTCCTGAAAACCATAATAAGTCCTGGGCAGTTTAGGGCGGGAAAAAAAAAAAAAAAAAAACCCTCCCTGCCCCCCCCCCCCACCCCTTCCCCGCCCGCCCCCCCTCCCCCACCCCTGCTGGCTCTGAACGAAAAAAAAAAAAAAAAAACACCTCCTCCCTGCCCCCGCCCCACCCCTTCCCCGCCCGTCCCCACCCCCCCCTACTGGTTCCCGTTTTCGGAATCCGATGCGGGCCCCCCCTGCTGGCCCCCCCCCCTTGTCTGAATTAATATATGAACGGGCAGTGACTGGAAGAATCTTCCAGGCACTGCCCAATTTTTGTCCACACGGACAGACGGACGGACGGACAGACACCATCTTAGCTTTAACCTAGTGGGTGCCCGTGGCCGAAGGCCACTGTGAAGCCCCGGTGTGAAATCCAGGTCCCAAAATTAGGATCCCACATCCTGAAAATCACGTCCTAAAGTTTTTCAGGTTTCGGTCTTGGAAACCGCGAGTGTGAAAATCCAGGCCCCAAAGTTGAGATCCCAAGTCTTGAAAACCATGTCCTGAAAACCATATCCTAAAATTTCCCAGGCCCCAAAGTTGAGATCCCAAGTCCCGAAAACCATGTCCTGAAAACCATAATAAGTCCTGGGCAGTTTAAGGCGGTAAAAAAAAAAAAAAACCCTCCCTGCCCCCCCCCCACCCCTGCTGGCTCCAAACGAAAAAAAAAAAAAAAAACACCTCCCTGGCCCCCCCCCCACCCCTGCTGAGTTATACCCATTACCCTTTTCGGAATCCGACGGTCCGGGCCGGTTTCCGGTCTCGGAATCCGACTGTCCGGGCCGGTTCCGCTGGTCCATTAAAACGCGGAACCGTCGTCGGACGGACAGACGGACGCACGGACGCACACACATGTTGTAATTATATATATAACACGGGCTCCAGCCAATCAGGAATAACTGCATCAAGACGCCGGCACCAATTTCTTTATAGGAGTAGACTCTTCCATCATCTTCTTCTTCCGGGATGAGGAACTTAGATGGACGGAGGATGGGACGGATGACGGGACGGATGGATGGAAAGGAGGACCGCCGGCGGCGTCGGACAGACAGACACCACCAATATTATTATGGTGGAGATATATCAACCGGCACAACCACCTAGTTGCCTTGCTTGACCGGCATATCACTTGTAAGTAGCAAGAATACTCGTGCACCGTTGACGCCTTTCTCGTTCTCATTGTCGAGGAATAAAACCCACCTCTTCCGGGTGCTCGCTTATGCACTTTACAAACCGGCATAAGATGTACGAGAGAAAATGACAAATTTTCAAAAGAAAGCAGCCCTTCCAAAACCTATCCTTGGGACTCCTTTTCTCTAAAAAAAAATATATTAAAAAAAAGACATTGGGAAAGTTGCTCCTTTCTAGCTTTGCTAAGTTTATTTATTCCTTTTCATGCAGTTGAATAGGTATTTGGGGGGGGGGAGAGGGAAGAAAAAAAAAAAAAAAGTTCCGAATCTGAAACCCGTCAATAGTTCAGCCCCTGGCTTAGGCCAAAATGAACGGCCCAAAGAAGGAGATTACAACATATTTATTTTCAGACCTTCCAAAGCTCGATGATTTTTTTTTTGTCAATTTTTTTTTGAAGATGGGAGCAAAGTTCATTACCCCACAAGCCAAAAAGGTCGTGATTGGTTGGATTTTTTTTTAACGTAATTTAAATTTTTATTTTATTTTTGGTTAAGTTGATGCGAAATTTGTTAGCCCATGGGTCCAAAAAAGTCATGATTGGTCAAAAAAAATGTACATAATTTTTTTCCTATTTAATCTATTTTTAATTAAATATATTTTTTTTGTTAACCCATGGGCAAAGAAAAAGCTATGTTTGATTAGATTTTTTTTACATTTTTTTTCCTCTTCTACAATCCAAGGTGATGTGCCTCACTAAAATAAAGAAATTGGAGGAGAAATGAAAAGAAAGCTATGACCAAAAAGAAAGGACATACCCTAAACAATACAATAGTGAAAAGAATTACAAACAATATCAAGATTAAAAATCAAATCTTAAATAAAATAATTTTAAATAATTTGGTTGTATTATAGTATTTTGTTACCTTAATAAATTCTATTTTCACTTTACATTACATTTGATAACTTGGGCCCCCACATAAATGAGTTTTGAATTTCCGTGGAATGGCATTTTGTTTTTTTTTTTGGAGGGCTCTCAACATATCCATGGTCACAATCCCTCACCATGGTGTAAACGAGCCTCAATTTTGAGGCTCCTTTACAAATACCAACCATTCATATTGACCTAGTGGAGTTGGGTAAGATCTTTTTGGGACAAGGGTGGCATGGGCATACCAATGCCACATTGCAAAACAAAAAATTGGCAAACTCACCATGGCTTTGTTCCTTTAGCTTTAGTGGTGGTCACTTGGATTTTTTTCTCTATCCAAGTGGGTATGGAAGTATATAGGAAGGTCAGCTCTTTAGGGCCTTCCGTAATTTGCGAGTCGTAAAATCTAAGGCCAATAGCCCAAAGGCATAGGCTCGACAATTAAGGGAGGATGGTGCAAGGGAATTTGGAAACCTTCATTAAACAATTTCATTACTTACTCACTTATATGGATTATACTGAAATGAAAACAGATCTACATTACTAACTCCTATAGTCTTTAATGAAAATGGGCAATGATTTTTTAAGAATCTAGATGCAATGATTGGGCATAAGCTTTTTATCTTCCCAAGTAGACCACAAAAATAATATCATTAGGGACAATAAAACCTATCCCCCTCTAGAAAAAGGCCTGAGTTGTTTGATGGGTTTTTCCAATGGGTGTGGTGGATGTAGTTGAAGGAATGGATTTTAACAATGGAGCAAGGTGATGTCAAATGTTTGACATGTCATGAATGCGTCCTTCCTATTTGTTTAACTTTTGTTTTTTGGTAGTTATTCATAGTCCTTATTTTTCTTTTGGTTTTCAAAGAAAGTTTTTTGAATCCATTTCAATGGAAACTTTACCTTTTGTTGGAGACATACCCCTTGTTCCCCTACCCCTACCCCTTTCTCATCCTTGATGGGTTGTTGATCCATTATGTATTTTCTTAAGTTTTTCGTTGGGTTTCTAGTTCGTTTCCCCTATCTTTCTTTTGTGTAATATAGGTTTCTTATCATGTACATCTTCTTTTGTCACAATCGATTAGGGGATGTTAGACACGTGGTTCAATCTATCTTTCATTGAATGCTAGGAGTAGGAATCAAACCCTTCATGACATCCCATGTTTCAATTGTGGGGACCTATTTAAAAGTCATGGCATGTCTCGTCATTGGAGATGATGTTAAACCTTGCAAGGCATTCCTTTCAAACATCAAGGAGGTCATTTTAGACACCTTTTAGGCGACTTCCGCAACTTGGGCATGGGTATTGAAATTTTATCCCTAGGTGCTTTTCATTTTGGATTCCCCCGCTCACACCTATACTTGCACATTGGAGTTGCCTTGAGGTAAGAAATGTAGCTTACTTTTCGTTTATTCATATCACGTGGGCTTGGGACCTGTTTGATGTAACCACATGGCACCTTTCTCTTTTATTCCCACAATGGTGTATTCTCCTACATGCTTGAAGGGGAATGACTAGGCATAGGAAGATTAGGATGCACTTGTAATGGTTTTTTTCAAATGATTGTGAAAAGTTTTAGAAAACATTATCACACATGTCATAAGCCCTTACAACAACATTATTTTTAAACCTACCCACTTCTGATGATGCCCTCTTTTAGATCCCCCCCCCCAAAACCTTTTTGCCATCTCGCCTCCTTTTCATCTTGGGTAGAATTTGGCCTTGGGCATGTTAGGGAAGATGTTCATGTTATTATAGCCCTTCCCCTAACCTTTGCCCCATACACATTAAAGATAATTAACATGTTGTAGGTTCTCCACCATTCGAATTTATCCTTACCATCTTAGATTCCTTCATGGAGTTTCAACTAAATACAGACTTGGACTTGTCTATGGAACATTTTATGTTAGTATTCATTGATGTATTTCATCTTTCAATTGGAGGCTTTTTAAGCATGGAATTTGAAAACCTTTAAGATTTGTTCGACCTTGTCGATTTAACCTATGACTTTCCCTAGTTGTTCATAATGTGTTCATATGTTGCCACATGTCATATCCCTAGGTGCATAACTTGGGCCTTTGAGGTTGTGAGACTTTTAACATCAAGGTCAAACCTTTCGAAAACCTTTGACCAATTAGAATGGGAGAGATTTTTTATCAATTGACATGAATAAGATTTTATGATTGTCATTTTATAACACATTTTTGGTTCCTTTATCCCCAATTAATTTGTGTTGCAATTAAAGGAGGGTGTGAAGCAGTGGTGCATGGCATTCATGTAACCTTGGATGTTCATCTCAAGTGGGTGGTGTTGTAAGTAAATGTTGTAAATGTTTTCATGTTTTGTACGGTTATATTTCAAAAACCTTTTCATGTGGTAGGTGGTCAATTGTCCAAACTCATCCCTTTTGTCCATTTTTTAATAATTCAAATCTCACCTTCTTATTTAATGATCAATCTTCTAATTTGGGAAACTTGATTGTTATCCATTCTTCCATTGACACATTCATAAAGGGGATTCATTATAACATGGACTCCTTTATCAATTTTGCATTCAATGTATAAGCAAAAGGTGTCAATGGTTTTATAGATCGTTCACGCAACTTCCATCTTAAGGTATACAGTTGTAGTTTGATTGTTATCCATTCTTCCATTGACACATTCATAAAGGGGATTCACTATACAGTAACATGGACTCCTATATCAATTTTGCATTCAATGTATAGGCAAAGGGTGTCAATGGTTTTATAGATCGTTCACGCAACTTCCATCTTAAGGTATACAATTGTAGTTGAGGAGGCATTTTTAAAGTTAGCTAGGTGTTTTTTTAGGTATCTTGTTCATTATTTTGTTTGATTTGCTTTATGTGACATGTGAGGGGTTTAGGACATAGGTGGTTCATTTGCCCTCTTTTAATGGCTCTTCCTAGTTTTATATTACGGCCCCCATCAATGCATTTGCACTTTTGAATCTTGTTTTTTGGTTGTTTGTTGGTTCTATTTTATTATTCTTTCCTTTCCCCTTCAATATGAATGTTTTTTTAATACTAAACAATTTGGTAAAATTTCAATGATTATGTTCACTGCAAACTTACATACTAAACAAATGATCTATATTTATTGGTGTGACAAGTTTTTGGGTTATTTCAAATGGTAGAATCAATTAGCAATGCAATTTTTTTTAAAAATTCACCTATTTATTTTTGTTTATATTTTTCTTATACTACTTTTGAGACTACCTATAGACCATTTACACTAAAAAAATGTGCTTAACATGAATTCTACCTTCTAATTCATCATTAAGCCTAACTATTGGCTTATTGTTTCCACCTTACTAATCACTAGGAGGCAAAATGCATTTTGTAGGGTGTGTTGAAGGGTGAATTCTCTAATACATAATTTGATGCATGTGTTGATTGGAAAATTGTTTGGGCACAATTTATATAAGGGAAGGCTTTGCTATAAGGGCATTACATTGTTAGGGCATTACGCCTTGGACTTTGGGGAATGGAGGGCAAAACTTAAGGTCCAAGTTGTAGTGTTAAGATAGCAAGGCTTTCTTGGGCATAACAATTAAAAACCTCTTAGCTCTATGGTTGAAATCGATTAAGATGCATTAAATAGATGGCTAGGATTCCATCCCATCAAAACACCCTTATTTCAAGGAAATTACATGAAATTAAGTTGGGTGCCAATTTAATGTGGAAAGTTGTGCTTAGGAAGGTCTTGAAATGCAATTTTTAATCAAGGTTCTTATGATTAGGCATAGGTTAAACATGTCAAAGAACAAACATTTAAATTCTTTAAAAACTTCAAATCCTTAAAAATTGTTCCTTTGCCTTTCAAGTTCAAAAGGTTTTTTAGAAATCAACTTGGCACACCCATAATTGTTTAGATAATTCAAAACAACCATAAAATGAGGAGATATAATTGTCAATATCGTAGCCTATGATCAATTTCATCATTATAAAACAAATAATTATTTATTTTCAAGAAACCATTTTGTTTTAACATAATGAAATTATTATTTTCATACATTTGAATTAAATTTTTTTTTAACATTCATCACATGTTGGATCTACATACTAAAACTACCTACTCAATGGATGTATGTGTATCTAACAACATACCTAACTTTGTTAAGATCAAGAATCAATTATAATTTTTCTTAACAAGATTAATAAACATTTGGAAAGTTATGAATCAAAATAATCTGCTTGTTGTTGTTTCATTTTGTATTGTTGAAGTCGTTTGAATGTTTTGTGCAAGATTTGGAAGAAATGGAAACGTAGTTTTTCAAGATTTATATTTTTTAATTTCTTGAAAAATGTTTAGTGGAGGTAGGCCTAAAGGCTCAAAACGCAATTTGAATTTTCAAAGCGCCACATGGCATCATTTTTTTTTGAGTCATGAATGCTATGAAATATCCTTGACATGATTTTGGTGAATGCTTTTATAAGTGCATATGATTCAATTTGAAGCTTCAAATAACTACAATAAAAACAAATTATGCAAGCATGAATATTCATAATTTCATTTTTTATTTTTTTTAAACCTACCTATTCTTTAATGCATTAAGATGGTTTTAGTTAGAAGTTTATAACTTATAACCCTCTTCAACCACCTACTTATCTCATTTTTTATAGTGTTCATAAAACTAACGTTCTTTTGGATGAATTATAGGTACAAATATGTCTTTGCCTTAGGTAGTGTAACCTCTCCCAATCTCCAATTACACCAAGTCAGTAGCAAGGAAATTTAAAGATTCAAAATCATGGACCATGATCTCCAAGTTGTTTCAAAAGATAGGAAGGGAAGAACATGAAGAAATTTTGCATCATGAAGTAGAAATCAAGTTATTAGTGTTAGACTTGTCATGTCACATTCATTTAAACATTGGCATAACCTTGTGTCATGTCAATTTTGGGTCAACATAAGGTTAATTTAGGTAAAAACAATAACTTTTCATATAAAGGTAAAAAGTTTACCCCAATGATGATTGAAATTTATGGTTGAAAAAAAAAAAAAATTATTAAATCCAACATTCAGAAAATTCAACAGCCATGATTTTCAATTGACCTATCTAGACCCTGGTCGCAATCCAATGACCTAAATCCAATCGCTAATGGAAAAACAAAAATACAAATAAATTTTGGATTGTTAAAAATTAGCAACCAGATTTCAATTGCCCTTTCAATGGCCACAATTTCTCGGTTGACTTGTCCAAACCCCGATCACAATCTAATGATTTAAACTTGGTCGCCAATGTAAAACACAAAAAACCTTTAAAAAATTTGGATTATTAAAGTGTGGCAACTAGATTTTGGTCACCATCTCAACGGCCATGATTTTTTGGCCAACCTACCCAACCTTCAATTGTAGTCCATTAACCCAAATCCAATTGCAAGTGTAAAAAACCACCTTAAAAAAATGGCGACTAGATTTCAATCACCATCTTAATGCCCACAATTTTTTGATTGACCTATCCAAACCTTGGTCATAGTCTAATGACTTAAATTGGTCTCCAATGTAAAAAAAAAAGTTAAAATTTTCTTGATTTGTTAAAAAATGGTGAATAAATTTCAATCGCCATCTCAATTGGCCATGATTTTTTGGTCGACCTATCCAAACCCTGATCATATTCCAACAACCTAAATTTGGCCACTAATGCAAGAAATTTTTTTGGATTGTGAAAAAATAGCAACTTGATTTTGGCTGCCATTTCAACAACCATAATTTTTCAATCGACTTGTCCAACCTCTATCATAATCCAATAGTTTAAATTCGGTTGTCATTGCCAAATAAACAAAAAAACATGGAAAAAACTTTAATTTTTTTGGATTGTTGAAAAGTGATAACCAGATTTTGGTCGGCATCTCACATCCATGATTTTTGGTCGACCTATCAAAACCGTAGTCGTAGTCCAACAACTTAAATTCAGTCACCAATGCTAAAAAAGAAAAACACCTTAAAAAAAAAATTGGACCATTGGTGATTAGATTTTGGTCACCATTTTAATAGCCACGATTTTTTGGTCGACTTGTCTAGACATCAATCATAGTCCAACGTTTTAAAAAGTCTAAATCAATCAAAAATGGTGAATAGATTTCGATCGCCATTTCAACAACCACAATTTTTCGATCGCAACCAATTGTCACCTTAGTCGGTGTTCAACAATCAATTTGGTTACAAAATTATTTATTTATGGAATATAAATTTTATAACTAACAATATAATTATTAATTATTAACTATTAAACTTACATGAATAATATTAAAATATTAAAATATTATTTTATTGTGGTATCATTTGGCCAACATTAATGTTGACTTGACAAAAATGGCACATCACATTGGTTTTAACAACTTTGACAAAAAAATTGGTAGTTGAGAATGAAAGGACTAATCTATAAAAATTTGCAATGGAGACAACTAAATGCCCAGTTGGAAGGCCAAAGTTGTAACCTCAATTGACATTACATTAATTTATCAAACAAGAAAGTAATGAAGAAACAATTAATTGAAGGCCTAAGAAGAAAAGAGGTACTTACACACAATGGTTTGACCCACAACTTTGGCCCTCAATTCAAATTGTGGTGGAAAAACACGGGAATTTAACCAATGTTTTACATTATTTACAAACATTCCACAAAAAACCAAGAGAATACACAAGTCCATTTGACAAGCTTGCAAGATCTTTTTTAGCAAAGTGATTCACATTTGATGGAAGGTTCAAACTAGGGATTCAAAATTTAATAGAGTGAGGAATTGTTTTCATAGCATCACAACAACAGGTTGCAATACTTGAGCATAGGCTAGAATTGAAAGAAGAACTTCAATCTTTACTACAAAACATTAAAACATGATTTGGACAAGGTTTATCAAGGCCCATAGTCCAACCCATCATCCATGGTTTCTCTAAACACATAACTTTTGAATTGCTAATTGATTCATTCAAGGTTACACTACCATGGGTGAAGCATTTTATGAAAGGTATTTTAGGTTGGTCATATAAATCAACTATCACAACAACAACAAAACTACCACCGAATTGGGTAGATCAAAAGATATAAATGGCTTGCAGGGTGGCTTATTTTGTAAAATCATATAACATCTTTACAACATTGGTCATTAACATAGATCAAACATGTGTTCATTTGGTACCTACAATATAACAAAAGATATGGGAGATGAAAGGGAAAAAAGACATTTAGGTCTTAGGGATTGAAGACAAAAGACAAATTACAGTTGCAGTATCATCTTTGGCTAATGGAAACCTCTTACCTTTGTAGATTATTTTCACAAGATCAACAATCGGATGTTTCCTTCCAAAAACTACAAGAAGAGTCTATTGTTTAATAACATGTTTTCATCTTACGTACTTTGTTAATCATTAGTCCACACTTGAAACATGTGAACAATTTGTTGAAAGGATTATAATTCTTTACATGAAGGATCCAATGTAGGAATTAAATTTGCTAAAAAATAAAAAGATGATTTGGTTCATCAATTGATGGTTTGTTCACAAAAGCTTTGAATTCATGGATTAAATGAAATCAAAATACCCACAACTTTGTTTGGTGTTCATATTTGCAAATTGTACGAGGAAACTTAAGCATGCAAATGTAATCTTCAAACAACCATTTAAGCATTCTTTCAAGCAAGAATTCCATATGTGGACATCCTCAACCATTAAGGAGCAATTATTGAACAAAATAGATCCAAAAATGGATTTTTGAATGTTGGTGATCAAACTCACCTTTGTGCTTGGTTGTTTTATGCACGGACACAACTCATTGAAAGAAAAACCATGGTTTGTAAAGGTAAGAAAATAGGCATACTTTAAAGTTCAATCCAGATTTTCAGATGAATATATTCTAGGAATGAATGCGATTAGAGCTTTATTCTCATCACATCTTACACAAGAAATAAATGTTTGTGATCCAATTGACCTTGATGATAATGATCTAACCCTAAAGATATTGGAACTATCGTGCAACAATGTTTGGACAAAGATTTAAAGTTTGTAGTTTTAGAACCTACCCCTAGTGATATCAAAAACATTTTAAAGTTGAAAGACCTTGTTAGAAAAAAATGAGGTTCTATTGAGTTTCATCGTAGGACCCTTCTATTTAATTGTTGATTTAGAAACATGCGATTTATCTGCATGATCAAACACAAGAAACAAATTATACTTGAACAACAAGTAATGCAAATTCACTTGAAAGAATTGCTTCAAGAAGGAGGAGCTTCAAATGGAATTGTTGTTTCACATACTAAGGAAATTATGGCAAAAGCTTGTTCAATCTTGGTAACTATTGGATCTATTGATGAACTTTCATCTTGCTCTTGATGCAACACCAATTTTGATGCAAATTGCTTCACATGATTACTCCCATTGGTAATAATATTTTCCACATTGTTGGTTGTTGCTACTAGTGGTGGTGATGGTTCCCATTTGTGTTCCTTTTCTTAAGAGCTATTATTAACTATCACATGTGCATTCATGGTTGATGTTGCTTCTATGATAATAGTAGTAGTAATGGGTGGTTGCTTCTTATTGTTATTTTGTCCTTATTGTTGTTACTATTCAACTTCATCAAGGTTCATTTTTTTGAAATAAGGAAGTGGAAAAGGTGTTGGCCTTTAAATAAGAGTTTTGGTCGAAGCTATGATGTTGCTATTAAAATTTTCATTAATATGGATATTTTGCAACACGCAAATGAAACCATCACAAATTTAGAACAATCACATTTTCTCTCTTTTCTTCCTTCTTATACCACATGTTGTTCACATTGCATCGTGCAAAATGGCCAACAATTTGCATCAAATGTTTGAGAAAGACAAAAATACCAAAGATAAAAACATAGGCAACAACAACTTGAGATCCCCTTGTTTGCCTCTTGATCTACTGCTCAAGTCTAATTAGTTTTGTCACATTCAAATTGGTATAGAAATCAACAAAAATCATGAGAGTAGTGCATGGGACTATTGACCTTCACCATATTTGAATCTTTGTTTAAACATTTCCTTTGATGTTGACCTAAAAACCTTTTTCATTACTTGAAACCATGTTATGGTTTTGTTCAATTTCCCCATTATTACCTTGTTTCCAACATTACCCCTTCTTCCCACTTTTATAGGTATAAACTTAAAAGAAGAGGGAAAAACACTTGGCAACTATTACATGTGTGAAAAAACTAACATTTAAACACCCATTAGAGGTTGTAAAGAATAATCATGTGTTGTTGTGGAATAACATTTTACCAACACTCATAGATGAATCAATGAATGTTTTGGACAATCAATCCCCACGTACATTCCCACATTTAGAAAACATGGAAAAATGTAACATTTGAAAAATCTAGAAGATAAATTTGTGACCAGCAACATGATCTGAAAGAACTAGAAGTAAGACTTCCACGCAACAATAAGATCTTAAAGAACTAAGAGAATGACTTGAAACCAACACCATGATCTAAAAGAATTGGGGATAAACACTTGAAATAATAATAGGATCTGAATGAAAGTTTAGAAAAAATACTTATAACAACAACCAATACCAGAACAATAAGTAGGCATACATGTAGGCATTGATGTGTGAAGAAGATGCCTTAACTCTCTTAGTGTTTGCTTGTTGCCTTTTACCTAAAGTTAGTGCTTGTACCCTATAAGTAACACTTTTATAGTTGCAACACCTTCGCACATGCAACACCTTTATAGACGACACTTTTACAGTTGCAACACTTTTATAACAACGATACCTCTACAACTGTGACACCTCTATATTTAACACTTCCACAATTGCAACACTTTTGCAATTGACACCTCCACAATCCAACACCTTCACAATTGTAACATTTCCGTAATTGTAACTTTTCTACAACTACACCACTTCCACAATTGTAACTCTTCTGCAATTATAATTCTTCTAAAGCTACAATTCTTTTATAGTTGCAACTCATGCGTTACTACAACTCCTTCCATGATTTTCCAAGTTAATCTAATGTGTTGTTGCTCATGGTCTAGGTATGATACCTCTACAACTACAACACCTTTGCAACTAACATTTCTGCAATTGCGACACCTCTCCATCTACAACACCTCTGCAATTAACACCTCCATAGTTGCAACATATTTGTAATTGACATTTCTATAGCTCCAACACCTCCATAATTAACACCTTTCTAATTGCAACACTTTTTGTAGCTGTAACACTTTCACAATTTCAACTCTTTTGTAATTACAAACACCTTCGCATTTATAACTCCCTTGCAACAGTAATTTTCTACAACTACAATTCCTTCATAACTACATCTCATGCGTTATTACAACTTCCATGATTTTTTAAGATGATCCAATGTGTAGCGCATGGTGATAAAGAAAGGAAGATTTTAGAACAACAAAATATTTTGTGCAACAACAATGCAAAATTTTTGTATTACGTGAAGTTTTCTACAAAAACACACACGTTTTTTTGTGCTATTGGAACACCAACTAGAGTCATAGACCAATCCCCATTACCTCCATGCCAAGGAATGGCTTATACAAAAAACTTTCAAAAAAAATGTGATTGTTAATCTAAAATAATTTTTATTTTTGACATTTTCTTGGGTACATTTTATGAAATTCCATTTCAAGGTTTTAAGGATTATTTAATGATGAAACTAACCATAGGCTATGATTAATAGGTGGGGAACTAGTGTTCGATTATTGGTTTAAAATATGATTTAAAATTCAACACATTCATGTTCTTTGTGACACTTCTTTGTTGTTCCTTTGTTTCAAGAACTAAAAAAGGGAATGTAGAACTTAGTTTGGCACACCCATAGTTTTTTAAATCACTCAAAATGGACAAAGGAGAATGAAAATATGAGATTTACAAATAAGGATCATTTATAAAATATATATACTATTTGATTTTCACATGTTTTGTGTTTTTTATGTGTTGCTTCTTTGCCTTTGGAATTTAAAGAAATAATGTAGAACTTATCCTAATGCGTTCCCATCACTTTTTAAATTGCTCCAAACAAACAAGAAACCAAAAAATTAGAAATGTTTGATTACCAACATATGTTAAGTGGAAAGCAAGTTTACCCTACTAGTCCATAACTTTACAACCATTTAAAACAAGGGTCTAAGGAATAGGGTCTAATGAAATCAAACATTCCTATTGGTCAAAAGCTTTAAATTAGTCCCAAGGCCTTTAAACGAGGGTCTAGGACCAAGACAAATTAAATTCTGATTTAACTTACATGGCATCATTTTGGAGGGAAACTAATTGGTCCAAACAAAAAAAAACCTTAAAGGAAAGCTCATGGTTTGGATAACCAAAATGTAAGCTAAAATATTTCAAGGTTGTTCATTTTTTTGTTTTTGTTCATTTCAATTTTATTTTTTTACCTTTGTTGTTCAAAATCTAGGAGAATGGAAGACATGTTATGGATTGAGGACACTATTGAGAGCACACTAGCTCCCCCATTTTCGACCAATTCTAGAGTTGACATGGTTGGTTTTATGGATCCTCACAACGTGGTTGTTAGAAGGAATGCATTTTTAGCCCTTCTAAGTGCACAAAATGGAGGTGAATTGGAAGGTGGGGCAGAAAGTGGAAGGTTGGAGCGTCAATTCTCATAAGTGGAAGGGGATTTGGATTTGCAACAGATCCCTAAATTGGTACCCATTCCAAAGAAAAATCCATTAAAGAAGAAAACAATTGTGATGAATGATGAAAATGAAAAAGGTGAAAAAGTTGGAAAATTTTGGGTGGACGGGTGTAGTTATAATCCAACAAGCCAAAAAAGGTGTCAAACCACAAAGAAAATAATCAAAATAATCAAAATATTTATGTTTTTCCATTTAAAGCCATGGCATTCATGGTAAGTTATTATTTTTTCATTCATATGAATGTCAAGGAATTCAAACCAAGAATCCATTTGATAAAATTTTAAGTTTAAGTTTTGATTCTAGACCTCTAAAAGTGAACACTTATGGCATTAGACATGAGTCATTTTGCAAAGGACTATCACAAGGACTCATATAATAAAACACATTTGGTGGGAAAAAAATTAAGAGGATAAAAACATATTAACCACAATAAAAAAACACTCATACCCTCAAATATGTGAAATTCTAAAATTTTAAAAATTCAAAGAACTTTCCAAAATTGATCAAAAATTTTAGAACTTCAAAAGTCCTTTGCCACACATAAATGGGGTAAAATGTACATGATGTGTTAAATTTTTTTGTAATCTATCATATAAGGAAACTTTAAAATGTAAAAAAATAAAAATGGTTATAATTTGAAATTATTATCATTTTGAAAGACAAAAAACTATATTTACAAGGAATTAGGACACTTTCAAAAATTATTATTTATTCAAAAATTATTTAAAAAAACATGTCATGTACTTGGACAGCTATAATCATTTATGATAACAAGTTGCAAAAAAATTGTTCCAAAATTCATTCATATGAAAAAATATTTTTTTGGATAAAAACATACAACCTTTTGTTAAGGTAATCATGTTGGCTCGTTGTATCCCATTTGCACATGGATGGTGAAGTAATACATTTAATTATTCTAAAAGGAGAAATGGAACTTGAATTTACCAAAACTGAAAAAAAAAATGCAAATTTTGTCTTCATCCTTTAATTGTTTTTTCAAATTTGAAACCATAGTTGATTTGATTTCAAGTTTCATATTTACAGCAAGTAAGAATTTTTTTTTGGTAAAAGATCAAATTTAGATTGGGCCAATTGGGCCTTTTCGCCTTTGCCCCCCTTTGCCCCGTTCACCCTTATTCAATTCATTAATTAGGGGGATTGAACTCTACTTCTTTGGGGGAAAGGAGAGGAGCCAACCACCAAACAATCTTTATTTCAAATGATTTGACATGGTTTCTATTTCGATTATCCATGTATTGCATTTATGATTTTTAAAATTTAGGAATTATTTTCAACATGTGTTTCATGGTTTCTTATCCCAATTGGTTTTTTAGGGGTGGATACATGGTTGAAGCTCCACTTGGATGTTGGTTTCCATCCCTGGATTTTCAAGGACTCCAATTTTTCGCAAGCAAAAATTTAATGCAATTTATAAACATTACAATGATGATAAGATTACAAATGAAAATTTAGGTATTGATTGTCATGAATGTCCTTTTTATGATGCATTAAATAGTTGGTGGCATCATAGTGGAAATGTGATGAAACATGTGAGCATTTTGGCTAATGAAACAAAAAAAATTGCAAGTAATCCAAAATCCAAAGTAGATTTTGATAGTACTTCAAAAGATGAAGGTAGTAGAGAGTTAATGGAGAAACCTTTCACCCTATATGAGGTTAAAAGCATAATAAGAAACAAAAGCTTAATGTGTATGAACATTTTTCAACCATGTATAAACATAATACAACCATGTTATAACAATTTGTTGAAACCACTGTTTTATTCAAAAACATGGATGTTCAAATTAGATGTTTCATAGATAATTGTAGGTTACATAAAATGTGAACCTATGAATCGTTCATCACATTTTGATTTAAAATCAGATGTATCTGGGAAGGTGATGTTGCATTTTTTTTCAAATTAAATTCAAAAAAGTTTTTTGTTAAAACTTCATGAATTGCCATAATTTTTATCAACATCTTTTTTATTTTTTATTTTTGCTTTCTCACCATGATTGTTTTCCAAGGTTGTCAACACATGATTTTCATTTTCACCTTGATGTTCCATGTCTTCCATGTCATTTCTATCATTTCCATCCACCATCCCTAGATTTTGTAACCTTTTCATTATTTAATTGCTTTTTTAGCCGCCCTGGAAATATAAGCTCTTTTCAAGTTTCCAAATGTTGTTTTTGTTTTTTTTCACATCTCCTTGAGGCTCCAAAATCAAATCCATGTCAAAGCTATCCAAGCTAATAATTCACATGTTGTGCAAACATATGCAGGCTATGACCAAGTGTGGCATGTGTTGTAATGGAATGTCTACTATCTTTAATATATTTTGATTCTATTTTTCAACATTCCAAAAACCCTTTCCACTGACATCTTTCTACTAAATTTTATGAAATTCCAATGTGCTTCGTATTTTGACAATCCATTTTTCTCACCTTTGAAGTGAGAATAAAACCATGCCCGCATTGGGGAAATGGCATCTTTTATCAACTTATAAGGTAAAAATTTGTCCTTCATTAGATGGCTCCCTACATATGTTTTTGGAAAAAAACCCAATCATGGAAACTTCTTACCCACCCATCATCATAATCCTAAAAATTACACTTTGCGTCTACAATTCCTTGAATCAATACGGAGTGAAACCTTTTTCAACAATAATATGATTTTGTGTCTACCTTAAGTTGCAAGAATTGGAATATGACTACCATTTATGGCACTTAAAATGTACAAAATTTGATGCAAGCTCTTAAAACTAGTAGTGTTTCTTTGATCTTGTTTCTAGTCAATTTAGGGATCACCAATGGTTTCAAGTGCTTTTTAATCGCTAAATATAATTCTTTCACTATAATTGATGATGTACTTTTTGCAATGCATAGACCTCTTCATACATTTGCAAATGATCTCCACTACCAAGTCGTGCAAGATCCATTGCTATTTTAATTTCAATTGGGATGCTTTCTCTCATATGTGTATTTCTTTTTCCTCAAAACTTGGATCACAACCCTAATCAATGAACGAAATGTGACATATTTTCAGAAAAGCTCCCCAAAAGTTGATTTTTCATGTATCTTCCTGCCTTTTCATACCTCCACATGTTACAAACTTTTAATGCTCTATCAACAAACTCCATGGAAAATAACATTGCACTCATCATACTTCAATGTTGCCTAATAACTACTTGTGCAATCAACCACTTATGCAATCACTTGATGCATGGCCATAGTAAAAACAAGAACCACCAATATTTTGTGTCTACACTCATTCATTGTGTGTAGTAAGAGTAAAAATGAAGAAAAAAAACATAAAACAAAAAACCATGAAAGAAAGGAAGAAGAGAGAAAAGACCAAAGGTTAGCCTAATAATCCTGTCACATGTCAATCACACATTTTTGATATTGCACCTTTTAATTGGACCCCAACCCTTTAAACACGGTCATTGTACCTTAGGAAAAATGAATTTTTTTTAATGTGAAGAAAGTTCGATTCTAGGTTCAATTTGCTTCAAATTGGTCCCAAAGCTTTTGGTCCCTCGCCCTTAATGTGAGATGACAATAGGTGCCTGAAAAGCCTTAAAAAATGGTCTCATAAGTTTGTACAACTTTAACTTTGTTGCAAAAATCAACCAATAAATTCATCTGGTGTACTTGTTGAATTTGTCCACAATTTCACTACTGTGCACTTTTCCCCTTCCCACCAAAACGTGGCCAAACTTTCTGGTTATTCTTTCTTTTACTATTCAGGAAAAATGAAAACCCAAAAGAAGAGGCTGGAAGGGTCTATACACAGACCTTTCTCTCACATAAAGAAACAAAAGCGTTTTCTTTCTTTATTTTTTGTACCTTTCTGCTTTTTTGTTTTTGTTCCTCAAAGAAATGATGAAAAAAGGTAAAAGAAATGAAAAGAAAACGAAAAGGGGAAAAAAAAAGGGCAGAAAGAGACAAAACGAGGAAAAAGTAACTTCCAAAGTGCTCTGAAGTTATTTTTCCAAGCCCTTGCGGGAAACTGACGCGAATGGTAAGTTTTGGTGCGATCTTTCGACGTCCAATGGTGGCGAATGGTAAGTTTTGGTGCGATATTTCGACGTCCAATCGTGGCGAATGGTAAGTTTTGGTGCGATCTTTCGACGTCCAATCGTGGCGAATGGTAAGTTTTGGTGCGATCTTTCGACGTCCAATCGTGGCGAATGGTAAGTTTTGGTGCGATCTTTCGACGTCCAATCGTGGCGAAAATACAGTAAGAAAAAAAAGCACGGTTTTTTACGGGGGCGGAAGAACAGACAGATCACCTGCCCAACCAAATCTTCCATCATCATTAGAAATCCAAATACTATTCTTACTCCACAAAACCCGGGCCAAAAAAAAAACCAAAGAAAACAATGGGTTTGTACATTGTGGCCTTGCCATTTCCATTAATTAAAAAGTATCTGAAGGCAAAAGAAGAATTATGGAAACTCAAATATTTTCAACCATGCAAAAATTAATCTTCAAAAAATTAATCCTCTAAAAGAAAACCAAAATCCTTCAAGATATTAGAACTCTATTATAACTAATCTCAAGTTTCAACACAAGCCCAATAAAAATAATCTTTCAAAAATCCTCATATAAAAAAAATAGACCTATTATTATTTATTACCTAGGGGGCCTATAAAAAATCCCTTAAGCTTACTATACTCTCTGTAATGAACCTAAACACAATAATAATTTCCTTTTGCCTTGGTATAAGCAAAGGCCAAAAACTAGAAGAAAAGTTATTCCATGTGTAGGTATCCTCGTGTTCCTCCAACTTGATGCTTCTTGTCCAAATACACGAGAAAGAAAGTATTAATATAAAAGAAATCAAAAGAATAAAATTTTAGAAAAAGACTTAAAAAAGAAAAAAACATGGGTCTCCTTGTCTGTTTCAACTTTCACCGCTATAGCCTGTCGATTGAATGAATGACTGCCTACACCCGGTGACTAGAAACGGGCTGGTCCTGGTCTTGTACCGGGTGAACCCGTCGTCCACGGCCCCCTCCGGCCTCCCTCCCTTCGTTCCTTCCTTCACGGGCAGAGAGGAGGGCTTGTACCTCGAACAAGTAATAGCCGTTCAAAAAGACAGATGATGAGTTCTTGAGCGTTGGATTTGCGTGCTAATGGGCGCAGGGGCGACTTGTGTGTAAAGGTGTCGCTGTCGCTGTCGTCGTCGCCGTCGTCGTCGTCGTCTTCTCGTCTCCTTCTCGGGTCGAGGTCTCTTACTCAACGAAGTGGTCCGAATCCTTTGTTGTTGCTTTTATTGTTGTTTCTTCTGCTGCTGCTTCTGGGATCAGCGGTAGCGAATTATAATATTTCTGGTTCTTCTGACGTCGCGTTTGTCGCAGGAAAGTTTGTGCTGCCTTAGGTGGGCTTTTTTGTTTTTTTTCTGGGGTTTGTTCAGAAGGAAAACCTTGTCGGGAGCTTTGTTGTTTTTCGTTTTGTGCACAAAACGTGTTCAGTGAAAGGGACGGACACAGAAGGGAGCTCTGAAGAGAGAGAGAGAGAGAGAGAGAGTGTGCGCGTGTGTGTGTTCATGGCTGCCAAGGATATGTGTAGCATGATGCGACTGGAGCGTTGGGGCGTCAGTTGACTCCAGATGCCCGTGCTACTCCCGGGAACACGATTCCGGGGGTTTTGAAACATAAGCTCGGTTCTGTAAGACATCGTCTTCTCTGTTCCCTTAGACAATCTTCCGATTCCTAGAAGCTGTCGTTGGGAGTTGAGGCGACTCCTCCTTTTTCTCTCTCTCTGTGCCTCCTTCCGTTGCATCGCCTTATGCGTTGTTGTCGCTCGTTCATTGCGGCACGGTCGGGAACTCGGGAGATTCCTTAGTGGCCTTTTGTTTCCGGTACGAGCAAGTCCGTCGAAGAGCACAGGGACTGTGTTGAGCAGGCGTGTTGGGGGGGCAAGGATATCCTCGCTGTTGTTAATCAGCAACTGGGCAAAAGCTTTTATCGGCGGCAGAAGGAAGGATCAGCAGTTTTCACTGCAGTTTAGGTGTGGATTCAGCAGTAGTTCAATGTCTTGCTTTCCGTGCCTGCGGCCAAGGATAAAAGAGGACAGCAGCAAAGTTGCAAGTATTAATGGTGAGTGTTTTTCTTGCATATCTATTATTGCAAAGTCTTCAAGAGTGTTTGTGCCTTTGCAAATCCTTTCTTTCTGCACATTGTGTGTTGCACAAACATGGTTTCTATCTGGATCCAATTAGCTTCAGTTGAAGCCTTGTACTAGCACCCAGCGTTGTGTGTTGCCTGATCTCTAGTTAGAGGATCACATGTCCTCATGCACAATATAAGGGCTTGCCATGCAGTCAGGTGTAAAGTGGAAACATTTGCAGAACACAAAGAAGAACACATTTTCTTTATAAGTATTGGAAAAAAAAAAAAAAAAAGAAATCAAAATTTCAGCTCTCTTGATACACACCTAGAACTGCCCTGGAACAATCATATGAAGCATGCAATCACAATGGGCAGAATCAGTCTTCACATGAGCATTATAAGCTTACACTTGATGATGGGAGTTCTGGGTGCATGTTTTTCGAGGGAATCACCATAACAGAGCTTCTGAGAATCAAATAACTCTGAGAATACAGTGCATACATGTACTCATAGTTGTTCCTATGCTGCGGTGATTTGTTTTTGCTTTGTAGTCAATTCAGAGGTGAATGCACTCCAAGATGGGTCAACTGCAAGTCCCCGTGGATTGCCACCAAAGGCGGTTGGTGCTTTATCCTTTACAATGGCCGAGCTAAACAGGATGACATCAAATTTCTCTGAATCACACAAGATTGGTCAAGGCGGCTTTGGTTCTGTGTATCAAGGGAAGCTCCATGATGGTCGACTAGTTGCCATTAAGCGAGCCAAAAAGGTAGTACTTCCCTTGTGGCCAAGTGTGACACTGCTTCCTGACAAGGACACTGGATAACCCAAGAGGGCCCCATTTGTGGTGTGGACATGGGGTTATTCTGGAGACGGTTGTCTTGTGAATTTAATAATTGAGTTGGAATTGCTCCTGATATCAAAGGAATTGGGATCTGCATTGAAACTTGATTTTAAAATTGTTTTTTCCCATGTACCTAGAATTCGGAATTAGTGATGGGAGTTCTGGGGTTGTCATGGTATTCAGTTACAGGTTAATCTTACCCACGTGATCTGATGATTCTCTGTGAGGTCTTGCATTGGTGATATGAGTCTCTACATTGTCTTATGAGAACTGTGTAGGCTGTGAGGATGTTAATTTTGACTTATTCCCTTCAAGAAGACCCAAGACTGATGTTTGTATTGTGTGGATGGCAGGAGGTATTTGAGGCACGGATTTCAACTGAGTTTGAGAATGAGGTTAACATGCTTTCACAGGTGGAGCACTTGAATCTTGTGAAGCTTATAGGCTACATGGAGGAAGGAGATGAGCGAATCTTAGTGACTGAGTATGTGACCAATGGGAACCTCCGCCAGCACCTTGATGGTACACTTGTCATGAAGACATACATGTGTATTAAGCAATGACTTATGCGAGAGGTTAACCTGATCCTGTGAATAAGAAGGTTTAATATGTAGGGGAGGGAGATCATGCATACGGTTAAGTTTGTTTTGAGCATTCAGGAAGAGAAGTATGATGTCGATGCAGGTCCACCTGATGGAGTAATCCTGGACATGAGCACACGCCTGGATATTGCAATTGATATTGCCCATGCCCTCACATATCTCCATTATTATACAGGTACACCAGAATTCACACAGATAAAGTTTGTAATAGTATCTTGCAAATTTGAAGAATCTTCATGTCCATTTGGTTAGCACACTGCTCTAGGTGTCACTTCACAAACTTAAGTCTATCAATGTCATGGGTTCCCTGGTATCTAATAGATGCATGAACATTCACATCTGAGCATCACTATTGAGGTCTCAATTTGAGCAGGAATCCTTGATTACTACTTTTCTGCCTATAGAACTGGATACCAGTATACTATTGAACATCCATGAATGTACAGAAGCAGGTGGAATTCCAGGAGACTAAGAGGACTGGACATTTGGGGCAATGTGTTCTGTGCAGATAGACCTATAATCCATCGAGATGTGAAGTCTTCCAACATCTTACTCACTGAATCAAATCGTGCAAAGGTTGCTGATTTTGGGTTCTCCCGTGCTGGCCCGTCAGACCTTGGGTCCACCCATGTCTCCACTCAAGTGAAGGGCACTGCTGGTTACCTTGACCCTGAGTATTTGACAACATATCAACTGAATGTGAAGAGTGACGTGTATTCTTTTGGAATTTTACTCATAGAACTCTTCACGGGGAGGCGACCAATAGAGATCGATAGGCCCAGTGATGAACGTGTCACTGTGAGATGGGTATGATGAATGCTGTGTTCCTGTTGCTCAGTGCTGGCATTCTATACTTGTTTTCAAGACTTTAAGGTATGGAGAAGCAAGAGTCTTCAAGATAAATCTATTGGCATCATAGCTAACATCTGTTCAAGTTGCTTGTGACAGGCTTTCACAAAGTTTTTGGATGGGAAGCTGAGACACATCCTTGATCCAAATATAAGGAAGACAGCTACAGTCATGGGAATACTGCCTGGCTTGTTTGAGTTGGCCATCTCATGTGTTGCCCCCACAAAGAATGAGCGGCCCAACATGAAAGAGGTGCAAGAAAGCCTGTGGAACATCAGAAAAGCATACCAAGCAGCACTAAATCATCAGCGAGAGAATCAGCTTGAGAAACAGGAGTCTGCTGATCTTGAGAGTGTCAGGAGCCCTAGAAATGGGGGCTCAGAGAGGGCTGACAGTGCAAAGCCTAGGCGGTCTGAGGACCGTGAGAGTTCTAGGTTTCGGTCTAGTAGACTGTCTGAATCAGAGACTGTTAGACCAGCTTCAAGTCAGAGTGGTTCTGAGAAAATTGAAAGTGGCAGGTCAAGGAGGCAATCTGAATCAGAGAGCACCAGAAATCGTAGACTTACTGGGTCACCTGAGCCTGCTGACCTCTACAGTCCTCACAATGATAGACCCTTGGATGCACTTCATGATCCTTAAGTTGTTTTGAGCTAGTTTAGGAATGGGTGTCCTTTTTGTACTTTTTCACATCCTTTGTGCTAGCTTCAGATGTCCCTGTGTTTAGGGACCTCAAATAAGCAACTCTGCTGTGGCCATCTCTGTTAGAAGGCATAGAGGATGCTATGGAGTTCTGGGGTTAGTCAGCAATGTGTATTCTAAAGTTTATTATCAGAAAGCTCAAGCAGCCAGCTCAGTTGCACCTGGGTTCGGCAGGTGAAATACATGAGCCTGTCCAAAAATTTCAGGGGGCCACCTTCATTGAACTTCGCTGTTCTTTTATGAGGTATTTAGGTACACTGATTAAGTACATCCTAATGTGGGCTTTCATTGGATGCAGGCACTTTCATAGTGAGTCTGTATTCCTCCACACCCCTCTGTATATAGAGAGGTCTCAGGTGTGGAGTCTTTGGACAAAAAGCCAAGTTCTTTGAGAACTATCTGATAGACGCATAATTGAGTAAGCAACACAGGTTTGTTCTTTTGTACAGAGACAGACAGGCATGTATTCACTGTGTTGTAAATAGGATAGCATTGAAAGTTGTCTGAAAGCAAAGTTGTTGGACATAGCTGTTTGATGTAAATTGCAAATTTATATATCAAAGCATTTCTGGAAATCTCATGGGTTTTGAGTGCTGCTATGATGTTGGATCAGGTGTGTAAATAGTAAGTTGCCGACCCTAGGATTTGAAGATGCTGAAGTGCATCTCTGCTGCTCTTCAGTATCATCCATGAGCTGGGAGGTGCATGTGAATGCAGGTTTGGCTGAATTGAATCCAATGCAACTGATGTTATATAAGGAAGTTTGGAAGCTTTGATGTTTGACTGTACGCATGTAGTAGCTTCATGTTCTTGTTGTTAGCAATTTTCATGAGTGATCCTTGATGGTGTAGGGTTGAGAATTTGGTTATCAGCGCTTTTGCTCCACCCTTCACTTTTCATGGTTTATCCAAGTTCCCAATTAGGCAATGAGTTGATGTCTTTGTGAAAACCCTAACCATCAATAAGGTGTTGGTTTTCCATGTGCCTTTTGTATCAAAATACTCATGTATGTGTTTAGCATTTAATTTATTTCAAGATTGTGTTGAAGGGAGTTAATTTGTGAATGGTGGAATGTTTACATTTGTGATTGAATGCATGTGTTTGGTTTGGGCTTAATAATGAAAATCATGCAAAATTTACTTATTCATAATTTGTATATATTTCATATATTGATATCATGCGATGAAAAAATACATTTGATGTAGAGAAAAATGTGAAATTCATTCATTTATAAGTTCATATTTCATTTAGTAACTTAATTTTTCATGTGTTTTAACAAGTTATTAACTCATGATATGTTTATGTGTAAAATGTATGAACATGAAAATGAACAAATTTTGCACAATGTTTATTATTAATTTGTTGCATATCAAATTTATAATCTTGCCATTGAAGGAATTGCAACCATCATGTGATATTACACTAAAGAGAAAAATCCTACATTGTGTTTCATTGCAAGGCCTACTTTTTTCTAGGAATTCCAAAGGTACATTGTTGCTAGTTTGGCATATCAACAAATCATCTAAAATTTCATAAGTCTAAATAAATCAATAAACATTTTGAAATTGGCAAGATTAACAGATCATATAAATTTTTTTTAACAACATTAAATTATCTAACCTTTGAGTTAACCGTCGGTTAACTCCAAGTGGGTTAAGTGTTAAGTTCAGGTACGAATTGGAGCTCTTTTTGATGCTCTCTCGTTTAGGGTTTAGGGTTTAAGGGCTTTCATTGGGGCAGTGGAAGAAGACGAAGAAGCTTTGGTGAGATTTTGGTTTTCCAGGGTTCCGGATCTCCTCCGATGGATGCCAATGCCAGTGCTGAGGAAGAAGGAGGAAGGAGGAGAGATAGAGAAGGATGTGTTGGGGTAATAAGAGAGTCGCTAGGAGATTCTGATCCCTACTCTGAAAATGCAATACATCTGCTTCCTTGCTGCATCAACTACACAGGCCCTGCTGAGGTCTCTTCTTACTTCAAGCCCACAGAAATGGGTAAGCGTCGTACCCTTTTTTTTGTTTCTTCCTCGCTTTGGGTGCTGTTTGTTTGTTTCAAAGGTGTTTTTACAATCAAGTTTTACCGTCAAGGTTATGATTTTTCTGAAACCCCTCGCTAAACCCTAATTCTTGAACTATATACTCCGCAGTTTTCAAGCCATATTGATGACCATGGATTTCTAGATCTGAAATGGAATTCTGAACTCGAGTCATGGAATTTGGAAACCCAAGTAAAAATCTAGGCTTTTTGTTTTTTTGGATTTCTAGGCTGGTATTATTGTCAGTCATGAATGTGTGTGTGTGTATGTGTGTGTGTTCTTCTGGTATTGTCAGTCCTGAACGTGTCTTCTTTCTGTGTAGGGTTGAATGAGGAAGGTATTGAAATGAAGAAGGCAGCATTTCGTGGAAGGAGATTAATGGGGTCCACTCTTACAATTCCTCATGGTTACCAAGGTACCAAACTAAACCCTAAACCCTCAATGGCTTGGGCAATGTTTTGGGCATTCAACAACTACTGACCTGAATATAATGCAGGCTTTGTTATGAACAAGGAGCAACATCAAACTTCAGGAAGACAGAAAGGAACTGATAGTTGTTCCAAGACCCAAGAATATGACAAGTGGGAAGCAAAGTCAGCTTTCCAACAACTGACATACTGGAATCATGACACTTTGCCATCATCTGCTGACCTGCTTCACTTGTGTTTTGATTGGCTCCCTCTTTCTGCAGCTGTGCGTCTCCCTCTTTCCCTTCTCATTGTCCTTTCCACACCTGACACACAGTTTCTCGTTCTTTCATTCATCTTGCCATTGCTTCCACAAATGTGACAGAAATTGATTATGCAGATTTTGCATAATTGTTTGTCCAGATTTTTGTTCTGGTTTATTATTTATTATCTAGCACCCACCATTGGGAGATGATGACGTCAGTGGGTAGTCATGGCACTGCATCACTGCTATTTATGAGGAAGGTGATGGTCTGGCATCTTGTGAGTGACTGTCATAAGGTTATGATTGCACTTGCTGTCATTTTACCTTCAAATTGTTATTGTTCTTTTTGTGGAGATTTCTCTGGACTTTCAGGGATTTTTCATTCATCTTGCCAGCCTCAATAGAAAATTTGAACTTATGTCAGCTTCACTGGGGCCTGGTTGCTACATGTTTGGATAAGCTGCAATTTTATCTTCATCAAGGTGAATATTTGAAAGTTTCATATGCAACTAGCAGATTCATGGGAGCATTTCGGCTGAGGAGGTGGCAGCCATGGCCAAGGAGCAAGGGATTCTACTTCCTGGTAAAGCTTTCCATACACAATTGTTCTTTACTTTAATAGTGAATGTTTGGTGGGTGTGTTCCTGTGGATTGTATTAATATGGGTGGTTGACTGTTTACCACAGGACTGGTGCCAGGAGCCAAGCGGAAATCTTCAAGTTAGATTTGGGGCTACTTGAGAAAGTTTTGGTGTAATTTTCTTGTGAACTTATTCCACTTATTTGACTCTTCATGTCCTACCTGGTGTAAATGCTATGCCAGAAAGAAAGGGTTCTCTGATGGAAATGTCTTCTGATAGAACATGTAATTTTGCAAAGGGTTCTCTAATAGAAGTCTTGTGATAGAGCATGTAATTTTGCAAAGGGTTCTCTGATAGAAGGGTCTTCTGATAGAACATGTATTTTTGCATTGTTCACAGTTATTGAGAGTTGGGTTGGTGACACATCTAGTTTGATTTGGTAGGCACTGTGTAGTGATGTTTCATGGAATTTAGTACTCTAAAAGTGCTGATGAAAATGAAAGTTTCACAAATTGGGTTTTCATTGAATATGTGGTTGCCACGTAAAAACAATATTGAAGTTTTGCTCTATTTGGAAGTCTGTTTGAACAGCAGAGTCGTACATCTTCTGAGCACCTCATGCTGGTGCATCTCTGTGGTGCTTGTGGTGTGGTCAACAGGATATGTGGTAAAAATGATGCTGCTTTCGTAATTCAAAAGATATTTCAAACATTGGATATATTGAACATGTGAAGGATTGGACAGTATTGTCTCCCATGTCTCTAATTCTGGACACACATATCACTTTGTACATGCACAGTTGTTGGGTTAAAAATGTTTGATGTGTGGAACAAGGTTATACTCTATACCTGGTATTATGATTGATTCTGCTGAACTCTTAGAACCAATGAACACAAAAGTTCTTCCACTGAGGGATAACTTGGATTGCAACGTTATACTCTATACCTGGCATTACGGTTGATTCTGCTGAAATTTTAGAACCAATGAACACAAAAGTTCTTCCACTGAGGGATAACTTGGATTTCAAACACACTGTCAATTACCAAAACTTCAACAATCAAAATTAGTGTACATATGCAACTGAGAGCATATAGAATGAATGCTTGGTTCTAAATGAAAACTTCTCTTTATCAATCAACTCATACTCTCAAAGTGACACCTGATAGTGGCTTGCCCTATTTACATTTCTAACTCACACAAAGAAATGGTTCTCGTGTAAATTTATATGGACTCCTCCTTCGCAATTAGCTTGCGAAGGGCTACATTTTTCTCCTCAACAGTATTAAAATGATGCATATATCCATGACCTGCAAAAACCCACCCAGGGGTTGGAAGTCTTGTATGTGGTTCCATGTCAAAAGCATAGACAGAAGTTTGCTTGAGTAAGAATTAGTGCTGCAAAATGGATTGCTCTGAACATGTTCATCTGAAGATGCAAAGACAGAACCCAGTGATTATTTCCATGTCAAGAAAAATTTCATCACAATTACCCTTCACATTAGCCAAGTTGTGACTGCATAGAAAGATAAACATACCAGGGAGAACCCAAGTGAAGTCATAGTGGAGAAGGGCCCGAATATTCTCGATTTGCAGACGCACTGCAACAGACAGTTATGAGATAAAACACTCTTTTAGCACCAACCTTTCAAGTGGGTTGAAAAACACCTAAGAGGCTACACTTCTCCAGTTGCCATCATCCAGGAAAAAAAGGGCATTGTCACAATTAAGACAATCGAGTAAGGTCCTACTGCAAAAACAACAAGACATACCACTGTACCAATTGTGGACCCGATCCATCATCAATTCCTTGCCATTGCCCATTAAATGATCGCCTGTGAAAAGAGCCCCCTTTGTCTTATACCAGAGCGAGACACATGCCTGCCAATATTAAACCATTTAGAGAACACACACAAAAGATTGAAACTGGGTATTCATCAGATTTAGATTAATTGCCTGGAAGTTCTTTCCTCCACAAGTCCAACAGCTACTTACCAGATGGTTTGAATAATTATTTTCTTGCTTTCAAATCCTGGAGCTCATCAGCTGATAATAGAAATTGCTCAATAAACACACAATGATTGGATCCTGCAGCACTAGAAAGGTGTACATGTGCAATATTTCCACACTTGACTTTTCGAGTTTTGCTTCCTATTTCTAATGTTATTGTACAACTGGCTGTTGGTGGTGGCTATATCCTACACACCTCAGTGTGGCCGGGGTTGAAAATAAGCTCAATGTCAGGTTCCAAGCTCCAAGGGCCCTCCCCTTGTAACTTTGTCTCCACTTCTGCTGTTGACCATGTCACCTAAATTCATGCCAAAAGAAAAAAACCCCACACAAAGTTTTAGAACCATATGCAGACTGACTTCAAATCATTGCCAGTAGTCAAGTTTTTGTAAACAGTAACTTCCAAAACCTCACTTATTAAGACATTGATAAACTATCCATTTAGACATAGAAAGACCCAATTAGCAAAACCACCCATATAGTTATAGAAAGACCCAGTTAGCAAATAATTACAGGATTGAGCACTCTGTGTTGCCAATAAAATGTATTCCTTTTATAGGGTTCAGGATCATGATAATCACCTGGGAGGAATATGCATGCAACTACTGGAAATATGTCTTGTGAAAATTGTTTTAGAATCTCATATATCATACGTTCAGTTTTGTATAAATGACAAGATTCTCCAAATGGGAAGGTGGTTATGAGATGCAAGAGTTCAAACAACAAACTGTGTTCAAGCTGTGTTGCATCATCAAGGACTGATAATAGTTCAAGAATCAATGTGTCAGATAGGATAGTGAAGATTGTCACATACCTCACGTTCATGCAAGATTCTCTCACACTTGAAGTGTTCTTGCCATTTCTTATGCTCTGCAACATCATCTCTGTGTCCATACAAGTCACTTCCAACATGCTCAGAAACCTCATACATTACTGGCTATGTAGCATGTACACCTTTGTAGCTGGTCAGGATGTGTCCAGTGGTCACACTGCAATGTTTGGGTTCACTAACACACCAGTACCTGGGCCAAATATAACTTAAGCCAACAGTTAAGAGAATTCACAAATGGATTAAGCAACCAGACCTGTGTGTAAGAAACATATAGCGCACGCCACCCATGGCCTCCATCCGTTTTGCCAATTGCACAGAATATCGAGGACTGCAACATTTCAAGTTTTAACTGAGATGCATAAGAGTCATCAAATCGACACTTGGCACTTCCAAAAACCATCAGGCTCAATTGAAAGACCGCTCTACAAAAGAAATAACTTGACACAAACCCAAGTAAGTGGAACAGATTTTAGAGTTGCACCTGTCAACCAAAATATTGCCACCAGGCCGGACAATAAAGTATGAAGTTGCTGCAAAAGATGCTTCAGAATGATACCCACAATGGTACACCCCCTACATCCAGCCAAATGTCACAAGTCACCACAGTGGACCCAAAGTTCTTTTAGGGTTTTAGGGTGTGAGTAGAAAGCTCTCACATTTGTATACTCTGCAGAATCTTGAAAGTGTCAGAAGCTATCTCTGCCCTAAAATTTTCTCACAGTATTTGCGCATCCAAAAAATTCTTCCTCCACCCACATCTGTGCATGTTTTAGCTGTGCAAAAACATATATTGCTAACTAGTCCTTGGGTAATTGCTTCAATTTTTATTTTGAATTACAGTTTGGGTTATTGATCATAATCCTACATTTCTCTCTAAGCCCTGTCCACCCAAAATGTAGGGAAGGAAACTCAGGATGACACAGATCAAGAAGCAGATTTCAAAGACTTGTGGATCGCAACATAATAATTACCCAGAGAGTTGGATGGAAATATACCTCAATTGTATTGGGATCAATTGCAAGTGGAAAAGAATCATGTGCCCTTTTGATATCAGTTGGAGGTTCTCTTGTATGGATTGATGCTGTAGGACAACACAACAATGCCTGTGGTATCCCTTCCACTCTTAGAATCATGTAACATGCAACAAGTACAGTTGACGAGTTTGAACTCTTGGGAAAACTACCAGATATTGAATCAAAGGGCTGAACAATGAAAAATAATTGCCAATGATATGTGCAATTACTTACAAGAACAGAAAAAAGCACCATTCTCCTACAGAATCAATTGTCATGAACAGAAATGAATGGTGCTCTACCTGCAGTGCACTAAGGCGCTCCTCATCAGAAGATGGCTGATTGTATACAATTGATTGTTGACCCAATCTGCTATATACAGTCTGCAAGCCCCCAAACACATGAGATCATGCTCACACTCTGGAAAATACAACACAATAAGCTGCACTACTAAATGGGTTTTGATCAACTAAGAACATCACAATAGTCATCAATTACTCGAAATCAATCATAGATTCAGATGTGTCATCAGAGAATTGGATCGATCAGAGAATGTTTCATTCTACAGAAATAAACAACATAGAAATAAAGAACTCTAGAGAAAAAACATAGCATCAACGAAGAATCTGGACAAGTTCAAATATGATAATTATCACCACAACATCTCATTCCCTTGCAAGTGACTGACTTTGTGTGGGAAAAACAAGTACTAGATGTTTCAGTTCTGGGTCTTTGAATCACCAATATGCTAGCATGCTAAATACAGTGCCACAGTAAAAGAAAATAAAATGAAGCTTGCAGTGTGGAAATGAACATACAGGTGTCATCATCCGGCATACATTACAATCAATGCACGTGTGATCTGCCATGATCAAAATAAACACAAAAATAAAATCAATGATCAGAACAATTTGATTCACATGTACATTCCTTGAGGATCTAGTGACTGACCTACTTCAATCCTAAACCCTACATTTCCACGTTCACAATTCTCAGCTCTGGTGACTAACCTACTTAAACCCTAAATCCTAAAATTCCACATCCACAATTCGCAACTCTGGCATGTGGTAGTGCTTGTCTCTCAGGCTCAGAATTTGGTACCTATGGTTTGGCAAATTTCCTGGTAAATGTTTGAAAGCCAAAGATCAGAGTTCCAAAAGTTTCCAGCAAGAAGGATTTCAGAAAAAAAGGATTTGGAAATTCTTACAGGTAGAATGAAACAATTTACTGACTGAATCATGCACTATTAGCTAGTGAGCTGCCCTACAGAAATGGATCCAAACAATTGACATACCCACATAGAAATCTCCATCGACATTTTCTGGCCGTGGAGAACGTTTTGACAATTTGGCCCCATGAGTAGTGGGTGTTGCTGCTGTTGCGCTGATTACCGGAACAACACCAACTCTGCTCCTCTCTTTCTGCTGCTGCTGCTGCTGATTATGGTGGCCACTACTAGTATTACTACTATTCCGAAAGAAGCTAGCTGGATGGGTACTGAGCTGATGAGATACCAAAGACCCACAACGTGAGATCACACTAGTCTCCATCATGATTCCTCCTCGCAAATCGAATCGAGAATTTTAACAATCCTAATTCTTGAACAATCCCAAAGCACTCAAAACTTCAGAGGCTTCTCGATTTCGGATACCCAATTCTTCGCGCAATCAGCACAAGTAAAATTCTAAATGAAACGAAGGACCTACCCCTCAAAAAGAAAGGAAAAAAAGACGACAACAACAAAAACAAAAAAACACCCAAAATCTTTTTTGGGTGCACCCAAAAACTCAACCGCTAGAGTCTAACTAAAATTCGAACACCACCACAGTAGTAATAAGCGACTCAGAAGAAGAGACTGTGATTGTGAACTATGAATGACAGACACCGCCTGAGAGAGACAGGACTCACGAGCCCAAACTGTATAAACTGGAGGTCCTGCAACAAAGTGGTTGGGAGTGGGCGAAGAAGCTCCATTGCCACAAATCATATACTACCACCACTACCCACCAGCAAGCCAAATCTCAAGCAACTTCCGGCGCTCTTGCCAACTTATCCAGACGCTTGTCCGTTATCAACGGCACACGACATCAATCCTGGACGCACCCATGCATGCGTGCGCCGCGCCGCGCACTTGTCTCTTCTTTCTGTGTAAGCCCCTTGAAGGGAAGCTTCCGGTTTAGCGCGGTTTAGCCCGTTTAGCCCGGTTACACGTGGTGCCCCGTCTATGATGGCCTTCATCCCTCATTCATCCCATCCATATCATCCACCTCTATCCATCTCTCTCTCTCTCTCCCCTTGTAAGTAGTAATGGTGCATTGTAGTAAATATTTTCATAAGAGCAATGCCCACTCACTCACCCACTCACTCACTATAAGAGCATGTTTTAAATGAAGAATAATTATAAAAAAAAGAATTTGTTGATTTGATATTTAATTTAATGCTTTTGCGATCAATATATTTTCTCAATTTAAATTGTACAATAATAAAAAATAAATCATTGTACAATTTAAAATTTTGTTACGGATTGGTTAGATTGCTTAATTGGTTCACATGTGATTTTTTTAAAAATAAAAAATAAAAAAATAAAAATCATCACACAATTTAAATTTTGCTCCATGAATTGGTTAAATTGCTTGATTGATCCGCAAGGTCCCCGGGATACAAGACTTGCTCCGCAAGGTGAATATAATAATGTGTGCACGCTTACTTCTTTTTTATGTAGTATGGAATTTAGACATGGTAGGATTGTCGGGTCCATTCCAAAGTGGAACACATGCCGTGTCCATTGTCATAACCGGAACTCATAGAATTCAAAAGTGGAACAAGCCAAGTATTTATGGAATGGATAATGGACATCTCTAGTGCCTATTCCGGTGTGTAAGTGTTCTCAAAGCCAACCCTATAAGTAGTAGGCATTAGGATGTCCATTCCGGTTGCCATTAACATGCGACAAAGGCTGATCTAATTGACACCCACAAGTGTGTGTGTGTGTGGCCAAATTCAAGGGCCAAAAGGCTGATGTCATTGATACCCACAAGTTTGGCCGTAAAAATTGGCCCATGCCACATCAGCAAGGGTGAGGCTCTATTCTACAGTACATTCAGCTTGGTGCCTCCCTTTTTTTAGGGTTTGGGTTTAGGGTTTTTGCTCCATCTTTCTTGTGCCAACACAGCATCGAAATTCCTTCGTGGTGGTCGGTAAAGCTTATGATTTGTATGATGAAAAACCTTATCTCAGCAGCTGACAAAATCCTTTGTTTTTAACAATTAGAACAAAACAAGGTGAAAAAACAAATTCTCCTCGAGAACAACCCTAGACTACCGGGGATTTTGTTTTTTGGAATTTAGTGATATCAAAAGATTTAGTGAAAATTTCCCCAAATTTTCCATAAAATTTTACACAAATTGTACACTAGGAAATAACAATCCCTCCTCCCCCCCCCCCCAAACAAAAAAAAATCCCAATTTTTATGTTTTATAATATTGGTACTTACCGACACAATCTACAATCTTGGGACTTGTGTACATGTTGTAACTTTTCAAGTTTGAGCACTTGGGGTGTTGAATAATTATTTTATTTTTGCAAATTTCACTTTGGCAATTACAAAAATAGTTTATGACATTTTGACAAAAAATAAAAGTAAGCTTCTTTGGCAAGTTCTTATTGGGACTTTGAATCATAATGAAACCTTTTTACAACAATTTTTTTTTCCTTTTTTTTGTTGCTTCTTTTTCAAAAAATGAGGAGATCTAATGTTTCACCAAATTATAGGATAGAGAAATGTTTGTCAATTATTGGATGTCCTCTACATGAATGGTGAACTAGCATGAAGCAAGAAGCTCCTAGGGCTTTCAACATTTAAGAATAAAATAAAATCCTTCCCTTGTAATTTTCTTAAATTTTGACATATTAAACAAATAATTTGTAAAAAATTCCAAAATTCCAAAAAATCATTTTATTACCACCAAATCTGAAAATGTACTAAAATGATAGTTTAGGGGGAAAAAATATTTCAAAATTTAATATGTGGAATTGGATGCAAACCAAAGCAGGCTAATTCATTAGAATTGGAACTGAAAGTTTTGTAGGCTGGTTTTAAAGGATCAATGGAAATGCTAAAAAGGGACCACTTTTTTCAATATTCAGGAAAATTAGAGTTGAATGTAGGTCTGAAGATTTTTTTTTCCCAGGCCAATGGGGTTGCTGGATTTGGTGGTATGAATTTTTTTTTAAAAAAAAATTATTGAGTGAAGTAATAATCAATGTTTAACTGCTATTTATGGAGAGGGTTTAGCACAGAACTCGTGCAACTTTGTTTTTGAATAATTCATGTCATATCATCTAACCATGTTACATGGTTCATGCTCCCCAACAGGCCACATGTCATGTGGATTATGAACCATCATGTTCTAACATAAAAAGATAATGCTGAATAAAAAGATTGTGAGAAGATTACATTTTGTGGAAATGGGCCCATTCCACCGCAGAATATGTGTTGAGCCTCATGGGACAAGATACCAATCTGTCAAGTGGTACCAGGTTCTACCAGGGCTTGTTCCAGAGTGCTGCCTTGACATACATTTGGGTCCTATTAGAGCATCCCCACCCTTGCTTAGTATGTGACCCTGCAAAAATATTTCTCACATCCAAGTTTAATTATTTACTTTTTTGCAACCCCACCCATAAAATTGTAACTGGGATTGCAAATATGTGGGGAACTACCAATAGCAAACCACCTGGACCAATCATTATGTTTGGCCAATCAAATACAGGGAGCAGCAGTCAAATCATATTTATTACACTTTCTCTAGCAGGTAGACTGATTTGCTGCGCCTTTTAACAGCCTCAGCAAAGAGAGCACGTATGCAGGAGTAAAACTATTTTCCTGAGCTAAACCAGCATTTTTTGACTTTTGTTCATCTGATTTTAATGTGCAGAGCCACGTACTGAGCCTTGATGGGGATGCTCTTATGAAGGTATTAGAAGCCCTAATAGGTGCATAGACCCAAAAGTGTGCCTGGAGTTTTTGTTGAGACTTTCAATAAAGGGCAAGGCCATCATGTTATGAGCTGATTGATGCTCTCGCCGAGATGAAGCTTCACTAGAAGCAAGATGAACTGCCACTCCAACAAATGGGTGGTGCGAGAGTGAACCAACACCGACAAGCTCCATTATGTAATGAGCTGCTTGTTTTAAGGCTTGCCAAGAGGAAATTTCACTAGAAGCAAGACGAACCACCACTCCAACAAACGAGTGGTGGCAGAGTGAACCAAAGCCCACCAGCTCCATCATGTAATGAGATGCTTGTTTCAATGCTTGCCAAGAGGAAACTTCACTAAAAGCAAGACGAACTACCACTCCAAACAATTGAGCAGTGGGAGAGTGAATCACCCACCAGCTCCATCGTGTAATGAGCTGCTTGTTTTAATGCTTGCCAAGACGAAACTTCACTAGGAGCAAGATCAACTGCCACTCCAACAAATGAGTGACCAAACCAAACCTCAAGAAGGGGAAGGCGAGGACAATCGCATCACATAAGAGAATCAGAGTTGAACAAAGGAAGCACCATGCACTGGATGCTCGTTAGTACTCAGTTGTGGATATACTTAAGTTCCAAGTATATTTAATGGTAAGTGAGTGCTAAGTCAATGTTAGAAGAAACAAGTTCTTTTTATTGCATTCAAGAATGTTAGCTAACGTCAAATTTTACATGGCACATATTGTTAAGTAAGTGTTAGCTTATGATGAAATTTACAAAAATAATAGATTTAAAAATAAAACATGTGTTAAGCAACAACCCATAAAATGAAGTTTTAAATCAATGTTAAGTTAACACAAATGTTTTCCTCATGGTTCTCTTTATTTTTCTTCTTGTACACATCCATTTAGGATGCTATGAATTCATCGTGAAAAAGATAAGTTGTTTTTTTCTAAAGTCGAAATCTTAATATAAGTTAACCATTAATTTAGATGTGAATGAAAAGTAAAAGAGTTAACTAACATTTAAGTTAGTGCTACTTAATATAAATGATTTTGTTTTGGTTTGATGATGTTATTTAAATCTTAAGTTACTTAACACCATAGGTCTTAACATTAGATGTGATTGCATCTTTTACCCATCTATATGTAATTATCAAAGTAGTGTGAGGTAGAAGTAGGAGGGTATAATGCTCTCCCAATAAAGCCTTCACCTATACATGATCTCAAATGAGAGAAGGACTCACCAAAGATCTAGGGCATTAAATGAATCCCTACTTTCCATAAGGGCAAAGTAGAAGAAAGAAAAAAAACTTTGGATTGTTTTTATTTTTGGCAAATGTTCACATTTTTTCAACCGAAAACATAGGATCTCAACACATACTAAAGCATAGTATTCTCTGCGGCTCCCCGCAGCAGCAACGGCTACTTTTTCGCGATGAGCTTTCCGCTCCCTGAGAATGCATCAGAGAGCACCCGTCCCCCATAGTTTCTCTCACGTTTTCTTTTGAGTTTTTTCTGTAATTCCACAATGGCGATGATGAATCTCTGCTCGGATTCAGGAGAGCAAAGCGATTCCAAAATGAACGAATGCCGTCAAATAACAAATAGAATTCAGGAAGCAGGTTGATGCGATCGCTAAGAAATCGGCAAGCTTGAAAGCAACAAGTGGATCTCCAACGACGCACCTGTCTACCCGATTTCAAGAAGCGACGACATTCCTTCATCAAGCAGCCGCCCTACTTTGCCAGAACAAGATCCCGACTCGATCTCCCTCCGAGCAAACATCCCCTCCCCGGGGGGAACGCGATCTGGGGACAAGAACTCGGCCGATTGAACTCTGACGCCCTCGGTCATTCTAGAGGAATAGACAAAACCGTCAAAGAGAAGAGGAGAAGCCCGAAGCAACCAGACGCGTAGGGATGGCAGAACGAACAATTCCAATTTTCAACAGCTACTTATGTCGGAAGCTCCGGAGGAAGGAAAGGCATAGCACGATCGTCCCCTAACTGAGCACCCTAGAGGCAAGAATCATCTTCTCTAGGTATCTCAGAATCCCTCCCCTCTCCTTTCATGCTTAGAAACTTTATTTGATGTCATCAGGAAGAGTGCCGGATCTGCGGCACCAAATGCCGAAGCCTCGGAAGCTTTTGGCGCAAGGAACACACGAAAAAAACAAGTGACACCCCCCGTGAGGGAACTTCCACTTCCATCTCTAAATGCACTCCCAGGCAGCGGGTCAGGAATCTCCTCCCCCTCAAGGGAAGACACCCAAGGCCCATCGCTGGTTGACTACACTCTGGAGATTGAAGCGGTCTTCTCGCTAGATATGGTGCTAGACATCCAGAAATGCGCGGTGCACAGAACGCGCAAAACGGTGATCGAAATAACATTAGGAGGTAGAGCTTCCTACAAAGATCTGGTAAACTGCCTCAAGCTACATCTCCCAGTGCCCTGTGTCACCATAACTCTCTTAACAAGAGGCTACTTCAAGATCCTTTTCGAAAAAGAGGATGGAGCCAGAGCCACGAAGAAGTTCGCGGCGGTGGAATGGAGCGGGTAGGCCCTCTCCTTCTCAAAATACTCAGAGAACTTCAGACCAAACGAACAAAGAGTAGAAAAGCTCCTCACACACTCCATTAAGGTGCAATTCCCTAACCTTCATGCCCAATTTCGCTCAGTCAAAGCTTTAACCATAATGACCAGCAGCATCGGAGAAGTCCTTGATATAGAGTCGCCCGACTCATACATCAAAAGACCGACAAGGCCAATGGTTACTATCGAGGTCAGAGACATTAGCAAACTAGTGGGGATCATCATGATCCCCTCCATGTTTGAGGGGGCAAACACGGGAGAAACAACAGCCCAGAAAATTCTTTACTCGGGGCTGCTGAATCAATGTAGAAAATGCCGACGGTTTGGGCACCTGGCAAAGAGCATGCTCGCATAACAGACCTCCAACACAGGGAGGAAACACATCCACCAAGCCCCCCTCCAAAGGGAGCTGGAAGACAACACCGAGAAAGATTCATGGCGCGCAGCGCTGGAGAAAAACAATTGCCAACACGGTAGAGGAGCAACAGGACCAGGAAATGAAGGAATCCACTGAATTGCCAACTTGTCTCAAAAGCGAAGCCAAGTCAAGCGAGGAACTCTTAACAGAAGGGCGACAAAAGCTGAAAGCCACCCTAAATTCCACACCAAATTTCAAAATTCAGGAGCTGGCCAGCTCCCAGGCCCCGAGTCTAGCCGCAAAGTCCAACCCTTTCGCTATTTTAGGGGAAGACAATGTATGAGCTGCGACACTAATGGAAATGTAGGAGGACATGAAGGAGGGTTGGTCTTTCCAAGGACGAAAGAAACACGACCCCAAGCAGACCCCACCTCGGCAAATTATGCATCATCTCTCCCCGCATCCTTCACACAGGGATATCACCCCAGGAGGGAAGAGAGGCCTAATGCACTCCGAGGTACACCCTTTTTACTTCACCTCCTTCGCTATATAGGTCCCGCCTAGCAAGGAACCTCTTAGAGCCAGGATCTGGCCGGTCCTCCCCAAGGTGAAAGAAGAAAAAAAAGAAACACTAGTGCACTTCAGAAATCAGACCCCGTTGAACCTACCGCTCTGCTTCAGAATTACAGGCCCAACAGAAGTAGCAAAAACAGAATGGACACAAGATTCAGCAAGGGCGGACCTCATCCAACATCTAGAATTGGAGCTAGAAAATAACATCCTAAGATACAAATGGAACATCAAAGAACAGCTCCATTCCAAGAATAGCGAAGAGAAGAGGTGGGATGGACTGTACCATCCTAGCCCACATTGAAACTGGAACCAGTGCCCTGAGCACGCAGAACAAACGGCACTTGCATTGGAAGGTCCTCGACCTCGCACAGGATATGAACAATGACATCGAATTTGCTACCCTGGCGCACAGTCTATTAAAGAAAATGGACACATGAAACATAGTACGCCAGGCTCACAGGAATAATTCTGCAAGCCTTCTTGCCTCACCACAGGCGGCAAGAAAGAAATGATTCACAAAGCTAGACCTAGCACTAATGATAGCATCCAAGCATAACACAAACACCATAATGCTCACAGGAAGAGAGGTAGAGAACAAGAACTCAGAGCCCTCCTTCGATGACAACAACAGGACACCGGGATCGATCGGCCCTCCGGCCACCCGAGACAAGCTCACTTATGATTGAAAAACCTCTGACATTGGTCTCCCTCAACGTCAGAGGGCTGAAAGGAGGCACGGCCAAACCAAAGGAAATCGCATGATTGGCTTCACTCCAAACTCCTCCTCAAATACTGTTCATTCAAGAGCGTCACATAGGGAAGGATGACAACTAAAATTCCGCCAAAAGGTTAAAATTCTAGAAAAAGAGCTCCTTCTGGAATGAAGGCATTCTAATAGGGCGCTTTCAGAGGATCAGAGTTGAAACAACAATCCTAGTAGACAAGGCAACGACCCCGTTCATCAAAGAACACGGCACCCTGGTCGAGGGCAGAGTGCAATTTGTCACTCTCCACTCACCTGACAACGGGCTGTTAACAATAATCAACATATACACTTCCCAAACCTCCGTCGAAAGAGCTTTCCTCTGGAGCAGAATAATTCAGGTCGATTTTGCATCGGACCACGTCATTCTGGGTGGTGACTTCAACCACTTTGAAGTCGCTGACCAAAAGAGCCCTCTTGGCACAAGGAAAATGCACAGAAGGGAGGCTGCTTTTTGGCACCGAATGACCTTGAGATATGGCCTCATAGACGTTTGGCTCCTCGACAGTTTTCACAAACAGTTAGAGAAAGAATTCACTTACGATAACGGGAGAGCATGCAGGAATTCGGCCATATCAAGAATAGATAAATTCATGATATCGCAAACGATAGAAGAGAGAGGAGGAAGAATTGAGGTCGCAGCCTCAATGAGGAAATTCACAGACCACTCACCTTTAAGCATCAAGATCTAGGGAAGCCACGACACCCCCAAAAGCACGTCCGACTACTTTGATGTCTCACTATTGAACGACGAGAGGAAAAAAAAGGATATGCTGGAAGCTTGGATCGGAGATGCCCCGCTCCCCACCAACGATCAAGATTGGGCACCGTGGTTGGAAGCAACCACAGACAGAGCTACACAATACAACTATCGCCTATCAAAGGAAAAGAAACGCACCCAAGGGACCCAAATCTGGTCTTGCACCAAGAAGATTCAGCTGGCGGAAATCCAGCTGCAGAGGAACCCTACAAACGAAGAGATAAGAGAAATATTATTTGACTCACAAAGTAAGCTCACAGAAGTCTTCCAAGACTCGGTCAAACGTAACCGACACCTTTCAACCTCCAACTGGCTCAGGTACGGGGACACGTGTTCCAAAACCTTTTTCGACTTCCATCGCACGGGAAACAAAAGAACCTTACTGAGGGAGTTAGAAACCAATGGAGGCATTGTCACTGGTCAAAACGACCTCACCCAGTACATAACTGAGTACTATACGAGGCTCTATTCCTCAGATGCACATACACCAAGCACCGAAGAGGCACAAAAGCGTTGTTGGACTAACATCCCGACCAAGGTCTCGGGAGACATAAATGAGACCCTGACCAGGAAGGTCACACTGAGCGAAATCCACATAACAATCAACGCCCTCCCCAAAGGTAAAACACCTGGGAATGAGGGCCTGCCCATGGAATTCTTCCACGAGTGCGTTGAGGAAACCGCGCCAATCCTTCTTCAAGCTTTCATAGCAATGCTCTGCACCGGGAGAACTTCAGCCTCAATCAACAAAAGGTTGATAACCCTCATCCCCAAAGCGGGAGACAGAGCCAAGCTTAGTAACTGGAGGCCAATCACTCTGTTAGGCAGTACGTACAAAATATTGGCAAAAATACTCATCGGGAGGGTAAAGGTGGCCCTCACACACATTATCAGACCCAATCAAACGGGTTTTGTGGAGGGCAGGAGTATCATAGACAACACCTTTATGGCTCAAAAAGCCATAGAGTGGGCAGAGGAAAGCGAGCAGGATCTTGTCCTACTCCTACTCAACTTCGAAAAAACTTTTGACAAAATCGAATGGGGATTCTTGTTTACAGCCCTGTCTAAATTAGGCTTCAGTGAAACCTGGGTGCACTGGGTCAAGACCCTCTACCTCGAAGCCTCATCCGCTATAAGGGTCAATGGCACAATCGGACCAACTTTTCAATTGGCCTGCTCAGTAAGACAGGGCTACCCTCTGGCGCCCTACCTATTCATCCTGGCCACTAACGTACTGGGTTACATGCTGGCTGACCCAAGCTACAAGGTGGAAGGACTAACCCTGCCCAGGGGAGGTCTGGTCAGGGACCAGACCTTCGTTGACGACACAGCCCTGTACTTGCAAGGCTCCCCACCTCAACTTGGATAGGGCCCAAAACGTACTCAACATTTTTTGTAGAACTTCTAGGGCGAAGATAAACTGGCACAAATTAGCAATGATTTGGGCCAGCAAGAAAGAAAGGGATTGGCATTGGGGAGAAGAAGAAGGCTTCAGATGGATACCAGATGGGGAAGGCACCTGGTACCTTGGAGTCCAAGTGGGCTCTCACCTTCATCCAGAAGCGAACTTCGAGAAAATGATGTTGTCCCTTAAGAGCAAGTTCATTAGCTGGAGCAATAACAGATTCTCCTTGGCGGGCAGAATACTGGTGGCAAACCAAGCTCTACTCGCGTCAATGTGGTATATAGCTACATCCTGGAACCCCAGCCCCAGGATGTGCTCCCAAGTTAGAGGAGTAGTAAGGAATTTCATCTGGGGAGGCAGGGACGCCCCAGTGTGCATAAAGGTAAAATGCAACACCATGGTGATCCCAATCACCCAAGGCGGGCTGGGGATCATCGATCCCAAAGCTCAGTCGGAAGTGCTCCTGGCCAAGCTTCTGACCAAAGGACTCACCCCTGGTGGCGAGCCCTGGAAAGAACTAATAACGCATAAGGCAGATCAAACCAAGCTGCTAGCTCATAGCAAAGGACTCAACACTACAGACATTAATTGGATCTTCGCAGCGATGAAGCTCAAAAAAACCCACTGCTCAATGTGGGACAGTATATTAGGAGCCTGGTTGAATGTGAGGCCCGGACTAATCAAGACGGACTTAACCAACAGCGTCGAAATTCTCAGATAATCGTTGTTTGGTAATCCCTCAATTCTCAACTCAAACGGCTCCTCGCTCAAAATAAGCGGCCTGAGAGAAGGCAACGCCTTCGCACACTTTGGTTGTTTTCGAGTCAAGGACCTCCGAAACGCAGCAAACAAGGAGTGGAAAAGTCTTACGGAGATGAAAATGAGTCATCGCCCCTCAAACAGAGACAGCCTGGTAAGATTCACAGCAAGCATCCCATGGCGCCCAGACGAGCTCAACAACTGAATACAAGCAGGGGACTGGATAAGCAAACCAGACCCTAGCTTGTGCACCTCACCTGACTAGATTTACTACGTGCTTGAACCCCATTGAGGCATAGCCAAAGCGATAGAGTTCAAAGAGATCATGCCGAGCGGCCTCATACAAGCCACAACACGCACCACGATTACGCTCTCAACGAAAGGTTATCGACCTGTCAGAATTTTATCTCAAAACAAGCATGGCTCAACCCTGAAGGTGGCCAGGATGCACCGACCCTTGGCAAGAGCCCACTAATCTATTGGATTTTCGAAACAAGATTTATTCAGGAGCTCCCTTGGGACCCAAGGGAGTGGCACTGGCAAGCCACTCCCCCCCTCGGGGACTCACCTTTCTTTGGCTACACAACAAAAAGAGGTTACAGGAACGCTCAAAAATTGACGCATATGCTTAGCATGCACACCTTTATACAAGGACTTAACCTCTGCAACTCTACAACGCCACAGGTGATCACCAGAATCTGGCATAATTCACACCCGAGGAAAGTGGGCACTCTCATTTGGATCACTCTCAACCAGGGTCTCCCGGTTGGAACGTGGCTTCAGCACATGGGAATCCCCCTACATTGCAAAGTCTGTGACTGCAATGAGGAGGAATCCCCTCAGCATTGTCTGCTCGAATGCCCCAGGGTGCTTGAAGCTTGGGAAACGTACAACAGAATATGGAAAAAGTGGGAAGCTCCTGAGGAGCTTGACATCACCTGGCCTTTCATCCTCCTCAGAGAGCTCGTCCTCGAACGCGAGGATGATCCCCCTGGGCACCTCACCTATCACACTGATGGCTTCACTTACCCAAGGCAACTTCTCGACATCCTCAGGAGCTTCATTCTTTATCATATCTGGACCGAGAGATGTAAATGACATTTCGGTGACCAACACTCCATCAAAAGCGTACTCACCTAGGCCTAGGTGGCCACTGTTGAGGTTGGCATGGCCACGTGGAAAGCCATTAGATCTCGCAGTGCCACCAAGGATCCTAGTATTCAGATTAAAATTAAGCTAGATTTCAGAAAAGAATGGCTCCACAGCAGCATTCTGGGAATGGACAGTGCCACCATTCGGTGGCACTTCCTCCCCCCCATGTACTATTTGGACTTTCTTAATGAATGAAGGGGTTGCTGCCTCCCTCCTCGTATGGGGTTCACTTTCTCAACACATACTAAAGATTGATGTGAAAAAGATGACCTTAAATCACAATATTTTGTAAGAAATAACAATAATCACCAAACTTGGTTCCAACAAGTAGCCAAAATATCAAAGGATACATTAAGAAAATGTGTTTTCACATTTGGTCTATAACCAAATTTGATTAAATCTTGTCGCAAATCAATAGTCATCAATTTAGTTAGAAATGAAATAAACAAAGGGCACAAGTAATGTGCTAGAATCCTATCTATATAATAGTTATTACCAATGTTGAGCAGGTATCACAAACACCCTTGGGCATCACCTGGGCATCTCAATCGGATCCCTTTAGGGCATAACCTTGAGTGATGCCTTGATTGAAAATGGGGCTACCAATTCTCACTTGTGTGAGAACCGGATGTGAGAATTGAATTTAAAAAATAAAAAACAAAAATAAGAACTTGATAAGGTCTAACCCTTTATTCAAGTTCAAGTCTCAAGGTTTAGTTGCCATGAAAACTTAGGGTTAGGTTGGAGTCGTTGCATTGCAACAACTCCTTCTTGCAACCCTTAAAATTTGCATTAAAGGGTTAAATGTCATGTCTCCTTTTATTATTGTTTTTTCTTTCAACATTGTTGTTTTTGTTTTTGGTTTTTGGTTGAATTGTCTTGCTACACTTGTTACACCTCACTCTTCTCGCGCCTTGCTACTCTTGAAGTCTCGTCTTGCTTTTCTTGCCTCACACCTTGCTACTCTCGTGCCTTGTGCCTTGCATCTAATTGTTTTCGCACCTTGTTGCTTTCATGCTTTGCACCTTGTTGCTATTGTGCTTTGCTACATTTTGTTGTCATGCCTTGCTTTTGTCGCATCATGCCTTGTCACTTTTGTACCTTGCTACACCTCTTTGTTGCACCTTGCTCTTCTTGCATTGTGCCTTGTTGCTCTCACTTTCGCACCTTGATGTTCTACTTTGAATTCTTAATAGCCAAATTTAGCTTCATCAAGCTAATGGATGATCACATTGTTCAAGTAGGTAGCCAAAAATATATAAAGGACTTTCAAAACATTTTTCATTTCATAGTTCTTAATAGCCAAATTTGGCTTCGTCAGCTTGTGCACAATCACATTGTTCAAGTAGGTAGCCAAAAATATACAAAGGATTTTCAAAACATTTTCCATTTTTAGGGTTCTTAATAGCCAAATTTGGCTTTAAACAGCTTATGGATGATCGCCAACTGGGCTACATTAAAATATATATAATTAAAAAATTTGATTAAATTTTTAGGGTTCTTAATAGCCAAAGTTGACTTAAACAGCTTATGAATGATCGCCAACTGGGCTACATCAAAAAAATATTATTAAAAAAATTAATTAAAATTCTAGGGTTCTTAATAGCCAAAATTGGCTTAAATAGCTTATGGAGGATCGCCAACTGGGCTACATCGAAAAATATATTATTTAAAATTTTGATTAAATATTTAGGGTTTACCGCCGGGTACCTATCTGGTCAGAAAGAGTGCAATTCATGCGAGCTCAAGATTTGCTGAGGTCGATTGCGGCCGAGCTCTTCGATGTCGTGTGTGGTGTGCTCGTGGGCGTTTCGTCTCTCGCCATTTCAATCCTCAAGCTCGCTGCAGCAGCAGCAGCAGCAGCAGCAGCGCTCTCACTCTCTTCTTCTACCTGCAGCCAATAAAACCAAACCTTCCTCCTCCTCCTCCTTGCTAATCTACTCCCTTTCTTCAACCGTCTGTACTTTCCAAAGATTGCGCCTTCTCCTCACATCTGTGGAGAGAAGAGCGGGGAGTATGTGTGCATTTCTGCCCGTTGCTTCCTTATTACATGCAGCAGATAAGAATCCGGAAAAGAGTCAGAGGATAGAAGAAGAATCCGGCAGGCCGCTCCGTTACCGTAAGCCATTATTTCACGTCCAAGAGAAGAATCCTGTGCTTCTTTGGCGAGTAATCGATTCTTCCGTTCATGAGTTTGGTTTAAGTTTCACGTCTCTCTTAGTTGATTCTTGGAACTTCGTCGTCGTCGTTGCCACGGATTTACTACGATCGTCACAAAGAAGACATGTCGGCCATGGCGTGCTGTCCCTATTACTTGCCCTAGCACTCACCTCCAAAAACGCACCGCCTTCCTCAATGGAGACATTTGAAAATGTTCCTCAAACTCTTTCTGGTACTCTTTTTTTCTCTCATTCTGTTACTGTGTATCTGTCTTTTCCCGCAATTCAGATGCTTCAGTCTCTCCAGACTAAACCCTAAACCCTAAATCCTGCACATTAATTTGTTATCCTTGTTATCTACCAATTGGAAGAAGTGGGAGAGTCAATGGTAAGCCAAGCCAGCTTCACATTCTCTATTTTTGACCAATTGTTTTGAATTTTGGATCTCAAATGGATTCAGAGATAGAAGATTCATAAGTTTTTACTTTTCTTCGGAACCAAAGACAACAATGTTGTTGAGCTTGATATGTTTTTTTTTTCTTTTTTGGGGTGGTGTAAATGCTGAATAAAAATGTTTCAGCAATCACTGTCCACAGTTTCCTTCTTTATTTCTCAACATTGGATCACTTTTCTGTTTCTGCTGGCAGGTGCAGATAAGGCACACAGGATACAAAGGCCAAAGTCTGCAAAAGCAGAATCATGTACACGCAAGTGTGTGTCTACTTGCATCCGGGGTGGAGCTGGGGCACCTGGTGAAGGACCTCTCAATGTGCGCAGGTACATGAATCTCTGTTGCCCTTCATATCGGCTTCATTTCGTTGGAGTCAAGTTGCTGTTTCTGCTTATATATCTACTTGACATATCACCTCATGGGCCTTCCTCTCTGTTTGGAAATCAAGCTATCTTTGGTATGGGGCTCTGTCCTCTGCTCCTTAAATGCATCCAATGGCTCAAAACAATTATGAAGATGATACGAGAAATTTGGTTGCAATGTGTTGCAGGCCACTGGTTGTTTTCAAGGAAGGTTTCCGGAGTCGCCAATACTGGTATGGACTTACACACATTGACTAGAGTGATTTTGTTCCCTTATGAATTGATGAAACCCTGCCAAAATAAATAAAAGAAAAAGCATCCATCCAGAAGGGAAAGGGAGGTACAAAAAGAGAGGACCAACATCCAACAAAAAGACAGAACCCTTGAGTGGAAATGCACAAGTGGGGGTCTCAAAAAGAGTAATCTAGGTCCTAAACCCCTCACCAGTTGCCTGAAGCAGATGCCACAAGAGATGGGTGGGAAACCTGAAAGAGCACCAAGCCTAGAAGAGACCTGCCCTGCAACCATGTGAATTCATGCAGAGCAGCTATTCACAAAAATATGTTTCATGCTGAGCAGGTTTTGTGTCAAGACAAGGGTGTAATGAGCAAAGATTTTGTCCTCTGCTCTAACAGCATCTATCAGAATCTGTGCAACTAATTTTATCTAGGTCTTTGTATCAGCAATTGAGAGAAAGCTTTGCATGACTATGGATATGCATTTTACCTTCAGACATGGACAAAATATTAACAACATTTTGTGGGTGGAAAATGGTTGTGTAGCTTGGTTGAATGCAGTGAAATCTGCAATTTGATTGGTGATGGTGATGATGGTCCGTGAATGCAGCATAAGCATTGCTCCCACCCTCTCACAGATGCAAATGGATGAGAAGTCCCTGAGGCTTTTCTTTCATGTGCCAAAGAAACTGAAGCTGGAACACTGTCCTCTGAAATCTGATTTTACCCTCTCCTACTCAAGGATGTGTGATGCACCCATCCTTCAAATTGGATCTTGAATTGGATCTGCTATTCCTGCTTCTCTCTCTCTCTTTCCTGTTTTCCTTTGACCATCTTCAGGCACCTTAGTATGTATAACATCTCCATTGTGTGAAGCGATTTTTCACCAACTCATTCCTGTTCTCAACATCTGAGGTGATGTGGAGGTGATGTTGAAGATGGAGCCCATCCAAATTCAAACAGCTGTGGTGATCCATGGGGTATAACTTGGATTGGAAATCCTTAGTGACTGTAATCTTTTTGAGTATCATGTACAGCCACAACCCCTGAGCACCACAAACCAAGTGTAAATACAGTGCATAAATTTGAAAGGTATGTCTCAGCCTTGCTGTTGTCTACATTTGTTGAATTTCAGTGTCAGGCAAAGCCAAGAAGTGAATGGTATCTGGATAAAAGATAGCCAATCATTAACTGAGACAAAATAAGTTCATGGATGCTTTCCTATATTCAGAAAAAGAGAGATTAGGTAACCCACTCCAAGAACCACCAACTCTGACTATCAGCATTTGCAAGTTCACTAGCTTTTTGCAGGTGGTCAAGCTCATTGGTCAGAGCATCATTCTCCTGTTTGAAAGAGGCAAGCGGCTTGGTCACCTTAAGATCCTCAGTCTTCTGATGTTCCTTCAAGCCATGCAAATTCTCCTTAAGTGTTGTAGTGTCTTCATCTTTCTGCCTTGCTGAAGCTTGATGGTCACTCAATTCCTGGGTAATGGCATCTATCTCATTCTGCCATCTCTGCTCTTTTTCTTGCATATTGTTCACCAGCTGTCATTCTCCAACAAAATGCATCTCCATCACCTCCTCTCTTCTGTTCCACTCACTCTCAATCTCCCTGTCTATTTTCAAAACTTCATTGTGGAACTTCTGCATTAGGACCTCCATTTCATGTTCTCTTGCACTGAGCTGCCTCTTCAGTTGCTCCACATCTGCATCTTCCAGCACTAGTGCTGCCTCCGGCCCCTTTCTTGCAGACCCCATCTGCTTCTCTTTGACTGAAATTACAGACTGCAAGGCTTCAATCAGGTTAGCAGTGTCCCGTGCTTTCATCTCTAGTTGAATTGTCACTGTTTTCTTCTCTGCTTCCATCCTCAGAGACTCTTCCCCCCATGTCAATCTCATTCATAAACCTCACAATACTCGGGCAGTTTTCACCCTCATTTTCTTCTTGACTCTTCCTCCATGGAAAACTGGACAATGTTGGGTGCTCTGCCAAAGTTTCCTGTTTTCATACAGCTGTTGCTTCAACTCATCAAGACATTCCCTGTGGCACCATAATTCAGTTCCTGGTATGAGCTTTTGAGTTTGAGCAAGTCATAGTCCTTGGCATCCAATAGTGATGTCCAGTTTGCTCCTGGCTCCTCAAGCCAATCCTCATGCTGTGAGACTGTTGCTTCCCACCCAGCTTTCTCATCAGCCCATTTCTGGCAACACACTTCATTTCCTGCTCTGTCTTTCCCCTCTTGCATTGTTTCTGCCTCTCTAGTCTTACACTTTGCTTCCCATTGAGTTAACCTGAACTCCAAATGACTGCATCTTGCAACTAGGTCTTTCTCCCTCTCTGACCACATTGCCTCAATCTCTTTCTCTATCCTGAGCTCTCCTAAACTGTAATTCAGTTTTGCTTCCAGCTTATCTCTCTCTGTTTCTGCTTGGTCCTGCTGAGCTTTCTGCTTATCCTGCTCTGACTCAGATGTCCCAGAGCTTATCTCATTTGATCTCCTTGAATTGGCCCTCTGTAACTCTTGTTCAAGTTCCTGTAAGAGAGTTCTGAGTCTTCCTTGGAGATCATCTCCAGCTTCCTTCATCAAATTCTCCCTTATCTTGACAAGAAACTCAACCAGCCTCTGCCACCTTTCCTGGCTGTCACTGCACATCTTCTTCTCCTCTCTACATGTCTCCAGCAGACCATCAGCTTCAAACCATGCTTCTTTGTGGCATTCTTGTTTGATTACCAAGCCTGATTCTGCCTCTGCCATTTTAACTGATATCCTGCTCAATACCTTGTCCAAAGTGAGGATTTGACTTTCCAAGTGGTGCTCTTCTCATGCCACATGAATTGCTGCTGTTGAAACATGCTCTCTGCATCCTCTTTTGCATGGAGAGTAGACTCCAGTACATGGTGATCTTGCTCTGCTCGCTGGTCAGCTTCCTTCAGCATATCCTGACAGGCCAGAAGCATTGCTTCACTTGGACTGCCCGCAGCTCGCCTGCTGTTGGTTGCAGCCATGAGTAAAGCTCCTGACTTCTCACATTCCCTCCCTCTATCGATAGACACACCTGAATCTTCCTTGCCAACAAGCACAGGGAAAGAACAATTGCCCTGATGTTCAATGGTGCACAGAGAAGATTTGATGATCAATAGCAGCACTTCATCTGCATGTTTGCTGAGAGAAAGAACAATTAATGTTGAGTCGTCCCTGCAAGACTGCTTGATTCCTAGGAATGGGAAAGAGTGAAACCCACTATCATCATCATCATCATCATCATCATCATCTGAGAGGCAGGACATTGAGACTGCAGCACTCTTGTTTCCTGATCCATCTCGCCATCTTCTTCACCAATTTTCTTCTTGAAGACAATGTTGTATTAAGTTTTGTTTCACCCAACTTGTACATGACTCAATGCATTTCCCTCATGTCATAAATTCCAATGCCTTGCATGGCAATATGACAATGACCAAAACAAAACAAAAAACACAAAACTAACACCAATTTTTCAGTTGCAAAACATTCATAATATTTCATTAGCCTATTGGCATCTAAGGACTTGATCACCCATGGCTCTCAAACAACAACTACAAATGATGAAGTCTTAATAGCATTCGAGCTTACAAACAATTGTACTCTTGAAAATATTTGATATGAACATACATGGCTTGCTTTTGCATATCCATTCTCATTTATCATCCTCGCCCTATGAATATTCCCAATGTTCACATACTCATCTAGCACATCTTGTAGTACATGCAAGAACACTATGGTGAGGCGAATGAAGGACTCCTCTCTCAAGAAATTATTGGACATCCACGTTCAGAATTCCAACCTCTTCCATAGCCTTGAAATAATTCTCACAAAAGAGAATAACTTTCTTCCACATGTGCCTCCACCAATGCTCTATCATCTACCCACAAATATGCCATACCACATGTCATCCATTGTCTCAACTATTATGGGTGTATTGCTACTCCAAGCAATGCACCTATGTCTTTCAAGGGAACCTACTTCATGAACATTGTTTGCAATAAATCCACACCTTATTGACATTTTTAAAATATTATCCTATGAAACAATTTAGAACCTACTTCATGAACATTGTTTGCAATAAATCCACACCTTATTGACATTTTTAAAATATTATCCTATGAAACAATTTAGACCTAAATTGTTTCATAGGATAATATTTTAAAAATGTCAATAAGGTATCAACTTTTAATGTCTTAACATAATTTGGGGCTTTTCATTCATCTCATATTTAGTTTGTATCATGTTTGGTTCAAGCAATAAAATTATTTATTCTTGGTTCATTCCTAGGTTTTTTGTTTACTAAATTATTTATTTATTTCTAAATTTATTTATTTATTTTGTCTATAATGATTTCTATGTAATAAAAGGGCATATTTTCAAAAGCAATGTTCCAACATTAGGAGTTGATTTAATCCTATTTTTTAGCCCATCATATTTGATAGTATTATATTTCAATTGTTGAAGATAATTTTTTGTTTTCAATTTTATGAAAAAAATTTAATTCATTTATATTTTCATTAGTTTATTGCTATAATTTTAAAGGTGGTATGTAAACATTTAATTTATAGTGTTGTGTGTAAACATTGTAAATATATTATTGCATAATTTGTAATATAATCATCTTCCAACAACTTTGAACGATAGCTAGATAATTAATACCTTTTCACATTTGTTTAAACATATTATGGCACATAATTTTTATTAAATTATTATATTTCTTTAAAAGACTTCACAATTATTCATTTTTACAATAGCATGTGATAATGTGAATCACTAAAAAATCTTTTATTTATTTTGGTTCATTTTTTATGTCTTATTTGTTTCATTTTATAATTGATAACATTCATATCATTAGTTGTAGTTAAATCATTTATGTACTTTTAGTTTCTTTTGGTTTAATCTTGATTTTTAAAAAAATTATGCCCTTGAAGATGATTCTAATGTTTTAGAATTTTTTTAATTTTCAAAATAATTTATATAAAAACATTTTTATAATTCAAGTCGTTATCTTTTCATTTTTGTAAAATTGTCACCCAATATTATAAATAAATTATTTATTCTTATTGAAAACTGTAGGAATATGTCATTCGCAAATGCTTTATTCTAAACACATTTGAAGATGATTGAAAACCATTTTCCTTTTGAAACCTTAATTTGCATTTTGTTTTTAATCAATTTTTAAATAAATGAAAAAATCATCTTTAGGAGATCATTTTTTAAAAAATGCATTAGTATATTTTCTTAACATCATCTCGAAGATAATTTTTGATTTATTTGAAATCATGCACAAATTTGATTATAAAGGAATGATTCTTTTCACATTTAATCATCCCATCTTTTCATTTGATTTTTTTTTTCATAACATTCCACATGAAATGAAATTTCACACTTTTAATAATTATAGGTTTATCCTATTGCATCTATCACCAACCCATAAATTCAAAAGGAATACACTTTTACAATGTTGTCATGGAGGCAAATATATAAACTTTTCATAATTTTTTTTCATTGTTATGAATGTTATGTTTCACATTTTCATGAATAAATACATGATCTTTCATCACCTTCACCTTCATTTTAATTTTCATTACGATGCATTGACATCTTATTATTCACATATGAAGCTTTCACTTTAGTTGATATCATCATTTTTTAATCTCAAACTATCACATTTATTTTGAAAGTTGTTACTTTAAAAACAATAATCATGATTAAAACATAAGACAAGTTCTATCACAATTTATAAGGATATGTTTTTACTTTTTGATGCAAAAGTATTTGGTTGCTTACATCAAGAAGCAAATGGCTTTTTACATTAATGTATTATGGCATGATCAACTAATAACATCATAAATATTTTTTTGTGAACTTTGAAAGCATTTTATGAACAAAAGGTAATAATAGTTTTGTAAACAACATAAGCTTCATGTCTCTTGAAATAAGTCAATACTGTCACTAAGGCTTTTTATAAGGTGGGCACTTTTTCAAAATTCTTTCAACTCATTTTGTTTGATTTGTTTCACATAACTAATGAAAGGTTTTAAACTTAAACTTAGGGTACAAATTTGGGCAAATGTTTTTTCCTCTCTTTTGATTTTGAGCTTTGTTTTTACTTATGACATTGGTTTTTTCTTTGTGTTCCTCTAATTTCCCTTGTGGATTGGCATTAATTTTTAATTTGATATATTTAAATTAGTTTATAACTTAATATATTGGTTTATATAATTTGACAACTGTAACATTTCTTTAAAATAAGAAAAGGGCCAAATTTTTAAACACAATTCACATGTCAAATTCTTACTTTGAACATTCACATGATTCCAACTTTTGTACACTAAAAAACTATGATATAAAAACCCCACCAAGGAGCTTTTATATATCAATTTCTTACAATTATAAACTCAATTATGAAGTATAACAAATAATAACTTTGTTTTTATGTCGCAAGGAATGAAAAGGTGAAGCCTAGTAAAATAGTTTTAAAACTTATTCTATCTTGCACATCTTAACCATGGCTCATTTATCCCATGAATATTTCATAGGACATTTACACCACTCCCAATCAACATATTTTTTATTGGGGAGATATCACCAAATTTTTAAATTTTGTAAGGGAGATGAACACTTTTGCTATGTCTTCCCATGGATGATCACCACTTTTAGACCAAAATTCTTTTTAAAAAACACTACTCCCAATATTATGTTTTTCCAATCCTTACATAACCAATTATCTCACTACAACTACAATATACCAAAAAAAAAATTCAAACCCACTACTTATGGGAACCAATGAGACATGAACCCTAGATCATTAAATTAATTCTTGATCGCAAGGGCATATGGGAACTTACATAGTAGCAACCAAATTGAAAGCTTTCTCAATAGTGATGATCCACTTTTGAAGCCCCCTTTGCATGAAGCTTCAAACATCATCTCCTCCACCATTATTGCATGTGCATTTCTCATTTGTCAACACCTAAGACAATGAACAACGAACAAATACCCTCTATCATTAATGCCTATGCCTCTCATTTATCAACACCTAAAGCAACAAACAAATATCTATGAAACTGCAATTAAAACTCCATATTACGCTTTGAAGGCAACCACCTTGTTAGTTCTTTGCAATTCAGAACAAATGCAACAATAATGAGTGCCATCATAACCTTGAGGACAACACCTTAAAACTACCAAACCATAACCTTCATGGAGAATGGTATAGACTAGCTGCCATTTGTTCTCACCGACTTCATTTGCTCCCAACAATGGGTGTGGGCATGTGTGTAACAACCAGGTTGAAATCTGATTTTCTGCTGAATTCCCTCCGTCAGCCCCACATTATTGCCACAGCAATTCTCAGCTTGTATGACAAGGTCTGACCATGAGATGTTGCCAGCCATTAAATGCTAGCCTTGGTCTTTTCAATAATTATGTGATTACATGGATCAAATATCAAGTGATCTCTCACATCTACTTTGTAGTAGATACCAAAATGTCATGAAGCAGATTCAAAAGGATGTCATGCATTCCTCAAGTGTGTACAGGTTGAACTACAGAGTGTTGATTCCAAAAATTACTGGAAATCTCAGGGTTTTGAGTGGCTCATCAGAAGTGCTTCCACTTGTGCATATGAGGCACTTCAACATGTGTCCTGGAGCTCAGAATCCCTACCAACAACTGCTCAAAACAGTGATGCAAGCTCTGAAATCAGCTCAGAATCCTTCCAACAGTACCTGCTGGTCCACACAGTTTAACAACAGTTCTCCTAACTTTGACGGTCCACCAACTGGGACCCAAGAGTTCAATCAGTATAACCAACAACCACTGGTTTGGACAATAGCATTCTAGACAGTAGAGAACTCCAACAATTACATACCATTTATTCACTCTCATTGAATTTGGATTTTCATGATGTCGCAACCTACAGAATTTCCCTTCATCATGACTTTCACACTACAATTTGAAGGATATGTAACTAATCTACCTGGCATGTGAAGGGCAAATGTTCAAAGACAAAAATTGAAGGATTTGGTTTTCAAATTTCAGGGCTCCTGTGAACATTAACAGAACGTGACATATCTCTAACGATGTACACTTGATTGGGTAAGTTCCTTCTGCCCCTCAATTTTCTAGTGGATCCTTGCAAGCCACATGGTGAACAAATATGAACAGTTGGAACAAATGTGGCAAGTAACTGGCCCTGCCAGAAATGACTTCATTGTCTTTCATGAACGTGAAAGGATGCCCTTGGAACTGCATTAGGACAAAGGGATCTGTTAGCACAATATTCACCAAACCATTCAGCAGGGAGAAAAGGCATTTCTGTGTTAGAGCAGGGATAAACAAGCTGGATTCCCACCTTGTATAACACAACTGGGAATTGACACTGAAGTACAAAATTTATTCTGCAACAGATTCAAAAAGCAGCTGAGAAATAGACCTGGGGATGCTCCCCCTTCTACGTTCATCATACTCTGTAGCCTGCCGAAGGGCTCTTGCAAATGCTTTGAAGGTGGCCTCAATTATGTGATGAGAGTTTTTGCCAGAAAGCTACATCCATTCACAGATAATTCCACAAATAAGTTGCAGTTCAGAATTGAGCCACAGTAGCTAGGATAATGTGACCAATGTGTCCTGTATGCCCTGTTAGAATGATAAAGTTGCACTCAGTCTCCACTTGATTGGTAAATGCTTGTTTGTCAAGGCAAACTAGAGGCTATAGATAACTAGCAGAAAACAGCTAAAACACATTCATGAGCAGTTTGGGAGAGGCATTATATAAAGGCATACCGGCAGAGAGTGTCTCATATGCCACTGAATGCAATTGAAAGGAAAATGACAAGTCTAATGATACTTCCATTGCAACTGCCTCATAAGAGAAATAAGATGAGTAAAATGGGATAGGAGGGTTATGCACCTGGCGAATATGAAGAGTCATTCCTGAAGTGTTCACCAATGATTGGAAAAAGTGTTCCACCAACTGTAATGTTATGATCATGTCAAGAGGCTGCAATTGTAGCCATAAACAATTGGATCTTCTGTTCTTTTACCCATTTTCACAAGCAGCATGAGAACAAGAATGAAACAAAGAGTGAACTTATACCTGGGTATCATAGTTGCCAACATGTTGTGTTGGAATGTCAAGGCTGTATCCTAAATAGGGACGCCCAGACAAATCCTGTATCCAAAACCACATTGAATTAACTCCTGGAGGTCCTTGCCTTGTCAGCAAGTCTCTGAAAAGAGGATGCAACCTGGAAATTTCAAGGATGTACGCGCAGAATCAGGGTTGGTGAGTGAAGCAAGGAACACATGACCACAAACACAACTGCAAAAGGTGGAGGGAATAACCAGAACAACGTGCACCAGAGCTTCATCAAGAGGAGCAGTGAAGTCACCAAAGCGATGAATGCCTTTGCGATCTCCTAAGGCTCTCAAAAGTGCCTGCAATTTGATATCTATGTGTCTCATTCATTTCACCTCTATCAAGCTTTGTGCTCATGCCTTCATTCTTAATACTTCAAAACACAGTTCAACTATGTTGCAGTTCAGAAGGAACACATTGAAGACATGACTATGAGCACAACAAAAAAGAGATTTGAAGAAAGTCTCAACAATGGGCATGGAACATACAGTTCCAAGAGCAAGAGCGATATCCTCATTTGTATGATGATCATCGATGTGAGTGTCCCCCTTGGCCTTAACTCTGACATCAAAAAGACCATGTGATGCCAATTGCTGCAAATGAATAAAATTCACTAGATTAGACCTACACCACTTGCGGTAATCCTGTATTTTAGGTGCACAATATGAACAAAACTAATCACTCACATGAAGCACATGGTCCAAGAAGGGAATGCCAGTATCACAGTCGCAGATGCAATGACCTGAAATTCTGTATTTGACGTGCACAATATGAACAGAACTAATCACTCACATCAAGCATATGGTCCAAGAATGGAATGCCAGTATCACAGTCACAGATGCCATTCCCATTCAGGTCAATGTTGATTTCAACACTTGTTTCCTTGGTTACTCTAAACTCTGATCCAATGCGAGAAACTTTTGCTGCACAAGACAAACAAATCCAATCAAGCATCAGGCCAGAACTGCAGTCTCATGTTATGACAGAGAGCATATGGTGGTATCTTATGAGGTTCAAGAAGAACGCACAAATATCACAATTCACCATTTATAGACAAGTTCACAAAACAGCAGAGTACACCATCAGTATGACATGAATGGTGAAAAACAAGAAAAAAAAACTGTTCTCAACAGATATCTCCAGTCAAGCTTGATGCCTCTGACTTGCTTGACATCAAAGACACAGGTATTGTATACTATGAGAAGAGATTACATGCATAAAACCAACAGAACATAGGCAACCATGATCAGCTATCCTAAATACAATCATGCAAAATTAACCTTGACAATGTCTTTGGATTTGTGCAAGACATTTCAGAGCAAGTATACTCTTCATGTGATATCACCAGACCTTGGTAAAAGAGGTACAAACAAGATGCAACCCATTTGATCGACAAACACACTCCCCACTTCATTGGTGGAAACTAGTATCAAAACTAAATTGAAGAAAATTTCATCTTCCACAACATTACCCATGGTTGCAAGGAAATTGTAATACTGCAGCTTCTTTCTGAAAAAAATCCTGCAGAATTGGGTCGTTTGATTTCAGAAGTCTGAACCCACTACCTAGCTTGATATTCTGCTTTGCTCTTAGAAATGACAGTTAGTTACGTGCCTGTATTTGAACCTCTTTCTGTAGAAGCATTTTCTGCAAAACCCTAATTCTATCAAAACGCAGGAGGACGGAGGACGCAGGGGAATTGTTGAGGATGAGTATGGCTACATACCTTCATTTTCTGTCAAGGTTTCTTGAGCATGGGACACGGTCTCCGAGGAGGAGGAGGAGGAATTGGAAGACAGTGAGACAGCGCGGGAAAACACGGTGAAGGTCCGGGGCTCATTTGCCCTAACAAGCTCCACGGAAGCCGGCCAACGTGAATTTCTTGTAAAGCAACAACTTTGTTCCTTTCTTCCCGGCGACGACGACGACGACGACGACGACACAACTTGCAGCTTCGATTGCTGATGCTGCTTCCGCCACTGCATCAGATGTGATCCCGCCACACCAACCTCCACCAACATCGCCATCTCCATCACACAAAAACCCCAAACCTAATGCAAGGTGGTAGCGGAGCGCAGGACCCAAACCCCACAACCACCCTCTTCGAGCTCCTTACCTGGTCTAAAGAATGGGTAGCAACACAACATCCAAATACGCTAAAAAATTTCTAACTGGTTTTCTGTGTAGGGTAAAGCTGGAGGGTGAGGGCATCACTGAAGCCAGGGCCCATACGAGGCACCAATTGAACTCATCTCTTTCCAGGTGTTTTATTTTTTAGTAGATTGCAACAATCTAGTATAAGAGCATCCCCACCCGTGCTCAGTGTGAATGTTACATCGTTTACATGGACGCACTCTTCTAATTGCATTCATCCCAAATGCCTTTAAGTGTTTTTGTATATGTGGACCAACTCCGTCGAATCAATGTTGTCGTGACATGTAGTGTTGTGACATTTGGTGTCTAAGGGTGTAAATCCATAGTAAACTTTATAGAACAAAAAGACTAAAATCAGTCAAAGGTAGAAACTAATCAACCAAAAAGAGATGCACACACATATATACAATGCACAAGATGAGGCTGAAATGAAATTTTCATGTATTAAATTAAATCAAAAAGAAGGAAAAAAAATGTAATGTATGTGGGTCTTGGCCTTACCTTACATTCCCATGGGTTACAAGATGTCCAAACACATCTCTTTGTCTCATTTCAATCCTTACTTTCTATTTTTTGGGAAACATCCCATTCCACCCTCTTCCATTGCTATTCAAATGGATTAGGTTGTGGACTTGGACTCCCAGCCACTTGGGCTAGGGTCATCACAAAGATGGTTGTTCTATTCAAGAGGGTTATGCCCATGGCCATGGAAAACTTGTCCATTACACATCAATGAAACACCTTACAATATGCACACACGACACAAGATGGCAGTTACAAACCTAAGGTGAAACAATTTAATGTTGGTGACTTTGTGTATTTCTAGCAGCAACCTAATGATATTATAGACACTTCTCTTGGTTGCATTATCTTGAGGATTAAGGCAATCAGGCCTTTTGGTGTGTTGGAGTTGCAAGGAGCTAACGGACGCACAATTCAAGATCACTCAAAAATTATGCGCCCTACCACCTGCTGAACTTAGATCCTACCATCATCATGTCAACTTGGATTCCTCCATTTGATTATTCATGTTAGGTAAGTTAGAGGATAGGCAAATCAAATGTTGCTTTGCGATAATTATAATGGTGAATACCATCTATTTTGCCTTAAGTTGGAGTTCATTCAAGTTTTTGCCGACATTTGGTATTGTTCATCATGTTTTCCTACATCACCTTGATTTCTACTTAAACCATGCCATGTTTTTCTCGGTTCAGGTCTGGGGGGGATACATGAGAATTTCATCTTAACCTCCTCTTGTGCATTGTATATATGTGTGTGTGCATCTCTTTTTGGTTGACTCATTTTAGTTTTTTTATTCAGTAAAGTTTACTATGGGTTTACACCCTTACAACACCGAACATCATGACACTACATGTCACGACAATTATCATGCCCGTATGCATGACCTCATACATGACAACCGGTTACAGGCATGCCAATCATGCCTTAGGTTAATATATGTTTTTATTGACCATTCAACGATGTGTGTGCATAGAAGGTTATGTAAAGCTTATCAAGCTTTGTAACCTTTACAAAGTCAAAATACCATCCCCAACTTTTGCCTTGCACCCATTCAAGTGTATTTCCATGAAAACATCTTTTATTGCATCAAACATTACAATATTGAAGCAAATGTCTTTGTGAACATCCAATCTTGTGCATTCCAAACCCAAGTTATTTGTGAAATCTTACAAGCTCCACTTTGCATGACCATAGTTGTGATCAATTATTTCTAACTTGTCATTTGCCTTTGTAGACATCATGTTAACAAACATTGTTTTTTTCTTGCAAACATTCACTACCATTATAAAATACATTTATATAACATAAACAATGACATCAAGATCACAAATTTGGCAGCAAAATTTAAAATCTTTTCACCAATTTTCAAACACCACAAAGCCAAATTCACCAAGTTTGTTACTCAATGTTCATTCCTACCACACCCACTCCCATCATTCCTATCAAATTCACTTTTGCCCATGAATTATGATGAACACCTAAATTGGAATTGAGTAGTAGGTTTGTCCTGTAAAACATTATTGCAATTGGGAAATGACAATCTTAAGTTCAAAAGCACCACTTTTGTGAGCATTGATTATGTTGAGGAACAACTACCTTAGTACGTTATTGCCCTACATGTGATAATATTCCCACATGTTTTGTTTGCAAAAAACATGTGCCGAAATTATTACATTATTATTTTTGAAGCCTAACAAGATAGTTAAAATGTTCACTTTACCTTGTTTTGACCTTTTCTATTTTTTCATGTGAGTTTTGTGTCCATTACCAATAATATTTTTTCATTTAACCAATTGACCAGAAGGTTCGATTTGCAATTTCAAAATTTGTTTGAACTATTCAAATCATTTAAAATTATTTTCAAACTTTTTTAAATTGAGAATTAATTAAATACAAGTTGTTAGGACTTTGGACCTTAGAACCTATAATTTTAAACCTCAAACCTAGAGCTTCAAGCCTAAAAACTTGATCTAAACTTAAGACCTTCACCCCTACTTAACCTAACGAGCTAGACTTTATAAAAAATGTTAAGACCTATTAGGTTTGTTTTAATGATGGGTTTGGGTGTATGTAAACCCATCATGTCTATCTCTATATGATTAGTCCAAATGCATGTTGACCCATAAGGTTTGGCTCTTAATCAAATCCAAGTAAATGTAGGACAAGCATGTTGAGTTCAGAGACTTGAATTTGGATGTCGATTTGGACCGGGTTGCAAACCTACGACCAACAGACATTAGTATGAACCAATGTGTGGGTAGTTTTTTGATTTTTAATAATCACTATATCCAAGTGAATAAATCAACGAACCATTGGTTTTCAACCTTTGAAAACCAATACAAAAAGAATTTGGGTATTTGAAAAAACAAATAAGAGAATAGCCAACGGGGGTTTAATTTCAAAAACCTCAAAATCCTAGTAGATTTCATGAAAAAACCAACAAAAAAACGTGATGATTTTCTAGGTAGTTATTTGATTCTTTCAAGAAGTCGGAAACCAGGGTTATATATCAAAATTGAGTATTTGATTTTTTGATAACCATGATTATATATCATAATTCGAGCATTTGAGTTTTTGAAAATCACAAGTATCAACCCTAAGAATGCACCTTGATATTCAAAGGGGCTTGGTGGAGTTTTCATAATTGCCCTCACATTCGTATAAACTAATGATGGTAGGCTTTTGATTTTAGGCAAGTTTAGGTTCAAATTCTAAGGTATCCAAACCAAAGGATGAACGTTTTCTAATGGTGCAATTGGCTTTTAAAAAAATATATAAGCTAAATTGGGGTAATTGGTCCTTGTTAAAGGAGGTTAGGTTGTCTCTAAGTACATAAGTACAACTTTTCAAAAAAACAAATGGCCTAAATGTACATTTAATGCAAGCAATTGCTTTTAATTGATTGGGCATACATAATTGTTATCTTGTATTGTGTGGACTAGTTGAAAAACCTAATATTACACAATATAATTTATGTTTAGTTGTGTGTAATGAAGATGAAACAAAATTGGGTTCGAATTTCGTTAAACGAAAACCGAAGGTTTTAAAAATCTGAAAGACTTGGTCCCTAGATCGAATGGGAAGTCCAGTATTTCTCACATCCAAGTTTAGTTATTTACTGTTTTGCAACCCCACCCATACAACTGAAGCGAGGACTGCAAATAGGTGGGAACTACTAATAGCAAACCACCTGGACCAAGACATTATGATTGGCCAATCAAAAACAGGGAGCAGCAGTCAGATCATATTTATTACACTCGTCTCTAGCAGGTGCACAGCATTTCACCAGCCTCAGCAAACTGAACAAATATGCAAATAGAAAAACCATTTTCCTCAGCCTGCATATGTTGACTTCTGTTCATCTGATTTTTATTGTGCAGGTTCATACACTGAAAATTGGTGGAGAATCGATGCTCTAAGGAAGAAAGTAGAAAGTGCATTCTTCAATGGAGACACACAAACCAAATGAATGGACTCTGAACTCTGTGTCATACAATCTGACAAAACACAAAACGGACACAGATTTCCCTAGTTGCAACAATGCCAAAATGACGACACATAAAGCTTTTCATTGAGCACTAGCTGGTTTGATTTCAAATAATAGAAATCCCTTATTGCCACACCCATAAATGCAATTGTGACCTTCCTTTGGCTAGCAAACTTAGATACCAATAACTTGTCTATCCCTGTGATGATACTATAAACCTTACAATTAACATGTGTGACCTCACCGACACCTATATTAGATTATGCCCATGAATCTTGGAAATTACAATTAAGTTCATTTCCTTTTTTTTGCTATTGATTTAAGTCTATTTCTACTTGTGATGAATTGACAACCAAGACAATAGGTAGAGGGTTTTGGCTAGAACTTGCAATGTTTGAAGGATTGACATGGATGTGATTAATAAAAAACTTATATTTGAATATTTTGGGAACTTGGGGGGGCATGGCAACAAACATAACTACTTAACAACTAATTCTAGACCTCAACAGCAAACTAAAACCAACAACAATAGACCTCAATGTTGAACAAAATATTTAGATAGTAAACTTTGGCTTTAAGCAATGTAGGTGTGGACTTTCATGTGGTTATTTTATTTGTGAAATGTGATGGCCCTTTTTATAACCCATGACTCATTGTAGCAAACTCCAATGAAGCTTGAAAGTTTGCAAGTTTGCAAGTTTAAGAGACCTAAGACTTGAAAAAATATCACACTATTGATTAATAATTTGAGAACTATAGAATCCAAATCCAAATTGCATCAAGTAGCAAGCTTGTGTAGTGTGCCCATACCCTCTTAGAAACTAGTCATTATAGTTAACCCTCTATATTCAATTGAGGACATAATTACACACATCGCACCATTGTAGATCTTTTGATCATTACATAATTGCATCATGCATGATTAATCATCAAAGCCCAACTCTTAGTCCTAGTTTGCAAGCAATGTAGGGCACTACAAGCATGTTGTCACATCATGGTAAGTCTACTATCTACCATTTAGTAGTTTGTTGTCTATGTTTTCAAATACACCATGGTAGTGTTCAATTGCTCATGGCATAAAACTTAAATGTTTACTTGATAGTAAAAGCATGATGGCCATTGGTGACTGGGCTTGCAACCAACAATGAATAGTTTCAATTTTGGAATTTGAATCTTGATGTTGACAATTGAAAGAATTAAATCACAATTCACAATCAAGTGAATATCAATGATGTCACATATTCCAACATTCATAGTTGGTGTTGAAAGATATTGACATCAATGATAAATTATTGTTGGACATTATAATTTATGATCAAGGTGATGTTTTGACATTCTGTGAATGATATTCCCAACTATCACTATATATTCATTTTTTGTGTGTTTGTTTTGGTTTGCTAGAATAGACACAATGGTTACCTTTTAAAATGTTGTTGATTGTTTATTTGCAATTTCATATGTATGGCTTTTGAATAGTTAAATAAATGTTTTTTAAAAATATTGTCTTGGTTGTTTTAATTCCCATATCAAAACATTTGGCATGCATTGTATTTCATGTTATTACTTTACAAGCATGGGCTTCTCATTTTTCATGCATGTTTCAACCATATTTACAACAAAAGAAAATTTCATTAACAATTTATCTAACCCTTTTTCTTCCATTTGTTCACCCAAAATCATCATACTGAACCTAGGATCATTTTCAACCTTTACACATATAATTTTTCATTCCTTTTCCCATGCATATGGGTTTCAAAAATAATGTAATGTGTCTTTTTGTGATATGCATTATTTATGGAATTCAAAGTCAAAACACACATATCTACTTTCATCACCACATTCGACTCACTTCACAAGGCACACAATCATAAACATATAATAACACTATTTTTACAATTACATTTTCACTTAAACATTACCCATAAAAAAAAACACAAACATGTTAAGAATAACATTCTTCAATATGGGAAATCACAATGATCTTAGAACATCCTTGTGTACATAAATCCCCTCTCCACCAAATAAACCATATATCAAAAAACTCAAATTGTGCAAAACTTCCAAAAGGAACATGGGATCATTCAAACATTTGATGTATCTTCATTGAATTCAAAAATATTAACCAAATTCAAAAGATTGCAAAATCTAACTTCTACTTTTTGACTTTATTTCCATCACCTTGGAAAACCACATGTTGTTTTCGCAATCTCCTCCACACATTTTGTCCAAATTGTCCTAGTTTCTTTCCTTTGCATTGTAAAACTTTTCCCTAGTATGGCTTGTTCATTATCAAAATGTTCACATCCAAAATGTTGAACTTTAGGTTTATGCACATCCCATAAACAAACCTAATCAACAACAAAACCTTTAAATTACTTATTATGATGCTTAGTGAGATATTTCATATATATATATATTTCTCTTGATGGGAATCAAACCAATGTTTTAAAATATGTGCTTTATCACCACATTTCAATTTTAAAATATAACTTCCATTTTGACAACAAAAGTAATGATGAAAAATGAATGTAAATTTGCTTTGATATGTTGTCATACTAATGTTGGAATAGGTAACCGACACAAGTATGAATGTTAAGACTATTCATTATAAGGTAACTAGTACGAACAACAAAGAATTAGGTAATCATTGGGCCAATGAGAGCCCAAGGTCGTACCTTGTGCTAACTAAAGGTTGCTAATGAAATGGAAGCCAAAGATTATGAGTTGTAACTCATGACTTGACAACCAATCAATGCATTGTTAGATTCTCACAAAGGATGGTTATGGAGGAGAAATTAACATTGAGCTTTCCATTTTCATTATTAATAATCATTTTTTTACATATGTCCACTGTTTATTCACAACAAGCCTTTTTGTTTGTTGGCAATATATTGCCAAAATTAAAAAATTAAAAAATTAAAAAAATTAAAAATTGATTTTGGAGGTTTTTAGTTTGCAAAAGTGAGGGAAAAAAACAAAAAATTGCCATATGAACGCATATCTGTGGTTTTCATTGTATGGCCAAACACGTAGAAGGATGATGATTTTTTTTACTTTACTTTTGGTTTAAAGAACCAAATTTTGCCACAATTGACATTTTTTTTGCATTTTCCAATGAATGATCACTTTAGCTACAAACACAAATTCCTCAAAAAATCAGTGTTCACAACACCATCCCTTGCATTCATGGGTCATCCCCCTTTGTGGGTTCATTGCACACACACCTTGTTATTAAGAGATATCCTTGATGCCATGTTCTTAACACAACATTTAAGACGAGTCCTCAAATTTATCTTTTTCAAAGTTATGGATGTCTACAATGGTATGATTCGAGTTACAAGAGAAGCATCTTGTTGCAACTTAAAATCACCACATCCCAACTACCAAACCAATCTGGAAACAAATCTTGAATCAAACCCATGATTTAAAGACCCACATAACAAAGCCTTTCAGGCTATCAATCCTTTTTCTCTACAATATAATGCTGCTAAAATGGTTTGTCAAATGGTAAAATATTAAAGTGTCCAAATTGGAACTAACTTAAACTAGGACAATTTATGATTTTTTGTTTCAAAACAACTACACATCTAACCAATAAGATGTTAACAATACATTAAGAGTAACTGGTGGAAGTGGCAGTCCCAAAGTACAAGAAAATTTCATATTCAGCAATGAACCTGAATCCAATGAAAAGAATGTCAGCAAGTCCAAAATGTAGTCTGGTGCTCCTAAATCTATGCACCTATTCTTTCCCAAAAAACATGGTTCTGACTCTTTGTATTCTTTGATTACATTTCAGTGTTTTTAGTTTTACATGAACATAACAACAGTATGCTGCACAAAACTGATGCATCAAGATGCCTATTGGTTATTATTCAACATGCACCTAATGAACCAGAAACTCTCATCAAATCCAAAAGATACAAATTCAGTTTGTCCTGCTTTCCCCTCACCCAAATTGCCTGGGATTGCAGAGACAATTCCACAACACTTTGAAGGAACAGAGTACAACAACAAACATGGTCATAAACTCATGAGTTCCACTCACAAAGTTTCAGACCATCACCTTCATCATGAATAGCACTGGTGAGTTGCCATTACTCTCCACTGACTTCATCAGGTCCTGATGGTGTCTTTCACACAATCCACCCAGACTTTCAGCAAATGATTAATTCAGAAACACAGGAGCTGCACACAGATGTCAGGAAAGTTTAAACTTGAGGTACCTGTTCTGTATAAAAAGTTGCCCAATCTGCACATATTGGGCACATTACGTACCCAAAGATTTTACTTGTATTATTGGCATTTGTGAAGTGAACTTGCAGAAAGGCCTTGACATTTCTATCAAGGATTGATCTGACCAGCATAAAATTTGAGAATACATGAGCAGACTGAGGCAATCCACCTATTAGTGGAGAAATTGCCTTCTGCAGTTGATGGCAGAGGTGAATTGGGTCCCATTCTTGCATGGAAGAAATAGGTCAGACCACTTCCTTCACTCTATCATTTTTGACTGTCTCTTTACCACTTGACTTCTTCTTGGCCTTACCAGAAGATTTCACTGCAGTGAAACCTGGCTTTTCAAATTCCCTAGCCATATCAAACACCATTGCCTCATGAGTTGTCACGGAAACACCCTCATATGTCCAAGCTTGCAACACTGCTGTGCCTTTTACACCAATGCCTATCCAGCCAAGACCTGCCACTGCCAGATCAACACTGCTGGCATCCCATGCATCTCCCAACACTGTCACCTTCCTTGCTAACCACTCCCCCATTTCAGCAACTCGCTCCTTGTCCATTGGTGGCTGCAGAATACACTGACCCATTCTCTTTAGTAATATGCAATCATATCTAGTAGAATCCTAATATATCCTGGTTACTCCTGCACCCTAAACAAGACTTTGCAAACTCTACATCTCCCTAAATTTTTGGAGTCAGGATCTCCCAACTACAATAGGTCAAAGTGTGGATTCAAAGGGTTATCAGAAGTAGCCATGTAAGTTGCCAAACAAAATAATTGTGCTCACAGCTGTGGCTGGCAGCATGGGCTAGGGTTTTGGTACTAGGGTGTCTTCTCAGAATTACTTTTGGATGGTCTGAGTAGTCTTAGTTTCTGCAAAGATATTAATCACCTTAGAGCAATCATAGGGGCAGATTAAACCAAGTACAGTGCAAGATATGATCTGACCAGCTGCTTTCAGTTTCAGAGTACCTAGCGCCAAACAAGAGCAAATCAAGGTAAGCTTACCTTCAAGCGCTCACCAAGATGTTTCTCCAGAAGCTCCTCAGCACCTTCAGCTTTACCCATGTGGCAAGGAACTTGAGCAGATGCCCATACTGTCATGTAAATGCTTTCTGCAGGAGTCTCAACAACATCCAACCGCAACAATCCTCCCACGTGCACAGTGTACCCTTTCTGTCCAAATTGCAATTCCACAATTTGTCATCAGTAACATGTACTTTATTACATTCAAAACAAACAGGAGATTTAAGAATATGAGTGCAGCTGACCTTCACGCGAAAAGTACGAGGCCTGAGCTGTTTGCGCACTTGTACAAGCTTCTGTTCTTCATGAGTAAGCCGTGTTGTGATCTGATGAGGGTGCAGTAGGCCTGGGGTGTCAAATAGTCTTGCTTTTGCAGGCAAAATATTATCAAGCTTCAGAATCCCCAGAGTGGTGCCAGGTACAGGTGCCTCAGTAAGGTGTGATAACGCTTTCTTATTCCCTTGTGCTGTAACTTTGGCAAGAGAATTGATCAGTGACGATTTACCTGCATTTTGAGCTCCTACTACCCATACATCTCCACGTGGCCCTGCAAGCTCCTGTAAATGCCTAGCAAGATTTTCCACTCCCCAGCCCTTAAAAGCACTCACAAGATGAACCCCTGTGAGCCTTGGTGCACCACCAGCCTTAGATCTCCGCCGCACCCATTGCTCTAACCTGTTTGGGGAAACCTGATGAGGAAAAAGATCAAGCTTGTTCACTACCAATAACAACCGTGGAACATTGCCAGATCTTCCCTCTTGCCAGGCAGTGCCCATCTCTTGTTCTGTTTCTGCAAGCACTGCTGCAACTTTGCGAGGGAAGGAGCCATCAAAATCACATCCATCAACAACCATAACTACAACAGCCCTTCTCCCGTAAGCTTTTTTGAGACGCACACCTACAACTCGTTCAAAATCAAAGTCAGGAAGAAGATTCTCTAAAGTTTCATCTTTCACTTTCCCATAATTTCTGAGTGCATGACATCGAGCGCACACCACAAGCTTCTCCTCATCCTCGTCATCTCTAATGTCTGATTCTGCTTCTTCAAAGTTACGTCTACTTGAACCAAGGATTCCTTGCCATGCATCTTGTGCTGTTTGTTTAACTCCCCCAACTTCATTCCATTGCTCCAATCCTGAGTCTTGCAGATGAACATCCTCATCACCATACTCCAACAAAGACTGCTCTAAGACTTCCATTCCAGTTATTTCCCTTCTTTTCTCTTCTGAAACATGCTCATAATCTTCAAGTTCAGAGTCATCATCCTCATCATCAAACCTTCCTTCTTCTTCTTCTTCTTCTTCTTCTTCATTTGACAGCTTCTCGAGTGCGGCAGGCATTTTGAAAAACCCTGGAGCCCTGGGATTTGTGTCTTGCATGTAAATTCCACATCCAGGGCATGCAAGTTTATTCACATTGTCGCTAAACCTTTTTCGCTGGGATGAAAACTGCCCTTCTGAAGGGAGAGAACTCGAGCATTCCACTACACCTCTTCCTTGCTGCGAGGCCCTCCCAGAAGAATTTGATTCTGTGCTAGTGTAGAAACCTTGGGAACTCGTAAAAAAATGTCCCTGTAAAAGTTTCCTTGAAAACCTAGAGACAAACCCTGTCGAACGAAATCGGTACATAACCCTTCCAGGAAACAACCGTGACGACGATCTGAACCCATTGAGGCTAACATCAGTGTACTGAAGCATCAACCTGCTATACATGACGCTCCGCAAATCAGGAGGAGGAGAACAACACAACTTGGTTTCGCGGAAAGAAGAGCAGGACGTATACTGCAGCAGCTGACATTCGTGATGATTCAGTACCGCTTCAGGGATGGGGGTGGAAACAGTGAGACAGGAAGCACGGGAGCACACCGTGCGGGCCAGACACGCCATCCCCAGTGCTGACGATGACTGCACTGCACAGCGCATTCCTCGTGCTACCCTCTGTCTCTTCTTCCTCCCACTGCTCTCTCGTTCCTCCTACAAACCAAACTTGCACTTCCCACCCTCTCTCCCTCCTGTCCTTAATCCTAATTCCCCTCAACTCTTTGCTCCTGGGATTCTGCACCTGCTTCCCAGAAGAAACTGGATTCCACTCCCCATCTCATTTGGAAGAGAACACGAAACCATAGTATTCCTTCCCAGCCTCCTCCGTCTTGATTCCTCCTCCTCTTTCTGCAGCAAAAAAACAATGCTTCGATCGTCGAACTCTTCGCGGATCTTCGTCTCTCGAACAAACAAAACAAAATCCTCGAAACCCTCAAAAGCTTCTCCAGATGCTTCTGCAAAGCCCGGAAACGCTAAACCCTAAAACTTGGAACGATCAAACAAAAGATCACAAAAACCCTAAGAACCTTGCAAGTCATTCAAGTACTAAACCCTAAAACTTGGAACAATCAAACAAAACATCCCTGAAACCCTAAAAGCCCTGCAAGTCCCGGAATCACTAAACCCTAAACCCAGAACGATCTGATCGAAACCCAGAACGATCTGATCGATAGCCAGAAAAACGAAAATCCGCGAAACCCAAAAGATGAAGAAAGTTACAGGATTTCCAAAAACCCTAAAAACCTTGAAATTCCCTGACTCGCTAAACCCTAAATTCCTGAACAATCATAATAGGCAAAGAAAAACCCTAAAATCCGCAAAACGGTAGCAAGAAGAAGAAAAGACACATACAATGGAGGTGCTCCCGGGGGGGCTCGAACCCACGACCTTCGGCTCATAAGACCGATGCTCTAACCAACTGAGCTACGGGAGCTGCACATGAATCAGATTTCTCATAAATTTTATTTTTACCATCAGACTATCACACTAGTACATGAGTTCGTAGGACCCACAGTGTCTCCATCAAGTCAGTCACAACTTGGATTTGGAAATTCTTGTAACCTGGTTGGCAGATGTAAAAACTTACTTGCCATTGTTGACATATTGTTACATTGTAAATCTAAACACATGGAAAAATATGATTAATGAAATGAGGTTTGGAAATTAATTCATTTACTTGAAGAAGATCTAAAACTTTCTTGCTCATGTTTATTTGGGACTTCAATTGTTAGTTGCCTTTGTTTGGTTATAATGTACACCACTAGATATAGTGCGGCACTAAATAGTGTTAGAAACAACACTATTCCAACAAACATGGTGGTAGAAAATTCTTTTCCCATGGCTCAATCTAACAAATTAAAATCTATAACAACATTGTGACATTGAAGGTTCAGGCATCTCAATTATCAAAGTTTGCATGCATTGTCCACAAGAATGGTTACTTGGATGCCATAGTTATTAATCTCAAAACAAATTTGTGGAATTTGCACGGTTGGAAAACAACACAAAGTTGAAAAACCTAAGCAAGACATGACACAAGGAAGTGCCACACCAAATTAGCTCATCTGCTTGGATTTTTTTGCCCTCTTCCTTATGCTTCTTTGGCTAGTTCTTGCTACTTCATTACATTTATTGATGATTATGCCAAAAAAACTTGGATGTATTTCATGAAGATTATGAGTGAAACCTTTGGAGTATTCAAAAAAATCAAGTCCTTGGTTTAAAACTTGAAGGATTTCAAAATCAAAACGTTACACACAAACTATGGAGGAGAATACATGTTTAAGGAGTTCACCCAATTTTGTGAACAAAATGGGATTGCATGACAACTTACAATTATGGACACTCCTCACCAAAATGGGATTATTGAGCACAATAATAAAACTATTCTTGACAAGGCAAAAAGTATGTCATTAAACAACAATGTTCCACCTTATTTGTGGACAAAAGCAATCACACAACCACATACCTCATGAACATCAATCCAAGTAGGTCCATTGGAGGGCATATTCCAAAAGAGATTTACTCTGGAAAGAAGCCCAAGGTTGATAACTTGAAGGTGTATGGATGCTTGGTGTATGTTTTCACACCCAAAGCTCAAAGGAACAAGTTGGAAGGTTGCAATAAGAAATGCATGTTCATTGGGTACAATGATTAATTCAAGGTCTATCAATGTTTTGACATGAGAACTAAGAAATTCTCGTCACCAAAGATGTGGCATTTGACAAGTCAATACTTAGTTTACCAAGCATACAAGATCACAAAACATTAGAAGACATGATCGTCATTCCATTTGATCATCCTATTTCTATTAGGTAGTCCGAAATGGTATCATTGAACCCAAGTCCCCACCAAATCAAATTCTTATCCAAGCTCAAGTTTTAATTTTGACCATGAAGTTTTAGAAAACATATTCAAGCCTCTACAAATTTTGATGAACAACATACCATAAACATTGATTAGCCAACCTACATTTAGATTTCCAACCGCTTAAGAAGGCCACCTTGATTTTCATTGGATTATGTTTACCTCATGGACTTTGAAGAACCAAACAATTATGAGGAATCAAACTCATCAACCCACATTAGAGGAAAGCAATGAAGTTTCAGATTGATTCCATCCATAAAAATCACATATGGAAGCTTGTGGATTTACCTCTTGGGAAATGACCCATCATTACAAAATGGGTCTTTAAGATTAAGTAGCAAGTTAACGGTGCAATGAAAAAGTTCAAACATGACTAATTGCTTGCGACTTTGAATAGCAAAAGAGGATCAATTATGAGAAAACTTTTGCTATAGTTGTGAAATGGGCTACAATTATTTAATGGTTGCATTAGCTTCAAAAAAAGGATGGAAAATCAAGCATCTTGACATGAAGACTACATTTTTTCATGGAGATCTTCAAGAGGAAATCTTCATGTTGTAGCCAAAAGGGTTTGTAGAACCAAGGAAGGAACACAAAATTTGCCTTCTCCTAAAGGCTCTTTATGGTCTAAAGCAAACATCAAGGGCATGGTATGCCAAAATTGACATTTTTTAATGTACTCTTGGTTTGACTCAAAATGAATCCACCACAATTTATATTTTTTATTAAAAGGAAGACATTATGCGATACTCATTTTTTATGTTGATGATTTGTTCCTAATTGGAAATGACACCAAAAGGCTTAACATCCTTGAATAGGAACTCACCAAGCAATATGAAATGACAAACATGGGTTTTATGAATCTATACATAGGAATAAAATTCATTTACTTTGAGGATGGAATTTTATTGGTGCAAAGAAATTAAGCTTGAAAGCTATTGTGCAAATTTAATATGTTAGAATGCCATTTTATAGCCACACCCATGAACGAAGGAACTAGATTACAAACAAACATGAAACTCTGAATTAATGGACATCACATCTTATCAACAATTTGTGCATAGTCTTATTTTCCTCACACACACATGACTGAATATTGCATATCCTATTACATCATATCTATTGTTAGTAGGTTCATCCTCAAGAATCTCACTTGAAGGCAACTAAACATATTTTTCAGTATGTTAAAAACATTATTGAGTTTGGGATTTTCTTTCCTTGTGAAGAAAGTTCTAAACTCACATGATGGGTAGATGTAAATTGGGCACATAACCTTTACAATTGAAGATCCATTACTGGAATGTTTTTCAAACTTGGTCACATCCCTTTATCTTGGACAAGTAAGTTCCAACCAACACTTGTTTTGTCTAGCATTAAATTAGAATACAGATCCCTTTCAGATGGTGCTAAAACATTACTTGGTTTCAAACCTTATTGAAAGAGCTAGAATTTTTGGATGATGAACCAACACAACTACATTGAAATAATGAAAATAAAATCAAGCTTATGAACAACCTTGTTTTCCATGCATGAAGGAAACACATAGAAATCCAACATCACTATATCAAAAAAAAAGGTGCGTGCAAGGGAGATTGAAATCATTTACACTCCAACCATGCAACAACAAGTTGATGTTTTCACAAAGTCATTGGGAATTGTCAAGTTTGAAAAGTTACAAACTGACATAGGCATGATTGATTTTTGAGCAAATCTTTTCACATAATTATTAAATCAATGTACTCTTGCTTAGTTCTTAATTTAGATGAGTAAGTCAAGAATAGGAAGGGTTGTAAAAAATTATTCTTCCTTTCTTGATCTATTAGGTATTGCTAGATACTTATTGGTAACTATTAGATTGATTTTTAGAAATTTCTTGATTTATTTCTACATGATTAATGAAATGAGGTTAGGAAAATGAATTCATTTACTTGTAGAAGGTACAAGACTTATTTGCCCATGTTGACATAATGTCATGTTGTACAATTTATATACATGGGAAAATTATGGTTAATGAAAATGAGCTTTGCAAACAAATTTATTTTCTTCAAGAAGACATTCTTTTTCACTTTTTGTTGTAACAATGTAGTGTGGGATTTTGATGTGGATTTTGGTTGTTTTGGTTGTTCTTCCATTTACAAATCTTTGTCTTGTTGCTTGGGGTGTATAGAAAACCTTAATTTTGTCAACAAGGATCATAATCCAAACATGCCATGCCATGAGTGGACTGACTTGCATCACCACCTCTTGTGTGTCATAGTTCTCCTTAGAACAATTAGGTTGTGAATCCTCTTGCTTTTGAGGTTTCAGATTTGTCAAGATTTCCTTCTTCTACTTCACAAATGGGTTGTTGGAGCTTAGCATGGCCTGATCCATTTACATGGGAGAGTCAAAATTTTGAATCTTAGTATGAAAAACGGTGAATATAGACTTGCATATACAAACATAAAGCCATCAAGGCAGTGATTACAATAACCAATTTTAATGAAAAATGAATAGGAGATTTCTTATTTCAACATCAATCGTAACATGACATCCTCTCATCCCCACATACTTGTGTGACCTTTTCTCATATGATTTGAAGATTAAAAGGTCAACATGACAAGGAGGCATTGATTGATTTGAAGTGGTTGAAATGTGAAATGAATGTAAATTCAAAGGTCAAATGACTCAAAAGCATTAAGGTTGGTGGTGTGAAAGAACCAACAACAAGGGGTGTGTCACACTATGGCCTTGCAACTTTACTTGAAAAAGTATCTTAAGGCAAATGAAGAATTATGGAAACTCAAATATTTCACCATCCAAAAATACAATCTCCAAAAAATCCTCTAAAAGATACCAAAATCCTTCAAAATAGTATAACTCTATAATTGATCTTTCAACACAAGCCAAAATATCATCTTTCAAAAATCCTCATATAAAAATAGACCTATCATCTAGGGGTCAAAATCCCTTAAGCTACAATACTCTATAATGAGTCTACACACAATATCCTTGCCTTGGTAGGGAAGGCCAACAAAGCCAATATGATGCAAAGGCATTTATTGGTTGGAAAAATCAGCTTTGTAACATGTAATTGACTTTCAATGGCAAAAATCAAACCAAATATTATAACTATTACTCTCTCAATTCATCAAAGGCTTTCCGTTGGTACCATAAGTATATCAAGGGGCCACACAATTTAGGAAGGTTAAGGTGTAATCATAAAACAAAGTGCATCAAGGGCCCACACAATTCACAAAGGTTAAGGGGTAATCACAAAACAAAACAAACACATACCCTAATATAAATTATCATTGTTGCTTACTGCAACTGCTTTTGTTATGGTGTTATGTGTTATATCCCCAACACCATAATGTCATGTCATGCCTGGGTACAGTGCACGTCTAAGGGGCAAGTAAAGGAGATGACACTTTACCTTGAAGGTACAGCCCACCTAAGTATCTTCCATTCTTCTATGTATTTTGGCAACCCTGCAATTGCATCAGACTACATCCCACAAGTAATGGTAAAGCTTTGGTGGATGTCAGTTTTGTTGTCCAAAGCATCACTACTTGCATAATCATTGTCAGAGCTTTGCAAGCAACACAGAGATCATGCGACAAAAGAAATCCAGAAACCAAGCTCACCCTGGCACCAACAATCAGTTTTCGAATTCACCACATCACTTCATGAACACCTTCATAATGGACCATGGTGCCCTGCAACACCTGGCACATTTGAGACATTTTGGCTTTTGCATCACAGAAACTGCTGATATGAGATCACATCCAGATTAAACACAGAGAAAACATCCCACAGAAAATGTGTTATCAAACATTGAACCCCTCTGTCAGAAAATGTGATTACCATTGAGACTAGACTAGAGTTCCAGATAAATGTGTAGACTACAAACATAATCAGTCAGTCGTCCATACATCAAATGTCACAGGTTCAGGAAGAGTTCAATTCTTTGTCCTTGACATAAAGGCAGTAGGGGTGTGGCAGCAAAACATCAGTCATTCATGAAGCTCCAGGTTCTCTCTTTCATCCCCAGCAGCCAAAAAGAGGGAAAGAAGGGAGACTGGAAAAGGAGGTGGGGAAGAGTTGAAGAGGCAACAGTTTCAAATCTCTGAGGAAAGAAACAAAGATTTCAGTTTTACTCCCTTTTGAGAAGGGCACGCTGCGAGTTTTTGAGACCCACATGACTGGCTTGTTTCTGGCAGCTGGATCCCCATGGTATCTGTCACTCCCCTTCCCTTCCTTCTCAACCCCATTTAAGGCCTCTTATCCAAACAATGTGGCACTGTAAAATTGGAGCAGGTGGCAAGAACCATTTCGTGAAACTGGAAAGTCATGACTAACTTCTGTGGCAACTGCTGTGAGAAACCGACCTGTACCAATTCAATAACCATGTGATGTCAGGATCATGGGTTATATAGCAGCAACATCTGCACTAAAACATTGGTGGATCAGTGTCAGCTTGTAAGCAATCATATTGCAGTTCATTGGTCACCTTTTAGTGCAAAACTTGCCCTCAATAGCCTCCTCTCCATCTACCAGGCCAGCAAGCATTTGCCCATCCACCCCAATTCTTGCTTTTCTCAGTGGCTGAAGAAGTCTTGCTAAGCTGAAGGAGTCCACCGCCACAGCTCTGTATAAGGGTTCTCCTGAACTGACTTGCTTTTGCTTTCAGAACAAATCTGCACTGAATTGACAACTGTGACATCGGTTGCATTGCTCAAATTAGAGCACGAGGATGCTGAAGGATTCCCCCACTTTGTACCCGGTAGTTCTACAGATAGAGAATAGACGGCAAAGATTGCGATTTGAGAGGCAAAGCCAGGACCATTATCATCATGTCCATCACCACCAACACCACTGAAACTGACCTGGTAGTTAAATTGTGCAGCTAGCTTGCAAGCCCATTCCCGAAACTCAAGACGAGTCCATTCAAATCGATGGTCATCATTCCGGAACTTAGGTGGTTTTGTATCCTTAACATATCTATCTTGCTCCATAGCATCAATGCTTTCACCTGACAAAGAATTGTCCAACAATAGCCAGTTTTTCTTTTTCTGGAGGCTGTTGGTAGCAGGATCCCAGGTTGAGCCTTGCAGAATTGGATTGTATTCTGCATTTGGTGTACTCACCATCCATACCTGTGGTGCTAGACTACCCAATATGCTCTCTCCCAGTTTCTCCAATGGCTCTGGATCCATATGCTCCACCACCTGCAAGCCACAATCAGCGTGAATGTCAAGACAATCGTTCTTGCACAGCTACTTTTGCTTCTGACAGAATCAGTGTCATTGAACACAGTCATCTATCAGAAAAATTGGTGTGATGCAGTCCAAGGCATGTCCATAAACAATACTCATGACTGGTTACAGAGAGAGGCCTTGATTCAGTGGAAATGAAGTACATGAAATGTCAATCAGTGAGAGGGTACAATGTTTGAGAAAACAATGAAAATTGTCACACAAGAAATCTGACATGCAAGATGAAATATGTACCTCAATGCAGGTTGCCAGATCAGGAGCATGCAAATGCGGGTCAACATCTGCAATTGAGCCTTCATATAGAGAAATCTTTTGTATGCTAGGCCAGGGGAACCCTGGATTTGACTTTGGGTTTGTCAAAGTTCCCTGTAGTGCCTGCACTGCATGAGACATGTTAGTTTGTCACCAGTGCCACTCTTTTGGGCTGACAACACACTATTCCACCACCCATACTTCTGTTGTCTTTTGGGTGACATCACACTCAAGCAAATTTGTGAAAAAAACCATGCACACAAACTGGGCTAGGCCTTTTGACCTTAGCAGCACGAATGAGGCCCTTGTGAGATGTGTCAACGCCCACAATGTGCTCCAGTCCCAAAGGCTGCTCCAGAATTGCCTCAAGCAAACTTCCAGATCCACACCCTAAGTCCACCTGCCTCTACCCAATCAGGAGCTGTTTGACAATCTTGTCAGGCTAGCAACTTTCACATGACCAAGTACTTTTTACTGCAACAAGGAGCATGAAGCTATGACCAGATAAAAAGTCAGCAGATTTGATGAAATTCTCAAGATATCCTACCAGAAACTTTGGCTCCAATGCTTTTATTATATTCCTCGCAAACTCATTTCGCTGCTTGGACAGAGGCGGTGAGAAATGTGCTGATTCCATTCTCTCTTCTGGAGCTTCCATGTACTTGTTTAGCTTCACTGTGTACTTGAGCAACCCATCACCTGCACCACAGAAAAAATGTTACAGGAATCCTTGCAAGCACCACAGTTAATGATCACTGCTGACCCAGAGCATCAACAATAAAGCACTGACACTAGCTACAAGTTTTTAGAGACTTCCAGAATCCTCACCACACACAGGTTGGCTGAGTTTATCTTGAGTAGCAAGCAGAAAGTTAACAGGTGGCGCAGGACTGAGGAAGCTCAAAGTTTGTCCCACACGTGCATTGATTACACACACTTCAAATTCACCAATCACAGCTCCTGTGCCTAGTTCAAACTCAAACTCTGACTGTTCCTCCAATATAATGTTGTCTATATTGTCGTTTCTGCCTGAAGATGTGCATCTGGCTGCATCTTTGACCATGTGGACGCTGAAACTCACAGAAACCATTGACCCAGCAGGAGGAGTTCCACCAACCTCATCATCTTCAGCAACAACCTGATATTCAATGTCCTTAATTGCAGATAGTCCCACAGATGTAGAGATGTTGGATGTCATACCGGCAGGATCATTCATTGTAGCATTATTCTTGACTGCTTGGCACTCCACACTCTTACAATTATCATCCTCAGAGGATGTGAGGTAGTTCAGAGGTTTCTGTGTCCCAACATAACCAGGAATGTTTGCATCACACCAAGTGCTGTAATGTGCCATCACCTTCAGGGCAGCACTTTGGCTTGCATCATAACGAGTTTTGTGATAACCCTGAGACTCAAAAAACATACTATTTTGTTCTCCATCTGATGTCACCCACACTGCATATCTAAAAGGTCCCTGAGCTACAGCTTCAGAATGGTGATCTTTAGCATCTTTCTGATTGATACTTCCATTGTTTGAATCTACTTGTTTGCTATCCTCTAAATCACATGATCCCCCGTCAAAATCTGAAGCTGGATAAGTGCACACAAACTGTGGCTCAGGAAGATGATGTTGCTGAAAGAAATCAGTTAACAGAGACCTTGGGTATGCACCTCGCCACTGTGTTCGACAATTGTAGACAGTTGGCAAATCAGCAACAAGTGCAGATTGCCTACTCAATTTGTAAGCACCTCGAGGGGATCTACCCAGCATCAGCCTGCAGTACAATGCCCATTTATGAGAAACTGTTACTTTTGCAACGCTACAACAGACAAACCACTTTATTTTTTAACAAACCTAAGTTTTCTAATGGCAAAAAGGTACCACAATGATGCTTTGTTGAAAGCCATCCATCCTCAAATTCTACACTGCTTCATTACCCATCACCAAACCATCCTCCAGAAAGATGACAGTATCTAAGGACAAACTTTAACAACAAACAGCAAGGCACGAGGCATACCGATGGTAAAGATTTAAAGTGATATCACTGCAGTCGCACTTCCCTTCTGATTGCCAAGAGGACCCAACACAAGCTAAAATGGCATTGCCATGTATAGGGTGACCTATCAGAAAACTTGCTCTCTCATTTTTAGTTGTTCCCTCAGGATGGCAACATGTTGCTTGCAACATGCAGTCCTTACCCACAGCACCAATCCATTGAGTATCCAGTGGTGTTCTGGTAGGGACCAGAATGTTAGGTGGCATCTTTACAAGTGGAGAGTACAAACGAGCTCCACTAGGAGCCTTTGTAATAGCCCTGCAGTCATAAAAAATGCTCTTCACTTAGGAGTAGACTTTGTGTGCTGCACTCTAATGCTGGTGAGGGAGGAAGCATTTGTGTTGCCAATGGTGATGTAGCATGTAGTTTGAAGCTAGCTAAAGAGGATGGCAGCTGATGCTACTCTCACTTCACGAGATACAGTAAACTATGCCTTAAGCAACCACAATTCAAAGTAATAAAATGAACAGCTGTTGTACCTTGTCATGAGGACATGCCCTGCATCAGGCACATCCAACTCATGTGCCAGCACATCCAGGTAATAGGCATCCTCATCTACAGTCAACTCAATGGCTGTCACTGCCCTTTCAGCACTGGCAGGAATGTTAATGGCCTTGAACTGGAGCTTTGTCTTAGTATAAAACCCAGCTCTTACATTTAGGTCTTCTCTATGATGCAAGAGCTCTATCACAACTTTTTCAGAAAATGGGTCGGTTCGGCTAATCCAAAGACCATCATCAGAGAGCCGAAGTGATGGACTTGCAGAGACCGCCATGGAAACAAGTGCAGCAGCGAAGGCAGCAGAGATTTCTGCAATGTGATCAATTGATTTGCATTGAGACATAATCTTGGTGTCCAAGGCTGTCAATACAGTAACAGGCACTTGACCATGCCGTGAGTCCTTGCGCTTGACAGCTAATCTAAAATGTTCCACCAGTGGTTTGTAACTTAAGACCATCTGCAATTATCCCACTGTTTTCTGCACTTAGCATGCCACAATTTCAAACACCTTATAACAAATCAAAACAATCAATTGTCACAGAAAACAATAGCTACATTCACAATCCTCGGTGCTAAGGCAACAGTCTTTTTCCTACTTGGGTCTGGAAAATAGGTATCTACTTCCTTCCACAAAGAACCATACATGACAGTCCTCTATCTCACATCTTGCAACTCATGTTCCAGGAACCTTGAGTCTAGAAAACATAACAACTATGTCTGCAAACCCCTGAGGCCTCATGTGGATGTCTGAGCATGCAACAATCTCCATGAAAGTCAACCACCCAGCTACAATTGGGCAACTCTGTTAGACATATCTGAAGTCACATAACATACAGGCATTACAATCACTGGGGAGGAAATCAGAAGAAACCCATCACCTAAAGGGGAGAGAAAAACTGTCAAGAGGGCACCACATCAAATACATCAAATGTTCCATGATCCTTCCTTATGTCCTCCATCAACTTCACCAAACTAAACATTTCCAAAATCAATGAGACCTTCTGCAAACTTAGTAATGTAAGTCAATTAGCTAGCATCTAACACCACTAAAGGGAAAAACTAGAGTAGGAAAAAAATAAATATGAGGATGCATAAATAGGAAGGAAAGAACAGAATACAACAGAAAAGGGAGAAGACAAACAAGGATCAAGTTGGATTTATGAAGCTCCCCACTTACAAGACTCTACACAAAACCATTTGGAAGACTCCCGACAGTGAAACTCCAAAAAGAATTTTCTCTTTATTGAGCGATGAAATTCTAGCATAAAGAGCACAATAAAGCATCAACAAAACTCACTCCTCAACACAAAACCATATGCTTTCCATGACCAAGGGTCCCTATCATCCATCTCATGAAAGAAACTACAGCATCCTGAAGCAGAGCACAACTAGGTACATTATGCAAGAACTCAAGCAAAAAGTACAACCAACTAGATGTTTACAAAGCCAAGAGAACTGCACCTGATCAGCAAAAGCAGATTGAACTTTGTGACTCAGAAGCTCCCACTTTTCATGCACAGTGGAGATTTTTGGGCCTGCATCATACACCACCCCCAACTGGCCAATACCCAGCATGCCACACATACACATCCTCCAGACTTTCAGTAAACTGCACTCCAACCTCTTGCTACAGTCTTCAACATCTTAGAAGTGTTGAGAAACTACTCCATGTTTATGAGAGATCAACCATGTACAAGGTTTTAGAGATCCAGATCAGTACATCAGTGAACAGGAAAAAGAGGATAGAAAAGCCCTAAAAAATAGAGAGAGTAGTTGTACAACAGCAACAGTCATGCAAGTTCAGTGACCATCAATATTGATATGTATGGCAGTAACTAGCTACCATAACATGCACCGTGACTTCATCAGCTCCCTGCAGTAGTTGTAGGTCAATGTTATACCTTAGACAACATATGGAGTTTCCGTCACAAGACAGGCAGTAGCAAGAAGACACAGCCATGCTGCTGGCTAGTTCAACAAAACATAACAAAGGAGATGATCCAGGAAGACCCAAGAAGAAGAAAAAACCAAAAAATGGAAGAGAAACAATATAGAAAACTTTAGGAGAATCATCATGGAAGTATGTCTGAAGCACTTGACACCAAGCCAGACTTTTAGCAGAGTCAGGTAAAGAAAGGAGAACCTGTTGCAAGGCTAAGCGAGCAGCCTCTTGCTCAGCATCTTTCTTCCGGCTAAAGGAGCCAGAAAGAAAGGTGCCGCCATCCGGCAGGTGCAGAGTGCATTCAAAAGTCGGTCTTTCCTCCTTGATCCCCGTAAAATCAAGCAGACCATCAGGAGAGACCACTGGTGCTGCCTGCTCTACCACAACTGCACGAGTCTCATACACACACCGCTTCCCTGTGTTTGCATAAACCTGGTGCAGCTTGGCCTTTGGTGTCGACATGATTTTCCAGTAGACTTGACACTGAGTCTGAAAACAGTGGATTAGTAACTGAATATCTTTCATAAGAATAGAGAAATCTCCATTCTCACGATGAAGGAGAAACAGCAAGGCTAACACTTCCTCACGAAGCCACAGAAAGAACCAAACAAGGGGAGACAAAAAACAAACAGAAAACGAAAAACAGACACCGGTATGAATATAAAGTGCCAGTCTCACACCTGTTCAGGGACCATCAACAGTAGTATGTATGATAGTGACTTAACTATCACAACTTCCCCACTGACTTCATCAGCTCCCTACAGTGGGTAAAGGCCAGTGATGAGCACCATCCTACGAACTGAGTTTCTGCTGCAAATCCGGAAGCAACAGGAAGACTCAGCCATACTACTGGCTAGCAACAGAGCCCACAACAAAGACCAGACAAAGAAACAAAGAAAGACAGAAAGGGAAAAGAACAGGGAAAGACTAAGAACTAGTGGGCTTACAGGAAGCTCCCCAATTACATGACCCAAAGCAAAATCATTCTGAAAAAGCCAAAAGCGGAAACTCCAAACAGGAATTTTTCTTTAAGAACCAACCCTGTAGTTCTCTTTAGAAGAACTTTTAAAGGGTAGCCTTTTGTGTTCAGAAAGACAATAAGACTGACCATCTGGAAGACAAAAAACTTCTTACAACTACAAAGTCTCAAGAATCTGTAAAATTGACTATTGATAACCCCCAGCTTTGCAGTCATTGAGATATTGGAATGAACATGAGGCATTCTAATCATTTCAATACCTGCATACTCTCGTTGAGAGCATTTGTCAAAAATGTCACAGGATAAACCTTGAGGACTCTGTCTCACAGTTAGATGCAAGAAATTACAAGAGAAGCCTTTAGATGTACAAATAAACTCACAAGAGGTTTTTGGGTATATGCCGCTACCAAAAGAGAAAATTAGTAACTGAATGTGAGATGAAAAGTGATTCTATGCTTAAAATCCTGAAGCTTACATGCAGGGCTTCTAATTATGGTTGTGAGCTGAGCATGAAGCCAACAAAGTGACTAGGACTCATGATGACATCAGGAACAAAATGTGGGTACAAATCAATGTACAGCAGACACATCCATGGCCCACATATTGCCTAAGAGAATTTGATGGTAGACAACAGAACTCTGTTGATATCCATGGATTGCCAACATGGCTGACCTCTGTAAATGCAAAGGTGCTTCACCTGCAAAATTCGGAAAGTAATTTGAAAGAGGAAGGAGACTATCAAAGACACACACCAAGAAGCATGATGTATCACTGATTTGCATTTATTGAATTTTCCTACAGTCTCTTGACAAGATCACCTAATTTATTCCAACCTCTACAGAACAAAATTGAATGAATTCGGAATTGAGAGAATGAGAATTCAGAGTTCACCTTCGTCCAAACAATGAGTTTGCCTCCTTGATAACAAAGGCATATGAAAAATAGCATAAAATTCAATTGATGTGATATGGAAGTATATGGTTTAACCTCTGACAGAACTCACATACCCAAATTTGGAACTCAATTTGAGGATATCACGTTTCTGCACGTTTCAGCAAGCTCCATCACATCTGCCACATAACACAGACCAACAAAATCCATGGTACAGTAATAATATCATTTGATAAATGCAACCTTTGTACAAACACATGTACTACTAAGCACAAGCAAATGTAGCCTGGCCTGAGTGTCTTGGGAAATTCTGGAGAAGAAAACAACTGAGACCCATTTGCGGTCTTGCACTGCTGTTCCTGGATATTATTACAGATACCACTTTGCCTCTACACTATGTACAGTGCTAAAAGACACCTCCAATTTAATGGGAACTATCTCTATCTTCACAAATATTCTAATCTTTTTTATACTTTCCTTCCTTCAGCAGCTCTTCAAATCTCGACAACCCACCTTCCGAAATCTTGGGGTCAACAAACTACTTTGCAATGCCAATGTGGCAGCACCCCAATTGTTTTCTTTTCCTTTTGCATCTCGAAATTGAGAATTTTGCGAAGGTGTAAATTTTGAGTGAGGGCTTACATTGATGTGAGATTCAAGTGAGATTCAAGCTCCAGTGCTCTCCTCCTCCTCACACTGAACAAGAGCACCTCGCCTTCTTTGCCCCCAACTCTTCCCATAAACTCTCCCCACATTTCACCATCTGCTCAATCCTTTCTTACTGACCGCTCTTAACACAACCAAAAGCCCCTGATCAACAACACCAACCACAACAACAAGAGCTCGAAAAGTACAATAATGCGTCAAGCTGGTACAATTTAGTTTGCTCATCGGATGATGCTCGCAGCAAGGTTTCTCATTTCCTTCTCGGTCTACACAAACTCCCGCAATCACCATCTCACACGCTCCGTTATATATTATCACGCGGATTTGTGGGTAAATTAGGGTTAGGGTTCTAGGGTCCTTGCAAGTCCCGTAACCTAATTCTGTGCAAATGAGGGCTAATGATGTGCAAATTAGGATTAGGGTTTCAGGGTCCTTGCAAGTCCAGTAGCCTAGTTGTGAGCAAATTTGAATGGTGTGCAAATTAGGATTAGGGTTTTAGGGTCCTTCCAAGTTCAGTAACTTAATTATGTGCAAATTTAGTGCTAATGTTGTGCAAATTAAGGTTAAGGTTTTTAGGGTGCTTGCAAGTCCAATAACCTAACTATGTGCAAATTAGGGTTAGGGTTTTAAGGTCCTTCCATGTCCTAGTAACCTAATTGTTTGGTTGCTTCAAAATTTGACATTCGGTTGTTAGTTTTTAATGAAAGTATGGGTCAATTGAGGTTTAGGGCTTTAGGCTCCTTCCAAGTCATGTAACTTGATTTTTTGCATGACTAAAAATTTGGTACTTTGTTGGTTTTCTTTGAGAAATGTAGCTAAATTTAGGCCTAGGTTTTAGGGTTGTTATGCTTACTATTTTGAGGTCCTTTAAATCTAACAACTTTTTTTTTGCTTTTCTTAGAAAATTTGTCATTTGTTTGTTTTTCTATAATGATAAGGTCAATTATAGTTTAGGTTTTTAAAGCCTTTCAAAGCTAATAACCTTTTTTTTTAAAAATTCTTTGAACATTTTTTATGTGTTTAACAAAATTGGATCTCATTTTAAATTTAGGATTTAAAAAGTCCTTCAAGTTTAACAACCATTTTTTTTTGCCTTCTTGTAAATTTGTCATTCATTGTTTCATCTTATTGAAAGTATAACATAATTTAGGTTTGGGGTTTTAGTATTGTTTGATTACAATAACTTACAATTGGTTTTTATAGAAATGTTTCATTTGTTGTTTTTAAAATAAAATTATGTCTCAATTTCATTTAGGTTTAAGGTCCTTTAAGTTCAACAAGTTATTTCCTTGCATTTAAAGAAAAATTGACATTTAAAAAAAAAGTAAATATCAAATTTTTAGGGCCTTTAAAATCCAACAACCTGTTTACATTATTATAAATTTGTCATTTATGGTTTTTTAATCTTTTTAAATGTTCATTGATCAAAATTAAACTCAATTTATATTTGGGATTATATAGACTCTTTTGAATCAAACAACCTATAATATGATTGCATTCAACATTAATTAAAATTAAAATTATTGTTTAATTGAAATTCAAGAAAATTATTGTTCAAATTATCAAACATTGCAAAAAAAAATTAAAAAAATTGCAAAATTGGGATTACTACAATTCCTTTGAACATGTCAATTATGAGCTTTGAATGAATGCATGTGGTAGAATTGACAATGTTATTTGAGAAAGAAAGCACAAATGGTTCTTCAATGAAGGTCACACACACTTTGAAAAGATACAAAGAAACAAGATTCCACTAGTAGAATTAGTGATTTGATTTTCTCATGTTGTGGAACTTTTCTTTAAGCATTTTGATTGAAGGAGAAGAATGTGTTTAACTCTTTGGTGCTTGTCCATGGTGTGATAACATAAATTTATGTGTTTGTTGGAAATGGTGGCCAAGAAACACAACAAAGGATGCAAGCAAATCACGATCACTTTTGTATGACAAAAATACTTTTATTGAAAAACATTGGAATAAAAATACATTAACATACAAGATGAATGTTTGAATGGGTAGACGGAGTATTTGATGAGGAAACTTACAAACTAAAAGAAATGTGTGTGTACATATTGGTTGATTAGTTGGATTATATTTTTGTGTTTTGTTGTAGGGAGTGTTTTGGTGTTTTGCCAAAAAAATAATGTGAATTAAAAGAAAAAACTTCATACATATCCTAATGATAATTTCATCCACTTAAAATGTTTCTATATTGTAAGTTGAAAATATTGAAAAATAATATAGTTTGTTTCAAAATGCATTTTAATAAATAAATAAATTATTCAACATGTCACTATCAAGTCCATTCATGTACGAGGGTATTTATTGTAAAAAACTAACATATATTGTTTTTGTTTCTTTTCAATTATTAATTGATAGATGAAATTTAAGGTCTTTCACATCCATCAATTTATTTATCTTCTTAATTTTATCATATATTGTTTCACATCTTTAATAAAGTTCAATTGACTTGGTCTTTCAAATCAAACAACATATTTCATTTTAATTTTATTATTTGTTGCATTTTTAAATATATATATATAATCATTAATTGATTAAAGTAAAGTTCCATTTAGGTTTCAACTCAACTCAAACAATGCCCCCTTGAAAAGGTCCAACAAGAGAAACCAAGACCCATTCTTGGCAAGGGTTGAGGATAGAAGCTCAAAAGAACTCTTCTCCCTATACATAGGCAAAAAGTGCATGGTTGCCTTCAAAAAAAAAGTCTAATAATGGAAAACTACCAAGAAAAGAAGCAGAAATGCAAGCATATGCATTCACATTTTTCTCTTAATTATACAACAAGAACCCATATGTGAAAAAGAATTCAAGTAGGGCAAAATTTCTACATAAAATGCCCAATTTTTTTCAAAAATCCAAAATGCCATACTCATTTAAGATATTCAACTACATCAAGTTTGGGAAATACTTAAAAGATTTTCAAAAGGCAAAGCCATTACTTCAGATGGCATCCCCTAAAAGAATTTAAAAGCTTTGGTTTGAGCTAGGAAAGGGCACCCTTAAGAAATAGGGCAATTTTGGTTAATTAGGATCCCATCAAGCCTTCCTAACTTCAATTTTCAAATTTGTGAATAAGGTTTTAGAAAATAGGATGGAGGAATATCTTCATGCTTGGATTCTACCATTTTAAATTAAATTCATGGTGATTAGATGCATTCTTGACAATGCGATGTTGGGATCAAATATAGTTGCACCGGTGGAAAAATTTGGGTAGGAGTTAGTAATAAGGATCCAAAATATATATCATGGACATTCCTACAAGTCACAATGGAAACATTAAGCTTTAACAACACATTGATTTCATGATTAATCATTATCTACAAAAATGCACAAGTCACATTGATTATAAACAACTCTCCTTAGCACAACATAAAGATTCAAAGATCAATGCACCAAGATTACCCCTTGGCTCCCAATTTATTCCTTCTCTCAATGGATGTGTTTGGTCATGTGCATCAATAGCAATGCTACAAGGTCAAGGGGATTCAATCCCCTTCCAAATGGTTCCAAACAACAAATCAAATGTTCAGATAACACCACTTTTTTCTAGAAGGATTTAATACAAACCTTGAAAAAAGTATGGTTATCCTTTAAAAGTTTGGAGGGCCTTAAGGCAAAATTCAATTAAACAAAAAATAGTAACATTATGAATTGTTAGTAAAAATAAGGACTAGTCATTGAGTGAAACAAAAGGCCTCCATTGGCTTTAAAAAGGGGAAATTACAAGTTATATAAGATTCAATTTCGGATGGTCCATCCCCCAAAAAAGAAAACATGGCAATTAATCGATTTATGAATTTTTTTTTATTATATTGAAGAGGGAAAAAAATCTCCTTGTAGGTTGTTATTGCTTAATAACCAAATCATATTAACATGTATTTGTATTTATGTTTTTGCCTCAACTTCTCCAACAAAACATTTTATAAAGTTAGACCATTAATTAAGACTTTTTTGTGGGTTGGAAATTTAGATAAAAAAGCGTTTCAAACAAAGGTTTAATGTCAAGAACCATCAACCTCATCTTTAGAAAGGGATTAAAAACTATAAACCCACCATGCAACACACCCATGGCATAGCTCTTGATGTGGCATCACCATATCATTATCACTACATTGAAATTTAAATTAAGGATGGTGTTAAACAATCAATGCAATAATAACAAATTTTTAAAAACGAGGATTTTACTTTTTAACATCATAAATAGGCTATCAACTTTAATTTCTAGCTAATCTAATTTATCAACAAGATAAGGCCATTTCTTCTATACTTCACATCATCATAATAGAATTTTTTTTAAGCTTCATACTTTTCTACCATGTTTCATGACCATGTCTTTGCACTAGAAACCTGATAAATAGGATTAGAAAAATGACTAACACTATAATCGTAACATTCACCATATGTGATTAGACATGATTACATGACTATGTAGTCCAAATGTTCAAGTTGTATTTACCATTAGTCATATATGTGATCTAGTTGTGAACGCCATTTGCAAATGTGTCCCTTATGACTAAAGTTCTAATGGATGTAATCATGAAAGTGTATCCAACAACACACAATGTGCCAAATGACAATAAAAGATGAGTCAAATAAGGCAAATACTCATAGTCTAGGCAACCTAACTTAGGAAGCTTAACCTATGTGAACAAAATTTTAACCTTAAGCCTAATCACATTGGCTAAACACTTAAGTTATATTTAAATTGCAAGTTAGAGGTTAGATTAAGACAAATGAAATTAAACTTGGCAAAATTAAATTAGATTAGGATAAACAAAGTTAAACTTGGTTTAAATAGGTTAAATTAGGACAAACGAAACTAAACTTGGCTAAACTTAATTAAACTAAATTAAATTAAACCATTTAAATTAGATTTTGTTCAACTAGGTTATATTAGATTACATTGGGCTAAACTAAATTAAATTAAGATAAATTAGGCTAAAATAAGTTAAGTTAAATTAAAGTGGGCTAAAGTAGGTTTAAATAGGCAAAATTATGAATTAATCTAGGTTAAATTAAGTTATTTAAGTTAAACTAAATTTGTTTACATGTATTGGTGGAAGGAGTTTGAAAATCATATTTATGCAATTAATCCATAAAAAACCTAGAAGAATATAGGATTTCATTTACATTAATGGCACATGCATGACAATGTGTTAATTTTCACAAAGGTACCTTACAAATAAGGTCAATTCTAAGTGCACATAATGATAAATGATTACTTATTAATCATAGTTATAGTCCTAAATATTTATAATCACATTTACAGTCATGTAATCATGTTTTTAGCCATAATTATAAAAGTGGTAAGAACCTGAGACACATTATGACTACATGATTACATTAAGATACACTATGAAAAAAAAAGTGTTTTTCAACTAGCCTTGCAACTCATTATATTTATACATCATGAGTTATAACGGACAAGGTGCATGAATTGAAAAGTTGTAACTCACCATATATATGGTGCAACTCATTGCAATTCAATTGCAATTCAATGAAAACAATTCATTTTCAACTACTATTCAACTTCATTATAACTACACCCATGATGTCATGTTAACGTCATTAATTGTCATCTATATATTATAATCTAACATGTGGCATTATGAAAAAATTGGACATTAAAAAAATTCAAAATATTGATCTCCATTGTCCATTATGATTGTTAATGATGGTATGAGTTTGCAACATGTATTTTAATGTGAAAATATAAAAGAACAAACCTTCTTTTATAGTTTGTAACATGGGATTCAAAAATAAAACATAGGGTTAAATCTTTTAGTTATTCATTAGTTGCAATTGAATTGCAACTATAACATTTAAGTGTTCAAGGAAAGCTAGATCCAAGGGGGGGGTTCCATTTTTTTGGCATTTAAACAAAATTTGAATCCCTATTATTGGTGCATCTAATGTATTAAAAATCATAAAAATGGAATAAAATTGAAAAAGTTATGGCCCTTCAAAATATAGGGGTCAATAATTAACCCCCAAATGCTACAAAGACCAGTTCCCAAACACCCACAAGTTCTTATATGTTGTTTTGTTGTTATTTAAATTCAAAAATAATTTGTAAAACTTTAGACTAACATTCCTATAACATTTTAAATTGTTTAAAATGAATTAAATTTTTTTTTATGAGGTTTGAAAGTAAAAAGGGTAAAAAAAAAAACATGTTTTATTGGAAAATTTATTTATCTTTTTATTACTTTTTCATTATTCATTTTCCTTCACACTTCAAAGATGATTTTTTAAATTTGAAATAACATTCCCATAACACTTAAAATCACTCAAAATGAAACACATATGATGAAGATATAAATAACTAATGGATATGTCTCTTTATTAAGTTATAAATAGTTGTTTCATAGTCATAAATATTTGAATAATAATATTTTAGTAATGGCACATTAATGGTCATATTGATCGTATCGATGGGAATAATAATTGAAAACTTGTTGTAAATGTATCCAATAATGGGTGGTGGAAATGTGAAAATGTGGCATAATCACATGTATGTACATTGTACACTAGTTACAACATAGTTGTTGCTTTAGTGACGCATTTATAATAATTTTAAAGTAGTTGACACATTTAACTACAATGCAACTTCTAAAAAAATCAAACATTGTTGATTACATATGTATGTATGATGTGTATAAATTATCATATAAAAAATTCATTTTTAACTCATTTGCAACTATAATACAACTGACTAATTTTTTGACATGGCAATTCATTTATTAATACACTGTATTTTTAAAGGGATAGTTGCACAATAGTTATACAATAAAACCTGTCTAAGTTAATACTGCCGGGACTGGGGGTTCTGTATTAATTTAGACAAGATATTAATAAAGAGAGGGTCATTAAACAATTCTCCGTTTGCGCCATTTGTAACATTTGTATAGTAGAACCTGTCTAATTTAATATTGTTTAAATTAATAACATGTGATAATTAATATGTGCATGTGGAGTTCAATATAAAAAATTTCGGGACCGCCTGTGGAGTATCAATTATTAACTTTTGGAGGTTTATTAAAAAATGTATGGGGCCCGACTTGGGATTAGACCACACATATTAATTATCACAGGTTATTAATTTAGGCAATATTAATTTAGATAGGTTCTACTGTAATACCTAAAGGGTAATTGCATAATAGTTATATACGAGTTGTTTTTTGAGTTTTAATTGCAGGATAATGTGGTTTCGACGCACAAAGTTTCTAATAGTGATAGTTGTTGCATTTATGTGAGGAAAACAATCACTTGTAAGCCTATAAATATGTAATATCATTTCTTTTCTTCTTTTGTGTGACTGGAAAAAAACACTTTTGAGCTCACAAATGTGCAATATCATTTTTTTTGACCTATCTTAAAAAAATCATTTCTAAGCCCACCAGTATACAATATCAATTTTTTTTTTTCACTTGTGTGGATGGAAAAAAAATCATTTGGGGGTTTGCAAATGTGCAATATCATTTTTCTTCTTTAGTTATGTGAATAAAAAAAAACCACTTGTGGGCCCACAAGCATACAATATACAATATCATAAGCTTGTGAGTTCAAATGTCAAACGTTTTGTAATTCTAAGTTCCAACAAAACTTTATTGTGATCAAGGCTAAAGACGATGACCTAAAGAATGATTAAAGCAAGAAGAGATGGCAACATCATTGTAAGGATTTGATGCCAAATAACGACATTAAGTTTTTCAAGAGGAAGCTTTGGTGAGACATGATGAGAAAACATATGTGAAGAACTGATGATGAATTGAGAATGGGAGAAAGAGCCTCCGGTGACAACCCACTCTCTTTTCACATCCAATGTGCGATGAACCCTAACCTCAATGGCTAGGATCCTAGCAAAATTAATGATAAAAAATATTATTATTATTTCTTGGTGGGGTTACCGCAAGGCAACTTTTAGGTGCCACATTGGCAAAATTCGTTAGCAAAAGAAACAATGTACTAAACTCTGACATGATGAAAAAACTGGAATCCAACACATGGTTTCATCAGCTAACTCCAAAGGCCAAACTAGAAAAAGAAAACAAGAAAACAACATTACAAAGAGAAAACCCTCTCTCTAAATACGATAACTACCTTTGCACAGAAAAAATTGTGCAAATAGGTGTACTCACGAGCATCATCTCCTCCACTAAGAAAAAAATCCCTTAATTGGGTAGATAGATTTGCAGCTAGAAAATTGTCATTCTAACGGAATGGATGGTAGAAAGGTTGTGTCAGGTGGGCAATAAAATCTCTCCCCCCCCCCCCCCCTTTGATGACCATAAAAATAATGAAAAAAAGATGACAACAACTCCAGTTACACTTTTTTTTTTTGGGGGGGCCTTCTCTCCTTCCTTCCCGTGGACGCTTCCCAAACAACAAAAAAACAAGCGTATGATTTTCAAACTTCAAAAATAGGCAAAATAACCCCCTCCCTTGCCACAATCTATGAAGGTAGTTTTTTCACTTGGTCCCACATTTTGAGGGACGTTCTGCCATGTGCTACTTTGTTGACCTTCAGTTCAGTTTTGGAGAACCGTAAGCAGGTTTCACATTTGTTTGAACCAATGTTGTTGGGTGGGTACCCCATCCAGCTCAAAGGTTAACCCATAGTTAATCATTCAAGTTAATAAGAAACATTGGCAATGAATTGGGTCTGAGATTTTCAAAGCCAAAAACCCAAGGTTTAATTTTATTTTTTTTTTTTACAAATTTTAATTTTGTGGGAAAGAGCTTAGGTAACCCATAACCAAATTCCCAGTTCCATTTATGTGTAAAACCCAAATGAGAATTTGTTCTTTTTTTTGGTACAACTGGAACTGGAAGGGTTACAAAAGTAAAGAAGAACCAGCCAACACTAAACTTGCAATAATTTTAAAAGGGCAGAGTTGTTACCCCCATGAGTATCTCGTTTCCTCCTTTTTTGTATGTATTTATGAGTGGGACTCTTTTCCCTGCAATTTTTTTTGTTTTTGGGGTTTGCCCACTGCACTTGTCGGTGTAAAGATACGAATGTACTTTTGTCAACGCCATTTTCGAGACGTTGTTGTTGTTGTTGTTGTTGTTGGTGGTGGTGGTGCCGGTGGCGATGGTGGGTGCTCCACACATTCAAAAACAACCACGCAGATCTGCGCTCGATCGCTCGATCAAGTTGTAAACGAAAGGAATAAAGGAAGAAATGAATAAAGGAATAGTTTCCATTTTAGTGCTCAAGCTATGGATTTTGGTCACTTGGTTTGTGTGCAACATTGGTTGAATTGGAGTTATCCATTGTCTTAAGTATGGTCTTCAATTTGTTTCCCATGTTTTTTTCTTGCTTTCTCTATTAGCATCTCTCTCTCTGTCTCTGTGTGTGTGTGTGTCTCTCTCTCGTGTGGAGGAGGAGATCTTAGTTCTTTGTTAGTACTATTGTTGTTTTTTGTACTTTTTTTTCGGAGCTACATTTTGTGATGGATTGTCTTGGACTTTGAAGCTACTGATTCATTATGCCTAGCATGGACTGGCGTTTGTTTCGAGTTTTCAGGGATGCTTTGCACTTTTCGTTTGCTTTCGTGTTTTTTGAGCTAGAAATCGTGCATTGAGGAGGAGCTAGAGACTCTCTCTCTCTCTCTCTCTCTCTCTCTCTCTCTTTGTGTGTGTGTGTTTTTGTGTTCGATTTGAATTGCCAGAAGGTGATGAATGTGGGCATTTTCCAAGTGAGCGAAGAGTTTATGGACGGTCAGTGGGCTGTATCAACGAATTATTGCTTAATTCGCAAGTAAAGTTTTGAGCTTGGTGAGGGGATTCGGGAGTCTTTGCTCTTTGATGGATCTCGCAAACGCTCTTGTATTTGCTTCGTTTGTTGATTTCTTCTTTCACGTAATGAAAGAAGCGCTCACATGTTAGCGTCTCCCGAACTCAAATACCCTGCGGAGTTCTTGAGTTCGTAGAGAGAGTGAGAGAGAGAGCGAGCTTTATCTGCTGGCTGGCTGGCTGGTTGGCTCTCTCCTCTTCCCTTTTGATCACTAGAGCTTTATGTTGGTGTTTCTTCTACAATGGCTGCAAAGTACAGAGGCGTGAGAGGTGAAATCACTCGAACTTGTGCGCCAAGATCAGTGCGTGCTTTTGTATCCGAGGCCGGCCAGAGACCGCATGTCATCAAAGCAGCAGTTGCGGCAACGAAGCCAGGAAAAGAAAGCTTGGAGCTTGTGAAGAAATTGCAGCAGGGAAAGGAAGCTGCTGCTTGCAAAGTTCCATTCCAAGAGTTCAGCAGCTCTGCAGAGCCTCTGAGTGAAGGAGGAGGGAGGATGATGATGACGATGACGACTACTACGTGCTTGAAGAATGTAGCAGCATTTGATCCAGACAGTAATATTACGGAGCATGCAAGGAGGTCCAATTTCTCCTCTCCTCTGCAAGATCGCCCCCCCAGGAGTGCAAGAAAGATGCTGCTTCAGAAACCATCATGGTCCTATTCCACCAAATCTCCAGCTGCTCCTCTGCGGATTGTACAAGATTCACCAGTTTTGAGTACCAGATCGAGATTGCTAACAAGGGATTTGAAGCCACTAGAGAGGACACCGACGACATTGAAGACAAGAAGAAACAGCAGCTCGTCATCAAGATCTCTGCATTCACCTGTCAGGATTTCTCTTTCACCAGCAACAATCTTGCAAACACCAAGAGGAAAAAACTTTGCACAACAAGACAAGAAAGGGACCATGGAAATCAAAGGCAGAATCATCATCACGCCTAATCCAAAGGCTGCAAGGAAGAAGAAGCCATGGGAGTGGAGCCCTCCCAAGCAAGGTGAGCAAAGAAGTACTGGTAAAGCTGAGGCAAAGCTCTCCAAGATACAAAAGGAAATTCTGAAGAAGATAGCAGGAGGAGGAGGTCCAATGGGAGCAAAACAGACTCTGAGAAAGAAGGAAGGTGCATCTAGGGCAATGCGCTCCAGTATCGATCTGTCAGTTGCAGGGAGGCGAGCACGGCGCCTTTCACAGGTTCTCAGAAGTGAGAATGCGGTGTTGGAACAGAACCAACAATATTTGAAAGAATTGCAGCAACTGCGGGAACAGATTGCTCAAAAGGATCAGGAGGTATAACTATGTGCTCACAATCCTCAACCCTTCTTCATCTGCAGTTTGAAGCTTGGTCTCTCTAGTTTTGCAGACAGGCACAGAGAGAGAGAGAGAGAGAGAGAGAAACATCAGTACTTCAAGACATCCAGAGATGAAGCTCAAAGCCTTTTCTTGCAACACTTTTTTTGTTTGTTGCAACCTTGGCTTGAAAAGAAGTTTTTCTGCATTTCTGATCAGTGGTGATGTTGTATGTCAATGCAGGTTGAGAGGCTGACAAGTGCAGGGATGCTCCTCAAACAGCTGTGCACAACACAAGGTGAGGAATTGAAAGCTCTCAAGGAAGCCTTTCCAGCTCTTTTGAAGGAGATGCCCGAGCTTCGAGACACACATGGCAAGCAAGAAAGGGAATCGGACACAGCACAAAGAGTTGTTACACTGCTGCAAGATGAGATTTCCAGTCTCCGAGGGAAGATTGAATGTCTCACTGCTGACCTTAACCAGGTCTTTCCTCCACTCACCACCTTTCTTTCCAAGTCTGCCAGTTCATATTTGCAAAATCAACATAACACAACACCACAGATCTGTTCTTCATCAGTGTGCTCAAAATGTATTTGGAAAATTTGACATCTTCAGTGAACCTCATTTCTCTCAGGCAAAATGAGATTGGTGGGGCAATCATCAGTAGAATTGGTTTCTAAGGTTTGCATTCTGTCTCTAGTCTTTCTGCATTGTTGACAACTCTTTCGTGTTTGTGTTTTACAGGCCAGAGCTGTGAGCAGCAAACTGGCAGAGCGCCTTGACAAAACTGAAAGGTTTAGTTGCCAGAGCGGTTGTTGCCTAAATCATTCTTCTGAAGCTGATATTGTGCCAGCGGCAGCAGCTCAACCATTCCGATGGAGAGAGAATAAACTGGCAACGATGCTTGCAAGTGATGGGAAGCTCACCCAGCAGTTGCGTATGACAGCTATTCCAGAACAAGCTGCTCTGCGAGAGTGGTGTGGCAATTCTTTACAAGAGTCTGCCAGCTCAAATGGGGGCCCTCTTATTGATGCTTTCAAGATCAGAGTGGCCAGCATCTTGCGCACTGCTTCTCAAGGCTCACAGAATTAGCACAAGTTTGTTTGCCAGGAAACAAAAACTGTCATGAGATGTGTAAAGTCAGAAAAATCTCCACAAAGCAAACCTGAGTCCTTGTGATCAAACCAGAAGCTGCTGATTGATTCTTGACGATCAGGCTCCTGGGGGAAATCAAATCTGGTTGTGGAAGATGAGAGCTTCATTTGCCTCTCAGACAGGTACATGTTGGGTGTGTGCTTCAACAATTACTGTCAAAAACTCAAACCCTGCACTCTTCGGATCCACTTTCAAGCACAAAAGTAAGGGACAACTGTTCAAAGTGTGGTGGATTGTGAATACTCAGAGGGTTCGTGTACTTGTCTGTGAAGTGTTTTGTGAATGGGCTGAAGAAGATTAGGCTTTTGCTCATTTGTTTGTGTAGTTATTGTAAGGAGCTTGCACTCTTGCTTGGAAAGAATGCTAGAATGTAAGCAAGAATTGTTGAGCTTGCACTCTCTTGGAAAGAAGCTACAATGCAAGCAAGCATCATGTCTATTGCATACTTACTCTGCCTCTCTCTTGCAGAGAATGCTACAATGCAAGCAAGCATCATGGAGCTTGCATTCTTGGAAATAAGCTAGAATGCAAGCAAGCATCATGTCCATCATCATGTACTTACTTCCAACGAATCAAAGTTTCCAGAAATTGTTTGTAGAAGTTTTGCAATTAAAGATTGCAGGATTTTCTGTGAAGTATTATCAGCAATGTGAAAAACTCATCAGAGGATGCAACAACTATCAGCAATCATATGAATTTTGTTTCACCTCAACTGTTCTCCCAACAAGAATTTTGTTGCAAACTGGAGAGATCTGTCTGAAATGTGTTTCTTGCTGCTGGCTCAAAGGAATGAGAGTTTAGGGCCTGCAGGACTTGATGCAGAACTATGACTACCATATAAAGCTGCATCAAAAACTCATAGGACTGGTATCAACTCACAGTAATGGAATTCTTCTCCTTGTTGGGAAGAAGCGGAATTCTCAGAGAAGTTCTTGTTGCAAAGGAGAAGAGATGTGTTGTCCACTGATTTCATAGGTTGTCAAACACCAGATGTTTTCCATTTGATCAGAGCTTGCTCATCATTGCTTCTGTGCAGAAATGATCTCTGTCTCCATTCATGTTGTTGGCAACAGGCTTCTAGCTGTTAAGTTTGTCACAATGGCAACAAAGGATTTTATGACTGCCTCGCAAGTTGTGAGTGACTAGAATGGCAAATTGAAGAAGCTTACAATTGTGGTTGTGGTTGTTCTGAAAGCAATCATCATTGACAGAAACTATACACCAGCACAGAAAAGGTATCTTGCTTGCTCTGTTTCCCTTCCTAGAGCTTCTGCTGTCTACTGGCTCAAGAGTAAGATTTCCATTGGAGAGCATGATGAAGTATAGCAATTTCAATGCATAGCTGTAATGCAGCAAAATACTGTTACCAATGAGAATCCATATCTAGAGGAGAAATGTCATGAAAGAGCAGTAAAATCCTTGCAATGTGTGATGTCTTAATTCTGCAGCTTTGTTTGCCATTGTGTCAATTGGAATTCAGCTACACCTTGTTGGGCTTTGTGGGCCTTTGCCTTGTCTCATATGCTGTCATTGGGAGTACATACAGATGGTTCAAAACTGAAATATGAGCTCTGTTGGAATTTGTATGCCTTGCATGGTATTCTTTGAGATAACTTGCAATGTCGTGGCTCAATTGGGTTATCTATTTTCAGCATGCGAGAGAGAGAGAGAGAGAGAGAGAGAGAGAGAGATTAATCTTTCCAATGTTCAACTCCATTCAGGCCGAGTTTTGGGAAATCAGGTTTGTTTGTTTGTTCATGGAATTCTTCCCCATCCAAACTTTTCTTCTAAGTTTGCAAGATTAACTCTCAAGTCTTGGTCTATCCATTGCCCTCCCAGTTTTCCAAATTTCAACAGTATTCACAGCATTCAAAGTCAGCTTGTGAACATCTGCTGTGCTAATACGTCTTTTCAACGTTGTCCATTGCAGCATCATAGGTGTAAAATTGGCTGGTGCTGAAATAAAGAGATGCTGCTCTCTTGTTTTCTCAGGCTTCACAAGTGTGTTACAAGAACAGGTACACTAAATCCCTGCCTAACAAACCTTCGGTAGATTCTTCCCAAAATGCTATTGAGAAGACATGACCTCTGTTGCATACTAAGGACAACACTTGAAGATATGAAATGAATATCTATTCACATACGATATCGAGGGACATCAAATTGCGTTGTTCAACTCAATTTCTTGTCTCCCAATGGCTTTGTAGAAGTGTTTGTTTCTTGCCTTCCATTCATTGCTGAATTCTCGAATGTGAAAAAACCTTAACAATAAGTGTTATGGACTAGGTAACTTGCGAGAGCACACAAGTCACCATGAATAGTTGAGGCACTTGAGCACCCAGACTATTCACAGTGACCTGCATGCTCCTGCTGGTTTCCAGACATAACCTACAATGTCGAGATGCATTGTGACCAACAAGAGAGGACCCATCAAAAGCTTGAGAACATTCTAACGGTAGGTTATGTTATAAATTATGATGCATGTGAAGCAAAAGATATGTCATTATCTAGTTGAAAAACATAACAATAATCTCTATCATATGGAACAAGAAGAATCAACATTTGTGTTGTTTGAGTATCGGATAAGCCACTTAATTATTGAACCAGTAGATAATTTGTCTTTGGGTGGCAGATTGGCAAATTTCAGGGTAGAGTTTTCTTGGAGTTCAAAGTGACCTTCGAGGTAAATTTGCTTGTCAAAATCCCTTTCAACTTCAGATGGTCATCATAAGGTGATTGAAACTCACATTGCAAGGTAGTTCTTAAAGCAAAGTGCCAACAATCCAATATGGTTGATGGCTTTAATTAAGTATATCCTCCGTGAGGATATACTTAATTAGAGTCACAATCCATGTTACACTTATTTGAGCAAATTTCATCTAATGGTCAAATGCTTAGTTTTTTCTTGACTTAATCTTCTTTTGTTGGGTAGATTGTCTGATTGGCTCCTCTTTTGGAATGATTGGTAGTTTCACTATGTTTTTGTCTATATCTTCTTCTCTATTCCTTTAAACTGCATGTTATTTGAACAAATTTCCAAGGTGAATGTCACCATATGCTCAAAGAAAAAGAAGAAAAAGATAGAGCAATAGAGTAAATTCATTTTTGACAAAAGTAGATTCCATCTAAGGAATTTAGGTTGTTTGTTTTGTTTGGTTTAGTCACATTCAAGTCTCCCAACCCATGGAGCCCTTTGTTGTGCTCTTGGTACCATTGGAATGTGTTTCATTCATATGAAAGGTTCCACCAAACATCAACCATGCATTTTTAATGTATAGTGAATGTCATCATTGAATTGGGCAATGTAGCAAATGGGGGCATAGGAGTTGAATCAAAACCAAAGGAGTACCATGTGCATTATGAACAAAACATTATCAAAACCATGGATACATGTCTCAATCTTGCATATAATCCTTTACATGATTTTAAGCCTCATTAGAAAATTCAACATCCATCACTTATAAAATATTTTCTTTTGCCTCTTCAACTACATCCACATCTTTATATGCTCCTTTACCCTTAACACCAATAGAAAGGTCTTTTAGCCAAATTCTTAATCAAAAGAACTAAGATATCCAAGTTCATCACACCAAGTCAACATCAACGAAGACATGTAAAAATCCTTGCAATAGAGAACACCCTCTTTGTTTCAATTTGATTAGCAAGCATGGTTAAATTGTTTTTTCAAAATAGGCAATTGTCAAAAATTTCTTTTCATGCTTTGACCACCAAATAAGAGGGTCATTTGCTTCTTCCAATGGCACATCAAATGTGTGAAAGCATGACAATTTCTATCAAACCTACATTTGCACACACAATCTTCACATAAATTAATTCAAAAACATGCAAAATAAAATTTAAAAAAAACTTAGAAAATCTTATAGGGATGTGAGAAAATAAACAATAAACATTTATTTATTCAAAACAAGTTTCAACCTTGGACACCCTTACTCTGAAAATAACATTAATCTTGTGCATAATCTCATGCATAATACTTGAAAGGACATATGATCATCCACGCAACTTTTGGTACAAAGTTTTGAGGGTTGGGACAAGGAATTGGCTTTCATATGCAACAATAATTTCAATTGTTGAAGCATGGCCAATGTAATTTCTTGCTAGGCTCAAATCCTTAGATTGGGGATCCAACATAAAAACAACGATATTGTGAGTTCTAGAGCAAGTTATTCTTTGTATATTTTATTGAACATAATAGAGCATGCGAGGTAATTTTTGGTGTGCTTTGAAATAATAAAATTTCATAATGTGGAAACACCCTAAAGTAGGCCAAAACAATAATCCTCAAAATTAAAAAAATAAAAATAAAATTGTGTGACAACTAGATTAAAAATAAGATGTTGCTTAGTGAGATTAACCTTTTGAATTACACAAGTGTATCAAATGTGATATGGAGAAATTTTTTAAAAGTAAAGAAGTAGATTAAACTATTTTAAAAATCTACTTTTAATCTATTTTGCAAAAACTATGCTATTTTCCAAATTGCACAAAATAACCATTTCCACATTTGGGTGGCAAATAATATATGAAATCCAAGTATACAATGCATTTATAAAAAATTTAAAGCATCTTTTACCATGTTCCAAACACAAAATGCATTTTTCATACATATAAAAAAATTGACATTAAATGTTATAAAGGAAATTTATTTTTGAAAGGCTTTGCTATGTCATAGCTAAAATATTCAAGTTCCAAAAACAATAAATATGTACACACATAATGCCTCACACATTAGTAGCAGATCATATGAATTATTTGATTTGGAAAAAATATTGTATTAATTAGGTTAATAAACTTGTGATAAAAAATAAAAAATAAAAATTAACGGAATTCATGAAGGATGACCATATATTTTTCATTGATATGGTAAGTACATGTAAAATTTTATAGCATTGTTAAAATGCTTAAAGTAAACAAGAGAAAATTCTACTTTTACTTGGTGAAAATGGATGGCAAATTGGAATATTTTATTTTATTTAGACCCCAAAGCAACATTCTATTAAAAATTGAAAATAATTTAGGTATAATTTAGGTATATTCTCATAATTTAATTCTCAACACCCTATTTACATTTAAATAAAATTAAAAATTATTTATTTTAAAAGGTTGTGGTCTATATTTTTTGCATGTCATTTGAAAAGTAATAGAAATAATTCACCCTTGCGTGAGTTTTAAAGTGCTTCAAATAATTCATGGAATCAAGGAATAATCTTAAAACAATGGTTTCTTGATCTTGCATGTTGGCACCAAGTTGTTTCATTTTAGTGCACATGTCCATGTTCTTAGTAACATCAACTTGAAAATGTCAACCTTGCCAACTCCAATATTTCCTTGGAAGGTTGTGCATAGAACTTGTTCTTGAAACAAAAATATTTGACAAGTAATACCCATGGCATTAGTTAATTGCATATGTAATCATAATAAGAGAAAAGGTATCACAAATGCTTTTGAAAATTGGCCGTGTATGTGCATAGAAAATCCTATTAAGCAATGCCTTTGGATAATAGCTATAACACATCATAATTATAGGTTGATAAGCAAGACACTTTCCAAACATGACAACCTTGGATGAAAACATTTTGTTGGTTCACAAATTTTTATTTCAGCAAATTGGAATCTCTCTAAGCATACATACACTATTTTGCCCCCTTGTTTGTAACACAATAAAAAGGGAAAAACTTCACATGAAATTGTAGATTTCACAACTTCCAAATGCTTGCATTTCAAAAACGAGGAATGTTAACATACTTGATTTCATCAACCATGTAATGTTGAAGAGATGCTTGAGTGAATTTCACAATAATTGGCATTGAATCTTTGGAAACCTTGTCATTAGTAATGGCATATTGAGCCACCTTGCTTACAGCATGTTCAAACCATTCACCATTAGAAGGAGTATACAAACTCAATGTTTCACATGAAATTATTAATTTCAACAAGGCTACCGCCATGCTCCCCAAAATAGTACTTTCATCTTGACATAACACAAAATTTTGGAGGTGAGACAAAAAGATTCTAACATGACCTCAATTGCTTTGCCTAGTAATGTCATTGTCCCTAGAAAAGGACAACTATAATAAGATTAGGTTTCCAATTTAAGGTGAGAGAGTTGTTGATTAGAATAAAAGTATCACATTGTCCCTATTCATTCACAAATAAAATGTAGTAATGGTTGTAGGCAAGGCATGAAGATGAGGTCACACATCGAAGTTCAAATAAAGATCAACCATGGATGAAAGGATTTCATCGAAATTATTTATGAAAAGGACAAATTAATTTGGGATCAAGCCTTAACGTCAACTTATGCATCTAGATGTTCTCACGACAATTAATGTTCAAATGGAAGAATTCTTTAATTATGAACAACACCAAATCCTTTAAAAATAAAATTTTGAGCCTCATCCTATTTCTTTTAGGAATGTTGCTTCCAAAAAATGTATAATTTGCATTAGGCTTACCATAAGGCATTTCTTGGTGGGTAACATAGGTTTACCACCTGTATCACTCCTTGTTTGCAATCATGGCATGCCTTAAGCTCTTTCAAGTTCTTGTAGACGCAAAAAGAAATTCAAGATGATCAACTTCAACTTGTTTTTTCATAACATTGTTAAGAAATGATTGTATGTAATGATTTGTTTTCCCTTTGTCTTCTTTTCAATCAATGTAGGAGAGCAACATTAACGGAAAACAAATGGTGCATTTCAATTATTGCACTTGGTCACAATTAAAATTTACATCCCCATTGTTTAGAACAAAAAATGCCCATGAGAAAAGACTTTACTTTCTTCCATTTAGAGAGAACCTTTGAATCTAGATTTGAGATTAAAATCTTTTTGGAAGGTCAACGGGTGGAAGTCTAAATTTGGTTTTTCAAATTTCTAAATAGGTTTAGGTTTTGGTTTTGGCACATCTTTTCAAATTCAAGAACCTTTGGGCTTGTATCAAAAACCAAGTTTGGTTTCATATACACATTACACACACCCCTAGGTCTTGGAGATGGTATAGATATGGAGTTTTCCAACAAATTAAAATTGGGAATATTATATAAATATATAATTTAACAACTAATTAAAATTGATCAAGTACCTATAAACTTTACTTACTTGTTGACTTGTTGACTTTTTGAAGCAATTTAGTTTGCTTAGTTAAAGAACTTGGACCTATGTTGAATTTTTTTTCTTTGATAACTTTTTTCCAAGTGTGATAACTTGAACTTCAACTCTCGAATATAACAATTGAAGAATGGGGAATTTGCCAACATTGGTCTAGATGTAGGTTGCATGAGTTGTTGAATATTGAATAAAACTTTCATTGAAAACTGAATAATGAAAATTGAATATGAGATTTGGCTAAAGAAGTGTACCGTTTGCCCTTTCGAGATTCACTCAATATTACAATAAGTGCTCAATTCTACACAGCCCAACACTAGTGATTGACCAACCCAAGGAGGTCATTGCCCTATCAATCATTTTTTCTTAAAAAATAAATATGGTGATAACATCAAAAACCTAGGTGCTAGGGTAGCTTCATGTTTTCACAAAGGAGAAAGAAATGGGGTTCAAATCCCAACTTGACACATTTTGATGTTACCCATTACACACCTCTAGGTGTCCATTAGAGATCCAAGACGTGCATGACAAGGCCCAACGTGTGTAATGGGTAGCACCAAATGTATTTGGGCATCTTCCATCTTGTCTAAAAAAAAAGGAGTTCAGGCCAAGGGAAGATGGAACAAAGAAGAAGCAAGCAATACTTTTGTACTACTTATAATAAGGACTCATTTCTGATTTAGTGTTTTCCATATTGGGAGCATTGGTCTCTCCCTAGTTCCTTGACTCCTTTTGGGACTTCTTTGCTTTCAGAAGGCCCCTGCAATAAAAGAACCAATTCTCCTATAAACAATTTGGGGTTAATATTATTCAAGTAAAGAACAAAGATTTCCAATATTTTCCAAATATTTTTGTAGCTATAGTGCAAATATTCCCCTATTGATTAATTCTCAAAATTCCACTATTAAAAAAAAATCTCAAAAAATTTCAAATACTTCTTGTTGCTTGTTGAAATGAATTAGTTATTTTGACAAAATAACATATACCCCCATGAAACGTTAATATTTGAAATCATCTTATATTTTTAAAATCTGGAAAAAAAAATTGGATGCTGGTTGGGCAGCTGCTGGGAGAAAATCTGGGCAGGTGCAGGGTAGTAGGCCAACGTTCGTTGCTGGCTCCGACATGTGCATGACACACACGATCGCCACTCCTGCACGAGCATCAGAAATGCATCTAAAGAAAAGATGTTGAGTGCGTTCGCCGCCACCACCACGGTTCATGTGCGCGGTCCAAGAGTAGTACAACGAAATTTGAACCCTGTTCACACCGCCAAATTACCACACAACTACAGGGAAAAAAAGAGAAAGGGACTAGATCTGGTTCATCTAGATCTGAGGTGTAAGAGGTTGCCTAAGGATGGTGCATTCTTGAGTTTGGATCACAGATCTAATCCAACTTGGACTCTTTGCTGTTGTGCACTATTAGTGACAACCAATCTATGGAAAAAATGAATTGATTTTGTGAAAATTATGTTCCATTTGAATGAAAATTGCATACAACTTAAATCAAATTGAAATTCAATCCAATTGAATTACAAAAACATTGAATGGAATTTGAATTTCATTGAATTGAATTCATATTTGATTGAATTTGAATTCACATTCAAAGTTTGTCAATTCCAATTCAGTTGAAAAGAAAAGAAATGCAAATTGATCATTAAGGTATGGAAAATCTCTTTGTGACTATGGCATTGGAAAAAAATTCTGAAAAATACAAAGATCTTAAAAAAAAACACCTTTCCATTTCTCTTCACTTGAGACTCGGTTACATAGATTCTGATTTAAATTTGTCATTCATAATCACAACTTATGGAATCCAAAACCATCCTCAACGAATCATCATCATCATTTGAATGATTTGGTTGAGGATGGTCCTATCCCTAGTCTTAGTGTTTGGGGTGCCAATTAGCTTGTTTATAAACTACACATATACATTAGGCTTTGCAAGGGATCTCTAAGTAGTGCTTTTTTAAAGAATTTTTGTTTGTAGCCAAAGTGATGAAAATCCATAGGAAAATATAAAAAGGTGGCAATCCTCCTTAGGATTATTTCGCCAAATCTGGCTATAAACCAGATATTAAATACAGTTCATTTGGTTTCATTCAAAAGACTCCTTGAATGACTTTTGAGTAGTACACTTTTACAAAGACACTTTCTTGGGCCTCTGTCGATTACGAAAGTTTACTGTGATCCACAAATTATGCTTCAACAGCAGCTTTTCATTACATTTGTTGCAACTTCCATCTAACCATGTTCACAATCATCTTCACACCACTATAGGTCACACATAGACCAACCGCGGAGTCGTGTCAGCTGGGGGTCAAGCTGTGAATCATTAGAAATTCTTTTTATAAAATTCTTTTTAAAGGTTCCCCCACATAAAAAATTTCCTAACATTAATTACATACATATTTCCAACCCCATTGCAAGTCTTCAATGGAAAGTGCATGTCTGTGCAACAAAAAAACATGGCTCCAATTCAGTGGCTTTGCATTAAGCAGCTTCCATCACAGCATACTCTGTGCAGTATGTAGCTATGATCACAGCAGCATAAGGGAAAAGAGACCTTTGTACTCCTTCAAATCTAATGAAATTTGCCATGCTGCAAGTAAATTAGCTGCACCTTCTCAATAGGTGTCTGCGGGGGAGGCGTAGGGGAAGGAAAAGATGGCTCCCAGAGATCCATGAGAAAACACAGATCACCCGAGAGTCCAGACTCCACTGATCACAATCGAGGGTTCCATTCGAATGCTTGCCAGACTTAAATGCTTTGTGGGCTTTCTCTTTCTGTATCCTCCAACTGACTATTAGCATATACCGTTTATAACAGATTGATGGTATGCAGTATGCACAGTTATGTGTGTCAGTTTTGGCACCCCATTTTACCAGACACAAAAATATTAGTCACCAGAATAGCATCATGTGAATGAGATCATTTGGACAACAACAGCTCTGCAGCAAATAAGTGAGGGAGAAGCAGGAGATGCCCAAATGAATGAATGCATATAGGTCATGGAAGGAGCTTGATATGTGTAGATGGGATTGATGATTGATCTGTGAGTGTTTTTATCCCAGCAAAATATGTGATGTTATGGCTGAATTTAGTGCTCATCTTTGATTGTCAGGAATCGTCTATTTCATGTGTCAAGTTCATCATGCTTGTCGAATAATTAATTAATTTGAAGATTCCATCTTGGAAATTATAATATTTCACAATATTTTTTTAAAAAAGTCTTCATTTCCCTGCACAATTTATTGTTTTTTAAAAAAAAAGTAAGAGTTTTTGAACCATGAAACCATCAAAACCATAGCATAGATCAATATGTGACCATTATATCATCACCTAGATCTGTATCATTAGTCATATACTTTCTAACTAGTTTGAACCCTGTGCCTAATGCACAGGTGTGTTATTTCAGCAATGTTTGGTTCATGTTTTAGTTTTTTTTAAAAACTTTTATCTTTTTTTTAAAATTGTTTTTATGCGTTTTCTGTTTTTATTATTATTTTGTATAATAAAAATAAAGTGTTTCTTTTTCACTTTTGTATTTTTGTTTATTTGGATGCAAGTTTGAAGTTTGGAGAAAGAAGACACACCTCATTCTTTTTCAAGTAGGGTTTTCCTTCATTATTATAAGTTTTATTTTTTCTTATTTTCTACTCTTTATTTGGTTTCTTCTTTTTTGTAATTTTTTTCTTTTAATTTTTTTTTTACTGTATTTCCCTTTTATGTTTCATGTTTAAGTGTTAAAAAAAGTTTCTAATTGTTAAATTGTTTTTCTGTTTTTATTTTTTTCTAGTTTTTTCCCTTTTAAAAATATATATTTGTTCTGTTTTTTTCTTTTTTGTTACAACTTTGTTTCATTTTATTTATTTATTAATAATTTGTCTTCTTCTTTTTTAATTTGAAATTTCTTGTGTTGTTTTAAAAATATTTCTTCTCTTGTTTCTCAAGTTTTTTTTTCAACAATTTTTAGTTTTTTAAAATTAGTTTCTAGCTTTTGGCAAATTGCAAGACTATAGGAGTTTTTCAGCCTTCACATTGTAGAGGATTATTATATGATGCCATCCATGGATGGATGAGGGGACGGAGGACGGGATGGATGGATGGACGGATAAAGGGGAAGCTTCACGACGTCCTTTACTATATGAGATACCTGCAATGTACATTGAAGACATTGCAACTAGTCATGAATAAGGATGTGATGTATGATATACAATGGATGCCACATTGCACTTTTAATCATCGTCGATAAAGTGGCCACAATGAACCAGCACGAGCCACCAGCACACTATGAACAATGGATGATGGCAAGTGGTCTGGAAGCAGTTTTCTGTTGGGTTCCAGCTCCGTAGATATTATCTCAGATATCACAATTTTTTGATACCCAGATAGGTTTGCAAATGATTTCCTGGGTGATATTTGGTCAAGATATCCAAATTTTCCAAATACCCACCCAGATACACTTCTCTATTGGAATAGTTGAGAAATAAATTTTCATTCCCTTTAACTCATTTTGCAATGACACCCAATGCAGTAAGCGTCTCTTTCCATTAGGTTGCTCTAATCATAGATTCTATCCCAACAGAGTAGCTTTCCATTACATTTGTTTCATGTAGATTTTGCTCACAGCTCTTACAGGTCAATCTCACACCTCTTGTAGGTCAATCATTGATCAAATGCAGAGCTTTATGAGCTATGGTAACCTATGAATCATCACTAGTTAACAATCCTGATCTTGTTTCTTGGGATCAGATGTCTTTTTGTTACTTCCTTACAAGGTTTCTTGTATATATAAAGAAATATTCCCAACATTCTTAACATTAATTATCTATAGATTTCCAGTTTAGTTGCAGCTCTCCAATGGAAAGTGCATGCCCATGCAACAAGAAACATGGCTCCATTTCATTGAGCTTCCATTAGACTGTTGCAATTGTAGCATTGTGGGAGGGGAGTGAAAAGAAATAAAATCGTCTTGGATGAAGTCCTAATAAATGGGCATATTAGGTGTCAAATTCTTAAAATAACAAGAGATGGATTAGTTGAGTGTTTCTGGAGTTGTGGATATGGGAGTTTTTCTTTGTGTTGTTTGCTACAGGTTAATTAGGCCAGGAGCTCTGCAGTGTGTGCTTGCTGTGTAGAGAGCTAGAATGGTGGAATTGATGAAGGTTGTTTGAAGCTTTTTCATGGCTTTTGGAAATGGTGGGCTTAGCAAGGGACGCTGGTGAATAAGAAGAGTAGGTTGCTGGAAACTAAACATCTTTTTCCTTTTCTTTCTATTGAAGGAGTGCGGTGTTGCAGAAAACAAACATTTTGATCACATTTAGTTGTGATGTGGTGATGGGAGGAATGCCTTGAACCAAAGTGTTTTGAGGTATTCTAACTCCAAGTATTGGAGTTAGAATACCAGTTTGTAGGGATTTTATTGGGTGTCATTCAGAAAGTTGAGACCCATCTCTTAGAAACTTTAGCAAAGTCAGTATTTGAAGCATGTCAAGAGAGTTTTATGTTGTTGTGGGAAATGTTTTCTTATTATTACATGTCTGAGTGAGTTGTTGAAAAAGTTTTTGTGGAATTTCAATTTGGGAAGTCATCTAGAAATCTGAAACCTTAACTTTGGGAACTTTATAGGGAATTTGGTGTAGTTGGGAATACCGTCCTTTCTCTATTACATTTCTGAATGAGCTATTGAGAAAACTTCTATGGGATTGTTGTTGTGAAAACTGGTTTTACGTAAGACCAAGATGGCCTATTGAGAAAGTTCAGAGAATGCTAATCCAACAATCTCTACAAATTATTTCTATGTAGAAGTTAGTTCTGTAGGAAGATTAGATACATAGTGAATGTGCTTATTATGGCTTTAAAAAAAATGCAGGGGTAAAATCAATTATAAGGAACTAGAAACCCAATTGTTGTTTATAAGTAAGTGGATTTGTGGTGAAAATTTGACAATTGCATGTATGGATTTCTTGAGGTTTTTGCTTGCCTCCTTTTTACTGTTACAACATGATGTGTGTAGCTGCGATCACAATATATAATTGAAAGAGACCCTAAAGTAGTATGGGCAACTATGTTGGAACAAATGCCAATTACCTTGGCCAAAATGAACCACCCATTTGTGCACAATGTAGGATAAATGGTATGTGAATAAGGAAAACACATTTTATAAAGGTGTATTCCTATCCCATAGCTAACCATATAGTAAGTGGTTAGCTATTTGCTTAACCCTCCACATGTATCCACTTTGTACCAAACTAGTAGCCACCAAGTGAGAAACCTACCTACTTACCTATGATACCCACTTACATTGATAATTACCTAGGTAGTGCACTAACCATCCACACATATTTTAGCATCTAGCTACCTAGTAACCACCAAGTGACTTACCACCAAGTGCCTTACATACTTACCTACCTACATAATAACCACTTGCATTCCTTACATACCTAAACCCATAATGTCCTAACTAATAACTTGCTATAGGGCATATATTTTTCTTAGTCATGAAGAGTAAAATATCCCAAAACCTAACCCTTAGCATGTCAGATGTTTTGACACCCCAACTCCCCCAAATCATCATTTGGAAAACCTTTGATGAATATGGGTGCATTATTGAGGTGGGTTCTTGTTTAAACTAGTGTTGGGTAGTTTTCATTTATTTTTTAAAGGTGAGAATGAGTTGTTGATTTTTGGTTCTTACATTATTGTTATGAGAACCTGATCGATTTTCTTTAATATATATTTTGGGGTTGCTGACTATTGACCAAGGTATCAAGATTCTTAATTTTTTTGGACTCATCTAGTTCTTAGATAATGTGGTTCTTGTTTTGACAATTTCAATTATTAAAATTTCCATTAATTCAAATAAAATAAAATAATTAATTATTTCATTATTTCATTAATTAAAATCAATTTTTTTTACATTTCAAAGATGATTAAAAATAGACGAAAACTTGTAAATTATAACTTTTTTTTTAATCCAAAAATGTAAAACTCCATAACTTTATTCCTTTCAAAAAACAAATTCAAACTTTTCTATCTCTTCTTCTAAATCTACATCAATGTTAATTAAATCTACAAAGCTAGAAGAGAATTTACAATCTATCCTAGGGTCATTGGGCCAACTTTTGTTAACGAAAATCAATTTCTCCAAATTTTCTAACTGTAAATGACATCTCCTAAAACTAGTAAAGATTCTAATTAGGAAAAAGATCCTATCCATTTCAATTTGGGCTCCAACTATCCCTAAGATTTGTCTACCATGAAAATCAACTATGGGAAACATACTTTCATTTTCTTCACATTGTTGAAGTGGACACTTATGAATTTGACATCCACTTGATAACACTTCAAAATCAAAAGCTTTCTATTGAATAGTTTTGTTACTAGCTCATTTGTGTTGGTTGTCATTTGAAGATATCCAAACTACTATCCTCTTCAACCCCTTGATCAATAATAACCTTTAAAATTCAACCAAAGGATGCAAATGATTATGACACTTAAAAAAATAGGAAACAAAGTTTTTTTGTCATATTTTCCAAGGGTGTGTGAACTTTAAGGTGGTTCATTTTTGGTAGATGCTCCACTCCCTAAAAATCCATATGGTAATGTTAAAATGACAATCTATTTTAATATCATTAATTTAGTGGGGAATTACATGGTGGTTAATGAATTAAAATGCCATATGAAAAATAGTCATCTAAACAAATTTTTAATGTACATGTTAAGAAAATAAAAATTGATATTCACTCAAAAATGAATAGGATATGAACTTATGAAAATATACCTCATTTTAGGCCATTCAAAAGTCCATAAATGTTTTTGGTTAAAAATTTTCTAATATTTTTTTTGCACATTTTTTTTTTGGTTTCAAGATATCATATATTGAGTCCTTATAATATATCCCAAATAAAATTCATACATAAAAATGCATGTATATAGAGGCACAAATAGCAAACCAATCCATAATTTTCAATTTCAAAAGTCTATTGTTATATATTTGGTGTATATGTGTTGCAATTGTTTTAATAGATGTTTTCTTCTTCAAGTTGAAAATTTAAATCTAGTCACAAATTTGGAAAATTATTGTTTTTATGCCATGTTAATAGCATGTAAATGCACAACACTTTGCAAAAAATTGGATTGTGACACAAAAAGTGAGGCATCCTACCTTGCAACCACCCTTAACAATGGCCTTACCTTGTTCACAACCAATAAATGAGGACATGATGAAGGTTCTTAAATCTAACATCCAACATGGGTTTTGGATTCTTTTTTTTTCCTTCTTAACAAAATATGATTTTATTATTTTTTTTGCATCATTTGCATCTTCATGCATTAAGTTGTCAAAGGTTGCAAAATCAATTTCATCCTTGAATTTAAACTCATAGAGTTTAATGCATCAATTAACAAACAATGACTCCTAGACTAGTTCACAATATAAACAAATCTACAATAGGGCCAAAGGAATCAACAATAATATGAAATATGTGCCATGTCAATGGAGATGGTACGTTTGTAATCATCCTCATAGTATTTTTCTTGTAACATAATATAATAACTTTCTAAAATTGCAAATATTTTTAGAATAGGATAGTTTTATTAACAAAAAAATATTAAACTATGGTTGGCAGGAATTTGAAAGTAAATTTAAACATAATAAATTTCAGCAAAAATAAAAAGTCTATGTTGTCTTCACTAAAGTATTCAATTTCTTTGGGGGAAGACCCAAATTGACACATGCCTTATTCCATTCTCGCCTGCCCTTTCTTGATATTTTTGACCAAAAATATGCATTTTTGCAAATCTCCTTGGATAGCTTCGATAGATACATATTTTAAACCTTTGCAAAGATTTTCATCTATTGTTCCATATTGGCATGCTTAAAGAAATGCATTGTTCCTTGAAAACTTTCTTTGAAACCCAACATATCACAATTGATTATAAGGTTGCAGTCATAATGTTTAGGTTAGATCCACCATTCTTGGCATAAGTAACATTTTTTTCCTCAACTCATAAGTGTCCAATAATTTTGTTAAAATTTTAGCCAAAATTTGTCCACTAGTATTTATTGCTTCAAAAAGGCCAAGGGTAACGTTGTGCTTTGGCTGCCAATTAGCCCTTCAAAATTTAATCACCTATGGAAAAATATCATGTCCACCTTTTGACATCAACAAATCAAAATTTGTAATTGCAAAATGACATTCTATTAAAGTTGGCAAAACATACAATTATTTAGTTTTCATGAAAAAAAAAAATTTCCAGAAGGAAAAATAAGTCTTGGACATAGTGCATATTAAATCATCTTAACCAAATACTTTTCACAAATGGCAAATCAAATGGTTTTTGACAATTAGAAGTTTTAAATCCACCAAAAATATTCCATTTGTATATCTTTAATTGTGTATTATATGATTAATCCTCTTTTTACTTTAATTTTTGGATTTAAATTCAAAACTAGAGTGTTGTAACAAAAAATACAACGCATGACTTGAGGAGCTATTAAATCAATTTTTTAATTATCATTAACAAAATAAAATGCCTAATTCATTTATATTATACGGTTTCCAAAATAATTTGTGCATGTAACTTTTCCAAATTTTCATCCATTTTCTTTTAATTATTTTTTGGATTTCTACTTCCTTTTGTTTGGACACTTGCAATTTTTTCAAGTTCTTACAAAGGTTCATCTTCCATCTTTACTTCATTCATGAATACATCATATGTATTTTCATTTTCAAAGTATTGTTCCATGTTTAATTTGAAGTTAAAAACTACTCCCCAAATGAATAGTGAAAAAAATTAAACAATTATATGATCTATCAAAACCAACATTTCTAAGCATTTACAATAGGAGATCTGTTTCCTAAACATTTACAAAACAAGATACAATTTTTAATGGGATTTTGTAATGGAGTTAATGAGTGTAATTTACAATATGAAAGTATATGAAAGTCTTGCAAAAAAAGACAAAACTAATAAGAAACATTAGAAAAAACAAAAAACAAAATACATATATATTAAACAAAAAATATGTAATGAAAAAAAAATAAAGATTTTTTTTTTTTAATGGAGTCGACGATTAATTAGTTTGGTGTTTCATGTTTTGATTTGCATAGGGTAGGATAGGGGACACCAGATAACATTAGGGAAAGAAAATTAACACCAATGCAAGAAAAACAACAACACCAATGTAAAAAGAATAGCAACACCACATAACAACAACAACAACATTAACGTGAAAAAAACTATAACATTAATGTGAAAAGAATATTAGGGCCATGTGAAAAGAACAACAAGACCATGCAAGAAGAGCACCACCATTAGCACAAAAAAAGTAATTACACTAATGTGAAAAGAACACCACCAGTGCAAAAAAAGTAGCACCAATGTGAATAAAGCACCAATGTAAAAAAAAATGGCACTAATGCAAAAAAAATGTTATTAGGTGAATGGCAAAGATTTAACAAGGTAGGATGAAGATGGCTAAATACGTGGACAAGATTAAGACATTTCATGAGTTTGATTTTCAAATTACTTTTGGAGGGAAAAAACCTATGATGTAATTCTAAAATTTGATTAGGTTGCTTTCTTTTGACACATATAAATGGACTTAGAGAGTTGTTAGAGATAAAATAAAGACAAAATATGTAGTTTAAAGTTCTATTGGATTATGAACCACAAAATTTCATGTTTTCATTTCAGATTTTTACACTTTACATTGTAGATATCTCAAATATTCAATTTTGAGTAAAAAGGGCAATGGAATATTAATGAAAAAACAATGAGCATACTCTGAAATTGTTGCGTCCTCTAAATAATCATGGAATTCTAATCACAAATTTTTCTAATCTAGGATAATTCAAAATTTGGGAAATAAAAGAACAATAATTGTATTAGAAAAATTATGTGAATACAATTTACAAATATAATTGAATGAGTGGAAACAATAAATTACTTGTGTTGTAAGTACTATTGATAATATAAGTTCAATTGTTTTAAGTAAGCAAAGAATAATTTTGGGTAAAATCTGCACCTACCAAAGAGCAACAATGCAAAAAGAATAATAGTAAGGTGTTGGCAAAGTGAAGTAGACAAAAAAAGTACTTTGCGCAAAATCTAATTGAAAAATGGAATAACTTTTGATATGGACATAAGAAAGTAGATTCAAAATATTTTGAAGTAGAAATATAAAATTACTGCATTTAGTTTATGGGAAGTTGAATAAAATGTTTGAACAACTTTGATATCGTAAAAATAGGTTGAAATTAATTGGGACAAAATGGTGTTCAAACCTACTTCATATTAAAAATTTGATATATTATGATCATAACAACCACAATTTGATAAAACCTAATTATTTTTTAGGGCTCCATGAAGTTGAAATTCTAAAAAATCAATTTTCATTTACATGTAACCCATTTTGTAAGATTGGACAATTTGTGCAAGTAGAAATAATTTTAAAATTCTACTTAATTCTACTTTCAAAATGGGGTTTTTCAATATTTTAAATATTAAATGAAAGATTATCAGTTAATTATTATACTATTTTCTTTTTTTTACTTTTAATACATTAAAACTTTTTCATGTAATTTTTTTTAACAAAGAACAGTGAGTCGTGATCTACTTTACCTTGCTTGCACCTAACACCAATATGAAAAGAAAAACAACACCAACACAAGAAGAGCAACACCAACAAATGTCACATAAGAAACTTGCAAAAAAAAAACCAACACATTTGTAATAAAAAACCTTAGGGATTTTTATAATTGGTCTTTTAACCTTAACCTTAAACAACACCTTTGCTTCCCTAATTGGTAGCTACTATTTAAGAAGCCCTAATTTGGCATAAGACTTTGTGAATTAGATGTAGGCTTTATGAAAGAACTTGTTTGGTTTCCTTAAAATAAAATAAAAAATAAATGGAACCAATTTTCATTCATGTGAAAATCTAAGGTTGGTTTTCATTCCAAACCTCACATGTAAAGGCTTAAAAAATTGGGTTGAAATTGGGTGAACATTCGAAAATTAGACATACAATCCAAAAGTCATCGAATATTGAATAATTTTGTCAAAGAAAATTCAATAAAACTAAAATAAAAAATTATTGAAAAATTGGGGTCCATTTTTGGTATTGTTAGAAAGCTCTGAAATGAGTAGGATTTTATGAAGGCAACTTTATAATTTTAAAATCTAAAGCAGAAAATTTGAAATTCAATAAAAATTCAATTTTTCATTTTTCAATGAAAATGGGATTTCAGATTTTGGTTAAAGGAGGTGTGTTCAAGGGTACAAGCCATGCTAGTAGAATTTAAACATATGTAGATCATGAAGCACATAGTCATAACATTCTTACTTCTATTCCCTAAGAGTAGAGGAAAATTATGCTTACTTTTAGGTGTAAGATCTATCCTTTTTTCTAGGAAAAATATTCATGGATATAATTTAGCAACATATTCATATGATCTATTGTGACCTAAAACAATGTCTAATTTTTTTGAAGTGTGAATGGGTTTGGATGTAGGCATTTTTGGGGATAGAAATGTAACCTAAAGTGACAAATAGGAAATGCATGTTTCAACAAAGTGACAAGGCTTTTTATGGATTTGGATCGGTGGAAGTAGTTAAGGAGATAATGAATGGTGATTAGATGTGTTGATTATCTTTTTTGAATTAGACTTCTTTGAATTGGTGTGTTTTGTTTGTATGTAGGTGAATGTTTTATAGTGATGCAATGTGTTTGTATGTGGGATTCTAGGTGTGTTGTGCTTGAATGCAAAGGATGCATGGTGTTTCTACAATGGATGGTGGGCATCTTGGCTATTTTTTTGTCATGATATTTTTGAGTCCTACAATGACAATGACATTTCTTTTCTAGGCCTAACATTTGTCTTTTGCAAATTATGGAAGAAATGACTTGTAGTTTTAAGGAGGAGAACACCATTGAATATAAAGGGGTGATGCATCATTGAAAAGAACATTAAACTTACTGAAGTTAATGGACTTTTTTGTTTTGAATTTTCTTATGTCTATTGATGAGAAAAATGCTCATGGCAATAATCTTTATAACCTTGCTCTTGATATTTCCAAGACTTTTGTTGCATTGGGGATTTTAAGTCAAAGAATGTAAAAGTAGATAATAAGGTGTTTAAGGTAGAGGCATATGTGGAAATGATGAAGATCACTAAGGGATTGAGTTGATTTGGGATGGGTACATCCTTTCAAGCTTGATGTGTTTGAGTGATAACTAAGGAAGTTGGGATATCTAGGAGATTTGGTGTGTGAGATTTATATTGAATACCTATAGTTGTGAAAACTCTTAATGAGATTTTGCTCATAAGTTGAAAATTCTACAATTACATTGAAGCAACACTTGAATTTTTAAGGGTTATAACCAAAAAGTGGGAGGATAATGTTTCATTTGTAAAAGCTACCAATCTAAGGTTGTTGCGGGAAATGTTCTTCAAAGGAGGTTGGGGATACATTTCGAAAGTTCTTAATGGGGAGGACATGAAATTATTGGTGGGGTTGATGGAATGTTTGTGTTATTATGCTTCTACAAAAGTATGGCAACACTTTGCTAGCTACTATAAAATTACAGTAAGTGATTATTTTCATGTTAAATTTAAGATTGTGTTTGTTTGGGAGTTTTGTCATAACGTGGCCATGAGGAAGATCTAATAGCTTTAAAACAAAAATTTGTAAAGATTTGATCTAAAACATGCCATTAGATTGTACATGGAAGTACGTAGTTTTTATCTTCAATGACTAAAAGATGATAGTTAAATGATTATTGATTTTTGATGACTAAAACAAATTACAACATTTTTCGTTTTTTTGCCTTGAATAAGTCATGTGAAAACTTTGAAATAGAAAAGGAAATGTCTTTGTCCTTTTTTACGGGTGACACTATAGTTTAATAAGTTTTGATCACATGTTTCAAAACAATTTTCAATTCTTTCCAAAAATACAACTTTTCACACCATTAGTTCTTACCTTTGTTTAATGATGATGATAAGGTGAAGTTTAATAGTAACAATGTTCATCAACACTTTGAAAAACTATTTGCATCTTATTATTAATTATGATGCTTGTTTTTTATTGGTAATAGTTTTCATTCGGTTTTTTTTCTTCTATTTGAATTTCCCTCAAGTTCAAGGCATAAATGGAAGGGTCTTGTGGGGGTCTACCAAATCTAAGGTGATTTATAATTTATTAAAAAATTCTACAAAATTTGCATGACCATTATGGAAATCCATGAAAATCATTTAGAAAATGGAACATGCAACATAAAGGTTTAAATCCCTATTTTGTTGCCTACTTAGAAATTATGGCTTGCCATACCAAGCTCACCCAATTTTCTCTTAGTTATTTCAGTAAGTGCAATGACTTTTACCAAGTTTGGGTAATGTTTATTTTCTGTAAATTGGGTTCAATTTTTAAACAAGCTTTTAAGAATCACCAATTTTTGAACTTTTAAAAACTAAATCACCTTTGCTTGTTAATTGCTTTAATAAAGAGGTGTTGGTTAGCATATTCTAAGACTAGATATTGTTTTTTTTTACACTGAATCCTTTCACATTTGAAGGCAAGAATAGGAACTAAGCCAAGGACATAGCAAGGAAAACAAATCATAAGAAATGCAAGCCTAAGTCTAACCAAGACTGGAAACACAAAAACACAAGGCAAAAACACGATATATGCTAAAAGATGGTTCAAACAAAACTTTATTTTGATAACATATGAAAACAAAGGTACCCAAAAGTGATGTTGGACAAATTAAAGGTAATGGGAGGTCATACTCTTATTTATACTCCATTCGCAACTTAGTTCAAGAAAATTTCCATGAAGGCTTTTATGTGTGCATCGATCAAAAAATCTTTTTAACATTCTTAATTAATAATGAATTAAAAGTCAATTAAAATTTAAGTAAGGATTAACTCAAATTATACCCTATTGGGGACCTAACTCCATGTGTGCAACAACTAAGAAAACTTCTGAAACTAATAATGAACGATGATGCAAACAATCATGCATCAATTATGTTGGTTTAAACGATGATGCAAGTGACTATATTGGTGGAAATGATGATACAAGTAATAGGTGATGGTGGTGTCTGTGATAAATGATTTTTAATATTTTCTTTCATCATAATGCATCAAGTTGGGTTTCCCCCATCCCACAATTCATGGTATTTATTGATGTATATGTGGTTAAACTATAAATCTAATATGAATACACTTATTTTCTTATGTTCATGGGGAGAATGCATTGCCACACATGATGTAATTCAAAACTCTTTCACTTTCATTGCTAAAAATGCTAGGTTTCATGTTTTACGTGAACAAACACATGTTCTTTCAACACCATCTTTTCACTCATCATATTGAAGAGTGGAATATTGTGCTTATAACAAATGGTACTCACATTTTGGCAAATGTAGTTTAATTCGTATGAATCTTGTTTCATCAACCATTTCTTTTTAGGGAATGGTTGTCATAATTGTAGCTCAAGCAAAAATTGTGTCATATCACGATCGACACCCCGAAAATGAATTTATCCCTCTAGCAATAGAGATATTTGAATGTTTACAGCAATAGATAGACCAAAAAAATTCATCGATGTGTCAACATAGCATTGTCATCGAAGGGCTTTGGAGGTCCTCCTCTTTTGATTATTCTGTTCATTTTGATAGGAAGAGGATGTCAATGATCCTTTAGAAAGTTTAAGTCACCACTATCTTATGTTGGGCAATTGTGGCAACACAAGAGGTGAGGGGCCCTCTTTTTAGGCTTATGTCCTTCTTAAGTTTTTCACACATCTCTTTGCATGACTTGCTTCAAATCAATGGTGATGGGTTTAGGTCCGAGGTTTCGTGTTTTCTCCTACTAGGGCTCCCCATTGTGCAGTCTCCACTTTGGGGTGTGGTCTTTTGTTTGGACTTTGGTCCTTTCTTTTTTCTTCTCTTGGTCCCTTGCCGGGGTGCTTTGCCTTTATGATTGCCACTTTGGCTTCGAAGAAAAAGTTACTAAACAAATAACGCTGGTACAAGCAGGTGCAACGCTTTTGCAGAGCAAGCTTTAAGGTTGTCAGAAGACGCAATCAAGCAGGAGCCATCGAGCATGAAGACGATCGAGCTCGATTCCACTTGTCCACTTGACCACTCCCGTACTCAATAGCAGCCGCAAATTATGGCCGCCAGTTTCCTTACAAGAAGAGCTGGCTGGTGACCTCCTCTGCATTCAAACATTAATATTGCTCCGTAAGAAGAAGAAGAAGAAGAAGAAGAAAGAAGAAAGAAAAAGAAGAAGTCGCTGTAGTAAGTACTACGAGTTCCTCTTTGCAACGTTGGCGCAGATTGCAGTGTTGAAGAAACCTTGGCGGCAGGCAAGCAAGCAGGCAGGCAGGCAGGCAGGCAGGCAGGCTGGGAATTGCTGTGCAGCTGTGAGTACGGTTGTTCAGTCTTAGCAATAGTGTCAGTACTTGAATTCGCTGACTTCGTGCAACTCACGCGGCATGAATGTGTACAGCCCATTTTTCGCAGTATGGGTATGTAGCAGCTTGTGTAGTATCGAGTAGGATTGAACGTGAGAGAGAGAAAGAGAGAATCAGCTGGGTCCCTGGCCTCGGTTGACTATAATTTCGTTCTTGTAGTTCAAGAGCTCTTGGTGTGATTTCATTTCCAACTTTTACAATTGCTGCGGCTGATCTTGTAAGCTTTGTGGCGGTATACGTCGGTGTTCGAGCCTGGTTGTTGCTTAGCTGATCGGGACGTACGAGCTCCTGGACTTGTTCCTCCTCCGATTGGGAGTGTGTACTTCAGTACTCGCCGCGGCCTGCTGCTGTATACGGCTTGGGTGTCAGTCTCCTGTCCGAAAGAACAAGCGGAAACGTCAGCCCATCTGTGTCTCCATCGAGCTGGACAGTAGACCTGTCCCGTAGAGGTCGACGTTCGATATGTATTTGCTTGTGCCTCAGAAGAGCTCGACCATGGATGGAGATATTCACGGATCAGGCGCGGCAAAGGTGGAATCCCTGCATTCTTCTCTCCACAACGGCTCTGATCAGCCCAACAACATTAGAGGCGGCGCGTTTCAACAAGACCCGGCAGGGAGGTCAGATTCTCCGGAGCTTCTAATGCGCAGCAGCTTCGGAGTGCAGTTAGGAGGAGGCAGCTGGTCACAAACTGCGACGAACTCCAATAAAGTTATGCATTTTTCAACGTCCATGGCCTCAACAAGTATTCCCGTCTTCGGCAGCTGCCCAGCTCTGTTGCAGACCAGGCAAGTTCTGCAAGCTGCTGGGTCGACGTTCAAGATCTTGCAGCCTGAAATCAGTGCCATGAGAGTGGGACGCAACGTCCATGGTCTCAACAAGTGTGTGCCTTCTCCTCAGCTCATGAATGGTTCGACGTCATATGCAGCAGATGATCAGCGTCTGGAACCAGGGCTAATGACGAGTGGGAATACTTCAAGCGCTCTGGATGTACTGAACACGGCAATGGGTTCCGCGCTCAGTCCTTCCTCTCAGTGCTTGGCACGCAGCTTCTCATCAAGTCCGGGGATTGGTGAGCCGCGAGCTGCGAAATTTTCCTCTTTGGGATTCAATGGAAATCTCTCCTCGCAGACTCAGTATTCCATGCCAGTCTCTGATGGAGTTGGCGGGATCAGATCGATCATGGGAGGCGACAACGATGGGACGAACATCTCCAGATCTTTCAGCTGTTCGACACTTGCAAACCTTGCAGCCCCATCAAATATAACGGACGTGAGAATCTCCCAGTACAGCGCACTGGCAGAATCGAAGATTTCCTGTAAGATCGAGGCGACTACGATGGAGCAGGAGGCCCGGTCTAAGTCTGCCGCAATGCAGTACGACGATAAGAAGCCGCAAACTAGAAGAATTCCAGGAGACCCAATTACCGCAATGGTGGAAGCCTTTGAGGAAGCAACTGAAACTGGTGGTGGGCCTCGGCACGATACTGCTGATGAACCTGATGGAAGTCTGGAACACTCATCCTGTGCTGAGCAAGCTCATGGTAGAACTCTTCAGAGACTTGATTGCATTGGGAAGCGGAAGCTATTACAGGCTGATGAGGAAGAGGCGGCTTGCAAGGAGCCAAGCATGGCTAACTCAGTCGCACCCTCAGCAGGAAGAGACAATGGCTCACAGGTACTCTTTCTTAGTACTGCGCTCAATTGATATTGTATTTTGCTGAGAAGTTGCACTCCATTGACGAAGCTTGTGTGCGTCAAAATGTGAAACAGCTTGCTGCTGCTGTTGGTCCTGCTGCGGACGGCGATGTGACAAAATTCACACTAAAGCGCAGGAGGAGCGGTGTCGAGATCATCACAAAGGAGGACGCGAAGTTTCAGAGTGTAGATCGAAACTTGAACAGCGAGACTTCCTATTCAGCAGGAGAATCATTGAGCTCCCTTGTGTCGATGAAGGAGAGCTGCACTGTTACAAAGCTTCCGGAACGGACCTCGCTTATGCAGCAAGACTACATTCATGTACGTGCAAGAAGAGGAGAAGCCACCGACAGCCACAGCATAGCCGAAAGGGTAAAGAGACTTCGTGCTTCTTCCCTGCCTACTTCTTTCTATGAAATGTTTGGTGCTTTTGCAGCCGCTTGCAGATCCAAGGTTCTCTTCTGAGTCATAAGGTCATCGAAGTAATGTCGAGCCGCCACGCATTTTCTAGTTCGTTCAATGCGTCTTCATTGTGCTAAAAGATTCAGCCATCGCGGTCAAAGCTAAATTGCATCGTCGGGAGAACTAAATTGAGTTCTTTCATCAATTTGCGTAATGTAATGTGTGTGATGCTCATATTGCTAACAGGTTCGTCGAGAAAAGATAAGCGAGCGCATGAAGTATCTTCAAGAGCTTGTGCCCGGTTGCAACAAGGTGAGGAATCATGCATCTCGCGTGCGTCTCTCGCTCTGCTGTTGTCAGGAATGCCATTTTTTTTTGTTTTTGTTTTTTTTTTGTCCCGACGTGTTTTCATGACGACGACGTTGTAGACATAAACTGCTAAATAGCGTCTTCTCTCCTCTTCTTCAAGAAATTGCGAACAGATCTTTCTAATCATCGCATCATTCAGAGGATTCAAGTGCTTTGGAGTCTTCTCCGAGCTCTTCTTCAAGGTCTTGTGAAGAGATTTTCCTAATCACCCCCTGTAGACGTAAACTGCTTTCGAGTCTTTCTCCCCTCTTCTTCAAGACATTGCGAAGAAATTTTTCAAATCATCTTCTGTAGAAGGAAACTGCTTGGGAGTCTTCTCCCCTCTACTTCAAGATATAGCGAAGAGATTTTCCTAATCATCCTATGCAGACATCAAGTGCTTTCGAGTCTTTCTCCCGTCTTCTTGATGAAATAGGGAAGAGATTTTCCTAATCGTCCCGTGTAAACGGAAACTGAATTCGAGTCTTTCTTTCTCTCCTCTTCTTCAAGATATTGGAAAGAGATTTGTCTACTCTTCGCGTGTAGACATGAAGTTCTGATTTCGAGACTTCAGGGTCCTCTTCTTCAAGAAATCGGAATCTTGAGATTTTCCCAAGGTTCATCGGACTCTTGATCATTCGTCCTCTCGTCTGGACACTGTGCGATACGTTGTGCAGGTCACAGGAAAGGCCGTGATGCTTGACGAGATCATCAATTACGTGCAATCTCTTCAGCTACAAGTCGAGGTACGGTCTATTCAAACCACTCTTGTTGCAGTTCCTCTTTAATACGGTCTTTTGCAAATTTCGCCTGTGCATTCTCAAGGAATCGCAAGTGCTAGAATATATAACAACATTGCAGAGAGAAACACAAGATGCCCCATCTTGATTGAACACAATTAAGGTGTCGCCGTGAATCGGTGGTGTCAAGATTCAGTAACGAGTACGGTTTTGATTTTGATTTCTTCACAGTTCCTGTCCATGAAGCTAGCAGCCGTGAACCTGTCGAGATTGGACTTCGACGTTGACGAATCTCTCGCTAAAGAGGTATGAAAGGTCTCTCATGAGTGGAACAAGTCTTGAGCATTTAGAAGGACAAGCCTGAAATGCAATTGAGAGGGGAAAAAATAAAGGAAACGCAGATGTTTCCACTGCAGCAAAATAGTGCTTAGGATCAACCTTGGAAGAGTTGGAAGAGTAGGGGAAGAGCTCTGGGACAACAGAGTACTGTTGTTCCCTTCTGTTTTTTATTGGCCAATCATAATGATTGGACCAGGTGGTTTGCTGTTAGTAGCCCACACCTTTTCCAATTCAAGTTATTCAGCATTGATGGGGCTTGGGAAATTGGAACTTCGGAAAACTGAAAGCTCATGGATCTGAGATATCCCAGTGGCAGGGCAAATCCAGGGAGCAGCTGGAGATGCTCTAAGTGTGACATTTACCATCCATTGTCATCTTTTGTGCAACCTTTCTTAAGGGCAACATTTACTTACAGTTTATTCTTGGCGTTGCAGTTGTTGTGTGCCTCAATGGCACCATCAATGTTGCCGATGGGCCCTGACCCCACGGCTATGTCATATGGGCATCAACAACAGTTACTCCAGCAGCACCAAGTTCACAATTTGCAGTCAGTTGGATCTTCAAACCTAGACCAGTTCAAACCTCTGGACTCTGCTTTTGAAGCTAGCCTGCCAAGAACCATGACTACTGCAGTCTGTATGCCATTGTCCTGCTTGGATGCTTTTGCAGATAATCTCTAACAGGTAAATGCAACAAGTCAAAAGCCCCCCACACTTGGTGGATGCACAGTTCTTCTTTCTGTGGTGATGCTACAAGAATGCAAGAAATTGTCTGAAGTGGATTCATTTTTTAACTTTGTGTAGAGTGAAAAGTCCACTTATCAAGTGCATGGGAAGGACAGCTACAGAGTGAGTTCCACATGGGATCTTTGCAAGGCAGGCCAATTAGCTCCACAAGAACTACACTGTACGATTCTCTTCCATCATGACATGCTCCTTCATGGACCAATTGATACATCCCTCAAATGTTGGATTTTTCAGCAGTCTTGAGGATGCAGCAGTACTTTGTTTCATTAATCTTCAACAATCTTGAACACATTGTTTTGCTAGAGAAAGTTCTACAACTTCAACCATCTTGAACACATTGTTTCTCCTTGAGAAAGTTGTATACAAGTGCAGAGAGTATTGGCAGGTTGTACACGACGCTATTCTTCATGTTCACAATTATAGACAATAGCATCGCTGGAAACAATGGGCAAGCTCAAAGGCTGACCTTAATTCAACTGCCTTCAGGAAGAATTCGCACATGGATGCTGCTCTGAATGTACCATTTACATGCCAGTCAGAAATGGGCACTGAGATAACTTACAGAAGGCTCCAAAAAATCCTGGACAGCAAAATTCCTCTAGCAACAATGATCAATTCTCACAGGTGAGTTGTTGTTGGTACCTGTAGCTTTGTGTCCTTAGAAAACTGTCTATTCATGTCTTCCAAGCTGCAGGGTTTTGAATTCACATCTAGTTACAAGGAGTTTACTCAACTCATCACAAGCCTTAGTATATGATTTGCTGATTAGCTTCTCATGAAGCTCATTAGACATTGGACTCTTCCATGTATAGAAGGAAAAACTGATCAACTTTCAGGTGCCTAGGGTAGGCCACCACCACCCATCACCACTGCTGCACTCTGCTGCAGCTTAGTGTTGACAATTAGTCCTTCATTTTTACCACCTTGTGGCCAGCACACAAATCAGTTTTTGATCATGCACATGGAAAACATTAACTCAGGAATGTAGTATGTAGGCTACTGCTCCAGAAGACTTGGTTTAGTTATTGGTTCTGCGAAAACATTCAATCCTCATTACAACTTTATCTGTTCTTCACTCAGGAACATTATGTAGGCACTTTGGACTAACTCCTTCGCTCAAACAAGTGTTCGGTGCTTTGGAGAAACATGTCATTTATCAGCCTCCTGGTATCCTCCCTTTCTCTTCACTGATTTGTGCAAAAGCCAGGGGGTTGTGCCACTGTATATCTTTCCACTTAGCATTCCAAGCTTGATAATGCTGTGAAATCACCGTCTTGCACAGTTCAGAATACAGCAGGAACCAACAATAATGCAAAGCACAATCAGCCAAAGCGTTGCAAGCTTGTGACTAAAACTAGAACAAGCTTTTCAAACAGCTATAATCATACCTTGAGGACGAGTGTTTGATTGCAAGAACAGGTTCTGTGCTCTCTCCCACACTCAGCTGATAAACCCAACTCCATCTGATGAAAAAGTCCTAAGATACATATTTTCATAGTTACAGACAAAGTCTTTTCTCCGTTCTTACAATTCAAGTCCGCCTGAATCAATGTGAGAGATGATTCCTGATGACTCAGATATACAGATTTCAGATCTGACAAACAAAGCAGCAAGACAACACAGAACCACAGAAATGAGAAACAACAGCAACATGTAGCAACATGAGTTCCCAGCAGCAGCCGGAATGGGTGGAGTTCAGATATCATACATGTATCAACCCAACTTGTTCCAACTTGTTTTTGAGTGAGTTTCTGTCACAAATCTAGTAGAAACAAGTAGTCTAAGACTCAGAGCCATAATAATAACTAGTGTAACAAAACCTGAATGCACTGCAGAGGACCAAGCACAACCTAAATGTGATGCAAAAGACTAAGCACAATGAAGAATGGAAAACAAAACGATGGAACAAGACTGGAGAAGTAGAGAAGCATGATCTCAAAACAAACTCAGGTTTGAGGAGCTCCTCCCCCACTATGAATTCAACGTCCCTTTAAGGTGCGAAATGGCCAAAAGAAAAGAAATTTTTCTTTTTTCTGATGCGTGCCTTGGGTTCAACTTAATAGGAACTTCAAATCTATTAACCAGTCTCTTCAGAAGACTAAATTTAAGGTTGCTGTTTGAGCCATGAAGAACCATTTTAGTGATTATGAGCTACAAAATGAGTTTAGAACCCTGCAAAAAGACAGACTATTGACTACTGCAAATTTGGATGAATCCAGAATATTGGAATCCCATTTGAGGCATGCAAAACATGTTACATAATTGACATCTTCTGACCAAGATTTCATAGACTCTGAGTCTGAGTTTCCCATATTTTGCAGGGTGAGATACATCTATATCTGTGGTAGGCTTTGAATGCTGAAACTCACTATACTTTTGCTGTTACTATGGCTAACAATCTCAATCTAATTAGGTATATGATAGCTGTTGCAAGCGGATACATGGGGCAATGGCTGCTCTGGCCCTCTTCACATGGCTGAACAAAAATATGACCCTTTGTCCCAATTCTTCAAAATATGATGGTGCTTCACAGCAAGTACCCTTTGTCTTGAATATGGGTGATAATCCATGGCAAGTGTTTAGAAGATTGGAAGGGCCATCAGCATGTCCCATACCAGCTTCACTTTGCCAGTTATCCATTGGGATGCTGGTATTTTGCTGGCAATCAAGCTTAGAAACCTTGCCATTGCTATTGTTGCCATCTTCACAAACACCATAAAATCCCACATGTAACAATTTGCTTTCTGTCAGTAACACCACAAATTGCAAAAACCCTCTCAAACAAGAGAGCTCTACTTGAGTGTGTCTCTTTGAGAGGCCTCAAGCTGCATACTCTCTTCTTCAAGACCTAAAGAACCTCACTGATTGAGATAGCTGGGTAAGTTTGTCAAGTGGTATAGATGGGTAATTCTCTCCAACTTCAAAATGAAAACCCTAAAGGTTTTTTTTTTGAGAGATTCTCGAAAAGAAAGCAGAACAAAGTAGGGTACACAGTTTGAGAACAAATTTTTTTACTTACCACTTTCCATTGGCGCTCGAAAAAAGCATGAAGCTCTTCCCAGAGCTTGCCCTTCAAGTGCGCGATTTTCTGCAAGTCGGTCGGATCCGCAAGCACCATCCCGACGATGGGTTTTCGCAGATTGTATGCTAACCAAGCGACGGTCAATGGGTCCATGGCATTGGAAGCTTGCATCAATCTTTTGAGTTTGGGCGGATGTGCAGAGAAAGCATGTACGACAGCTTCACAAATGCGCACCCACCCAAAGAAAGAGAATGCAAAAACCAAGTAGTTGATGTCTCTCTCGATGCGCACCAGCTGCGCATGTTGCATTGTCATCTCTGTCGCTGTCCACTGATGCAATGCCGACACCCCGTCCTTGTTCTCGTACATGGAAGTTCCGAATGCCAGTAGCTCAGGGTGCTCATCGTCAGAAGATTTCTTCCCCATTCGCAAAACACCACTCACACTGTCCACCATGAATTTCTTCCCGCCTTCTCCTAGCTTGAACACCAGCTTCTTCAGCGTCTTGAAGGAGTAGAGGGAGTTGCTTATTTCTCGCACCTGGGTATCCTCCCCCCTGAGCAAAACTTCAGTCACTTCTATGTCCTGGTCTGAATTCAGCTCTTCTTCTACTGCTTCTTCTTCTGCTGGTCCGGAAAAACTCTCAGCTGCTGTGTTCTTCAGTGCAAACAACGCTGCGTTTCTTTCAGTTGTAATAGATGGTTCAAGGCTTGTCCATCTCCTTCTGCCTGAGGTTCTTCTGTATCTCCTGCATCCTGACGCTTGCTTGCTCAATAGTAAACTGTTATAACTTCGGTTTCGTCCTAGACTCGAGAAGGAGAGGGAGACTTCAGCAGTGCTGGAGCTTAATCTATTGACCTTGCAGTGTAACGTGCCGCCATTGCAACCTGGTACGATCAGCCTTGTCTGCCCTACTACTGTACCTACCTTGAACTCCATCTTTCTAACACCGTTTGTTGTTCTGAAATCTTTCAGAGCTTCTCAACAACAGCAAAGAGGACACTTGAGACGTGCAGCTCCCAAAATTCCAAAAGATTACTAAGTCTAACAAAGAAGCCTTTCAAAGTTTTCAGTCGCAAGCCTAGCACCATGAACCATCTCCATCCATCACAGAGCTTGACAAGCCTCAAATCTCTGCCATGATACCGAGTCTCCCCATCTGCTTACTGAAGAAATTTCCCCTGCATGTTCAAACAACGAGCCTGCAGAATTTCTTTTGATGATTCACATCCAAAGCATCCTCATCACCCATTTGAGCTCAAAATCCATCTTCACATTCAGAGACTCAGCAATTCGACCTCAAATTCCATCTCCAAAAATCAAGCTCAAATCACCCGCCCTCTCGAGATGGTAAACAAACACACACAGCAACAAGTCTAATCAAGACCTAATATCCATTGCTTTTGTGAATCTCTCTCTCTCTCTCTCTCTCTCTCTCTCTCTCGTTAGACAATCCGCCTCGAAATTAATGTTTCTTCAACAAACCCAAGTTCCAAATTCTTGCAAATTCTTCTTTTCGACAAAACCAGTTCCAACTTCTTCTTTTTTTTTTTTTGGGCCCTGGCTGTGCATGCGTATGCACCTTGCCTACTGCCATCCACAGAACCAACCAAGACGAAGAAGAAGAAGACGATGACAACCACCGTCTCAGCCGGTCAACTTAGGCCTTTGCCTTCCACGTGTCAATGGAGCATGGTTTTCTCGACAACTCTTTTGACACGTGTCGTGGAGAACTGAGGTTTTTCCACGTGGCATCATGGCCAGCTTATATGTAGCTTCTGGGATTTTTTTAAAAAAGTTTTCTTTAAAATTGTAAATTCAGCTATTTTTGGTAGTTTTTTTTGTTAAAAGTTTCCAAAATTTTGATATAAAAAACTGGGAAATTGCTTTTTATTTATTTTTAAATACACTCTTTGGAACTTGGATAACAGTTAATTCATTTAAATATGTATATATAAATCATTTTCTTAGGCTCCATGTTGCTTTACATTATTAAATAAAGTTAAATCCTCTTCTTTTGTTCTCAAACAATTTTCAATAGTTCATCATTAATATTATTGTTAGACAAAGAAGAGTTATTAATTAATTATAATATACATATTATGAACATGAAAAAACACATGTTAATTTTATTTTCTCATATCCATGTTGGTGGTGGGTAAAGAAAAAGAATGCAAATAATTATTAGTGAAAGGAGGGGAGATAATTATTATTAGAAAAGAAGTGAGATTTCATTTCCAGTTAGATGGCTACAATTGCCAATTAACAAACCATACAAAAAGATTTTGCCAAAAATCCTCAGCAATTACTAGAAATACACATTATCCATTCAAATAAAGGTGCAATCCTTTTGACACAATTTTGTATGGTTTTTTTTGGTAATTTGTAGCAATTTGGGTGTCCCATCATAAGCACACTTGTTCCCTTCAAGAGAAGAAGAAGATGAAGAAGAATTTGAGCACAAGAATATGAGGAAAGAAGCAAGTGTGTCTTGTTTTCTCTCTCTCTCTCTCTCTCTCTCTCTCTTGTGTGTGTTTCGTTTTTTTGATGAATTTACTCTCTTCATACAACAACAACAACAAACAAGAGGGATTGAAGTGAAGTGGTGGTGATGGCAGATGAGAAGAAACAGAGCAGCTTCGTTTAGTTAGTTAGGCTACATTGGCAAGTTGTTTGTCTCAACTTGAGCTTCTTTCTTCTTCTTTTTTTAGGGTTTGGAGATACCTAGCAAGGTGAAAGAAAGTGTGGTGGGAGCTTATGGATGCGGATTGAAAAGGAATTATGGATGTATGTATGTATTTATGTATGTATCTCGGAAGGAGGAAGGAAAGAGATTTAGCTCGTGGATGCATCAACGAAATGGATCCTGACAGAATGCAGAAAATGTTTGAATGGTATGCACAAATTTTGATCCCAATGTGTTTTGTTGAAGCAGATTGTCATTTTAGGGTATATCATGGCAAGGTTGTAGTAAACCCCTTTCCAAGTTTCCTGTAAAGAAAAAGAAAACAAGAAACACTCTTGGCACAAACATTAACTGTTTGTGTTGCAGAGTATGCAGATATTACAACCAAACAATAATGCTCGGAACATTATCTGTGATGCTTGTGTGAAGTGGAAGAAGAGGAAGAAGGAGATACATAGAACAGATAGAATAGACACACAGACACACAGACAGAGGGTTTACTAGATAGGGATGGGTTTTGATGAATTGCTGCGAATTACACCATGGATACTCACAATACTCTGTGCAAACATCATACACTATCGATCTCTTTGGACTGCAAGAGAAGAAAGCAAGGATCGAGTGCGAGCTCTGAGGAAGTCAGAAGCACAATCAGACAGCAAATTGGAGCATGAACGCCTTACATTTGACCTAATGCGTGCACCTGCAATGCGCAAGGCAAGGTACAAGATTAAGTTAATGCGATACTGCGGGACTACATTGTTTGTGCTTGTGCTCAAGCGGTATCATCTACCTGAGCTTCATGAGAGGTACACAATTGGAATCACAACCCTGGAGGTATTGATTGTCGGCATGCTTAGTGGACTTATTGTGGTGTATCTGAATGAGAATCAGGAAGAATCTTTCCGCACATTGTGGAGGCCCAGTTTTGATTTTCAATCTCCAAGAATAGGACTCTTCTGGGATATGGTCAGGGTGTTGGGAACTTCTGTGAGTGTCCCGATTGAGGAGGAGCTTTTCTATCACTCGTGGATGTATCGGTACATGGTGCAACTCTTGAATCAACATCACTATAAGAGCTTTACTGAAGTTCCATTCCTGAAATGGAGCTGGCCAGCTTGGCTTGCCTCCAATGTAATCAAGGGGATCTATAATGGCAAGGAGTGGCGGAGCTATTGCATCTCTGGCCTTCTATTCCAATGGATGATTGGCAGGCGGGGTGTGTTTCTGGATGGTGTCTTCACACACGCCATCTCTAATCTGACTATCAGCTGCTGGGTCCTGTTAACAGGACAGCGGCAATACTGGTGATCATGATCTGCAACAATTCAGTGGCAATGCTGGTGATCATGATCTGTGACAATTCAGCTTTCTAAGTGTGTAATTCACCACAGATGCACATCAAGAGGTAGAATCTAATCCCTTCTCACCAAGGTGCACAAAGATTCTCCAGCACTTGTTTTGTCTTCCCTTGAGATGATTGCATGTGTTATGTAAATCTACACAGAAGACTTTTGTTCCCGTCTCCAGAAAATATTTTGTATGTAATAGAAACCAAATTATCTGCCATTCTAGTCTCCAGCAAACTAACCAAGAAGAATGAAACAAATTGGCAAAGTGTTATGCCACTAGTCTCCCATCAATGGGGTTTGTTTTTCTTTTTTTTTTTCCATATATCACAGTTCTGGACCATTGAATTGATTTGATTCTGTTCCACCTGATGAGGTGAAGAGCTTCCATTTGTGGGTTACAGGTTACATGTTGTTGAGCTTTCTGGATCACTAGTGTGTAAGTGAACATTTCTTACCTGGAGTATACTTGTCTATCAATTGTGCCTCAAGTGTTATAGTATTAGTGTTGAAAATATACACAAATATGCAAGGTAGGTATGTGGAATAGGTTTGTGCCTAGGGGTGAAAAACTGGGGTTTGTGCCTAGGTCTATCAATTGAGGTTGGCGTACCTAGCATACCATTCAAATCAGTAATTTGCAATTGAAGCAAAAGCAATGGGAAAACAGGAACATAGAAGAAATGCCGAGACCTAGATGGGTTGAGCATTGCAAAGCCAGTTGAAAACAAATTGAAGTTGCAGTATAATGAGAATAGGGAGCTTTATGGACAGCAGCAACATGGTGCAACAGAAGGAATGCAACTAGAGCTATATCAATTGAGATGAAACAAACAGCGCCAGTAATGTGCCAGAACCCTATCTCTGGTTGTATGAGCAGGACATTGCAACATTGAAATTGAGTACAGACATGTCAGGATTTGTGCATCCTCCATAAAATCAAGAGACGCATGTTCTAAAAGCCCCAAATGCTTGTTCAATGTTCCTTGCAAAATATGTATGTCACCCATGCAAAAGACATGCAACATTTAAGTACAAGTTCTCGAAGGCAACTCTTTGAAACAAGTTAGTTTTAAGAGATGTCTCCAAAGAGACTTTAAAATAATTGAAAAGACATGCAACATGTAAGTACTAACTAAATTCACTAATGCATCTTTGTAACTCAATTCAGAGCCACCAATTTGAACAATCTCATTGGTCACAACCTTATTCCACATACCCTACATTTTTTGCGTATATTTTCAACACTAATATCTTAGCCCTTGAAGCACACAGTTGATAGCCTCATTGCTCTCTGCTCCTTCTATTAACCCTTGTATAGAAGTAGCAATGAGGCAAGCACCATAACAAATGCTCCTCTAGACTCAATACTCAGAATCCTGTTTAACCTCAATCATGAAAATGCTCCTCTATTAAGGGATCATGAAATTCTTCATTTCTATTGCTGAATTTCAAAATGTAACAATGTTTTGCAGGATGTCTTGAAGACTCAAAAAATTGCAGAAAAATAGAGTCTGATTTCCATATGGAAAAATGGGATGTGTGGGTACTACTAGACTTTCTAGCTCTCACTAGAGGAGCGGCCAGACCTGGAACAATCCATGAAATTGGATCAATAAAGATTCAGGAAGACAATGAAGAGTACAGTTGTGAAGGTTGGTTAGCTGGGTGCTCAAAATTCAAGTTCTTTGCTTGGATTGTTGTTAGTGTGCTCCAGAGCCCTTTTTTGCATTGCATTGTTGGGATTGTTGGGATTGTTGGGATTTGCATTGGAAACTTCAAAGCATCCATTTCTAGGGTTTATAGAAACTTAGTAGATTTATTGATTTATTCTTTGGAGAATTTTTGCATTTTTTTTGAAGTATGAAACTGTGATTTCAACCAATAGAGAGGAATGTTTCTATGACATTGAGACATCCCGCATTTGCCAGATTTTGAAAAATTGTAAATACAAATTGCCAAATTTTTATATAGGTTTTAATAGGTAGCCAACAATGTATAGAAAGATGCATAAATGTTTTTCCTTGCATATTATTGTATTTATAGCCAAAGTTGGCTAATTCTTCTTGTGGATGATTCACACTTTGGCTACATCACAAAATTGAGGAAAAAACAAACCAATACTTAGATTGTCGAATGGATTATACCGAATGATCTTAGATTTATTTTTTCTTGTAATCAGAAAAAATATATTGTAGGTCCCAAATATACAAAAATCTGAAATTTCAACAGAAATTTTATAAATATATGGGGTTTTGTTTTATAAGCATTGTGCATGAAGAAATAGTTCCAAACCCTAATGTAAGAGGAAAACATTATTAGAAGGCATGTTATGAAATGGAAAACTTGCCCTACCAAAGAAGTGTGTTCATATGTCATTATGTAAAGATATGTTTAATTTTCTTTTATAAAAACCATATCATGTTTAAAGAATAAGAGTCCCTATAGTGCTTAATGAATGTTTTTAATGTTTCATTTTCATTAGATCCAATTCAAATCAATTTTTTTAATAATATATTAAAAATATTACTACGTAAACACATCAAAAACTTACAATTTTTATATAAAAACATCAAAACCCAAACAATCACTTGTGACAATTCTTATTAGTGACACTGCACCCACCCAAAGATTTCATTTTGAAAAGTGGAATGCTCATTTGTGTCCTTATTGCATTTTTTTCACCATATACTTGAAGGATATCCACCAGGTATCACCAAAAAAAAACATGAAAAAACAATTTGTTAATGTTTTACATTGGTTAATGCCTCCTCGCTCCTTAAGGTTCCACTATTCCTCAAACACTCAAAGAAATTTCCTAGTGTATTTGGAAGGGACCTTTTATCTATGAATATCCATCCCTCCTCTTTTCAAGGGGTATGAAGCCTACTCCTTAAGAGGGGCAATGGTTTTATACAAATCTTACACCTCCTTTAAGTGAGTGTAAGATTCCTCGACCTCATATATCTCCTATGTCTAAAGTTTAGATGAAATCTAAACTTTAGCTCCTATATCTAAAATTTTACTAGATTTGATGGACCTTTAAATAAAGGGGGGAAAAGAAATCTATCAAAATTTAAGGAATTTATTGGATAGAACTTAGATTTTTTGTAGGCATGTAAAGTTGATCCTAGGTCATTCGGAGTCTATTGCTCATGCCCCATCCCTAATTGATCTTTTTACCATTTCAGATTTTACATCCATAAAGAGATGGGAATCATGTCATAAGTTGTTGTTGCTGAATGATTATCCCAACTGTATAAGAATAGTCATGAAGAGGCATCTACATCATTTGCCAATTTAATGTCACCTAAAGTGGAATAATTGTCATATAGATGGCTTGTTGTACATGTTTCAAATGAGTGTAAATTAAATGTGTTATAAATATGGCATCTTTTATGGGTTGTGCATGAAAACTTCTACAACAAGAAGTTCAATTCTTATTATTAAACTTATCTGTGAAGTCACCCTCTCTTTCACCCCCTATCCCCTCTGCTTTCACCCCTAGTCCCCTCTTTCAGTGGTATTCGCAAAGTACGGAAATTTTAATGAAATCTCAGTATGAAATGCTGAAACTCAGCATTTAATGCACAAGGTTCGAGAGTAATTATAGTACTTGTACAAGTAGGAGCTCTGAAGATATATGTAGCAGCAGTGTAGGCGCTCAGGAAAAAGGAAAGAGGGGATGAAACTCAGTTTACTACCAAAATTGGTGGAAGAACTAGTTTGGGTCGCAGTTATTTTGTTTTGTAAAATTTCATTCCCAGTTACGCATTTGATGCCTTATCATGTCGAAACTGGCCGTACTCGCCCACTAGTCGCCTGACTTTACGGATAACTTTATTATATGCACAAATAATATGAAAAGTGTTGGAAAAGTTTGATACTCCATAGTTCCCACTCCTATGAACTAGGGGAGTTCTATGATACTATTGTGAAGAACAACAAATCTATTGATCAAAGTTTTCCCATCCCATCTGGTCTCAAAATTGCACTACTAACATACCTTCAGTTAAAATGTCTTTTTTGTGTTCTCCTTAAGACTCATAGAGATTAACATCTTAACCAGTCATAATTTCACTCAGAACTCTCAAAACTTTTGTATTTTGGTTAACAATTAACTTGCAAAGCTCCAAAGTGACTGTGATTACAACTAGAGCACAAATTACAATGAACCGATTGTTCTGACACATCATGTATGTCATCACATATGATGCCTTATGAAAAGATATCCTTATGTATACTTTACTCCTAATATTACCTAAGGTCTTAGATAATCATTTTAAATTACTTCTTCATTTCATACCATAAGTAGATTACTTAAGTAGTCGTCAATTCTAAAAGAAAAGAAAAAGGATTGATTGACACTAAGCTCAACGGAGCAAGTATCACAAACAGAAGTTTGATTCCTTTGATGTAACCAAAGAATTTACATAAGCTTATTGTTATCTTGGAAGGTCGGTCCCTTTGCTCACTCATTCTCTCCAAGACCAAGTATGAGCCTAAATGTGCAAAATAACCTGCAAAATCCATTTTGGGATTCCAAATTCCAACATGTCCAACCTAATTAGACCTACACTTTCTCAAATACAATGAGATATTCACCTCCCCAAGAAGCATATATGTCCATCTTGTACCATGATGGAAAGATGGAGGACTTAAGCTCAAAAGACTCCACACTTCAAAAAAGATGCTACTTACTTTCTACTCACTTATCATATCTAACTACCTACAATCCCATCTCCACACTTGAGACAAAACAACACACATATTTCCAATGGACAAAGAGAGAGAGAGAGCTCGGATGTTGGCATATGCAAGCTACCATAGAACCTTTACCATTTTGGCAATAACAAATTATTTTCAATAAATGTCAAAAACATTCTCTAAATTACCTGCTAAATTATTGAATTTGGGCCATTTTTCTTATGAAAAATCTTTTTGTATAGGTTGAAATCATAATTTTTTTGGGGTTGAAATTTGGTGAAGATGATTTGTCAATAAAAGAAACCCTAAATGTGTTTTTAACCTAAGTCCCCGCTTTATTTATTACCCTCCATAGATTTACTCATTACACACAAGAGCCTATTAAAACAATAGGAAAAAAAAGAAATGAATTTTTTTTTAATTTAAAATTTTGGAAAATGAATGCCTTCTGTTTTTAAGTAGGCAAATAATTGACAATAGTTGTGTAAATTAAGTTTCATCATTCAGCAATGCACCATTTAAGCAACAATTTAGGGTGTGTTTTATCAAGAGAAAATTTTAGTGTGTACCCAATACAAGGTTTAATTTAACCTATATTAAATTAAGTTTAGCCAAAAACAACCCAATGTTGGGCAAGTATATGGTTCATCATATCTCAATATGATAATGGTAAATAAGTGTTTAATAAATTTTAATATAAGAATGGTTTTGAATTTTTTAAAATGGTAAAAAAAAAATTACATACCATTATGGTTATATATTGTCATGTCCATCAAAAACATGAAAGACTTTAACATAGTCCAAATTTTACATGCATAATAATTTGCAACTACAATGCAACCATATTCCAAAATCATCAAATTCAAGAGTGTATAAGGCAAACCAATAAAGGACAAATTATTAGCTCCGGTAGTTCAACATTTCAGTGTTCAATAATTATTTTTTAATTTGAAAATTTTCATGTCTAAATTTATTTTTTTGAAGTTCCAGAAAATTCTTAAAGATTTTATATTTCCCAGAATAATTTTTTTAAAATATTAATAAGCAGTAGAAATTAATTAATATTTAAAATTTTCTATCCCTGCCCATTCCAATCATGATAATATGATTTATGAGGGGTTAAAATTTAGCAAAAGGTTTTTAAGAAATTTATACCTTTCCCATGATGATAAATAATTTGTGATGATTAGCTTAGGTTTTATTTATTTTTATCCCTGCCCAATGTTTATGATTATGATGATTAGCATTTTATTTTATTTTAATTATTGCTGCCCATGATGTTGAGTATAATGATGATTAAGATGATTAGCTTAGGTTTCTTTTCTTTTTTTTTAATCCCTGCCCATGTTTATGATTATGATGATTAGCAGAGGCTTGTAAAAAATTATATCCCTGCCCATTGATGATGATTATGATGATTATGATGATTAGCAGATGATTTTTAAAAATTTGTATTGCTGCCCTTGATGATGATGTATGATGATTAGAATTTTGCAGACGTTTTTCAAATATTTATATCCCTGCCCATGATGATGGGCATGATGATTAGTTGGGTAGGTAATAAAAGGAGTAACTACGGTATACTTGCTAACCCAGGTGGCAAAGCAAGCCAGAATTTATTTACCTGTCGGTAAAAACGAATGAGGCGACTGTCAGGCTATAAAGTTGTAGCCATGTAATCAAAAGTCGCACAATATGGCGACGAATCGGAGGAATCTTTTTATGGCTAAATCTGGCGACAGCAGGCTACATCCAAAGCTAAAACGAAACCTTATTTAGCAAAATCACCATGTGATGTTTTATAGCCAGTTTTTTTTTTTTTTTTTGGGGGTCAATTTTCTGATGTAGCCGAAGTGGCGATGATCCACTGGAAGATTTAGCCATATTTGGCTACAAGCGATGAAAGTAAAAGTTTTCAACTTCCTCCTATATTTTTGGCTACTGCTTAAACCATGGATAGAAATTTGGCGATTTTTTCTTAGATTTTCTTCGAATTATGGCTACTGAAAATATCATCAAGCAATTGATTTTAGCTCTTCTGAATTTTTTATATAGATTTTTGGCTATATATAACCAGGGAAAAAATAGGCTGGAACTTATTGCTGGCAATTGGGCTCTATACTTTAGCGCGTGCTTTGGCTGCTCTATCTGGCTATAGGTTGGCTAAAAATGGCGAAAAGTGGATGGGAGCGTCAGCTTCTTCTGAGCGCGAGTGCGGCGTGCTCTTGTGCGTGTCTTTGTTTTCGTGCAGCTTTTGTCGTTGCTGTTGGAAGCTTGCATGGATCTCGGAAAGAAAAAAATGCAGGAACCTTTTGCGAAGCGTTTTCCCCCAGAAAGTCTGTGGGAGCTCTCTATAGCTGTGTGCATTCGGAGCTTTGTATTCTCTCTGTGTAGATCAGAACTGCGGTTGTCAAGCTTTTGGTGACCAGTGTTGATCCCTGATCTTCAGAAGCTGCTGCAGTTTTGACGCTGCAGCAGCAGCAGCAGGAAGAGGAAGAGGATGAGGAGATGATGTTCTGGGATGTTGATTGTTTGATTCTGAAAGCTCTGGTACATTCTGAAGCTTGGCGACCATGTTGGATCCACGTTTGGTGGAGCTGCATTGTCGGGAGTCATCGAGCATGGAGTTCGTGTTAAGGAGGTGAGGGAGAGGGAAGGAAATGTGGAATTTTCTTCCGCGATGTGCAAAAGTTTCGATGTCTTTTTCTTCTGTGCTGGAATTGGACGATGTCCAAAAACCTCACGGCGGAAGGCCGTGGTGAGGGGAGGAGATCAGCATTGCCTTCCTTTTTCTACTTGATCTTTGTTTTGGATCAGTGCGCCTGCAGGGGTCCGGTGCATATTTTTGCAGGCTGTGCAGAGGATGATGCAGGTGATGCTGTTGTGTTGCAGATTTATACACCATGTGCTGCTGGTCGGATTACTACAACAATAGATATGCAGGTTTGCGTGCAGTTTATGAAGCTTCAGTCAAGGATTGAAGAAGGAGTTGGGATCGATCACCAAAGCTGGTCGTTAATGGAATGCGAGCGAGTTGCAATGCCGCGTAGAAGTCCCTGGCAAGCTTTTACTAAGGCTGCGGCGAAGAGATTGCCACAAGCGTATTCTTCCAAACCGGCGCTTCTTGCAATCAGCAGGCCTCCGGCTGATGATGCCTCCTCGACGACGAAGAGTGTCTCCTCTGAAAGGCGGAGGAAAAGCTTGTCCGAGCAGCAATCTCGCGGCCCTGCGGTCGCCGATCGACCGAGGTTGAGCATGTCTGAAAGGCCGAGGAAAAGTTTCTCTACTGCGGCTGCGGCTGCTGCTGTTGTGGAGGCCAGGAAGAGCTTCTCTGCTTCTGTAGACCTTACGAAAATCGTGCCGAAGCAACAACAACAACAAAAGCAGCAACAGCAAGGCGCTGCAGCACGGGTAGAGAACAGCACATGGAGAGAATCCGCAGTCGATGCCCGGGGGCAAGATCAGGAACGAAGACCGGGGTCTCCGCTTCCAATGCAGCTGCTCATGCCCGTGCTGTCTGTTGCAACAGTGGATGCGATCATGAGCGCGTCCGATGTGAGATCAGACAATGCTAACCTCGGGCCTTACCTTGTCAAGCTTGCCAAATCCTTTGCTGCAGGTGAGAATCCCGCCAAAGCTCTGGAGTATGGCAAAAGAGCTGTCTCCTTCTATGAGAAGTACATGGAAACGGACAGAAACACATGCTTGGATCTTGTGGTGAGCCTCCATATCCTGGCTGCTCTGCATTGTCGGCTCGGGCAGTATGAAGAAGGAGTGCCTTTGCTGGAGCGATCCGTGCAGCTTCCTGATGTTGCCAAAGGAGGGGAAGAGCATGCTTTGGCCAAGTTTGCAGGACATATGCAGCTAGGAGATACCTTGAACCTGATGGGAAAACAAGCTTCTGCATTGGAATCCTACCACGCCGCCCTCGCTCTGCAGAAGAACATGCTGGGAGACTTGGATCCTCGTGTTGGCGAAACCTGCCATTACATAGCTGAAGCTCACTTACAGGTAAGGTAAAATCTTTCCTTTTATCTCTGGCCGTTGTTGTTGTTCTGTTTTGGCAATTTTCTTATTGCAAATCTCTCAAAATTTGGAGGGTTTTTCTTGTTGCAACTCTTTGTGAATCCAGGAGAATGGAGTGGATTGCCTTTTGTAACAAATTTTGCTCACATCCCAAGCATCAGACACACATATTGTTTGGAAAAGAATGTGCTACTCTTTTTAGCAAGTTCAAAACATTGTTTGATTTGAATTTTTGGCAGTGATCATCATTCTAGGGCATTTGCCATGAAAGGATATCAGGATATCTCTTCCTGATATCAGGAAATCAGAAAGCAAATTCTGGAGAATGTGAGAAATCAACAGGGGTTATTCAAGTAATGGGTCACTGTGTGGTGGGGGGTCATCATCCATGCAGGCAATGGAATTCCAAGAAGCTGAGAATTTGTGTCAGCATGCCTTAGCCATCCATCAAGAATGCAGTGAGCCAGGCTGTCTGGAGGAAGCTGCTGACCGCCAACTTCTGGCACTAGTCTTTAGTGCAAGTGGAGACCATGATAAGGCACTAGAGAATTTGGTCCATGCTAGTGCAAGCCTCCAAGCCAACGGTTTGCAGGTAAAACCTCACATTTGGGGACAGATTGTTATATCCTTCATCACGCTCAAATTTACTGGCATGTTGTTGTATTCTTTTCTGACCCTTCAGACATGTTTTTGCAACTGCTGCACAATGCATAATTTGGTGGGAACAGGTCGAGGTGGCGGCAGTGCATTCAAGCATTGGAGATGAACAACTTGCACTAGGTCATAATGCAGAAGCAGTGCTGTCTTATCAAAAGTCACTCACCGGATTCAAGGTGTTGAAAGGTGAAGATCACACATCGGTAGCTGCAGTTTATGTCAGTTTAGCTGATCTCTATTTGAGGAGCGATAAGCCTTGTGAAGCCAAGTCCTACTGTGAAAGTGCTCTGAGAATATATGGCAAGCAGGGTGCTGGTCATGCCCCTGAAGATGTTGCAAATGGGTTGACTGACATTGCTGCCATCCTTGAAGAACTAAATGAAAAAGAGTATGCTCTCAGGCTCCTAAAAGATGCTCTTGGCATTCAAGCATCCATTCCAGGTCATTTTCATACCTTGGACCTACTGCAACAGGATACTATTTCCATCACCTCACTGTGTCTATGTCATAAATATGGAGGTGTTCATCTCATCACCTGAGATGAGTTCTTTTACAAGTATGCTATCGAATTAGCTGCAACCGTAGTGATAGGGTTTGAGTAGCCTTCTGATCCATGAGCTCTTTTGTGAACCCTATAATTGCAATGTTCCTTGGTTCAACATTAAGTCACAGAGTGAAAAAGATAAGGGCATTCTGACATTGTAACATATTTGTGATATCTTTTTCCAGCCAGCACTCAAGGATCTGAGTTGTGGGATTGTTGACTGGATTGTTGTCCTCAGCATGATGTTCTACAGTGCGAAGACAATTTCTTTTTCTTTTTCCTTCTATAACCTTGTGTTGTTGGAGTCTGTAGGTCAGCAAGCTTCAGTGAGTGGAATTGAAGCACAGATGGGAATCCTGTATAACATGATGGACAAGTTTACACCTGCATTGGATGCCTTCAATAGTGCTGCAAAAAAGTTGAAGGAAGGTGGCATGCGGAAGACTGCACTGCTTGGAATGTTGTTGAACCAAATGGGTGTTGCATGTATTGAGGTTGGTGATGTTGAGCAAGCAGCTGGCTTATTTCAAGAGGCAAAAAGTGTTTTGGAGCAAACATGTGGGCCCGATCATCTTGACACTCTTGATGTGTCCACCAACCTGGCAGGATCATATGATGCACTTGGAAGGTACACACAAAACACTTCTAGAGATGGATCACATCCTCCAAGCAAAATGCCTGATTTTTCCTGAAACTCCTAGTAAGGTCTGATGAAATTTCATATCACAACATTTGGGTGATGAATTGTCAAGATTAAGTGTTGTTGATATTTTCTCAGAGGGTACCTATTCATGTCCAAGTGGGATTCCTCTTTTCACCTGCTTGGTTCCAAGTAGAGCTAACTTGAAGTGCACACTTGATGATGCGCAGAGTTGAGGATGCAATTAAGCTGCTGGAAGAGGTGGTAGAAATCAAGGAGGAAAAGCTTGGCACAGTGCACCCTGATGTCCACAACGATCGGGAACGCCTTCAACAGCTACTCAAGGATGTGGGTCGCACTTACATACACAAGACCCGAAAGCTTGAGGAATTGCTCTTGAGTGCAAGGAATGAGAATCACAGATTGAAGTGAGGATGGAAATTTCAGAACTTTTCTATCTCCACCCCCTCACTTCATAATTCTTTCCATGACATTTGCATTGTCATAGTCCATCACTAGCTCCACATATTGAATCTAATATTTATGCGATCTGTAAAAATCCCCCTCTAATCTGGGACACAGACAACTTCCATTCTCCTTGGCTAGATCACAACATTCCATAATGTGCAGTCTCAAACTAAACCATATTAATGCAGTCGGCAGCATTCTTTGATTGTGAAGGTTATGAAAATATGATAATAGGTTTTGCAAAAGTCGAAAATACATACTTGTACACTTCAGGGTCACACTTCATATATACAAGTAGGAAAAAACTTAATATTTCATTTCCTTGAAACCCATTTTATAACAGAATGTTTTTTTCTTGTTACATGGACTTAAAAGGCAATCTGGAAATCATTGATATCAATTGCAACTTTTTTCTCATGATTTCAGATTGCATTTCTTTCTTGCAAAAAAAATTTCATGATTGGAATCAGATTTTTGTTGTCCTTTCTTGCAAAATGTCTTCCTGCTTTTCAAATCATGTTTTGCCCTTCCAAAAATTTTGTGAGGATTTTCCAAACTATCTTGAACTTCCTTACAAAACTATTTCATGCAACATTTGCAAACAAGCTACTATACCAGAAAAATGGATCTATCTGTAACTACATTTATGATTTCTCAAAATCTTGTCTTTTCTTCCAGCTGCACAAACCTTGAAAAGCAATGTGACCCTGAGAGAAGGTGCAACTTTTAATTTCTCTTTGAAGGACCTTGCAGAATGGATAGTGATTAGCAAATGTTTGAAACCTGAGTATTCAACTCTCAGAAAAAAGATTCTACAAGTTTGCAATGCATTGTGAGAGGATCACTGGGTCCAAAGTCAAACTTAGACTCTCAAAACTTTCTACCATGCAGTTAGTTTTTCATGCATAATTGTCAGAGAGGCCATGGATGCACAAACATCTGGACTTAGCTAGGTACACCTGGATTAAATTCTCTAGAGATAGTAACTTCTTCATATGCAGGTAAAGCTGATCAGAAATATTCATGAACCACCCCAAGTACTACACTCTGATAGATACACAAACCATAGACACATATATATTTGTTTTATTCAGTTGCAACAAAGAATTTGGGAAGTTGAGAGATTTTTCTGAACTCTGTTGGGTTGTTGGGGTTGATCAGCTGGTGGAGGGAGCTGGAGGACATGCAGCTGCAGGCCACAATGGAAGGAGAAATCTCCTTGGTTGCCAAGGACGATTTAACACAAGAAGAAGGAGAAGAAGAAAAAGAAGATCAAACTTGACAGTATTTTGCCTTGATCTGCACTCAGCTTTCAATGACGCTCAAGAGCACAGTGATGAGATCTAATTATAGTGGGAATAATATGTACTGTGCAGCAGCTGGTTGAATTTGAGCTTACAAGAGCAAAGAAGCTGCACAAGACGTGAGAACGGCAATCAACAGCGGTGCGATACTGTGCAAAGCTGCAGAGCCGGGACTAGCAGCTGATGCTGGTGCCTTAGCTGGGGCAGGTCCCGGTGAGGTGCTGGGCACTTTGGCTTCACCAGATGGGGAAATAGCAGTAGTGGGAGAAGAACTGGGAATGCTGCCCACGGGAGCGGGAGGAGGGGCCAGAGCGTGGACAACCGGCGGAGGAGCGGCAGGAGAAACTACGGGACTAGCTGCAGGAGAGACTGAAGGAGTGGCAGTAGCTGGTTCCGGAGCAGCAGCTGGAGGAGTTGTTGGAGGAGTGGTGGAAGCGGGAGGGACGGCAAGCGGAGCTGGAGGAGCTGCTGGAGGAGTTGTGGGTGGAGGAGTTGAAGCGGGAGGAGGAGAAGCAGGTGGAGGGATTACAACTGGAGGAGGCGAAGAACGAGGTGGAGGAGTACTGGCGGGAGGCGGAGATGAAGCTGCAGCTGGAGGAGGGCTCGAAGAAGCTGGAGGAGTGGCACTTCCACCAGTAGCTACGACCTTCAACTGCATGCCCAATTGACAGTGACCGAGGATCCCACAGATGAAGTAGGAAGTCCCTTGTGGAACGGTGATACGATCGTTTCCGGAGGTGTAGGTGCCAAGCGGAGAGGTGATGGTGCATTGGCTGAAATCTGCTTCGTTAGCGAGCTGAAGCAAGTTGTGAAAACCCTGTTCATAAGTGAAAACTGCACATGCAGAATATGACCCATCAGCCCCTCCGATCAGCTCTAATTTCTCGTCGGAGAAAACTACCTTGAAAACATTCCTTCTCAGTCCTCATGCACTAGGATCTCACGGGTGGCAAGATTCTAATGTAGCTAATATCGGCTGTAGTACACGAGAGAGATCTCTACTGTAACTAACTAGTGCATGGCATCGGGGATCATATGAGCAGCTGCGACGTCGTACTGGAGTCTAGCTGCAACTGCGTGCTGCATGATTGGCATGAGCTGAACAAAAGTTCTATACAAAAATGCAGGAGGCCGCATGCATGAGATTATAACTGACTAGATCAAGCCAGCGCCACTGGAGACTGCAGCAGCAGAAGATGTTTACTTACCTAGCACATCGCCAGCTTTGAAGGTAATGTTTGCTGCCCACACATCGTTATACCAAGTAAGAGGATTGGCAGCAGTTGGAGGAGGAAAATTCCATTGGGTAGAACCGCCGACTGTATACACTGTAGCTCCAACTCCCGGCAACTGGATCACAGCTAGAAACATGAATCCCACCAGTAATACTACCAGTACTACCGCCGGTTGCTGCACACTGGAAGAAGAAGAAGAAGCTGCTACCGCCATACTTCTTGATCTCAGAAACTGCTACAGTAGTACCCTGGCAGGCTGCAATACTCCTCCTCCTCCTCCTCCTCCTCCTCCTACTACGAGCTTGATCTGCCTGCCTGCCGCGCACCCACCCACCCACCACCCACTGATCAAGTTCAAGTTTAAACCAGTTCTGATCCTGCAGTCCCCCCCTCTATCTAGCTAGGCGCTGATGATGACCACGACAAGAAGAACTCAAGCTCACTACTTGTTCCACAGCACTAGAGCTTGACAATGCAATCCCAAGCACTTCTTAAGAGCACTGTGAGATGGATCCACCAGTTCAGTTGTGGATTGAAAGGCTCTATCTTTCTTTCTTTCTTTCTTTCTTTCTTTGTAGCGGGGTGCAAGATGTACTAGAACTAACTGTTTGTTTGTGAAGGAAAATTGGGGTTGTCAACTGGTGGCAGAGTGTAAAGGAGAGATGTGCAAGCTGGATTTTCTTGGCGAAGCTGCTTGCATTGTGTTATATATAGTAGTCTTCTAAATACAGCCGTTGCCTAGCGACAGACAACCTGTAAAACACATCTTGAAACTGCAAGCTGCTCATCTTTGAAGCTGAGCTCTGGCCCTCTTTACACTAGGAGTCAGGGCTGAAAAAAAACTTGGGGCCAAACCAACTTTGAGCATTTTTGGCTTGTTGTTTGGCCCCAATGGTTGCAAATTGGCTTCCCAAATTCAATGGTATCCTTCATTTTTTTCTCTTTTTTTTTTTTCAGCCTGGGCCAATACACATCCCATAAAGTTCAGCATTTATTAGTAACTTGGGGCAGATTGGAAAAAAAAAAAAAAAAAAATCTATTTCAGCCTTGACTCCTTAGTTAGTGTGAAGCCCTTTGAGCTCATTTCAACTTTTGCACCAATAGAAATACTTGATTTGAGTTGTTGAGCCTTCTTGGCCTTGATTCCTAGTGTAAAGCAGGCCTTGGTTTTTACATTTTGTATTTCAGTGTCACAAGCAAGTTTTAAACAAATGCCTAAAGACATGTGTCCCATTTTACTAGAGCAAATTGGAGGATATGTTAAAAGGCTGAAATTTTTCCTTGGCATTTCAAAAATTGTAATTAAGGAGGCCTACTTATGTGGTGTGGGCCTTCTGTTTTTTGAATTTTGAAACTTTAGTTTTTGGGGGGAAAAAAAATTCATGGTATTCATTGAGTATATATCACAAGGAAAAAAATTAAATAAAATCAACACAAGTCTTTTACATTTCATAAAAATCAAAGTGACATTGTAAGTAAGCTTGTGGTCTCAAGCTTTATCCTACACATTTCACACGACAAGTTGACAAAATTTTGGCCTTTCACACAAAAATATGATAATCAAAGCACATTGGATTAACACACCCAAAAAAAAATTCAATTTTTTTTTAAAAAATTGAACTTCTTATAAATTAATAAAGACCAAGAATTCTTCAATTTTTCATGTTGTGTCACACTTTAATAAACAATTGCCCTCCAATGTGTGTTCCCTCTGACTTTATTCTACATAATGACACTTACATCATCCAAGCTTTTAAAAAAGTTTGCAAGCAAAATTTTGAATAACATTTTTTGTTTTTGAAAATTCCCATTTCATAAAATTGTATCCAATTTTTTTGTCTTAAATTCCACTACTCCAATGCTACCATGGTAAGTAAAAACTAACAATCCTTCCTTTTCTTGGGTTGCTTCTAAATTGTTATAAATATTCAACAATTATTAGACTAAATCACCCACCTTGAAATTTTTGCTATAGCCTCTAATATAAGGGGTCTCACTAAAATAAATAAAAAGTGAAAGAACCTACTACCTACCAACATAGGCACTAGTTCACCCTAAACCCTAATTTTTTATTACATTTTTTTTTCTTATGGGCTACTTTCTTCTTTGGATTTCCATGTGATGGGCCTTTTCTTTTTCTTTTTTTTGTTGCACTTCTTTGGACTGGCAAATGTATAATTTTTAGTGTTATTTAGAAGCATTGGTGGTGGAACAGACTTTTCGAGGAAACTTCATATGGTACATAGATAGTGCGTTAGATCCAGAATTCTCGTGGCTGATCCGAAGAAGCAGCAGCGTCAACTGAACCGATTTTTGGGTATCGGAGTTGAAAAGCAAAGATTTCCCAGTTTGGGTTGTGATGAAGAATCCCTGGCAACTGTTGTAGATTAAAAAATAGTACTAATTTTAGCTTGGACTTGATTGGGAAATCACGCGTGAATCGAATCGGCCGGGGAAGCTTCTTCTTGGCTTGGTGCAATTGGAGCTGGAGCAGATGGGAGGCGCAGAAGAAGAAGACTGATGGATGACTCGCGACAAAAATCAATAATGATGACATGATTAGCACTGCGTTTTGCACGCTGGAAAAAAAAAAAGAGGCAAAAGAAAACGCGGATGGCTACAATCACGATAATTTGACTCCCTTCTAAATTAGTTCATTCCTTCTTTTGATTTTTTTATTTTGATTTTTAATCTGGTTGCAGCTCACAGGTTGCTTTTGCTTCCCCTCTGCTTCTCTTTCAGTCTAAACCCTAAACTCCGGTCCAATCCCACAAATGGACTTTGGTAGCTCACTTTTGTTCCTGCAACCATATTGCTGGACCCACAGTTCAATACCTGCTGTTCTCTTAATTGGACTCCTTTTCTGCATGCAGGCAAGTTACATCAAATGCCAAATACACCCAAGTTCAAACATCTGAGTTTGAACATCAAACTCCAAAGACCCAAGTTCAAAAGATCAAACTCCAAAGATCCAAGTTCAAAGATCAAACTCCAAACGCCCAAGTTCATAGATCCAAGCTCTGGTTTTGCACCACCTCTGAAAGTATCCCAAACACTGGAAAACAGTGAGTGCAATACTTTGTCTATCAGGACTTTTTCTGTAATCTGTCCTTGTTTTCACAACACAGACAAAATCAAAAACAGAAATAGTTCAATTACTCTTCAGCTTCCATCATTCTTCTATATAAACTTTACAATGGAGAGAGAATGAGTGTGTTCAACAAGCTGGTGCACTCTCTGTGATGCTGTACTACAAGCATGAGAACCTAGTATGATCAAAGTTAATTGAGATGACAGATATCTATGAAATTTGCACAGAAATTAATTTCCATGACCACAATTCGAACAATTTGAAGGTACTGTCAAGTGCAGTCATAACCTTCTGAGAGTTATTCTCACAAAGTGTCCAACCATCATCACCTTCTTCATCACATATAGCAGTGATGAGCTGCCATGACTACCCACTTGACTTCATGAGCTCCTGATGTGCGTTTAGATAAGTATATAATAATCATTTTGTATCTGGTGTACATACCTGGCATCTTGCTTCTGATTGAATGTTAAATCTCTCAAGTACAGTATAAATTTCAATCATCTGCAGATGGTCTCGACCATCCACTCCAAATGTACTCACATCGTTATTCACTTCAATCCAGGTGGCCCAGCTGGTTTCTCCCACACCCTTGGCATTCTCTCCCATTGAAAATAGAGACTGGGATTGAAGCTGCCAGCACCAGCATAGAAATTTGAAAGCAGCATGCAGGCCTGCTGCATTGCTGCAAGTTCGCTTCAAGAACTCTGTCTTCTGATGCATTATCCCATTTCCACATTACCATGAATTATGCACCAAGGAAGCAAAGCACATCCACACAGGTTCATGCATTGGGTTCACAATGCCTATGCTCCCATATTTAGCATACAGGGCAACAAGGTTGCTATGCCCCATCAATCACACCAAATTTGCAACCATTTGAATGATCTGCACATGGACAGCCCCACTAGTGCCTCTGTAGAACACATCTATCAAATTGCAGAGAAAATCTCCAAAACAACAATTTGAAGATAAAGACAATGAGTGCAGTCATAACCTTATGAGACTCATTGAGACTCACTCACAAAGTGTCAGACCATCACCTTCTTCATCACAAATAGCAGTGACGAGCTCCCATGACTTCCCACACTGACTTCATCAACTCCCAACGCTAGGTGAAGATCAGTATATAATAAATCCATCCAAAATTTGGGCAACCCACAATTTCTGCATCCTAAGTTTCTGTCGCATTTCCAGGAGCAAGAGGAAGAGACTCACTCATGATCAAAACAGCATCAATAGTTACCTCATTCAAGCTGCAAGAAGGTTGTGAGGGGTAACAAGCTTGTGCCTTTATATATTTACAAAAGTCACAGGGCCTGGCTGGCTGCACACTTTCATAATTTCATCTGAAGAAATATTTCCAACCCCTTCTGTGCTTGCCCACATTTCACACATCCCAATAACATAGAAGTCAAAAGACCTTGTCACAAGAGGAGCAAGCATCTTGCTACATATCTGCTCTCCAAGCATTGTTCATGCTCAAGCAATTGGTACACTTGTCAATGAAGCTAGTCCCCACAAAAAACACACACATATCAGACACTCATAACCACATTAAAGGATGATCTAGCGCATCTTTGATCTAACATCTCTCTGAGCATCCTTCCAACTCCTGCTGCATGTGGCACACATGTCAATGAAGCTATAGTTCCACCACAAAAACACACATGTATCAGAGGCACAAACCACATTATTGTAATGATGACCTGCTCCATAAGCACACCTGCACCAAACCTGCATTTTCTTTGAAGTGCCACCAGTATTTCACATGTCCAGTAATATGCAAGAGAGCATATGATTTGAAAGGCCTATTTCTTGTTGAACATGTTCCTTCTGCCTGAGCATAAAATCCTCCATGCTTGCTCCTTTATTTGGCATTCATGTCAATCATGATGCTCCCCCTCACCACAACAAAAAATATGTTTCACCTGCTGCAACAGCTCCTTGTTTTGTCAGGACACATGTGGTGTTGTTGAATTTCTCCTGACAAAAGAAGCGATGGCATCTTTTTTCTCTGGTGTGTGACCTCCAATGCAGAGCTATCTTTTCTTTGCTTCCTCTTCTCTCCCATTAGGGTTTTTTCTTCTGTCAGTCATCAGCTGTAGTGCCTCCCTCGTGTTGTCGTCTTCTTAGTCTTCTTCTTGAAATCTGGATACCTTAGCATTCGTTCTCACCTATGACTAGAAAGCCAATTCTTAGCCGATGATCAGCTGTGCATTTCTGGAATCCGCTACACAGAAATTCTGAAAGATGATGGCATGGAGAAACAGACCAGAACAAGAGATGGAAAGGTTCAGAAGCTGATGTCGTAAACCTCCTGCGAGAATGGCATTGAAACCTAAGCACATCCCTCACGCATTCAGGCAGATCCCGACGCACTCCCACGGAAACCTAATTTACAGAAGTTGTGCTTGTTGCCTAAAGCTTTTTTGTCTCCTTCCTTGTCTTCTGTCTGAGAGAGCAATCGAGGCGACGACGTCGACGAGCTAGCATGGAGAGATCACGGCCGAAGGGCACAGACGGATCAGACTATGCCTACCGCATGACTATCGATAACAGTAAGTATTGCTGTTGTTGTTGCTCTTGTTGTTGTTGCTCTTCTTCTTGCTCTTGTTCTTGTTGTCGTTCACCATTTCTCGGTTCCCTCTGTTTTTTTCTGTGCTGCAACGGATGTGGAAATTGGAATCCAGTGTGGGCACTTGTTTAGGGTTCTGATGTGGAAGCGTTGTCGCAGGGTACAAGAGAGCAGCAGAGGGCAGGGTCCGCTTCCGCAAGTTCATATCAGCTCAGGTACAGACACAGACGCACAGAGAGACAGAGAGAGATCTGTGCTGTGCAATTGCCGGTCGTTGCTTCCGCTTTTTTCAAGAGAAACCTTAAGCCCTTTCTTCTTCTTCTTCTTCTTCTTCTTCTAGCATCTCAGGTGCAGGGAGATCTTCAGTGTATCTGTGTGTTATTTTGGTCTTTTTTTTGCTTTAAAGAGATGATTGTGGTTGGTGGCAGGCGCTGCTACAATTGCTGAAAGCAACTTGGGCATGTTTGGCAGCACTGAACAGTGAGCAGCCCAGTATGAGTTTGGTGGCATCTTGTGGGTTTGGAGGTGCTGCTGTTGTGGTTGGAACATTTGGTAATTGTGTTTTGGAAAAAAATTCTTATCTCTTTGTGTTGTTGTTGCATTTTTCCCCTTTTCTTTTCTTTGCATGCAATAAACATGCTGGTTATGGTGATACTTGCTGGAGCACAACAAGATGATCTTCTGTTGCTGCAGCAACTCATCACCACTCAGATAATTGCCTTCTTTCCATGCTAGTGAAATTACTCTCAGCTCTTCAGATCATAACAAAGATACCGAAGTACGATCACATCGCAATATCATCAGAAGAAGATACTGAAGTATGATCATGTAGCAATATCATCAGAAGAATTCTCACCGCACCATAGAAGTGATAGTAATGTCAGTGTAGTTTTCATCAACTGGTGGTACTGGAGAGAAGAAGATCGATCAAATGGTAATTGTTTTGGAAGCTTTTGTGATGGAGGACAGCAATGAAAGGAAGTGCTTCAAAATTGCTGAGAGCCTACATCTTCTTCACTGCCATAGCCATAATACTATCTCTTGTGCCTCTGATGTCAGGCCAAGATGCTGGAAAGGTAAATGCCATTTGTCAGACACTCTGTGTATCATCAGCTTTGGGTCAAAAACTAGAGACTTCTTTTCTCAATTCTGTATGCAATCTCGTGTGATGTTTTGTACTGAGTCAGAAGTAACAGCATATTACACTGCTTTGTAGAAGCTTTTCTTTAAGTGTGGATTGATGACTGACAAAATCTCCTCTCTTTGGAATAGGGTTTATTAGGTCAGAGTGAAATTTTTCCTAACATGTTTGAAGTGCCACCTTTCTCTTTTGTAGCAAGGTAGGTGTGAATATAAAGCTTGTCAATTCACATGCCTCTATTTTTGTGACAGTGGAAGGACAGCATGGAGTACTTTCAAGTTACTGGTGACTACCAGAGAGTGGTCATGGCCAGTCTCAAAGGACTTCTAGAGCTAGCAGGTGCTTTGTTCTCTCAAAATTTCCATGTTGATTGTTTAATTTTATCTAGAAGTTGGATATTTTACATTGAATTAGCATTAAGTGACAGAGCTTCTTATCTACAAAGAACCACAGGATGTTCCTAAAATTGAGCCAGAGCAGGAAGTGTCATGATTTTTTGAGAAGAGCTGCACAGAGTTTTTGCCAGTATCAAGACTACCAGTAAATCGTTTGACCAATGCATACAATTGAGGCAAAGACTGATCCATCAATGTGATAGTGGTGTAAGGTGAAATTGCTTCATTTTACTAATGGAGTGCGCTGCAAGACAGTTCCAAAAGACTAGTTCTTCTGAAGGGCAATTGGACGGTATTGTCTTTGCAGGTATTGTCGTGCAGCTGATATCAGTGTTGACTTCAATCTCTTTGCTGAGAAATGTCTCTCCACCAAAGAGGGCAGAATAGAACACTTCCCATTTGACACAGTTTGGTATATTTCTTTAGTGTCTTTCAGACCTTTGTTTATGTGTGGTGATCCCCCAGTTGCATACATCTATTCAAACCAGAAAGCTCATGGTATTGAGATGTGCACAAAAGAGTATCATCTCAAAACTGTTCTTATGAGTTTCATTCTCGTAAGGTTGATAGAGTATCTTGTAGAATCCAATAGGCAAAAGGTTCAAATTCAACTTCTAGATTTTTCTTCATTATTGCTGAACATGCTAGGTTTGGGTTACAGGGTCCTTGACACGGTCGGTGCATCTGTTAAGGCAATAGTCAAAAGTGTCATGTGTGTTGTTTAGAGAAGAGCCCTTTTCATCTGTAACATGAAACAGATGGCATCATTCAGGTCAAATCTCTTATTTTTCTTGTGAGGTAGCCAGTGGTGAAGGAATGCTTGTTGGATTTAGATTGATAGAATAAATTCATTAGGAAAAAGGTGTATTGCCACTAGTAGCCTTTTGAAGAAATTTGCAAATCTAATTCTTGATTGTCTAAATAGATAGAGATTGAACGTATCACAGGTTTCTAAAATGTATACCAGCATTCCATTTATCAAATCAGTAGGTAGAATTACATTACTAATGATCAATGCCACAAATTAATTATCCTAGATAACATACACACAAAACATGATGCAGCAATTTGTTGGCCTTCCACCTTTGGATTGGAATAAAGCAGCATTGTATATTAAGTGTACACAGAGTGTCAGTCTGCAAACCATTACAGTGTCAAATCAAAGCATACATCCAAATATTAGCTAACCAGAACCCAAGAGACTCTATTTAACCCCCCCTTGTTCTGTCAAAGCACCCTGACTCTGCTCTGACTCTGTCGTGCAGCTTACTTCATGTCAGAAGGACCTCACCACATGCACCCCACCCCTTCTCGCTCAACTTAAGCTCTGCTCTCCACCCTTCTACTGACTGAACTTAAATTAGGCAAAAAGGAGGTACACACAAGTGACCACAAATCCTGCATCAAAACAAACAAAACACACTAATCCAAAAAAAGTACTCCAGCAGGAGAAGGTAAAAATAGTACAAGTTTCAACTTTGAGCTGTAGGTGCTGCTGCTGGAGTTGTTGCAGAGGAAGGCACAAGAGCAGCTGCTGCTGCATTATAATCATACCCACTTGCAGCTGCTGCAGCTGTTCCATCAGTGGGCTGTGCAGCACCATACCCTGCCTGAGGTTGTCCATACGCATAAGCTTGCTGACTGTAGCCTTGCTGATCACCCTGTTGCTGAGCAGATGGAGTGTAGCCATATCCATTGTAACCTTGCTGTGCATAGCCCTGCTGGGTGTAACCCTGCTGCTGTCCATAAGCAGCAGTTTGGTCACCATATCCTGCAACTTGTGACGGCTGCTGGTAAGCACCATAATAGCCCTGCTGACCATAGCCATAGCCTGTTGTGTCTGTGGTAGTTGCTCCAACTGGGGTGGCTGTTTGCTGTGCCTATGCAAAACATCCCAATGGATCCATCATCACACAAGCTGGAATCAATAGAGAATGTTTGTGATATTTTCATCGAGACACACACTTTACCTACAGGCTAAAAATCCCGTTCCATGCAGATAACAATCCTGAACTCATGTCCCTGCAAAGGAGATTACCTGCTGCCCTTGCTGGGCATAGTAATCATATGACCCCTGGGGTGCTGGCTGTGCAGCAGTTGCAGGTGTGCGTTGATCCCATCCAGAAGAGGCATAGCCTGAAGAAGGCTGCTGGGGATATGCACCATATGCCTGAGGAGGGCCTTGATACTGCTGTTGACCTGGATATTGAGTGGTCTGTGAGTAACCTCCATAGGAAGGAGGTGGAGCAGATGGAGGGCCCCACTGCTGAGGACCAGATGACCGGTATCCACCATGCTGATTATGGTAGCTCCCTGACGGGCCCCTTGACACACGGTTCTGTTTGGAATGCAACAAAAGGCCCCACTCAATGTCAGCAAATGATCAGGATCAAGGCAGGGTGCAGAATATTTCTGTCAACCACCTGGCCCAGACACAGGTTTTCTTCACAGTAAGGAAAGGACTTAGGTGATCAGATTATAAATCTACAAGTCCGAATTGGGATCAAGAAACATGGAAACAGTTTCCATCACATCACACAATCAACAGAAATTCATTGAAACCATAGAAGCAAGCATTGTGAATTCCTGGAGAAAACACCCATATCCAAGGCTTACTGATCCAGCAACCGCAAAGGCATCACGTTTAGTCATCCAGGGGCCGGACAAATTACTCTCACCTCGTCGCCAAACACTGAGTCTGAGCTTTCTGGCTACCCCGCGAAAGAGTGGAGCCCCATCCTTCCTCAGTGCATTTAACGTGCACCTGTTACAGGTACGACTAGCCCATAGCCCAAGGGGCTCCAATGGACACAACCTTACTTAATCCTAAGCAGTCCAGAATACAGAACTTCACTTCATGTCACCAGATCTCAATGCCAGTATCACAAGAGTCAAAGATTCACAAAGGGACTGTCTGTGGCATACTACAACTCACAGTTCAATGTTGCAATACTAGTAATACTAGTACATCAATCGCACCCGACTGTTCATCGCAATTTCATACTCTAATAACAAGGTTCGATATCCAAGTGCATCCATTATCACCACAATACCTGGGTTGTCATATGGAGTCGGAGTTTACTGAAGATTGAGAAGTAGACTAAGTCTCATGGGGTAGAGCCAGTTGTATCCAGAGCTTTTCTCATCAGCCATGAGATTTATCATGAGTGTGACGCAAATAACCAGCACTGCAAACTCTTCCTCACAAAGCACATCTAAAAGGTGATACCATCACTATAATGGGCTTGCAGAAAATGGTCATCGCCACCCCAATGTGACGTCATGGAAGGGAATGCTACCAATACATATTGAACTTAATGCTAGGAGACCTGCATAAAATTTGGATGCATAGCAAAATAATCAACCAAGCCTCACAGTCACTATTTCTCTACCAATTGTATTGTGGTATTCAGCTGCATTCTTTTTCCAGAGCAAGCTTGCATGCAATTTCTTTGATAACCAGTCAAGGGCACAGGAGAAGCAACTGGCAAACCAATGTAACTGCAGGGTTGATACAGGATACGTTCAAAACCATACCAGGGTCCAGATGGTGCGACACACCCTCGCCTACTATTAGCTGTCAAGATTAGAGCTCAGTGCAAACAAACATGGCCATTGGAGGTTCAATACAACATAAAAGAAACCACTAAGGGAGCCTGGTTAACAAACATAGAGGTCAAGCCAACTCACTCAAGAAAAAGATCACCAGTTTGTGTAGTGTATATTAAGCAGGGAATTGCTAAGAAGGAGATTAACACACTGGTTGGAAAAGCAAAAAAGCTCCACTGATTAGTGGCTAAGGGGCCATCAGGTTTGTTGATGGGCTTCAATTCATATGATATCACAAGAGAAACATACATATGGTCCACAAAACTTTCCAGCAAGAAATCATGCACAGATACAACAATGCAAATGCAAAACCATGCTGAGAAAGTCCTGTAAAAGTGTACCTCATCAATGACTTCCTTGATCAGATCATATGCCATGTCTGTGGCCTTCTTGTTGCCTATCAATGTCACAATCCTTTCAGTAGCCCCTGGCTCAGTCTCACTGTCATTTTGTACCTGAAGATGAAGAATATGACCAAGAAAGCAGTTTAAAATGTTATTCACTGATGTGGTGCAGCAGAAAAGAAGTACTTCTTTTTGTGTTGTCTTTTGGCCATACATATTCTAGTGTGTGCAAAAGATCCCACCTCCAAAATACAAAGACATACGTAGCATGCATTTCTGACAACTGATCAAGTGCAAAGACAAACATGGCAAGAAACGGTATTAGAAAACTGGCAGTTTATCTACAAGGAATACTTAGTCTGAGCAATACCTGAATGCGGACACCAGAACGACTTTGAAGACTCTTAATTGTCTCACCTCCTCTGCCAATGATCAACCCAACCTGGAAGGAGCAAATGAAATGCTCAATGTCATATTCTAGGCAGGGAGATCAGTGCCCAAAATCATGTGTCTACCTATTCTGGATTCTGACCACACCTTGTTGTTTGGAACTTTAACTTGAATTTGTTCCCCTGAAGAAGGCCCATATCCACGACCACCAGGAGCACCTGGTCCTCCAGATGTAGCCTGCTGTGAACAGGAGAGCATTGCATGATGCTAATGATGGTTAACACCAAGCATAAGAGCATACCAGTTCCAATACAAAATCACAAAGCAAGGGCTGAGCATACAAAAGAGACAGAGAGTACAAAACAGGTTGAACCCGGACCTCAGCAATCACATCTTTGAGAAGCTGTTCAGCATGGCTTATCTGCTCAGCACTGCCCATGATCTCCACTTCTCGGGTTGACAATCGTGGATCTGAATCAGCATCCCGAGCAACTTGAATTTTTGCACCTGATTGCTGCTGTAGATACTTGATGGTCTCACCACCTTTACCAATTACAAGTCCTACCTGCAAGAACAACATGTCAATGGCTTGTCCAGGCAGAATAACATATCAAAAGTTAGGGCAAAACACAAAATGTGATAGACTGGTCATCAAAGGTAAATTCCAACTTGCTGTAAGAAGTATTGTACCTTGGAGTTGGGAACATCCATCTTCCTTGATTGTGTGCTTCCATCCCCCAGATGATTATAATACTGAGGTTGCTGATAATCTTGAGGAGGTGGATGTTGGAACTGCTGAGGATAATGCTGCTGCTGATGCTGAAGCAGTTGTTCAGAACCACCATCTGCAGGGCGGTGGTCATCCTCTTGATTGGGATCTGCAGCCCACCCATAGAAACCACATCCATACTGAGGTCCTTCCAAACTAGGTCTCCCAACGCCTGCTTTTCGCTCTTATGGAAATATCAGCCTGATTTGTGCAGCACTTTGAAAGCAACAACAAGCTCTTCGGACCAAAGACAACATCAAAAGATCGCTCATACTCTGGTTAAGCACTCGTGGCAACAACATAGCCACAAAGCATGCACAATGATGACCTCGCTGCCTACACATAGTAACTGGAATGCCAAAGGAATTTAAAATGTCCAGTTTGTTGAGGTTACCAGGAAAACCCTGATCAAAGTCAGTGCCATTAGCGCGGCCATCAACGCCGTTCTGCTGCTCCTCGGAGGAACTATCGTCAGTCCGTGGCCGTTTAAGTTCGGCACCGGTCACCAAGCGAGCTGCAATAAGCTCGGCTCTCTGCTTCGCTAGCTCGAACTCCGACATCGGCGGCGCTACGTTATTGTAAGAAACGGGAGCGGCAGCAGCCGAGACGGCGTCACCATCGGAGCCCGCCGCATTGTTATGGAATGTCAACGCGGACTGATCCTCTACTACTGCTACTACAACACCTGCATCATCAAACTTCCTCTTGTTTTCGACGCGAGTAGCGTCGTATTCTTCCACGGCCGAAAGTTCTCCATCATCAGCCATCTCAAAAAGGATATTTGTGGCAACGAGAATTCAGAACCAGAAAGAAGTAGTGTAAAAATCACGCAAGAAGACGAAAACCCTCGAAAACTGGAGAAAAAAGAAAATAACAAGCGAAACGCCAAACACACCAAACCCTAACACCAAACCCTAAAAGCAAACTACGTTGGGAAAGACGCCCCGTATAAATACCTTAGGTGTTAGGGTTTCGTACCAGGCGCATTTTCTGTGAGATCCTGGCCGTCGATTGAAAATCACCGACAGGCTCTGGACGATGGAGATGGAGACGGGGACTGAAGAAGGGGGGAATGTAACGGACGGGCAAAGCCACGGTTTCCGGGCCCGATTGTCTCGCCACGAGACCCGCCCGGGCCCGCCGATTGGACGGGTGGGCGGCCAATCGAGCGGGTAGGTGGGTGGGTGTTCAGCAGAGACTGTGAGTAACGGAGGCCACAAACTTTGTGCTGAGATCTGAACCGTCGATGCTTTCCATCGGATGGATGGAGAGAGTTGGTTAGTGTAATTCCCCCCCCCCCCACATAGTGATTTTTTTGATGGCCAAATTTCGCTATTTTTCGAAAAAGAAATTGGGGGAAAAAAATCCTAATGTAAATTTGAGTAAATTTGGCTTCTTTTTTTTGTTATTTTTTGCCAAATTTGGCTAAACCAAAGTGGAACGAGCAAGGAGATGACCACATGTCCCACCTAAGAAAAACCTTCTATTTTTTAAGTACCTGAATAAGACACCAAAAACAAGTTCCATGCTTCAAGTTTGCAACACATATTTTCTAGTATAAAAAGGATATTTCTTTGTTTTTTTATTTATTTATTTATTTCATTTCATTTATTTATTTATTTTATTTATATATTTGGCTCCCATGTACAAAGGAAGAGAAAAGGGCCCACTATGATGAGAAATTCTCAGGCTGAAATTAATTGCATCCAGTTCCATTCAAGCAATAATTAAATTATTTTCAATAAATTTTGGTTTTTCTCAAAATCAACAACCTACCCACAAATATAGAAAGTTTTTTAAAATTTTAAATTTGATAATACTATTGACTACTTGCCCTAAAACTTAGTGGTGTTGTGTCTATAAGTATGGACTGCAAAATTACTTGGTAATTTTGTTTTCCCACCTCAAAATGTAAGAATTTAAAGATTTTTTTCTAAATACCAAAGTGAGAAATGAAAAATAATAATTTAAAATTATATATATATATATATATATATATATATATATATATAATCAAAAAAATTCATAAGCATAAAAGTATTACAATATGCAATTGACAGCAATTGTTGTAACAAGTCCCACATCAATAGCTTACAATTAACATATTATTACATCGTACACATGAGGTAAAATTAGCATGAACAATGGACCAACACAAGTTAATATGCACATTGCTAACCTATCGTCATGGTCATCCCAAGGAAGCAAAACTCACGATGGTTTCATGTTAGCCTATTTTGTTAACACGGTGAATAACAAAAAGGAAAAAAAAAAAAAAAAAAATTGCCTTATGATTGAAGAAGCAACACAAATTTAATCATAGTATATGAGAATGGCACATGAGCATAAACCCAAGACAACAAAGCCCATGGAGTCCAAAGAGCATAGAGAGAGTTCATCACATGTAGCAGATTCACATTTCACATCATGAACTCCCCTTCCGATGCGCATTTGCAAGCAAGATTCTTTTTTTCAAATTTGTGATGTGGCTAAAGCGGTGATCATCCATAAAACAATTTAGCCAAATTTGGCTACAAACTATAGATATGAAAGTAGGAAAAAAAAAACAAAAACAAAATCCTTCTAGATTTTTAGCTACTTACTAAAACTTATCATAAAAATATGACAATCTAGAAACCTTTTTTTTTTTCAAAATTTGGCGAATTTGGGCCATTTTTTTCATGGAAAAACATTTGTCTAAGTTGAAATCATAACTTTTAGTTGAAATTTGATAATTTTTTGCCCCAAAAAAACATTATTTGCAAAATTCACACACATGTAATAACTCACCCACCTACAATTGCACATTTTGGTTGTAGTTTCTACCTTTCTAAATTTTTGTCTTTCCACAAATTATGTGGCACTCTAACTTCTTTGTCCTTCCTAGTTTTGTAAAAAAAAAAAATTACCCAAAACCAAGAATAATAATGGAATTGATGGCCCTTTGTGCCTACCCATGAGTCAACAAATAGCCTAGCAAATAGCTTGGGTAGATCGGACCCACCACGAATTAATATGCCTAGGCTCACATGAACATGTGCCTAGTCTATATGATCACAACGTTTTGTGTGTAACTATGATCACAATAGCCCAATGGGAAGACCTTAAGAGGGAAGTTTTGCATTGGGATCAATAGCTTATTGGTAAAATGTGATTTTTCTATGGTAAGTAAGGCCTAAGGGAGGGACAATGTATTGTTGAAATAAGGGTTCGTTACCCAAGGTGAAAGTTGAAGTTGGGCCCAAATTTTAGGAGTGTCTTGTTGTTAGTGCCTTACTTTGTGTAAATCTTAATGCAAAGTAAAAATTCATCAATACATGCAAGAATTTGCATTCCTCGTATAAGAATCCATCATATAAAATCATGTTGTGTGCATGCACATTACATAGTTTAAGGCACCCATGGTCTACACGAAGAACTTTCTCACAAGGGGCTTTACAAGGTTTACATGACATAATTCATCTTAATTAAATAGGAAATGCACAATGTATGAGACAATTACTAGCCTAAACCCCCATGCACATTGAACAATTTGGCATGACAAGATGGAGAGGCATATGAAGAAGCATTAAGTCAAAGTTGACATGCCCAACAAAAGGGTGAAACATGGGGAATTATGTTTCTAAAAAACAGCATACATAACCACAATCTCATTAGGTTTGATGCAAGGCTTCTCTATGTGTTGTAATAAGTTGGCAATATGGTTGGGAAATTTTGGAAAAAGAATGTGTAATCCATAACTCTACCTTGCATGTTTTTTTTAATTATCATCCCAACTAGAAAATGAAAGGTTGAAGCTTTTGATTAAGTATTTGAAGGTCAAAGACATGCTCGAAAAAACATTTGAATACATGGATTATGTCCTCTTAACCCACACATGTGACCCATTTTGTCATAAAAAATGGTCAACTCAACTTGCTCAATAATTGTAATATAGCAAATTAGTTCACCACTCCTCCTCCTTTGATTTATCATAGGTTCTTTATGAATGTTTCAAAAGGAGGGGGATATGCAAGAATCAAGATTGATCATCACATGATGTGATAGTTGTGTGCATGAAGATATATTATGAATCAACTAATTTCAAAACTTTAATTGTTTTGTTTCCCATTGGTAGGATATTTAGTTGGATAACAATTTGAAATTATTTTGAACATTTTTTTTGTCTCATTGTGGCAAGTGAATTTATATATATAATATAATTTGTGTGTGTGTGGCGTTGCAAGGGGGAGCATCATTGGTCAGAAAGTCAGGGGTAGCCGAGGGTGAGAGTTTTTTTTTGATCGGGTGGGTGGGTGGGTGGGTGTGGGTACCCCACAACCCTACATTTCACCTGAGCCCCAACTACAACATTTTATCACAACAATAGAAGGCCACTTCTCGCTCTTCCTACCTCCCCCATTCCCCCATCCCCAAACCACGCAACGCAACGTTAATCGCAACGTCGCCACATCATCCTCTCACAACCTTTTCAAGCCACTTTCGTCGAATCAAATATTGCACAGAAGCAAAACGAGTTATTTGTTAGATCTCTTTTTGCTACCGAACATTTTGACCCTATTTTTGTTCCTTTCCCCCACCCCCCCCCCCCCCCCGCCAAACAAAAAAAAAGAAAACAACGCATTTTTTTTTTCTTTCCTTTGGTTTTTCTACCTTTTTTTTCGAATTCTTTTTTTACCAATACAGATGGAAACGAAAATGGACATGTAAATTCCGCGAAAGAGATGAAATTGGCTCACAAGGGAACGTCATGTTGCTTGGATGGAAGAACAACGCACAAAAGATCAAGCACATGCAACAATTCGTCGAACACCATGCACAACCGCGCAACGTGAAACACATCGTGCGGATAATGCCGCGCACCGAACTATCCGAACGGATGAGGTACATGGGCACGATTGTCGCACCAATCAAGAACACATGGTTGCATGCCAAGCAAAACAACAAGCCAATGGCGGCCCAATGGAAGTTCCCTTAGCACACCAACCTTTTGATGGGTGGCTCGGAGGCCTATGTCACGTACTTGGGCCAATGACGACAATCTGTAGGGATTGCCGAACTCTCCACTTTTTAGAGGAACTCACAGTTGAATCATCGCGAGTGAATCCGCGTTTTTCAAGCTATTGCACAAGCGAGAAAGTTCAACTTCCACCTCTTTTTGCACCCTGAAACCTTTAAAGCGATTGCTTACGAGCCAAGATCACGATGGAAAAAAGTTCCGAAAGAACATTCGAAGGTATAACAATGCATTGGCTTTCATGTCTGTTGGAGCAAAAATTGATGGAGACGTTGCACATGGCGGGAACTATACATACTGTTTCCAAGGGGAACTTTACCATCAAATGGGAAATCTTTTCCCTAAACCGGGGCAATCTCCAAAGTTTGCTCAGTTTTATTTCCATGACACAAAAAATGAATTGAACAGACAAATAGCCCACGTCCATGACTTGAACCGAGGGACCTTGGAAACCTTTCAGAATATGTTGCACAATTATAATCCATACATGCAACTATTTGCCAATGCCACTGAACGTTGGCAAGGTTCTATAGATGTAATTGAAAATCTTAGGATTAAGCTCCTTGGCTCCCGAAACAAATGTGTTCATCAATACAATGTGCCCACTACTGATGAAGTAGGTGCAATCATTATCAGAGATGGAAATGACGATCACTCTAATGAGCATCATATCATCGTGAAGGCAAAAAATGGATAGTTTCGGCGAATTTCTGCCTTGCATCCTTCTTACTCGCCACTTCACTACGTTTTTTTTTTTTAATGGTCGGGATGGATGGCATACTGAAATCCCCTTGAATGGCTTCATTTTGGATGAGAATGTGACGTTTGTGAATAATGGTGAACAGGCAATAGCAAACAAAGGGGGCTCAAAACGAGTGACCCAAATGCAATTTTATGCATATATGCTCCAAGTCCGTGAGGGCGAACATTGGATTCTGAGGGTTGGACGGCTTCTATAGCAATACATGGTCGATGCCTATGCTTGCGTAAAGTAGAAACAACTAAAATACATTCGCAATCATCAAAAAGACTTGCGTTATGAACTATACAGAAAGCTCCAAGATGCCCTTGAAGTAGGAAATGTAGATGTGGCACAAGTTGGACAAAAGTTCCTTCTTCCTTCTACATTCTCGGGCGGTCCGTGTTAAATGGTGCAACTATACCAAGATGCAATGGCAATTCTACGGAAATTTGGAAGGCTGGATTTGTTCGTTACTTTTACGTGTAATCCAAAATTGCCAGAAATCACGACGAAATTGTTGGAAAGGCAGACGTCAAAAGATCGCCTTGATCTGGTGAGTAGCATGTTACAGCTAAAGCTGACTAAAATGAACAAAGACATCAAACGACAAAATTTTGGGAGATGTCGTCGTGAAGATTTGGGTGATCGAATTTCAGAAGAGAGGCTTATCACATTGCTATCTTTTGATCATCCTTGGTGTAAATCACAAGATGACATCTGTCAAGGAATACGATTGTATAGTGCCTGCAGAATTGTTGAACCCCACTTTACATCCCGAGGTTTATGAAATGGTCATGCGCTGCATGGTGCATGGACCTTATGGCCGTGAGTACCCCAACACCCCATGCATGGTGGATGGGAAGTGTTCAAAGCGATATCCTCGAACGTTCACCAAAAAAATGCGTTGCGATGAGCATGAATACCCCGTATATCGACACCGAAACAATGGTAATGTTTTTGTTAATGCCAAAGCCCACTAAGTAGACAACCGTTGGATTGTGCCACATAACATGTACCTTATTACCAAATATAATGTGCATATTAACATTGAGATTTGCTTCGATTTCCTCGGTGAAGTGCTATACAAGTATGTCTACAAGGGACATGATCGTGCCACTACCATGTTGGAAAGCCATGACAAGATCAAGCAATATTTTGATGTTTGGTATGTTTCTACCTTTGAGGCCACGTGGTGTTTGTTCACATTCAAGTTGCATGATGATTCTCCATCAATCATGTGGCTCGAAGTTCATATTCCCAATGAGCAGAGGGTAGTGTTCCATGAAAACATCGGGATTGCCTAGGTCCTAGACGTTGAAAGGCACAAGAAAATGACTCTAACGGAATATTTTGAGACTAACAAAGTCGATCTTGAAGCTCGGGAAATTAACTATGTGGATTTTCCAGGCAACTTTACATGGAACAACACGGCCGAAAAATGGGTGAAAAAATGTAAGGGCGTTGCCATTAGGTGCCTTTATTTTGTTAGTCTTGTAGCGAGTGAAAGGTATTTCCTTTGAGTGCTTCTCAGTAATGGAACCAATTGTCTTTATTGTCGTAAAATAAGAGCACCTAGTTTTGCTCATCTACAAGGACACGATTCTATGTCTAAACATCATATGCTAACAACATAAAAACCCATCAAATAGAAAGATCATAAATAAAACCCACCTTCCAAAACCATAGGTGATAGTTTCGCATCATACAACTTTACATTTCAATTGATAGGACTTGAGTCCTAAGAAAGAAACTTGGCAGGGGGAAAAAACCTAAGCTCTGACAGTTGTCAAGGGTGCCATGTCTTTTGAGGACCTTCGAACCGTCGATGGTCGTCTTTATCAGACATTTAAAATTGTCGTTATAGCGCGCGCCCTGTATGATTATGATGATAAATGGGACCATGCCTTCGAGAGGCCAACAACATGCAAACTGGAACATAGCTTCGGGCTGTCTTTGTGACGATTGTAACACACTGTAATCCCGCAGATCCCTGTGGTCTGTGGACTGCCTACAAAGAGCATTTGCGATGATTACGTCCTAATTTTGAGAAGACGTGGGTTTGAAAACCCAGATGAAGAACATGTGGAAAATCTTAAATCATCGTTTGTGCCTGACATCCTTGCCCAATTTGGCAAAACCTTCGACGATTTTCACCTTCCTTGTGTTACGATTCCTTTTAACGACTTGGAGGGCAACTGACTCATCCGTGAAAAGGTGGATTATCCAGTCAATGACTTGCGCAACGAGGTGGCTTGCGACAAGGGAACTTTGAACATTGACCAACAACATGCATACAATGTTATTGTTTCCACATACGAATCAAGCGAATCAAAAAATTTCTTTAACGATGGTCCAGGGGGAATGGGAAAAACTTACGTTGAAAACCTCCTCCTAAAAAAGATTTGTGGAAATGAAGACATTGCATTCATAATCACCTCATCAAGGATTGCCACTATTCTTCTTGATGGTGGACACACAACGCATTCCCAATTCAAGATCTTGATTGAATTGGATTCTACTTCAACGTGCAAAATCTGAAAGTAGAACGACTTGGCAGCTCTCATTTGGTGGGTTAAGCTCATCTTGTGGGACGAAACACCCATGGTTAACAAGCTTGCATTTGAGGCTGTTAACCGCACCCTTAAGGACATTACAAATAACGAGGAGTTTTTGGAAGAATTGTCTTTGTTATGTTGGGCGATTTCCATCAAGTCCCTCCCGTTGTTTAGAATGGGACAAGGATGAAAATTGTATCCTCTTCGATTAAGGAGTATGCCCGCCCTTTGGAATTATGTGCAGATTCTTCATTTACAAACAAACATGCGGGCTACAGAACCCCATGTCACGCATAACGACCTTGATGGTTATATATTTGCGCAATGGCTTCTTGATCTTGGTGAGAAAAAACTCCATTCCATTGAAGACGAATTTGTGTGGTGCCCTACTAGCACGCTGCTTAACAGGAAAAGCTTGATTGATGCAATATATCTAGGGATTAACGATGTTGGCATTGACACAAGCAGAGAATATATGAGCGAACATGTTATCCTGGCTCCTCACAATGAAGAAGTATCAGGGTTCAATAGTGCAATTTTAGATCAGTTGCCTAGGGATATAATGGAATACCTCAGTGTAAACCAAGCTGATGATGTGGAAGTCGCACAAACAATCCCAATGGAATTTTTGCATTTCATTGAAGTAAGCGACTTCCCATCACACAAATTGTGTTTGAAGGTTAGAACCTTGATCATGCTATTATGGAATTTGAATCCATCCAAAGGTTTGTGCAACGGGACACAACTTATCATAAAATGTCTCTTTGCTTGCATGATCGAGGTAGAAATTCTAAATGGCAAAGTAGCTAGAAATATTGAATTTTTACCGTAGATTACATTCATTTTCGATAAAAAAAGCTTGCCTTTCCCATTACACATGCAACAGTTTCCCGTATGTGTTGCATATGCAATGACCATCAACAAGTTGCAAGGTCAGACAATGCGATATGTTGGCTTACATCTTGCAAACGATGTTTTTACACATGGACAATTGTATGTTACATTTTTGCGCGCAATTATATTGTCCAATGTAAAAGTGCTTATTGGAAGTAGAGCTAAAGCGAATATGGGATTGATGCACAACAACATTTATGAAGAAGCCCTCTTATAGGGCAAGGCAATCCTAAAGGTGAAATATCCAATCTCGTGGCCTTGCCAGCCAAAAATGGTCGGCCTGATTGCTACCTTCACATGGTGCTAACTATTTAAACAAAATGTGATCCATCATTTCTTTTTGATATTTTGTGGTGTGCCAAAACATACTGCTACGACCCTTCCCAAAGCAATGTCCATGTTTTTGCATGTGTAAATCCCACCCATCTCATAATTTACATTATTATTTGCCATAATACTTCAACATATTTTCGACCTTATTTTCTCGCACAATACTTTTAATTTCTTCTGTCCAGGCCCATCCGGGCATGGGTTACTATTAGTTAGGATATACTATTTGTTAAGATGTAACATGTAATAATAACTAAAGATTTTGCAATTTTAAAACTTATATGAACATGGACTAAAAATCTTTTGGAAACTTAATGTTGATACTTAGATAAATTTAAGATTAGCAAACCTTTTGACAAACTAGATGGAAAAGATAAAATAAAGGTGACATTTCAACAACTTGTGATAGAAAACAAAGTTCAATATTTCATGTGATTGAGTCTATGCATCAATAAAAATTTCCAATGCCTCATGCATGTAAGAATTTCATTGCTTAATTTGGTTGTTTTAACTTGATTAAGATTAATTTTCATGTTTGACATGTCGAACAAACACATGCATGGTAGAAATGACTTTACAACAATCATGGGGAGGATTTGAATAGTGTCCAGATAATGAATTGAATTCAAATAAGATTTTGAAATAAGATGTACATGGTGTTTAATGGATTTGAGTTTTTGTTTCATAAACATTAAAAAAATTGAAGCATAGAAATAAATGGGTGTTTATTCAACTCCACAAAATTAAAAAATCATGGTAATGATGGTTTATGCAATGCACCCCAATGACAAAAAGGGCAATTTGCTCCTTCAACTAAACTACCATTTATGTTTTTAGACCCCAGAAAATCTTGAATCTATCAATTTTTCGAGTTGTTTTGTAAGCAATGCAATCATTAATCCATCCCCCATAAAGTTCCATAATATCCACTAGCATTTGTTTTTAAGATATAAAAAGTACCACCATTTAATATTATCTACAAGGACGATTAGCATAGGTGTGTATTCTCAACTACATCATGTAGGAATGGATAGAAACCCAAAATTGTTGGTCATTAGTAATAACATCATCACATGATGCAAATAGAAACTTGGCACTCACAACCATGGATCTAATATTTTTGATGACTAGTTGGTGCACAAACTTAATCATACCCTGTTTACAAAATCAAACCAATGCATTTAAGGAAAATCTTAAACATTGAAAAAGTGTAATGATGTGCTCATATTTTCATAGTCTAATTTAGATCAATCATTAGATCTAACATGTTTAAAAAAAACTAAAGTTGGAAAAGTTTCTTCGTCTTATAACAATTCATTCATTATCATGTCTCAACCTATTACTACATAGATACATTCATTTGTTGCATGGACTTGGACTTTTTACAATTCACATAAAACTATAGCCATACACACATGAAGGAATATAGTAATGTTACATTCTTCCACCATGTTTAAATAAAGTTGGGAATTCAATGCTTCACACCTCTTTCAATACCTAATTTAGTTCATACCTTTTTTTGCAAATATGAATAGATCGTCTTGGGAAAGAAGGACAACTTGAAGTAGTGTTTATTGGAGGAAAACAAGGTTAGATTAACAAGATAATATGAGGAGAATCATTTGAATTTCAATTTTGAAGAGGGAGTAGAGGTGCCATGTGGCCATTGCCCACAATCTATATATCAAGGTGTAATGATATTAAAAAATACCCTTAGTTTAATAAACCCAACTTGAACAACAATTGCCTTCATTAACTTTGTAACTTAACATTGCCATGGAACACAATGTACACACAAAAGATAAATTCACACTGCACATGAATCTATTTTTCTTTAAAATGGGGATGGGTTGAAATTTGGTGTGACAATCAATCCCCAAGCAAAATCTCTTGCAAATGCATACCATTTAAATCTTCCTTGTTCTCCATGGTGCTCCATAATCAATGTCCCATTGGCCAAGAACAACTACACACCTTCAATAAAACCCGCCTATCCAACAACCATGTCCCATTAGTGTGAGCCATTGCCGCAAAAGCAATATCAAAAATAATTAATGAACTTTTATATTTTGACTTACAAACTTTTGAAATTGTGCACAACTTACAAGGGAAGCAAAAGAACATGGTTTGAAAGGCTATTCTAGTAGAGTCCAACAAAATGTAAATTTTGGGCTAGTTGGAATTTTGAAAAATCTTGCACATGAAATATAAAACAAAGATTCATTTCAAATGATGAAAAACATAGTTCACAATTTACATAGATATTGAAATGAGAAATTAAAGAAGGATTCAAATTTGGTGTGACAACCAAAAGCCAAGCAAATATTTTGTAGCATCTTCACCCATATAAAGTATGTAAGTTTGCATCAACATTTCTCACATCCATTACTACTAATTCACATATCTCAAACCCCACCCATAAACTTGAAAACGAGACTCTAAAAAGTGGGAGGTCACTAATAACAAAATAATTGACCCATCAAATAATCTTACCAATCAATAACACCAAAAGACTATGTTGTGAAGACCAATCAGGCAATATGGCCAATCCATAACATGATTTAGACATGCAATGGCTTTTGCTAGCCATTGCATCTTGTGCAAAAATATTGTACCACAACCATTTAAAAAACCAAAACCAAAATATGTTCTTATGGTGCATGGGCAAAGATGCTCTTATTGAGCTTTTCATTCAAGCCTTCTTTGATTTCACATTTACTTCATAATCAATGTCTCACTAGTAGTTACATTACTCATTGACTAAAGGTACATGATCATAGTACCTTTTTTAAGGTTTGTGGATAGTTAAATTATTTTTGAAAATGTCAATTAAAAAAAATCTAAAATGTCAAAAATAATTAAAAATTAATGGAGGAATAAATACAAAAATTGGTGGAAATCCAAGATTTTTTTTACTTTATGCTAATCCATCATCACAAAATAGGTGTCCAATAATTTGGAACATCACTCTATACTATAACTTGGGTGGGACATTATGTCTCCCCATTTTTGCAAAAGGAAATACTAGACTAAGCTTCATTCTAGTAAAGGTTCAAAATCCAAACAATCTACCAAAGAAGTTATCTATAATTATTGTCAAAATTTCATAAATTATTGTTTTTTTCATATTTACATGAATTTTGAAAAATATAATAAATATTCAACACCCAAGTGCAAAACCCAAAAAAGGTACTATGGTAGTCGTTACCTTTGAAAAGAAGAGCCAACTATGGCAATGGGCACCCTATTGGTCATGAAAGGAGAACAAAGGAAGCTAGTCTAGAGCAAAGTGGAAGTTAGGAGTTGAAGCCTTGGCTATATAGGGATGGCCTAGATGGTGCCATTTAGCACCATCCTTTTTCCTTCATGTTGCGACACGTGCCAAGTAAGAGCCATAAGACATAGAAAGTTGGCAAGCCCTTTACCTTTATGGCGTAGCCATTTGGCACAAATGGGAGGGGGGAGGGGGAGGTATAGATGAAACAACCTTGTTTCAAGGTGCAAACTTAACAACTTTTCACTTTTTAAAAACAATTGATTCCCACCTCTTCATATTATGGAATCATTTCTTATTTAAATATTTAATATATACTTTGCATCCACATTTGGAGTTCATTGTTTAAAAATGACTAGACTTTATGTCTATGCATGCTTGTTGTAGTTTGCCATAACCTTCATATTTATTCCAAATTGTTTTGATCGAAATCATTCTTGTTACTCATGAAATTGCTAACAAGTTCCATACAATCACCATATTTTTGTTGTCAAGTGTGACTTGCTCATAATCAAGGTATGTGATAGTTTCACCAATGCAATATACATTTGATTGTAATGCACGTGCCAATCCTCTTACTATTGTTTCAATTGCAAAATTCTAGGCATGATGAATTGACAAACAAAGAGCTAATATACAATTGAAACAAAAGTTGACCATCAGATGCCAAACAAAAATGCTACTCTTCAAATATATGATTGAACTAAAAGTTGATCCATCACATGCCAAACAAAAAATCCTATTGAACAAAATGATTCCATGAAGACATTATGGAATCAACATTCACCAATATCAAGACAATATGGAGTCAACATAACAAGCAAGGCAATGTGTTTAAAACACCTTGTCATTTGGAAACTACATCATGACTCAAGGTTTCTCGACACTCCTACCCCCATGAGTTGATGGCTAGTATGACAAGATCAAATCTTTGGTTTGACCATCAAATAGGCCTCATCATCATCCTTGTGAGGCTCCTTTCTTGCAAACATATGAGCTACTACAATACTTGTCATTCAACTCTAAAGTGCAAGAAAAATTGAGATCATGACTTGTAACTCAATACAAACACATCTGAATTTCTTGCGAATTCTAGAGCTTGAACCGAATTGAGGTAGAAAAGGGTGTGATGATGTACATGGGGAAGTTGAGAGCATGAATGGTGTGATTATAAAGGGTGGAAATTCGGATCACAAGATGTGTTTCGAGACTCCAATTTGCAAGTTTTCTCCTCAGCATAAATGAAAATGCTAAGGTACTTTGAAGCCTAAACCCATCCATAACACACCTTCTACCTTTTGAAATAATGATCTTTTCTTGACCTTATTACAAAAAATCACTTATTTGCAACAAACCACTTTTTGTTGTTGCAAGTAATCTGACTAAGAATATCACCGAATGTGGGCGCACATCCCTCTTCTCTGCCATGGCCATAGCTCATAGCCATGTCATCAATGTCCAATGAAAGCCACATCTCAATGACTTAAAAGAGTTCCTTACTCCTTTCAAATTTTCATCAAATCCTTGGGTTTTGTTTGCTTGCTTGCTTATGCATTCTAGCAATATGCAAGTGTGTGCCTAGGCTACAAAACAGCTCCTGACCAGTTGCTGTCAATTTTGCCAAACTCTTGCCTGTCTTGCCCCGTTACAAAAATATTTTGGGCAGCAAACAAGAGAGCGGAAGTTCATGAATTGAGGGAATATGGATAAATGGAAAAAGCAAACGGATGAGAAGAGCAGGGTTGGATGCAAGTGAGGAAGGAAGAGGATTGGATGGGGAAAGGGGGGCTAGGATCTATCAAGGATATTACATTGTGTAATAAACTCATTAGAGTAGTTTACGTACTTGGACCAGAATGGTCTGAGTTGTGGAAATGCAATGTCAAGCCATGGCTTAGCCTGCCCATTATAGTGGATGACAGCAGCCTGTTTTGTGGCTGCTAAATCTGTTTTGGTGTTATAGCCCAGGCCCAACATGTGCCACTTGGGAGCGATTGGATGCACATTCCCATCAAACGCTATCAACGCAGGCGGCAACGTCCCCAGTTTCCACAGTGTCAAATTCAGCTGCAAATTCTGCAAATTGCCACAAACAGTATCGGTACCCACAAGACCCATGCAAAAAATATGAAGCAAAAAAGAGAGAAACCAAATGAGACCCCAATAGCCAAGTGGGTTAGGGCTCCTGACAACCTTGCAAGAGATTGCGTGTTCAAATCCTGCTAGAAGGTAAAAAGGTATGCTTGTAAACCAGGCTCAAGTGCGCAGGTCATAGCATCAACCAACCCATTATCTTCAGTCCAGGGTCCTGTTTGCAAGCGATTGTAATCGGTGGGTTCATTTGAAAATGGTATTTAGTAGTATGGAAAGAGTACCTGTTTCTGCCAATAGTGATAAACATGTGTAATGTCAGCTTGGCGCCATGCACGCAAATCAAACACATTCATGCCATAAGCCCAGGCACACTTATCAGGATCAAAAGTGTTGGCAATAATGGGATGTGAAAAGTTGAAGTAATTTCTGAATGTTTTGGACATCACCCAAGCATCATCACCATGACAAGTCTCCACTGCCCCATTCACTTTGCCATGGAGATCCATCTCCCACAACGGGCTTAAGTCCTTTTGCACTACTATGTCATCATCCAGAAACACCACCTTCTCCAATTCGGGGAAAAGCTGCCAACATGAACCATTGCAAGCAGAACCTACTCATTTAGTTTCAGAATGGGACAAACACAGTAGTACCCAGTGTTCAAACCGCCTCGTTTGCTGAAAGAAAACAATGGGTTTGCAAAGGCCAAAAAAAAAATGGGTTACAAACCTCTGGGAGGTAGATCCGGAGATGGTTCATGATGGAGATGTATTTGGGTGATCTTGCCTGCAGATAAGCAGCCAATATAGTGGGTGAATACTGGCTGATATTGGTGCCTGCTGCATGATCACCGTGGTAATACCACTTGATGTCATCTGATGTCTCCATAGCCTCCAGCACAGGGACGTTGGCACGAGTCAACCAATCAAATTGATGGACGCCCTTCACCTCCACAATTGCCTGAGACAATGGGTTCAATGAAAACCATGCATGCATTGCAGCATACATCTTCTTATCGGTGATAACATGGAAAACTATCTTCTCCGGGTTTGCTGCATTGTGGACAGTGGAGGTCACTACCACAGAGGCAGCTAGAACGTTATCTGTCGCAAGTACTAAATGGTGTAGAGTTGGGTCGGTGAGGCGAGGAGCAAGATCTGCTGAGGGCAAATCCCGGCGAGCACGTGCATTACTTGAGTACTCAACTGTGAGCTTCAGAGCTAAGCAATGGAGCCCCTTGGGCACCCCACTGCTGGCATAGTGCGTGTAGAGAGCTTCCTGCAGTTTTGCTGCCCGCACTCGCTCTTCATTTGCCTCCACCTGCAAACGGCTTCCTTCCACTAATTAGTCACAATTCCCAAGACAGATAGACAGACAGACAGGTGTGTGTGTGTGTGTGTGTGTGTGCATAATTTGTAACCTTTTGCTTCTCACCTATGGATTTCTAGATTCATATCAAAAGACACAGCCTGACTTTGCAGAGGGAGGGCTTTGCTCTGAAACACAGAAAATGTTGGAGCAAAAGTTCTTCCTAAATCAGGACTGTGATTTTCCATCAGCAATTTGAAGCATCACAAAGTCATTTGCAGGAGAGTGGATGGGTGTGGGAGTGAGAGGGGGGCAACAACTAGTGCACACCATGGCCTTCAATTGCACCAATAAGGTTGACATATCGTATTGCTTCTTGCGTGCCTCCTCCACCAAAGCTTCAATAGATTCTGGTAGATTGACAGCAGAAGTACTAGTTGCAGATGAACTTAACAATACTGAATACCGATCGTTTGCTGCTGCCACCATCTGCACATTTCCCAGTACATGACAATTTGGTATCAGTTCCTCTTTCACATGTTCCAACCATCATACCCTGAGATAGATATTGGATCTGTTATAAAACTTTGGAAAAATGGGAACTTATAAGGAGACAGAAGAATAAGATGAGGTAATTTCTCTTCCACTTACAGCTGGTGCTGTGTGTCTTCTCCACATTAATCTGGGTCCAATCTTGCGTCCAAAACAACCTGGAAAAAATTGCAAAACTCAAAAAAAATCTCAACCGTATCTCTCTTACCATCACAGAGTTGAAAGAAAAGCTTGAAAAGCTTGGAAGGAACCATGGGTCGTTAGACTCAGAATCTTTGTGAAAGCAAAACAATCCTCACAAAAAGAATTCTGCAAAATGCAATGAGGAGTGTAGTGGGTGGGTGGGGGATCAAGTGGAGCAATATTAACATACCAATAGAGGAGCATTTGTTGGCACCCTCCAGAGTGACAACAGCGCTAGTGATGAAGGTAAAAGGGAGGAGGAAAACGAGCAAGAGCATAGTCCAAAACAAGCACCGATAGCTCAGATATCTTGCTGCACCCAGCTTCATTTTCATGGGATCCAGGAAGACTGGAGTTGTGGAGATGGTGATCCGTCTCATGTTGGGTGAGATATGGACCTGCATTCTGAGGTAGCTAGCTAACAGCCCGACCTACTGCAGCAGCTGCCCCCACAATCCTCCAACCCTCCACTACTAAAACAGCAGCTGCTCTCTGCAAGACTCATGATCGACCAAGCTTCCCAGCTGCTGCTGCTACTGCTGGTTCTCTCTCCCACCTCGTCTCCACCATTTCGCCTTCACTCTTTCACAGATCCCGATCCTGCGCGCCATATCCATCAGACCCAGTTCCTTGCAAATCTGTTTGACCTACTCAGTCTATAAACCTCCTCTTCTGGCGCCCTGCACCAGCACCCATCAAGTTTTCAATCCACTTTTTTGATGTTTTGTTCCTCCTCCTCTTCAAATCTAGCTCACCAGCAGCAACGATCTCGTCCTCGTCCTCTTGTGGCGCCTGCCATCTTCCCCGTTGATCAATCTCTTGCAACAGCTGCATTTTCTTATACTCCCGGGCTTTGTTGTAGTAGTAGTACCATTTCCTCCTCTCGCCATGGCGATGAACTCCATGGATTTGGAGACAACCCACCAGCCAGCTAAAACAACAATCACGGCGTGCGTCCGAGACACAAGCTACTGCTGCTGCTGCATGAGACAATCTTCAAAGCTTCACAGGAAACGCAAATCAAGCTCAAAAGAGAAACCGTCAAAAGGCAGGTGTTGGAATCTAAGTCTAGCTCCGTTACTGCTTCTACCCAAATCCCACGCGTCTGCTCTCCATCGCTGTTACGACGCTCGCTCGCACGCACGCACGCACGACCACCGCACTTCCGCCGGACACGAGAACGCGCTCGCAGAAGACGACCAGATAGGGGCGAAGAGATGCTCGCTTACGAAGTCGTTCCATCGCCGCCGGGTCACCCTTCGAACGGACCGGCTACCACAAAACCGCACCCCCCCCCCCGACGCCCCCGGGCCAGGCAACGCTCTACCAACCTACCCTACTACACGCGGGGAAACCTACTGGCTACGAACCTACCAACCTACTTTACTTTCTTTTACACTTCCCAGTTTTTCTTTTTCTGGATGCACTTTAAAAAATATATAACGGGGGGGGGCCCACCAGTGCCCACAATAAGAATGGATAGAGTATGTATTTTATAGATAGCTCTTGGATGGATGAAATTTCCCCTCCATTAACCAAGTCAACTTAAAAAGCAATAGGTACCTATATAAAATAATAATAGGAGGGTCTTTTTTATTTTTATTTTTTTAATTATAAATTTAAAGAGTTGCTAAGGCTACATTATTCAAGATGAGAATAGGCAATTGGCCATTTATATATTATTATGTTATTGGCTTTTTTTATATTGAAAAGAGTGATTTTTTTTTTTGGCACACAAGGGGTTATGGGATAGTGGGGTACACTATTAGCAACTTTTTTTTTTTTTCCTCCTTCTCCTTCTTCTTCTTCTTTGTTGTCTTAAAGGAAAAGTTGACAACTTTTGCTTGAAAAAATAAAATAAAATAATGTTACAAGCCTCCTCAAATAAGGGAGCATGGGCTCATCATCAAAGTAGGTATGTTTTTTTTTCGATAAAGATGAGAAAATTTTAAAGCACCAATTGGGAATTGACGCTCTTCAAAAATAATGGTCGGTCGCCATGCTCAATATGCAAATCCATCAAGCATTGCATTCGTAACAAGGGTATGAAATTGCATTGCTATCGATCGATAGATGAATGTAGATGGATGAATGTTTGTTTCCATCGTTTGTTGTCACTTGTCACGTACTTGCCTTATTTTCATGCCCTAGAACTCAAGTCCGCAACCTCGGTTGGAAGTTGCAACAAAAGAAACAAAACATGTCATCCATTCATCCATCCCATCGCCCATTAGTTCTCAAAGCCAACACTTGTGAATTAGCTCATGTCATCCATCCTTTTGTCCATCCATCACGCCACCCATTAGTTCTCAAAGCTACCACTCGTAAATTAGCTCATGTCATCCATCCTTTCATCCATCCATCCCGCCACCCATTAGTTCTCAAAGCCAACACTCGTAAATTAGCTCCAGTGGTGTATACTCTTACAAATAGCCTATTGAGGACCCTATGCGATCGTAAAGGACTCCGAGAAGGTCCCTTAGACAATACAATGGTAATACGTGCAAAGGTATCACCTCATCTCCTTTGCAAACAAAATTAAAGCCATTGAAAAATTCATTTGTTTTATGCTTGGTAAGGACCCATGTTGGTCGGATATTTAATTTTAATTTTTTAAAAATCCACCAAACCAAATATTTGAATTTTTAAAAAACTTTGCTTACACACGGGGTATCAAATATTAGGTAATTTTTTCAAATTTTCTGAGACCCACCCGGTATCAACTTGTTAGGGTAACTAGTAATAAGGACCCCCCCAATGGCCGAGTTCCAGGAATTTGGGTCCCAAATTCAACTCCCACCCTCACACCACACCCCCATGCCAAGAAGAATGGCCCCGTTCTTGGTCCTTAACCCAATACAAAGAACACTTCACTTCATTTCCAAAACCCCTTAACTCAACAACAAAATCAATAACTCACGAATAAACCCTAAACCCCGCTTCTTCACAACAACAAATCCATAATTCATGAATAAACCCTAAACCCTTCTTCACCACAACAAATCAACAGTTCACAAATAAACCCTAAACCCTAAACCCTTCTTCACCAAAACAAATCAATAATTCACAAATAAACCCTAAACCCTTGTTCACCACAACAAATCAAAAACTCACAAATAAACCCTAAACCCTTCTTCACCACAACAAATTAATAATTCACAAATAAACCCTAAACCCTAAACCTTTCTTCACCACAACAAATCAACAATTCACAAATAAACCCTAAACCCTTCTTCACCAAAACAAATCAATAATTCACAAATAAACCCTAAACCCTTGTTCACCACAACAAATCAAAAACTCATGAATAAACCCTAAACCCTTCTTCACCACAACAAATCAAAAACCCACGAATAAACCCTAAACCCTTCTTCACCACAACAAAATCAATAATTCACGAATAAACCCTAAACCCTTCCTCTCCTTCTACTTGTTCTTCTTTGATAATGTTTTTTGGGGGAAATTAGGAACATGTTTTTTGTGTTAGATTTTTTTTTTCAAGTAAACATTGGCAATTTTTGGGAATTTTTAAAATAAAAATTGTGAAAAAAAAATTTTAATAAAAAATAGAATACAAAAGTGGGTACCTAGTATATATATATATATATAATTTGTTCATCATTTTGAACAACAAATTATTATATATAAATGTACTAAACCGTGCTCTTTGTTTGGTACACAAGAGTATCCTTTCCAGGACCCAGTACACTGGCAGGCTTATTAAGACACTTGTGAAGGAACCCCATGAATGTCTTACCTAGTTAGTACCTAACTCAGGTTGGACTCTGGTTTCCTTCTCTCTTTTTTTAATTTTTTTTAAAAAAAATTGTTGGCTTGCCTTGTGTCAGGGAGAAAACTATGGAATGAATGATTTTATTATTTATTTATTTATTTATTATTATTATTATTATTATTAATTTTTCTCCATTTGGTCCCACATTTTCACCATGTGCTGTTTTACTCAAAAGTGTTCAATGAAACTCTCTCTAGCCTACAAGATTAATATATTTTTTTATAAATGTCATGCCAAAATTACTTGATCCTTCATTTCTTCAATTTAAAAAAAGAAAAAAAATGTTGTTAGAAAAATCCTTCTTTTGCAACAAACCATAAATGGCACATTGTTAAAATGATCGAAAAAAAAATTATTCAATTTTGGCACAATGACGTATTAGTACTTCACCTAGTAATTGGGTGAAAATTGAGGATTTGGAGTCTTAATTGAAATAGCCATAATCGTCCCTCTAAACTCTTAGGGGTTAAATACCAAATGATATGCTATTAAAAAAGAACGTCAAATTAAATAATTAATCAATTAGTTTTTAACCATGCATAGTTTTTAAGTTGGATTACAAACATGAAATAAAGTTTTGATGGACAATTTTTTTTTAATACATGTTCACAAGGAAAATGGAAATTTGATAAATGATAATAATCATGACACATGACAACCCCAATTGACATGTATTTTTCAATAAATTAATTTAAATAATTTAAATAAAAAGCCAAAAAAATTCTAAAAACGTGAACTTTTGAAAGTAGATCAAAAGTATTCCCAATTATGAATTTATTTTTCAATAAACAAAAAAAAATTATATTTTATTTTAAAACACATAGTTGTTTTAGTATCTGGGATATAAAGATCATTACATATTTTTAAGGGTTTTTTATTTTTTTTAATTTTGAAATATATATATTATTTGTTAAAACCTATTTTTTTGGATTTATATGCATGACGAAGAATAAAACTAAAAATACTCCTTTTATTTTATTTTTTACTTTATCTTGTTTGGATCCTTTAACATTTCACAACTTTTTTTTATGTATAACATTATTTGTACAAATATTTACGACTTTTTTTGTTGCCATGCAAACAACGTCTTGGATATCCAAGTCACCACATGGACAACATAAAAACTTGAAAAAGAAACACTAGATACATTTTATTTCAATTTGTAGCAACCGTTGGTAACCTTTGGGAGATTTCTTCACCTAAGTGATACAACTTATCTAATTAAACATTTTTGAAAGTTCATTTGTTGTAGATGTTCCTTCCATTAGAATCGACTAAGTTCACATTCTAAAGCCTCACTTAAATGGACCTCTAGGCATGTATTAATACAAAAATTTCCATTAAATAGCAACCATGATTTTGTCTATTATGACAAATCGGCCAACATTGGATCCAAATATAAACCTTTGTCACAAAGTTTTCCATTGTCCAATTACCTATTGCAATCTATTTTAGGTTGTTTAATTATTTCACAATGAGTGATTTTTTTCCAAAATTTGTCAACAAGGTTCAACGTACGTGCAAATTGGCCCTTAAGAATCACATCATGAACAATGGGACATCGTATCATGTATGAATTCAAATGGTCACTTGTACTATGCCCTCAAATTCAACAACCCTTTTTTTCCTTACACTCCAACAATGCACAAATGGCAGTTTTTCAATAAAGCAACATTAGAGTTATCGGTAAAGTCACGCGATTGGGGGGGGGGGGGGTTTGCGAAAACGGCCAGTTTTGGCACAAGAGGCCATCATCAAACGCGTAACTGAGAATGAAAATATTACACAACAAATTAATTGGGACCCAAACTAGTTTTTCCATCAATTTTGGTGGTAAACTGAGCTTCATCGTGTCGTTCCTTTTGCCCTGTGCGCCTTTTGGCATAAGAGGCCATCATCAAACGCGTAACTGAGAATGAAAATACTACACAACAAAATAATTGGGACCCAAACTAGTTTTTCCATCAGTTTTGGTGGTAAACTGAGCTTCATTGTGTGTCGTTCCTTCTGCCTGTGCGCCTCCACTGCTGCATAATATATTTTGACTGCTCCCCATCTGTACTATAATGACATTCGAACCTTGTGCATTTAATGCTGAACTTCAGCATTTCATACTGTGATCTAATAAAATTTCCTTACTTTGCAGATACCACTGTAAGAAGGGATTGGGGTGGAAAGCACAGGGGATAAGGTGTGAAAGAGAGGATGAAGACAGGGTGACTTTACAGATAAGTCTCATGAAAGAACAAAGAACATCAAATATATACTTTGTAGCCATTATAACATCAATCGCCATAATTGGAAATGAATTCATGATCTCTTACATAATGTGTTCAATTCTTGGTTGGGCATCATCAACAAAAAGAAACTATTCGACGTGAATTAATGTGACCTCACAAAATGGATTTGAATCCAACATGTTGATATGGTAATGCATGTTGACTTAGTTTTGGATTTTGCTAGAAACTTCATTGTTGTTCACATCAATAATCAAAACTAATTATGGCATGCAAAGCAAACTCCAAAATAAAGGCTAAAATATTGAAATCTCATGCTTAAATTGGGGGATAATTCAAGGACAATTGAATCCCAACTTAAAGGGGAAATATATTTTAAAATAATAATTTGATTTATTTTTTTAAATTCACTTTTTGGATTCAAAAAAGATTTTGCGAACATTAAAGCAAAAAGAGCAAGAACAAGGGCTCACCTTCTTGTTGTCGTCTTGCCTAAAATTTTGGATGAATTTTAAGATGTGGGATAATTCTAAGGACAAAATCCCAAGATGATGAAAAAAGAAAAGAATTAAAAAATGATTTCATTTGTTTCTTAAACTTTACTTTTAGGATTCAAAAAAAATCTTGCTAAAATTAAAGCAAAAAGAGTAAGAACAAGGGCTAACCTTCTTGTTGTCACCTTGCCTAAATTTTTTGGATGAATGAATTCTAAAACTAAAAGGCATTGGAAGCTAAAAGCATATACACAAGTATTTTGCCCCCAAAGGTAAACCATGAAAAAAGTTTGTCATGCAAAAAATGCCTTGGAAACATGAGTAAGAAAGGGTTATAAATAGGTCTAGGACATCTAGAATTTCACAAATTATCCACACCACACAAGTGGCACCTAAAATGACAAGTAGAGTGAAAGGCAAGGAAAAAGGGTTTCATAAAAGAACCCTAAAAAGTTAGAAGAATTTTATTATTATTATTGCTTTTCATTTTTAACATGGAATCTCTTTAAGGAAAGTGAAGTTGCTGTTTTTGAAGAGAGTGTGAACAAGGAAGGAGGTTGGGTTTGAGTGTTAGTTCACTCAAGATAAATAAATAAATAAATTTAAATCACCAAATCTAGCAACCCCATTGGCACATTGGAAATTTTTTTTTAAAAAAATAATCCTTTAATAGCATTATTTTCATTGATCCTCTAAAATTCTCATCAACTCTACCAAACCCTACTACAAGAAGGTTAATATTTTTAAAAAGTAGCACCTAGTAAATATTCTTCACAATGTGGGACCGAATGAAAACTAGGTACCATAGCTAAAAGGGGCAACTTCACCACATGTCTTATTTGTTGAATAATTAATTAATTAATTAATTATGAATATTCCATGTAAAAAATAAAACATTTTCAAAAGATTCTCTAATTTCATACACAATTTTTGTTTTTTTCTTTTTTCTTTGAAAAAAAAATTCAACAAATTTTCAACATAAAAATTCTAATAAAAATATCTAGTTGTCTCAACCAATTTCAATATTTTGCATAGTTCTTTGAACAAAACTATTAATTAATCAAATTCAATTCAATTGACCGCTTTAATCCATGTATTTTAAAAGGAAAATGACAAATGAAGTAATGGCCAAAAAAAAAATTATAAATGAAAATAAACTTGAAAACATTAATCCAAATATTCTCTAAGAGGAAAATGACGATGAGGTAATGATTGATTTGTGGTTGCTAAATTTAAAGATTATGTAAGATTATAACTTGGTTTTATGTGGAGGGTAAAGCCCGAGGATGAGGACATTATCAAAATAAAAGGCTAGCCCAAGGTGATAGATAGCCAAGGGCATGCCACTAATTTTGGTGATGCTTGCATCGAAGGCTTTTACTCTACTGTGCTTTGCTTTGCTTTTCTTTTCTTGGGCTTGTTTTACATTTCTCTTTTCTTCTTGTTTGTTCTCCATAGCTTTCTTTTTTTGCTTTGTAATTTTTTGCTTCTTGGTTGTAGCTTCCATTTTTCATATACTCCCTCCCATGTGGCATTCTTGTGCAATTAAAGTTCTCAACAACGTATCTTTGTTGCTCCTACGACTATCTAGTGATGTTATGCATGGTTGTAGTAGTAATAGTGCTTTTATTTTGTCGTGTTTTTTTCAACTTTTCTTCTTCTTCTTGCTTGCTTCATCATTGCTTTCTTTTTTTTTCACTTTGTTTTTTTCTACTTGCTTGCCACTTCTCCATTCCCATGTACTCTAGCTCAACATTCTTGATAATTAAAAGTTTTCAACAACATACTTTTATTGTTGCTTTGCATGAATTCCTTGTTTCTTAGAGCAACAAAGCTCAACACACCTACACCACCAAAGCTCTACTTTTTTTTGGTTCAAAAAACATCTTTGATACTAAAATGTTATATGAGGAAGAGAATAAAAAATCTAGAAATTCGTTCTCAAAACGTGAAATTCCCCCTAAAAGTGGAAGATCCTTCCTTATTTTGTGGGAAAAAATAATTCTAAATAAACTGCTTCCATTTTTACACTAATAAATTTCCAACAATTCCTTTATGTCTATGTCATACAATTTGAAGACATTAAAGTTGGCGTGATCATTGAAATGCACATAAAATAGTAAGATGTTTTCATATTTACTATTCAAAATATTGATGGACCAAATTGTATTGGTCAATCACAAAAATTTATGACAATAAAATTTTAATACACAAAAACAATTGGGCCATGTGGAATGGAAGAAAAATTCACCCATATCTTTTGTAATTGTCAAAAAAACAATTTAACATGAAATAATTAAGAAATTGCCAAGACGCCTTTTCAAAACATTGCCCATGATGAAAAGGCTAAAGATGACATAACAAACCATTCAAAACCTTCTTTGATAGAAATGGTAAAACCTTCTTTGCATAAAGAAATGGTTAAGATAAGATTCTAGATTTGAAATTGATTCTAAAGTGGATTGAAAGAAAGTAAGCTGACATGCTCATGTTAATGGTTTGCCAAAGGTTGTACATGTAAGGTAATGCCATGCTCCAAAGTCATTACCTAGCGTCAAGACCTACATTATAAATAAATAAATAAATAAATTGTTAAATTATCCCACAATATCTAGCATGTATAAACAACATAAAAAAAGAAGAAAACAAAGGTAGGAATGAACATTTCAGTTGTTGAAATGACCACCTCTTCTGCAAAAAGAAAACAAAAAAAACCCAAAAAATGTTTGTAAGGTTAACTAGAGATACAACATTATTTTTTACATAGGTCTTTCCATACACCAAAAACACAAATACTAGAGTTGGGCTTAATCATGGTTAGGGTTTATTTCTCATACATTGGCCAATCAACATGCACCTTGTTGGATCAATGCCCATTTTTTCTTACATGTCACACTTTTTTTTTTTTTCACATATTTGCATTTCGATTGAATTTCAAGGCATTGTAAACTAATGGACTCTCAACTTATGAACATTAGCATAGCTTGTGCCGTTGGCCCATGTGTGAACACATTGAAGGCTTAATTAATTTTTCCTTCCTAAACCCAATTTTTGCAATTTATTTGAATATCAAGCAACAAAATCCACTCAAAAATCAATATCTTGCACATCTTGACTCAAAAAATTGTGAAATAATTTCTATTAAATCTAACTCCCCCAAGGCTTTGCACCAACACCAAGAAAGCTTCCAAATTCCAATACAATTTTTAGTTCCGATTTATTTAATGTTCATTGAAAAAATGGTTCAATAATCAATAGCTTCGATATTGTAGCTCCAAAGGAATCTCAAACCAAATCAATGCACCCTTACTCATCTAGACCTTTCCAAAGATACCAAGAGCACCATATGAACCCTAATTGGCACGGTTTGGAAGATCTTAGTGTCACAATACAAAACAAAACAAACTACCTTCTTTTGTAAATAGATGTGTAATGAAGCATTAGTGTGAAAAAAAATTCTCATGAAAATCAATGATGTTTTTTTTTTGGTCACAAATTTATGCTACTTTGAAGAAATTTGCAATAAAATTTGAGAACTTGTTTTTAAATGCAAAATGTGTGTTTTCAAAAAAGATTTGCCACTTTTTTGAAATTTACAATTTGAAAATAAAAACTACTTGAGTGCCTTGGTTTTAAATTTAAATTAAAAGATCCAATCTAATAGGGTATAAAAATTCATCCCAAGATGCAACCATTGCTTAATTTCATTGTTGGTAACTCGTTATTTAATTTGACGTTGAAATTTTTGAATCAATTTTGACATCACTATTTTTATTCATTATGGAAATATTTGGATAAATAGATAAATTTCAAATGAATCTCATGAATGCAAAGCACTCAAAAAAAAATTTAATGTACATCCTAGTGTTTTTCATTGCTTAAATGATTTTAAAAAGACTTGAAATTATTTGAAAACGATATTTTTATAGAAATTTTTTTATGGGCACCTTTACATAATAATATGCCACAACATTTTTTTTAATCATATGATTTTTAAAATTAAATTTATGATATTATCAATTTATATTCCAAATCAAATTATCAAATTGTAATTTGATATTTTGTATTATAAATGGATAAATCAAATAGCAATATAATTTGTGCAAGTAAATACAACTCAATATAAAGGACATGAAGTAATCAAAATATGTTATGTTGCGTATTAACATACATATCATGCATTTAAATATTTCAAAAACAATTGTTAAAGATCCAAAATAATCCTTGTTTTCTTAACATATTTGTTCTAAAACACTACCCAGAAAATAATAATAAATACATTTAAAATGATCCCTTAGTTGTTGAAGAGAAAATTGAATAACAAATGAATGGACACACAATAATAATTTTCGTGCATAAAAAGGTTCTAAACAACAATTGCAACTTTTATTTTATTAAATTATGAACAAGTAATAAATATATTTATTTAGGTAAATAATAATACACATAATCACATGCAACATGGCATCGTGCAACTATTAATGATTCTTATTTAAAATTGGTGGAATAATTGATTTGAAAATTGGTGCTACAAATGAAATTAACAAACTTGTAACAAACTTTTAATTTGGTTTGAAGATGATAATATAGCAATCTTGTTACACTCAATCCAACAAGAATGTAAGTGGATTAATAAAATATAATTATAATTATTGATGACATTTTTATAAAACTGCATCTCATTAATAATTGCCAAGGTTATGCACAATTTTAGGCCACAATTATTAAGGTGAAAAGATATCATCTAAAGTAAATGTACACATTTGTGAAACTTTTGCATAAAATAACATCTGTCACATTATCCAAAATGACAAATTGAAGCATTTAAAGATTGTTAGCAATCTAAAACCATTTGATATACAACTTATGTTACATTGATTCTTTAGAAAGTCTAAAACAATTATTATTGTCCTGGATTATTCACGTCCAATTACATTCCAAGTCCATAACGCAAGCTAGTATGCATTGTGTACAATTTATATGGTTGATTTTTTTTACCAATTTTTCTTCCCATGAAACATGTTGCAAATTGGGTGTTTAATTATATTCAAATCTAAATTTTAAAATTTTCACTATGAGAAATTGGGTCTACGAAAACTTCATTGCCCTCCAACTATGTGTATGAAACAACTATTGTGCAACTATGTTACACCTATTCCATGAAAATATAAGGATTCAAAAAAATAAAATCCCAGATTAAACTTTCATAAAGTTCAATTGTAGTTGCATGTTAGTTACAAGATGGGCCTCTATATGGATGTAATACGCACCATATATACGATTAAAACCATATTTTACTTTGGGGGCAAGTTGCATGAAAATTATAAGTGGCAATCGCCATACAATTAACAAAATTGTAACATTCATTTGGCAAATCATTTTGCAACTAGCATATGACATGATAAATTGTATGCCACATGTATGCATTGCCACCATCCATTAAATTTATAAATTTTGACTTCTTTACAATTAATTATCAACTACCATGCAATTAGATGTCCATTACAACTATTGTACAAGTAAATTCAACTACCTATACAAATTTTATATTTTATATTTTTTCAAGATGTGTAAAGCCATGTGATACATGGCTATAGGTTTTTGCAGGTCTTGTGACTTAAATTTGTAATTATTATGCATTTGTACCTAACATTAAAAAAAACGATAAACAATGAACAAGGAGATGTTCACTTCTATTTAATTTTAAGCATGTTGATTTTCTATAAGTCAATTAAGAAACATATTATATAGTAATCATTTTCATCTTGGTTTTTAATCAAAAGAATGAAATATTCATTTTTTTAAAAAATCATTCTTGTTTAACTAACATGAAGTGAAATTTTTATTTTTATTTTGGTTCAATTCTTTGTTTGAGCAAAATTTTGTTTGTTTTTTCTTAACCAATTGAAACCATCAAAGTCTCATTCTTGATGATTATGTGAGATTATAAGTGCTTTTAATTTTTGAATGTAATAGAAAAAAAATTGAAATTCAACACCAATGGTGTTTTGTGCATTTACAATATCATTCATTTTTATTGTGCATATGAATATTATGTTATTAAGTTGTTAATGTTTTTACAATTAAAACAAAATATTGATTGTGAATTTTGATGGTGTAGGTCCCAAAACATCTAAGTTCAATAGACTTTTATATTAAAACCACAAATGCGAAAGTAAGTTTACCTCTACACGTGAGAAGATTCAAATCCATTGTACTCCAATTTTTCTTATGATCCCTTATTTTGAATTTGAATAGTTATTTTAATGAGATTGAACCAATGTATATTGTATTATGAATCTCATTGTCTCATACATGTTTAGATCCTCCATAATAAACTTCAATATCTTTTAGCTTGAATTATGGAAATTTGTGTCTACCAAGACTAAACTGCCATGTAACTAAATGACCATTGCAATTAATGTACAAATAGCTCAACTAAATATAAATATTTATGCAAAAACAACAAAGGTGAAGGTTGCAAATGTACATGTGAAAAATTTCAAAACCAATATACTCCAATTTTGTTTATGACATTTTTTTTTGAATTTAAATGGTTGTTTGTAAATGTAAAGTTTATAATTGAATTATTGTATTGTTATGATGTGTTGTTTATAATGCACTTCAATGATAAGTTAGTGATGACATTCTGTTTTTTTTTAATTACATTATAGTTGTAAATTGTATGTACATTGATTGTTAGTTGCAATATAGTTGTAGAAAACTTTTACATAGATTTATAATATGAACTATAAATTATTTTTTACATTGTAATAAGGTTATTTAATATATTTATTTTTAGGCATCATTTCACATTTGGCAACTATAAAAATATAACCCCAATTTTGAATAAAAACAAGGCGAACCTTTTAGAATGATATAACAATAGATATCTGATAGCAATAATTTTAAATAGCAATAAGTTGCAATTTAGAACTATATTAATTCATTCAAGTTGTAATATAATACCACTAGAAAAATCCAATAATTGTAATATAATACAATTTAATAATGCATTAGTTGCAAGTTAATTATAATGAACATGAACAAACTTCATTCATTAATGGATTAATGAAAAGTTGTGTAATATGACATTCATTCACAACATTTGTACAAGAATTTGACATGGATAGCTAGTGATAAAATATTTGTAAGTAAGTTGCAAAGGACACGAATAAATTTCATCTCCCAATGGATGAATGAAAAGCCATGTTTGCATTCCATTTGTCCATGGCCATTTGTGTGAGAAATTGACATAGACAATTAACTACATCTAATTGCATTTGAATTGCACATATGTTTAGTTATATATGACATCATATATGACTTTGGGATGTTTAGTGCAATTGTTGTAATAAACCCCACACCATTTAATTCATAAAAGAATGGAGTTGGAGGGGGAAAAAATACCATAATACTCAAACAACTTGGGTAGAAATTATAGTATTTTCAAAAATGTCAAAAATTTGGAAAATTATTGACCAAATATGCTAAAATTTTCATAAAACAAAAGGCAAAAGAAAACTCATGAAATTGTGCTTACACGTATTTGAACCTGGACACATATATGCAAAATCTTAATTATTTCTCATAATAAAGGTGTAAACCAACTATGTACTTGTGAAATTAACTATATTTTTATTAGAAATATTCTATATGTTGAAAACATCAAAATTCAAAATCTAATTGTTGAACCAAAAAACTTAGAATAAATTAATTATTCAACAATTAAATGCCAGAGTTGTTTGGGCAGTACAATATTTACTTTACACTAAAGTCAATTTTACCATCAAATAATCCTCAAAATAGTGAAATGAATTTTCATGAAAATATGAAATTAAGGTTGAAAAACCATCATCATTATCATGTGCTACAATTTGAATAATTTCATTCTTCATATAACAATATTATAGTAGACAATAATAATAATAATAATAATAATAATAATAATATAAAAAGAATTAATTTTCTAGAAAATATTAGTTTCATTTTCAATGTGAAAGATGACCCTAGGTTACAATAGTCATGGCTAAGGAAGGTGGTTGGAAGGGGAAAACATGACAAAGGCTTTACATTGCTCTACATAACTATTTACGCCCATTTTATTAAGTTCGTAATATATATATCTAATTTACATTAGTAATATGACCTCTAAATTTTATTTGTTACATATAGTTCATCATATAGCTTGTGTATATTATACACGTGAATGTTCTTTTAATTCCCTAAAAAAATTAAATTTATACAACCTTTGTTGACTCTTATGCTAATTCATTTTTTATGATTATCTTTATCATCATATACAATGGTCTTTTTTGGTGCAAAATTTTGCCAAAATGTCACAAAAACTTCATTCATTATAAACCATTCATAGATGGCAAGTTCACACAATAGCTTAATCAAGTCATAGCTTACTTGCACTTGACATTTTCTCTCACTTAATGTTCTTCTTCATGTCAAATTGTATTTACAATAATCATGGCTTGGTCCAATTGCTACAAGGGATTTGGATCCATGGTGAGAAAGGAGAAGAGGACATAGTTACACCTCATCTAAAAGAAAATAAAGTGGAGTTGAAACCATATCACAAGGCCTATCAACTTAATAGCTAAACCTTTTCAAATTTTCCTTGGGATTTTGGGATATTATATGCAAAAATAAAAGACCATAATTCAATTGAGAAATTTATTTTTAAATTCATTGCAAGCCCAATAAGTTGCAAGTCAGGTGTGCAATATACGTTTCAAGATAATTATGCACAAATACAGTAAATACTAAATATCTTTGAAAGAAATATAAAACTTTGCTTCACATGCAACATGCAATCATAGATGGACAAATACACAATTTACACATCCATGAAGAAATCAAGGACATGCAACAACATGAATCTACAACATGGTGGATAAATTCACAAAAACTAGGACCAATAAAGTCTACAAACCCCACTTTTAACAAAAGGAAATACCAACAATGCACAACATTTGTTTTCTTCATCATGTTGCTAAAATTGCCTTTTAATCTGAACATCAATTTGACATTGTAGCATTTGTTACATGATTTTTCCTCTTTGTTATTAGCATGCAACATTCATTCTAAAATTTCGTCTTGTCTAGAAATAACACCCATTTTTCACTATAATAAAACAATCATTATCACAATTTGGTTAATTTGAAAAAATACCACAAGTTTCATTACAAATCTATAATGATCATATGCAAGATTATAATGATTTCACAATTTGAAAAATTTAATAGAGAAAGTTATAACTTTAGTGTGAAAGAAATATTTTCAGATTTGTGCAAGGCAAAAAAGTTTCAACTGCCTTGTTGTCCATCTTCCAGAACCATTCTCTTATGATTCACAACTCGAAAAATTTGGCAAACAACTTAGGTGTGGAGGAAATCCTTTTTCACATTATGCAAGGTGAAACATCTTCCATGGCCTAAAGAATCAAGCAAGGAATTACACCTTAAGTGTGCATGAATTTTTTTTTCACATTTGAGCAAAGCAAGAAAGCTTCAACCATGCCTTGTTGTCCATCTTTCATAATCATGAATTGTTACAATTCACACTCTGAAGAATTCAACATATATAACTTCACCTTAATTATGCAATAAATCCTTTCTCACATATGTGCAAAGTCAAAAAGCTTCAATCACCTTGAATTTGTCCAACTTCAAAATCATGAACTGCTACAATTCACAATCTAAAAAATATGGCATTTAGAGCTTCTTCACATTAATTGTGCAAGAAATTATTTTTCACATATGTGTGAGATTAAAATGCTTTAATCGCCTTGAATTCCATTGTTAGAACCATGAACTACTATAATTCACAATTTGAAGAATTCGATAGCTAGAGTTTCACCTTAATTGTGCAAGAAATCATTTCTCACATATGTGCCAGATCAAAAAGCTTCAATCACCTTGAATTTGTCCATTGTCCAAAACCATGAATTGTTATAATTCACAATTTGAAGAATCCAACATCTAGAGTTTCACCTTAATTGTGCAAAAAGACATTTCTCACATATGTGCAAGATTAAAAAGCTATAATCACCTTGAATTTGTCCATCTTCCAAAACCATGAACTAGTATAATTCACAATCTGAAAAATTTGACATCTAGAGCTTCACCTTTAAGTTTGCAAAACATCCTTTCTCACATTTGTGTAAGACCATAATGATTTAATCACCTTAAATTTGTCCCATCTATTAGAACCAAAATTTTGTTGGTACACTTCACAATCTGAAGAATCTAGTAAAGTGGAACTTAATTGTGAAAAATCATTTCTGAATTGTTTTTCTTTTTCAAAATGCCTTGTGAGTTCTTTTCTTTTGTAAAGGATGCATCTTAAGGAAAACCTAAAGGTTAAACTAAAATTAAATTTGCTAATGTTAGGTTAAAATTAAAGAAAATATTTAAAAGCTAAATCAAAGTGAAACTTTGAGGTTATAATATTTCCACTATGAAAAATCACGTCCGTTGAAACCACATTAGCCTACAACTAAAACTCAAAAAAAACTCGTATACAACTATTGTGCAACTATTTCTTGGGTATTATAACTAGTGTGCAACTATCTCCCTAAAAACATGGTGTATTAAGAAATAAATTGCCATGTTAGAAAATCAATTAATTGTATTATAGTTGCAAGTGAGTTTAAAATGGGTTTTTAATATAATAATTTATACACATTGTACATACATATGTAATCAACCATCTTTGAATTTTTCAAGAATTGCATGTGGCAGCTACTTTAGAATTGTTGTAAATGTACCACTAAAGCAATAATCTGTTACAACTAGGTGTAATGTACATACATGCAATCATGCCATAGGTCCACGTTTCCACCACCCATTATGGAAGACATTTGAAATTAATTTTTGATTATGATCCCATTTATATAATTAGTACAACCACTAGTGCATCATTAGTAAAGTACTATCATTGAAGTATGTTATGACTATAATACAACTATTTATAACTTAATAAATATACATATTCATCAATTATTTATATTTTCATCACATCTTTCATTTTGAGTGATTTAAAATGTTATGAGAGCACTACCTCAAGCTTTATAATTCATTTTTGAAATGTAAAGGAAAAGGAATAATGAAAAAAAAACAAGAAGAAAAATAAGTTTTCCAACTTACAAACACATTTTTTCCCTTTTTTTTCCCTCTTTGGACCCCTCCTACTTTTAAAATTCATTATTTCTTATTTCTTATTCATTTTAAACGATTTAAAATGTTAATAAGAATGTCACCTAAAGTTCTACAAATCATTTTTAAATTATAATAACAACAAAACGACATACAAGGATTTTTTTACTTACATTACTAAATTCAATGTAACTATGAAATTTAAAAATCAAATTTTAATTGGGTGATCAAGTGATGTTGGCCAAACCATCATAAGTTACAAGGTCCCTTCCACTCCTTAATAAGAAGTGTAAGGTGTAAGATCCCTCTTGTTCTTAAGTAGGAAAGTTAAGATCAATGTTGTATCATTTTTCCTTTTAAAGAAAAACTTTGGCCAATTTTGATTCTTAAAGAAATGGAAGTTTTAGGTGCAAGGTTCTTCCCATTTATAAACCTTATGGTCTTGGTTCTTGCACATTTTTTCAAATTCAAGAAAAAATGCACCTTCAAGTTTGGTTCAACAACCAAGTCCAATTCCAAGTGCACATTACACGTTCTCCTATGTTAGATATCATAAAATTCAACAATAATAAAAACTAATATTGTGTTTTGAAGTTGAACCTAGTTGTACACCTTTTTAGAAAAAATCAACTTGTTTACTTTTTTTAAATGCCTTTCTTTTTAGGAATATTTTTCACAATTTTTGTTTGAAGTCCAAATCTAGCAAAAGATCAATTCCATAGTTTGGTTATTGTGTTAATTTAACAAAAAGGAGTGAACTTGGGGTTTGGGTCACAAGAACTTAAATTCAAACTCCTAGTCTTAACATTGAAAATTGAATACCTTCACAACATTGATTAATAGAAAAGTTTTTTTTTTCAAACAGTCTTTGTGATTAATTTTAGTTGCAAGTGAAATTTACAACTAAAATCCTTTTAGTCACGTTGGACAAGTCGCATAAATAGTAGTCGTAACTGACATGGATTATGGGTTTAAGAAAAAAAATCAAAGAAATATAATTTCATCCTTTGACTTATTGTATATGTATTGTCATTTGTAACTTACCATGTGACTAATTTGGTCACATTAACAACAAATGATGTGTTTTCATGTGGCAACATTTTAAAGATTTCAATATTATCTATATATAATCTTGTAAAAAATCACATCAACCATTTTTACGATTTCAGTATATGACGTATTAGCAAAATAAATTTTTGTCACATGGCATATTAATTGTGTCCATTTATGTTTAAAGCCAATTATTTGGTGCCACATGGCATATACATTACGTCCATTTATCTTTTTGAAGCCAATTATTTGGTGACATACAAAATACTACCCAATTATCATCCAAGGGGAGATTTAATCAACTACCCTTGTTTTTAATTCATTGAAATATTTAGAATCAATTAGGGTGGATGAACGTTAGATTGGCAAAGCAAGTGGGTATTAAATCCTTGAATTAGGTATATAATTTAGAAGTTTTTATTGAAAACTAGGTTATTTCAAAGAAAAAAACATGTTAATCTCTTGAAATAATCTCAACACATTAAAACGAAATAACACATATTTACATTTGTATGAAATTACATGTAAACATATGTATGAAATTGGAAAGACAAAAAGATTTTTTTAAAACTTGAAGGGACACAAAAATTCCAACAGACATTGAAAAAATAAAGATATTTTTCTCTTTCAATATTTTAGGATCCATAAGGACATTTTGAAACATTGCAACTTATAGATTTTATTTATTTTTAATTCCATTTTGGAATCAACCTTTAATAAATTTGCAATTTGGAATTATTGTTTTGTACAACTTATGATTTTAACCTATCCCACCCTAAACTAACTCTAATGAAATCATCATCATTGGAATTTTTAATTTCAAATTATATATATGCACATGTATATTTGTAATATATCCTAAATACAACTTTAATAGGTCCATAAAATATACCGTTAAATCACCATAAAATATTTATAAGGGGTGTGAGTAACTTGGTGATTATTACGACTAATGGGACATATCAACCTATTCATGGATGAAAATAATCTTAAAAACTAATATTTAGTTCACACCAATAATATGAAAATTTCAATAATCATATCATAGCTAGTCATAAGAATGACCAAAATAGTTGAAATTTGATTTTAGAATTGTAAACATTCTCAAAGCTAGTTGCAAATGGAGCGGTTACATTTTGATTGATTTCTATTAGTGAATAATTAAGATTCATGTTGTCCTTACCATCACAATCTTCATATGTTGATGCGCATGATATTAGGTTTAAATCATGTTTTATAGTGGGTAAGGTTCAATGGGTGGGGGCATTCCCATAATGTGGGGTTAAATTATTACCTCATCCCTAATGTTTATTTTGATAAACCTCCCACCTTGAGGATTTTAGCAAAAACATTTTTTCCCATTCATACAAAATCAATCTAATCCAAATCTCACATTTGCCATCCAACACAACAAACAAAATTAAAAAATGAGTTTCAATATGTTGAATGTTTTAATTGCTTACACATCCAACAAACATGGCCAAAAAGATGCATAATTCTTTTGCCTAGAATGCATAGTGTTGACAAAAATAATTAAAATTCTACATAAATGTCCAATGTCAACTCAAAAAATATTGTTCTTGAAAAAATCAATATGAATCACAAACAATCAATATCTAACTTCTGGAATTGAAATTCCATTGGTTGTGGCATTTACACATCAACAATGAACAATTACAAAATAATTTGCATACTATAAAATGGCAACAAGAGTAACACAAGAGACAAAAAATGCTGAAATTGTGCATTTATGTAATGCCCTTAAATAAATCAACATGAATCATGAAGATTCATTAATTAACTTATAAAATTGCAATCCCAATAGTTGTGCCTATTATACATCACTATAAACATCTAAGAAAATAATTTGCAACATACTTCAAGTTCCACATTTATTGCCCTTCATTGCTATGTTTTTCCTTCTCCAAAAGTAATAGTGGATTGTTGCACATTAAATTTTTAAATCCCATTTTTCCAAAGTTCATCTTCATACTCTTCTAAGATTGCATCTTCAACTACAAAAAAATCATAGACACCCTTGTTTGCAAAAGGATAATCACACCTAACATTAGTTGGTTAATTCTTTTGTATCATGACTTATTTGTTAAGGTTTCAACACCAACCTAACAACACCTCAAGCTTGTGATCACACCACAAATGTTGAAATATGTTTTGTTTCAATTTGTGAACCAAGAATGCCCGAAGTTTATCAAGCTGAAAATGCCCAAAAACCCAACATTTTTTTTGGGGTGTTTTCTCCACCATAATAAACGAAACACCATATCTTCAATAGATGCATCAATGTGACAATATAAAGATATTTATGATCTTAACAAACCTCCATTTGTCTTTTCATATGAATCATGAACCTCAAGCATGGAATCATTAGGCACAATTGGATCTAGTGTAGGTGCAAATATATGTTTTACATTCAAAAAATGATACACCTTCACCAACATAGGAACGAGGACCTTGTTGTCATAATTCTCTACCACAACCTTGGTTCTTTCAAGCCCAATGTACTCATAGATGGATTACATTCCCCTATAACTAGATTCCAACATAATGCCAACATGTTGTGAGCCATGTTTTCATCAAAGGCAACAAAAAAAGAAAAAAAAGGTTGCAAGTTGATAAGATTCACTAATGTCTCTCCTACCATCCTTGCATACAATAATTCTAGTTGTGAATCAAATTCTCCATATTACAAGGGAGGAACAACTCTACCCTATGAAGCTTGTACTCCACATGAAGCTTCAAAAAGATGGTGATGGCAACATTTAAAACATAAGATAGAAGCTAGTAACACCTTCATTGACTCAAAATGCATTGTTGAACCATAGCCTGCTCAAAATCTTAATGAATATTTAAGTTATAGTCCATGTAGGTCCATTAGGAACCCTAGCTTACAAATGTAGGACCATAACACAAGTTGATGGTAATAGCATATTTAAAGTTTCTTGGACCAATATCACATTTGACACAAGTCAAGTTTTGACCAAGGACTTCAATTTTCATTTTCACAAACCACTCTCAACACATGCAAAGTCCCATTTTTGCTAACCTTTTATAGACTTTTAAATTCAAATAATAATGTTTTACAAAGATAATTGTGCTTCATTTAGAAACAATTCCTTCATGTTAAAATAAAACATGTCATTTGTTGTCACATATTGATAGGCTTTTGACATTATATTCCAAAATAACCTTTTAAATAAAACTTTTGAAGGTCCAATGATGTGCATGAAACCACATTAGACAAGATAATAGCAAATGTGACATTTTACCTTCATCCTTAATTTAAACAAGGATTTAATCAGTAAAATTAAAGTTTGCGAGAAGGGGCTTCATTTATTTAATTAAAGCATGCCCCTAAAATGTCTGGGGCATAAAAAACCCCAATAGTAATGTGACAAAGTACCCAATCCTTGTTAATGAAATTCACAACTAATGTAAAAATGTCAAACCCTATCTTAGACATTCACAAGTCAATTGTAATGGCAACAATTGCATAATCTCCAAAAGCAAGAAGCACGTACTTTTCCATTATTTTGGTTAACATTGGAAATATATTTTCATGCACAAATATATTGTGAGAAGGGAATGACACTTTGCCATTTTGCTAGATGACTAGCCAATAAAGCAAATGACTTTCTATATAGTAAACAAAGCTTCATTCCTCTTTGATACCCACAAAACCAAGTCTTTGTTAAACCAAATTTAAGTTCAAGCAAGTTTTCTATAAGGATTTTCATTTCCAAAATATTAGGTTATGGAGCTCATGTAATTTTATTTTATTTTTCACATTTTGACATCCAAGATCCACCATGTCAATTGTTGTTAGTTCCTTTTCATATTTTTATTTCCTTGTTTCAACAACATGTTCATTCTACACATGTTTTTTTATGGATGTGATTCCATGAAAATGGTTGTATTGCCCAATCCCCTCATAAGATTTGGTGGTGCTCTAGCAACTTAGAAAACTTTTTATGTGGAATGGCACAAAAAACACTCCATGATTTGGATAGCTCCCACATTAATTTCTTGGCCAAGCGCATTGAAAAAAAGGAAGGCCCAAATTGTTACTTAATAATGGAATGGAATGGGAAATCTTTAGTTTTTTCTTAAATGCCCAAATCAAACCATCCAAAGAGTTTTATTTTCTACAACATAAACCTTTTCAATAGTCTTGTTAAATTGAAGCACAGATTCACTTGGGAGTTTATTTCCCTATCTTCATCCTCATTATCCCCCACAAAATCATACATGTTGTGAAGTCATATTCTTCCATAATTTTGATTTTGCAAAAAAAATAAGTAGCCAATATGTAGCAAGAAATCAAAACACAAGGTTAAAATGTCCTAAAACATTGACCAAGACTGTAGTAGGCTGACAACAATGGAAGGAGGTGTTGCACTTGCAATGTGATGGCAACATCTATGTGCACAAAACTTATTATCTATTTAGTTATGCATATGAACAATAGTGAATTTGTCAAAAATAAATAAATCATAACCCTAAACACAAACTTGTTGATAGGTGTGCAAATGCCAAATGATGGTGAGATCAACCAAAAAAACTACACTAACCATAAGTGGAAGCTTATTAGTTGTTTCATACAAAACAAACATTCACCCAGTCAACAACATGATCAAAACCATTAGCATAATGAAAAAAATTCACAAGAATGACACAAGCAAGTGCATCATGAAGAGCACCCACACATGAAGTGTTGCCATTCCATAAAATGTACAACAATGTGACATGAGGATTGATGATTGCATAAAAACACAAATCACAATACACAAAGTGCAAAATAGAAAGCACAAACCTTTAAAGTTCTTCAATCATGTAAAAGAGATGATTAATCAATGCACCACAATAACCACATCAAATAGACACACCAAATCTTCCAAATCTTAGGGTTGCTTGAAGACATAATTGCACATTCAACCCTAACAATTAAAGGTTTTTATTTTGGGTAAACAATCACTTCGAATTACTTCAACTTCCAAAAATAAATAAATGTTGTGCAAGCTTCATATCATATTGGGAAAAATCAAAGGATTTAGGGTTTTGGCTAGTATGTATATCTCATGCTAAAAAGGTACAATGATGGATGGGTATAAGAAAAAACACATATAAAGTGGAACATAACAAGAGGTGTGTGACACCATGGCCTTGCCATTTACATTACAAAATATCGTAAGGCAAAAGGAGAATTATGGAAATTCAAATATTTCACCATGCAAAAAATATAATCTTCAAAAAAATCCTCTAAAAGAAACCAAAATCCTTCAAATATCATAACTCTATAACTAATCTCAAGTTTCAACACAAGCCAAAATATCATCTTTCAAAAATCTTCGTTTCAAAATAGACCTACTACCTAGTCCCTTAAGCTACTACTATACTATACTCTATAATGGATTCATCTAAACACAATATCCTTGCCTTGGTAGGTAAGGCCAATAAACCCTTAAGCATCTCCTTGTAAAGGACCAGTCTCCTTTGGTTTTGCAATACCATTGCACATACCATTAATGATACAAATAGGAAATTTAGCCAAAAAAGGAAATGAAAATTAAAAAATGAAGTGATTTTGGAGGTTTTGAATTGCCAAAAGTTAGAAATTAAAATTAAAAATCATTGAATTTTTATATTTGGGTTTCAATGTGTAGCCCAAAAAAATAGAAGGATGATTAAAAATTTGTGTTTTGTATTTGGTTTATAGTCAAATTTGGCTAAATCTTCCAAAGGACAATTGCCACTTTTTTCTTACATCTTCCTACTGACAATTGCCAACAAAACCCCCCCAAAATACACTTCACAAATGCATTCCCACACTTTTTATTTTTACAAAATGTTCCTACCCAATGGCTACCCTCAAAGTACCCCAAATTAGGGGGCGGGAAAAAAAAAAGAAAAAAAAAGCTTTAATTGTGTTAAGGCCCTTGTGAGGAAGGACATTATCACAATAAGAGAAGAGGCCCCATGCAAGGTGGAGTAGGGAAAATCTTACAAAAGTACCTTATTTAAGGCCCAAAAAAACCCTGTAGGAACAAATCGTACCTACTGAAATAAAGACCCCAAAAACCCAGTTGCGGAGGAAGAAGGATGGATCTTATCTTAAGACCCTTTCCAGACGTTTCAAATACCTTAGAGGTCCTTAGGACCTCTTTAAAGGCACGAAGGTCTTTAATATAAGGATTCCTGCACGGGTCTTTAACATAAGGACCCTCTCTCTCTACGAAGTCGAGCTCTTGGCGAGCTTTCACTTTCGTTGCGAGCCGCGGGGAAGAATAGAACGTCCGGAGGAGCAGATTGGAGTTGTCGCCGTTCTCGTCGTCGTCGTCGTTGCAATGGGTGTCTCCGATACTTTGCGGCATGTCATTGCTCGTGATCCTGTCATCGCAGCCTGCGTCCTTCTGTCCGCCATTGGTACGTTTCTTAGTTTTTCCCCCTTCTCCCTTTTGTTTTTTTTTTTCCTCTTTAACCGAAACCTCAAACTTCGACCTCAAACACAAACAATGTGTTAGATCTGCACATGCATAACCTGTGTGTACGTGTGTGTGGAAACAAGGGGTATTAGTTCCGACGATAACATATGGAGCTCTTTAGGAAGAATATTTGTTTTTCTTAGTTTGTCTTGCTGTAGGAGTAGAAAAGCTGCTCTCTGTTTCTCTCGACGATTGAGCCTAGGAACTCTCGTATGTTTGTGTTCTATGCCGTGATTCTACGATGTAGGTTGTGAAGTGTGGACACAGAAACAGAGCCAAGGATCCGTAGATTTACGGAAGGAGTGAGGCTTTGCACCAGGAGGAGGAAACCCTAATTGCTTCTAAAAATTAGGGCTTTCTTGGAACCCTAGTGGATTGGAATCTCTTGTGCTCTGCACCAACCCCGGCCTTTTTACTGTCTGTCCTCATGGTTAATGAAGAGTGTGATCATGGGGGATGTAGGAGTTGGACTGCCTCTGATTGTTCCGCCTTTGAGGAATGCTTTTTCAAGTGCAGAGCAAATACCTCCACCCAAGCTGTCACAGGTTTGAACAATTGCTGTTTGCACACTTTGTGTTTTACAATTGCTTGTTTATGTGTCTCTGCTGCTTTTTTTCTTTGAGATTCTGTAACTGTGTTTGCAGTTGTTTTGTAAAGAACTTCTGCTAGTAGTTTTACAAAAGAGTTTTCGTTGCCGATGTTGAGGATTAGAAGGAACAATGCCTACCTCCTTGATTTTTACTTAACTGAGTTGGGAGGTTAAGAATATTGTGTAGTACTATCCCCAAAGTGTCAGGAGCACAGCTGATAACAGAGAAAATTGCATCTGGGAAGCTGCCACATTCTATTTGCTTATTCCTCAAGATGTTTTTTGTGGTAGGTTGTTGAAGGCATGACAGGTAAATCTCACAAAGCAAAGGAGTAGCAAATGTTACTCTCAGGAGTTGTTCAATGCTTCTATTATGGTTGCAGTGTATTCAGAATGGGTAACAATTATAGAGGCCTATAGCTTCCAAGCATATCTCAGATTAGTATAGAAAAACATTCACCAGGGTTTACAGTTCTTTCTATGCTTGCGTTCGCATGGTAACGCATTGGGTATAGAACTTTATCTCAGGATGTGAGGAATCAATTTGCTGTGCTTGTAAAGGAGGTGGTCTCTTGTTTTTTTTTCAGTAAATCTTGGAAGCATTTTCTCCTTGGGCAGATTCTTCTTGCTGCCAGTCATGATTTATTCTTGCAGAAGCTTATTTCATATCATCCAGAAAGCTTATGCAGAAACTTGGGTATATCAGCTATGAGAGCAGTAAGCATTGTATGGCATCAAAAATCTTCCTCTTGAGATAGATCTTTCTAATACAAAAGTGTCAAATTGTATACGGGTCCTTTCTTTTGCTTCATGGTGCAAAGGTTCTCACAGCAATGAGGTGTTTGATTCAACAATGCCATTATTGCCTTCTCGATATGAACTAATAGTAGAGGATACAAGAATTCTGAGAAACTTATGAGCCATGCATGGAGACTGTTGATGCCTGTCTTTTCCACATTTTTCACACTCAAGGATTCATCAGCCCACCAAAGATATATGTGAGTACCTTCTACATCAGTGACGCTACTGGAAGTAGTCAAAATGAATTGTGCAAGAGCAAGAATTGGAAATCTGTGTAACATCTTCTCAGAAAAGAAACTCATAACAGAGCACACCTGTGATTATTGCAGGTTGGAATTTACAAAGAGTCTGTGACACTTCCATGGCCAGGTACAACCTCAATCAGCAGCTCCTTTTGCATCCTTCATGAGCACTAATCTCTCAGTACATTTGAGCTGCTGAATTTCAAACTGAACTATACCCTCTATTACACACAGGAAATAACTTGCAATCAACCACAGTCTTCTTCTCATGGGGCCAGCAAAAACCTCATGTCAATTCACTGCTCTTCACTCTTGTGTACTAAAGAGCTGCAGAGATCTGCCAAACCCTCCTCAAACTTCAAATGTCACACAGGACAAATCTTCACAGGTACATCAACAGATTGTACAGTGACTAAAGCTGTCACGGCCTTTTTGGAAGGTGAGTATTTGCCTTCAAGTACACAGATTGCTCGGGCAACGATGATGATGATGTGCAGATTTGGAGAAAATTTCTACCTTTCTGCACCTTATTCTGCCATAACAACACCAGCTTTGTAAGAAGAACCCTCTTCAACATTTGCAGTGTATTTCTGTCTGTCTCTTGAAGTCTCTTCTTCCTCGCGTTCAAGGTCTAACCTCTCTTGGGCACCTCCTCTCAGTGGCTCCAAAAGTCCTCCAGCAGCAGCAAGTTGGTGCAATTCAATGACACGGATGGTATTCAGGATTGCTGCCAAGACCAGCAATGAGCTTGCTGTTATAGCAATCCATACTGCAGTGGCCTAGGTATCAAAATTGTACAACCCACAACTAAGAATCAGTGGCTTGCTTGCAACAAGAAATTATGCCAATTGAAATCTCCTTCCTCCTAATATTCTGATTGTGGTTGCTGCAACATGACCACAACTCAGGAGCAATCAAAATCAAAGACTGGAAGACATTTGTGCTCATCAGACATTCGAAGGATGACAACATTCTAAGTGCAAAAAGCATGTGAATGGAAGTAGTGGTAGTACCTGTGCTTTGATCACTGCAGGTGGGTAAGGAAAGTTTCCAGCACCAAGGATTCCGCCCACAAGAAACAAAGTGCTGGACATAAGGAATGGAATAGAGACCATCTTCTGCATGAATTGGACCCTCATATCCACTCTTTCATACACTTGGGATACATTCAGAATTGAGCCAAACATCCACAAGCCTGAACCTCCAATGATCAGTCTGAAGGCGTGGTTTGTCAAATTCTCCGCCTCCTTCTCATCATATTTTCCCCGACCCACCTGCATACATGTGCAGCGACACATGATGTGAAAGACATTGATCAGGAAGGTGGGTGTTCCAACAATAAAGGAGTCCGAGTTGATGAGAAAGTTTTCTCGTACATCATGTGTGTGAAGTACCCAAGACCAGCCCTTTTGTGAAGGACCCAAGACCGTGTTTGAAGTCTCACCTCCAAAAGCAAGATGGTCCCAATGAAGAACAAGATGGAGCCAAGGACCTGCAGCAACGGGGCAAGAATCTCGATAAGCGCCAGCTGCGGATCCAGCGAGAGCAAAGGCAAGCGGAAGTCGAAGCCCGCGAGCTGAGCGATTAGGTCATGCAAGTTGACGACCGCAAGGAGCGCCAAAGCTAATAGCACCAGAATGAGCCCTAGTTTAGCACTACTGCGACCGGGTACCAGCAGTATGCACCCGACCAGCAGCACGATCGTGGCCACTAGGTACACGAACGCGTTTATATACTCCCACAAATCCCTCCACGCCGCCGGACCATACAAGCGCGTCCTGCGCACTGACACAAGCTTCACCATCTCCTCCTCTCTCTTCCGCAACAACAACAACAACAAAAGTTTCTAAACTGTACACAACACTTCCCGTCAACTCCCCTGCTGCATACAATTCCGCACCAAATTTTTCACACAGCTTGCGATCGCTGCTGCTGCTGCTGATTTTTTCTTTCTACAAATACGTGAAATTCTTGCACCAGAATTGCAGATCGATCTCCGTCGCCAATTCCTCCCCGGCCGTCCCAAAACTGCCGAGGCCCCAGACTCGAGCGAACGTCTGGCCGAAGCGGCTTGCGCTTCCCGCCGAGTCGACTAATCGCATATAGACACGTGGAAAAAGCACATTCCTTGAACAGCGTGAGCGTTAGTAATGACGTGCTTTTGGCAGCCGCGTGGCATGGACCTGCCACTTGGCAAGGTGCATTGGTACCACCACGTCAGCAATTAAAATTTTTTGCACCCTTCTTATTTTCAAACCTCATAACTTTGTAAGTTTTTATTTATTTTAAAATAATTTAAAATGCTATACGAGTGTCACCTACAAATCATCTTTGAATTCTAATAACAACAGAACACCATACAAGGAAAATTTTGAGTGTTTGAGAATCGATTTTGTAGTGTTTGGTGGTTTGTTTTTTCTTTTTTTAGTTCTTGACCTTTTTATATTTTGAGGGTCGTTGTAACTTTCTCATTTTCGATTCATTTTTGACGATTTTTAGTGTGTCAGATGTGCCAAGAGAAGAGGTTCAAGTTTTGTTTGAACACCAGAAATTTCATTAAATCCTTCACCTTTGTAAAGCTCATTGATTAAAAACATGTTTTTGCAAAATTTCAGCTCAATTGAATTTTATTTATTTTAAAGTTCAAGATGGAATGAACTTTGGAAAAATATTTGAGCTTTTTCATTATTATATAAGTAATAAACTTCATCAGATATGAATTCAAAACTTTTCAATCTTGCTTTCATTGATATATTTTCTACCTAAAATCAAATCCCTAACAAGTTTTTGAGGTTCATCATGGAATTAAACCAAAACCCATTCATTTAATTATGGTATCATTACAAATCTTGATTTTCAATTTCAAAAAGTTCATACCTCCTACAATTTTTTGAATTTTTCATACCAATCAATTACATTATGTACATACTACTTGAAGTCTATATAATCTTCAAATTAGTCTCATTTAATAATTTGATTATATACAAAACAATGGGATATTAAAATCACACCTAAGTAACCCCCAAAAAAAAAAAAATGTTATTTCCAAATTGATCCACCTTATCATGCATCCACCTAATAAAAAGTGTTTTTAGCAAAGTGGCCAAACTTATTTCATGAATTTATTTGGGTAACAAAGTGAAGCAAGAATTGTGAGGAGGCTCTTTTTTTTGATTGTGGGTGTAGTGCCTTAAGTTCACAAAAGAGGGATTTTAATATGGTCAAATAAGGATTTTAATACTTAGGCCATAACCTATATTGTGTTTGTTTTAAAAATAACATTGAACTATTTTTTTAAAATTACAATTGCACATTCCTAAACAAATTGAAGAACTATAGAGGTTTGTAGGATGGTTTAGTTTAGGTCCCCTCATGGTGATAGTGTTCCACCTAATGTGGATCTATGGTTGTTTTTTGGATGAGAGGTGAGACATCCTTCAAAGATAGAATCTTAATTTATGTGTTGTGTATATCAATGATTATTAACTAGGGTGACCTCCAATAGTGCATTTAACCTTGACAATTATTGTGGTTTTGTAAGTCCATTTGTGCAATTCATTAACTTTAATCAGCCATTAAAGTGGTGTATTATAAAGTCTTATTGTCGAAAAATTACTTACATTTTTCTCTTGTTACAATTTAATGATAAGATAATTCAATTTTTGATCTAACAAATGTAAAAAGAGGGAAAAAAAAATCCAAAATATCTCTCAATTAATCACCACAACTCAAAGAAACTTGCAAATGTTTGAGATTTTCGACATTTTGTACATAATGTTTGTGTTGACCCAAGGAAAGAAAATTTTAAGTTATTTTAGGTACTTAAAAAAGATGTTGTGAAATAAAAATGTAAAGATCAATTTACATATTAAAATTAGATCAATTTCTATGTTACAAAGGTTGAACATTTCAATGAATTTTTTAAAATAATATTTGCTATAAAACTTGTAATAATTATCTTAAAGTGAGAATTATTTCAATAATATTATTGTTGAAACCAAAATTGATCATAAATTTGCAATCATATATATATATATATATAACAAATAATGTGTTCTTCTATCATTGGAATTAATATAACTTGTGTCGTTGGCCCAAATGTGAATTAGTTACCGAACTAATGTTCCCTTCCAAAATCATTTTTTGTAATTTAATCAAGTTTATAATGACAAAAAAATACTCAAAATTCAATATCTTCAGCACCTTGGGTTGAAAAATTTCCAGATTGCCTTCATTAAAATCCTACTCATTAAGGGCTCTCCAACAATAATAAGAACATGCCCAAATTCCAATTTTCTTTTTAAAATAAAAATAATTTAAATAAATTCTCAAAAAAAATGTTCAATATTCAATAACAATTCCTTTGTAGGTTGAAACATTTTGAAACCAAATTGATGCAATCCTAATCATCCAAGGCTTTCCAATGGTACCAAAAGTGTCAAAAGAGGTGCCATGGTGTGGGAAATCTCAACATGACAAACAAAACAAACAAATCAATTAACTACCTTCGTTCGTAAATAGATTTCATTTCTCAAGTTTGTAATGAAAACAAAATGAGTTGGCTTTTATTATTATTGCTAACATTCTATTTAAATTATAAATGTTTTTTTATGGGAAAACATACATCTTGCAACCCTAAAACACACACACACACACACACACACACACACACACCATAAAAATGAAACTTACATGTCTTGGGCTAAGATCACTCATATGCTTTAAACCTTAGTCTTTGCACAAATTACACCCATAGAGGAGCTCATCGCACACCGTAAAACATTGATTCATGGAATCACTACCTTTGAGTTCAAATAAGTGTTCTCTTGTGAACACTTTCACAATTTAAACAATAGGTGGGTTTATTGCACCATAAGTTCATTACACATAGAAATTTCCTTCCAAGTCTTACAAGAAAATTTCAACATGAAAATATAAGAATGAATAATAAGCCAAACCTTCCACCCACAACGCCTAGTTTATGAACTCTGTTCACACAATTATAGATGTCTATTGTATTACCTTCAGTCTATTTAATATCAATGACAAACCAAAACTACCATGATTCATTATGACTACCTATGGGATGGTTAACAAAAACACCGAAAAAAGAATCACTTACATCAGGCCTCATACCCACCCTCAGACTCTACACACAACTCTCCCTGGAAATAATACTCTGAAGGCACCCATTATGTCAATTTTGAGTGAAACCTAAACAACTATGAACATTATTCATAGCCTTTAACAAAACCAAGGGCTGGGGTTATATTCATTCCCTGCACAAGGATTGACAACCATAAAGTGTGTGTCATCTAAGGCCAAAACAAAGTTCAGAACACAACAAGAGGGCATTAGAAATGACTTACTGAAATTGTGTGAACCCATTGAATGCACTTGAGACATCTTACAGTCGTATCTAAACAAATGTTCCCTCCAGAACAGAAATTCTTTGTGAACCTCTTGGTGATGTACTTAAGCCAAACAACAGTTTGACCATAAAGAATGTCCAATCTCCTCTGCACAAGAAACTGGGAATGATGTCATTTGGACACTATTGCAAACAAAACTCTGCCTGAACTTGAGTGTGAGCCACCCATTTACATTACTGTGAGAGCACAAAATTCTTTCTCTTTTGTAATACCTAAGGTGTCTTCCTCTCTGTTTCACACTTGTCCACAAATGCCTACTTTGGAGTTAATCGACGTCGTGGTCGTCCACTCTCCCTCTTGAGAAACTCTTTCTCAATATCATTCAAACCACGATGTGAACCATCAGGCTCAGAAACAAAGCGTCTGCCACCCCGCTTTCCTCGCTTGCCCTCCTCCCCCAACTCCTCTATCACATAAGTCCACCCACCAGGTGGCCTTCGCCGGCTTCTTACCTCTGTTTGAAACATGCCAGCAATCTAGAAGAATAACACCAGCATTTAATTAATCAACATTGGGATTAATAGACAGCCAAAAATACAAATAGGAAACCCCCTTAATACTGGCAAAGTGTGCAGTATGTTACCTGCTTTTTGTTGAAGGACATTCGGCACTCAAATTCATCCAACAGCATGCTATCTTCCTTTGCTGAGATCTCATCCCAATATGAACTACTTTCCTCTTCTTCCTCTGGTGATTTTTTCAACATAGGTCCTGTGCGTCGTATTTTGACATGGCGTTCATTGTCAGCTGCTTCATATGTTCTGCTCCACCGCAAGGATCAACACCAAAAGTAAAACTCTTGTTTTAGAAGGCCTAATTGAGGAACTGTTTGCTTGTTCCTATCTAACATCAGAGAGGATGTAATCCCAGCATGAAAAGACAACATGCCATCCACAATATGAAAATGCATTTATGGCTTCCTGAGCAAACTCTGAGGTCAAAATCTGATCTAAAGGCAATTGTCTTGTGATTTTTCAGAAATACTAAAGCACAGTCAGGACTGTACAGATGCACAATCTGTAACCCCAATCAGGTCTCAAAGGTAAAGAAAGCTACATTTAGAAGAGTTTATTGCATTTAATCCTCCTGACATTCATGCATTGGTCAAAACGAACTGCTACATAAGCACTGATACTCACCCATGCACCCTCTCAAAGCCTTGTTCGATCTCATCATCCAAAGGACTTCCTGCTTGAGCTTCTTCCTCCTTTTCTATGTCCTTGAGCCACACAATAGCCTGCACTCGCTGCTTCCGGATCCGATACTCCTTTGCCAGCCTATCCACAGTGACAGTTTCAGGATTGTCCCTGTATGCCCTCCAGATCTTCTCCTTGACTGAATCCGAAAGGCGAGCTGCTTTATGATCAGGATCCACACCAGAAAAGTTGTAGATAAATGGTGGTCTCGCAATCTGCAAGCAAAGAAACAGATTGCAAAGTTTGCACAAAATTCAACCTCAAAATAATCACAGTTAAAAACTTCCATCACTCCCAGAATGTAGAAACATGCATGCTTGTGATAAGTCTACCTGAATAGCTACCCACACCATTTCATCTCGGAAAAAAAGGGAGTTGAGGGGTGATAGCGGTTTTTGTTTACCTCGGCATCTGAAATGAAAACATGTTTCCCTTTCTTAGGTCTTCCATCCGGATCTTCCTCTGGATCCACCTTTCCTTCCCCTCCATCCGGCTGCGCAAACGATGATACAACAGTGCTGGAGATCATCCTGCTAACACCAGAATACTGTCCTTGGAAAAATCTCAGCAGACTGGAAGGCAGGGAGGAGTCCTGGGAAGAACTCAAGCTCCATCGCCGTGCGTGTCTGAGGAGCATATTCCAGGTCTATTAAATCAACAAAAAAAGAATTACAAAGCGACTTCAAATTTCTACCAAAGAAGCTCTGTCAGACGCACACAAACAATGCAAGAAATTGCGCACACGAGGCGAGAGAGATGAAGAGCTCCAAGGCGTTGAGCAACTCGCCTTGCAACAACAACAAGAAAAAACCCTAAACCCTCTGCGACAGAAGCAAAGGGAGCAGAGATGACGGGAGCAGCATACCGCTTGCCGCTTTGCGGCCTACACTATACCGTTATTTTACCGCCTAGCGGCCTTCGCCTATTTTTTTACAAAATTAAAATTTCGAAGGCCGATTATTATGCCAATTTCGAAGCAAAATTAAATTAAAGACCAGAATTTTTTTATTTTTTTTAATTACCTAAAAAATGTGAAAATGAAATGACTTTTGAAGGTTTTAAGTTTTAATGCTTAGAAGTCCAAATTAAAAACTACAAATAGCCATATTTCTTTATTTGGTTGTAATAATTAGCCTATATATATATATATATATATAAGGATGATTAAAATTTTGTATTTTCACGTATGATTTATAACTAAATTTTGGTTAAATCTTCCTATGGATGATCACCACTTTGACTACATCACAAAATTACTATTAAAAAAAAAGACCATTAGTGGCATAATACATAGGCAAACTTGGCAATTCCTTGTTGAATTATTTATTTATTTTGAATTTTGGAAATTCAACAATTGGGATTTTGAAAATTTGAAGATTTTAGGCTTATGAAATATTATTACAAATAAGACACCAACAAATAATGTGGTTTAGGTTTATGTGACTTTAGTGTTTCCTAATTAAATGTTTGTACTTGAAATGCACATGTTTGAATCTAGGTAATGAAACTTTCAAGTGTATTTCTACCACTTGATTGGGTGTTCGTTATTTTTTTATTTTTTTATTTTTTAAAATTTTAATTAAAAAAAAGTCGGCATATTTGTTGCAATTTTTTTCAAGATTTTACCAAAACCTAAAAGTAATTAAATTGGTGCCAAACCTACCTAAGTACTATTATGATATTTCACAAGCTTTCTCCATAAACAAGTACATTCATATAAAATTGTAAATAATTTTTATTTTACCCTCTTTTTTTGGGTGATAAATTAAATTAGTGTTTTAAATGTGCAATGTATTTATATAACAATGTTTTGAATCAATCTTTTTATACATTTGAATTGAATATAATGAGTAGAAGATATTAAAAATACGTTTTCAAAACTATGATCACTTTTTAAAAACAATTTGAACAACATAGTGTCTTGTTTCTTGGTACCATATTTTACCCAATTTTTTTAAAAAAATTTGTGGCAAATAGTTGTTGTGTCAATAATTGAAAGTTCTCCCTTTAGCATTTAAATCCCATAGAACAAATGGTTGAATAAGTTAAGCACAAACACAACATTAATTTTATTGTTGTTTTCATTACTATTAGTTGTGACAAGAAGGGTAAGGGTATGGTCAATGAATAATGAATGTGAAATACACCAACAATCATGTTGTATAGCTTGTGGATACTCTCCACCACATTATAATCCATCGTTTGCAAATGTGATGTTAAAATTTATGTGCATGAACTTCATAGGTACATAATTATTTCAACTAGTTTGTAAAATAATATCATTTCGAATTTTCAAGACCATGCATTGTGTAATTTCATGAGAGGTTTGTGATGTTAATGGATTACATGTATAATAATTTTATGAAAAAAAAATCAATTTTAATAATCTTTTGAATCTTCAACAACTCTAAAATGTAATTTAATGGTGTTTGGACTTTAAAAATTTGTATGTGTCTGTGCAATTTTTCCCAAGTCACTTAAACTTTTTCACCCTAAGAAAATATTGCAACATGTTGTGAGCATTTTGGTATTTTGTTAACAATGCATTTGTTAAAATAACATTCACAACAGAGTCCTGCAATGGGTACCCAATACCCACCCATACCCATGGGTAAATGGGTGGGTAATGGGTATGGGCTTGGACGCATGGGTGGGTAATGGGTGGGTACGAGGGACCCGGGCTTTACAAGAACTGAGTTAGCAGATTATAGGGCCACTCATTGTATACTAATCAGTAGTGATAGCTCTCGGACGCCGGTAACACCCTGACCAAGAAGTGCAATCGATTGAAGCCCCGAATGATAAACAACCTCATGTTCATGCGTTCTAATCGTGACATTTGTATGTAACTGTTTACAATAAATCATTGGCACATCCCTCCTTTTAAAAACACTTCAAAGTATTCTTAAGTAGCTTTATTTTGGTGATGGACTTGATGGGTATGAGTTGGGTGGGTAATGGGTATGGACAAGGTGCCATGGGTGGATAATGGGTGGGTACAGTTGACCCACGGGCAACTGTGGGTCGGGTATGGGTACAGTTGTCAAGCCCAATATAGGACTCTGATTCACAAGCATTTAATTATAGGTATTTAATCATATACACACAAATCAAGCATGATTAAGATTACTAATAATGTGACTTAAACCTCAATGCATCCATGAAATCATCAACAAAAACTAACTTTACAAATGTAACATTTAAGCATATGGATGAGAACCTATGAGGCCTCATATAAGATCGTTGTAATGAAATTGGCACACACAAAATGTTCAAAGGGATTTTAAGTTAACTATTTGTGTAGACATTAATGAAATTAATAACATATTCACATATTATTTCCATGCACATGAAATTAGCAAGTTTGAATGTGACATTAACATAACTTTTGGTTTGAAGCCCAAATTATTCAACCATTGTACCTTCAACAAAAACCTAGTAATGGGTGCAACCTATTTTAATCCTCCTTGTTAATTTGCTTACCAATGCACATGCGACAAAATGAATTGGAAACAAATCCATGGATTAGATATCTCTTGCCTTATGGTTTTGTTAATAATGATGTTAAGATGAAAAAATTCACACATCCAAAATCAAATAGGAAGAAAAGAAAGCAATGGTATGATTTTAAAGACCTTATTTGCACATATTAATTGCTAATGAATGATAATTTGTCACGAACATTTATACCACACATTTTAGTGGTATTGAAAAATGGGAAAAAATACGTACCAAACATATCCTTATTGGCTTTAAATATCCATTTATATATGTACCTTTTATAGGTCGCTTGTGGATGGTAAAAAATTCTATGTACTTGAAAGCAAAAAAACTCTTTTATTATCCCATGAACACATGTCAAACATTATTATTTGGTTGATGCACTTGTACCAAAATTCCTTTCTCTTCCTATATATATGGAAGTGTAAAGTGAAAACTTGACACAAATCATTTGCATTCTACCAATGAGATACAACCAAGAATTATGCCATAAACCATTGAATACGAGGGTTAAATTTTATATATATAATAACAACATGGTTGTGATGAACACTTTGTGACAAATAAGAAGGGGTCTAATGAAACAACAAGAAACACATTGGATAATAAGTTAAAACATTGCAGAGACTTGTGTTGCATATGAGCCCTAACCCTAATTTATAACAAATCCTCAATCACTTAGAATTCCAACTCATGATATGAACAACTTGTTGTTATACTAGCATTATACACATAGTTAGTGAATTAAAATTTTTAACATAAATAACTACTTATGTTTCATTATCCTCACAAAGTTACACACAAATGTATCACTTTTTTGGGTAGATTTGATTAGGTCATGGACAACCTCCAACATGGGCATGATGCACATGAAGCCCATGACAACCTTAACATCACATGAAAACTCAAGAGTGGGTCTTGCAACTTCAATCATCCCAACGTCATCATTCATTCTTGCCACCAAGGATTTGTATTTCACAAGCACCCTCTCAATAGGAGACAACATAGATATCCACCTAGTATCCACATTGCACAACAATTTGTTCTCTTTTGTTTCTAGCAATTGTGCGAGCTTGCACTGCTCCAAATGCCTTTTGGGTGAAGAGGAAAAATAGGTTTACGTGGTTTACAAGAAACCTTCAAGCTTATGCATTAAGGGTTGCGTGGAAAGTGTTTGCATGACTAGGTTTGTCCAATCTGTAACACAATGGACATCAAGCATGAAAGGGGTTGCCTTTTTGGTGATTTGTGTTATCACACCATTACGAGCACATGTAAACACAACAACCCCATCAAAACCAAAAGAGATCAGTTTGTTGTTGATCTCTTCCATGGTCAGGCCCTCATTAACCATCAATGACTTTAGGATCACATTGATCAAATTATCAACATTGCCACCATTGACCAACCTTTCCAAATGCAACAATATGGGTATGTACTTGAAGTCAGAGGTATACGTGAATGCTAACCCATGACTGATTATCAATCATCATCATTTCATCGCAATTAATAGCAAGATACCTAGTTGCATGAACATCCATTTTAGTTGCAATGAAAACAGTAATATGCATAGATTTTGCAATCTCCCAACTAGCATTATTGTTCTAGTGTTTCTTTAAAGTGTGCTTCACCTTCATAAAATCAAACAACAATTTCATTGCTTCAAAGTTAGTCACATGATGACCTTGTTTCAAAAGCCAAAAAATTGTTACAAATTGTATAAACTTCCTTTTTTTTTCTCCCCAACCACATCCCCAACAACAACCATGTCAACCATTGTTTCTTTTCCCCCATTGTAGAAGAGCTATTCATTCTTTGCATGCTATGATTCAATAAACATTTAATACTGCCACATGATATAACTTGGTTTTGCAACCTTACATTTATATTCCTCCCAACATGCTTTTGGAGGCTATCAAATTTGGGAATAAAAAATTTGTGTCTATTTGCAATCTGCAAGCAAACACAACACTTGATCATGTTCACTTTCCGATTTGTTCTAAGCATAACTTCCGCCCATGGAAGCTTTGCTATCCAAACATCTTCAAAATCTCGGTTAATTTCCCATTCCCTCACCCATTTTTTTTTTCCCCGATGGGGTTAATGTTAGGCACATGACCACATTTTCTTGCAACATTCTCTACACCAACACTTGGATGCACTACAAAAAACAACAACACCACCTTCACTTGAGGAACCAAACTTGATGACACTAGAGATGTTAGTAAAAAAGAAAAACTTGTACTTGAACCCATTTGGTAGCTATAGAGGTGCCATGGTGTGATTAAGTCAAAAGTTGAACTAAACACACTTGTAGGAACTATACAAAAGCAAAAAAAATTAAAAATAGCTTTGACAAACTTGCAATAACTGAAAAAAAGTAGAAAAAAAAAGTAATTTTAATAGACTCACAAGAAAAGAAGTAGCTTTGATAGGCTTGCAAAAGTGGAAGAAAGAAGTAGCTACAAAGTTGAAACATGGTCTAGAAGTCATAGCTATGAACTTGTAAGAAGCTTCAAAGTAAAAATAAAGAAAGAAAGAAGCTTGAGACTTACAAAATGTGAAGACTATTTATACACAACATTGAAAGTTGATTATTGCATGAAATCATTTGGAGATTGTACATCACATCGTCAGTTGCAGCTACTAATAGACCTCATCAAGCAATGGACTTCTTTTGCACAACTCAAAATGATCACTACCAAGCTAAACTAGAAACAGACCGCAACAAGTTGAACTACAAACAGACCTCCACCTCTAATTCTTTAAGAAAGTATGGAAAGGCGACAATCAAAACTTTACGTGTAAGAGAGAGGCGTAAGAGAGAGGCAACAACATAATTGCAGAGCTTTGATGCAATGTGAGCGATATCAATGGTTGTTTCTTTTTAAATGTGAGTTTTGGGCTGGTCGCTGGCCCTTTCTCCATGCGAAATTTCACCAGTAAGAAAAACGCTGAGGCAAGGCCAACAAATGAAGTAATAATAATTGCCTTTAACCCCAAACCCTAAACCATGTAGCTTCCAAGGATTTATTTGAACATAGATTGAATGAACAAACCCTAAAAATGAACGTGAAATGAATGAACGAACGAAACCCCCAATTCGTCGTCACTCTTGAGCTTTCCATTGTCGCTGGTGGATTTTGGTTCTCCGAGAGTTGCTTTCGAGACTTTCCGAGGGAGGGAGGGAGGAAGGGAGGAAGAAACGGCGGCGAGGAATTTTGCGATGCAGCAAGCAGTCGACTAGAGAATCACAAAACTGTTTAGACACAACAACAGCAACAAACAGCGATGGTGTTGTTGTCCTCAAGTCCTTTGGCAATGGTGTATCTGGTAGATCCCACTTGCATTGCTCCAGCTTCTGTTGTAACTCCTCCTCCACGCCATGTCCAGGGACTCGTGCCACCGCTTCCCGTGAGCTCCTCGTTTCCTCTTTCTCCTTCCTCTTCCTGTACGCGACGCTCTGTTTCAGCGGTTCCGTCTCCCTTTTCTTGCAATGTGAGTAGTAGTAGCAGCAGCAGCAGCAGCTGCTGCTCTCTAACTCCTTCGACACTAGGGTCCCTTCTGAGTCTCAATAGACTGGAGCTTAGTTCCAATAGGTTTGCGCAGCACTTGTCGAGGAATGTTTCGTTGTCCAAAAGCTTCTTCCTCCGGGGAGCAGCGAAGACAAGTTTTGGAGTAGCGTCTTCTGGCTGGAAACCGCTATCAGTGGAGTTTCAGTCTTGTGTTTCGAGAAGAGGAGGAGGAGGAGGAGGAGGAGGAGGAGCAGGTGTTGCTCCCCGGGCTGCGTGGCGGGGATCAGCAGCAGAAGACTTTAGCTCTTTCAACGAGGCCAAAATTAAGGTGATAGGAGTTGGAGGCGGAGGCTCAAATGCCGTCAACCGAATGCTGGAAAGCGAGATGCGCGGTGTTGAGTTTTGGATTGTGAACACGGATGCACAAGCCATGGCTATGTCTCCAGTTCCTCCAGAGAATCGGCTTCAGATTGGCCAGCAACTCACTCGAGGCCTTGGTGCAGGAGGTAACCCTGAGATTGGTTGCAGTGCTGCGGAAGAGAGCAAAGCCATGGTGGAGGAAGCTGTGCGTGGAGCGGACATGGTCTTTGTCACTGTAAGTAACTTCAAACCCCTTTACAAACTGGCGTTGATGGATGGCTCAAAGTTAGGTTAAGATTAAGCCTAAAGTGCTTGAAGAATAGCTTGTGTTGTTGCAACTACACCACTGCAAACAAAACTCTCTTCCTTGCCAGGAAAATCTGTGCAAAAACACAAGTTGGAGAAACATTGTTTTGGAAGAAACAATGATTTTCAGGAGGGACTAGGGTTTAAGGAGGAGATTGTATGTAATTTTTTCAGCGTCATGGAAGGAGCACATGAATGGAAGTATGTGAAATGCAAGATGTTCTTGCAATCAAAGATTTGTGATTGCTAGAAAGGCATCAAATTTCAGCCATTGAAGTGGATATTCCAGCTATTAGGGTTATAGAATCATGCTGCTCCCCTTACAAAGGTTTCTTGATTGATTGCATGTGTGAATTGGTCATGCAGGCTGGTATGGGAGGAGGCACAGGGAGTGGTGCTGCACCAGTCATAGCTGGGGTGGCCAAGCAGCTTGGAGTCTTGACAGTTGGCATAGTTACCACACCATTCTCGTTTGAAGGACGTCGAAGGTCTGTGCAAGCACAGGAAGCTATAGCTGCCCTGCGAAATAATGTGGACACACTGATCACGATCCCTAATGATAAGCTGCTCACTGCAGTTGCCCAGTCGACTCCAGTTACTGAGGCGTTCAATCTGGCAGATGACATTCTTCGGCAAGGAGTGCGCGGTATCTCAGACATCATCACAGTGAGTGTAATTTGGGAAATGCTGGATTGAAAGAACTGTAGGTTGAAGAATTCTCTCCTTTCTACATTATTGAGATGTCTTGAGCACCTTCTGATGGCTACAGTGTATCTGGGATTACTGAGGCAGTGAACACTGTGTTGGTTTGAGACAGGTGCCAGGTCTAGTGAATGTAGATTTTGCTGATGTTCGGGCAATCATGGCCAATGCAGGGTCTTCCTTAATGGGCATTGGGACTGCTACTGGTAAGCAACAAACTTTAAAGCACAATGAACCTAAGAGGATGATGACTATTTTTACTGAATGGGTGTTTGAAGAACAGGTGCTATCCCACAGTTTTTCTGTAAAGAAAACATGCAGTGTGCTGACTTGGCAATCTGTCAATGAGTAGAATTTATGTAAGCTGACAGAACACACATGGGAATTATTTCTGATTATGCTGGTAGATGGTTATGATGGTGACAGGGAAATCAAGGGCCAAGGAGGCAGCTATGAGTGCTATCCAGTCGCCACTACTAGATGTGGGCATAGAACGTGCCACAGGCATTGTTTGGAATATTACTGGTGGTAGTGATATGACCCTATTTGAGGTCTGTATTCTGATCCCTTGGGTATGGATCATGATTTTGTTCTCTAATTTGTCACAGTCTACATACCTTGTCCATTTTGTTCCTTCTTTGCTGCAAACTATATAATTTATTTTAATCAACTTTGAAAATTAGGTGTTTTGTCTGTTTCCTTCTGATGAAGCTTTTTACATCTTGGTAAAATGAATAGAGACACATGCAAATCATAAGTATGGAGAAAGTCTTATACCTATGATGATATTTCATTCTAGGTGAATGCAGCTGCAGAAGTCATCTATGATCTTGTTGACCCAAATGCAAACCTCATATTTGGAGCTGTGGTGGATGAAGCACTTCATGGTCAAGTGGGTCTTCTCACAGAACTGCAATTCACCAGGAGCCTTGGCCTTTGACTTTAAAGATGCTGGTTGTTGATGTCTGCTAATGCTTAATCACAGTAGATTGGTCCAAGTGTGCTTTGAAAGCAGTGGGGCCACAAAGTAGGAAAGCTGTACTATTTGCTGAAGAATGTGATGGACTGGGTGGTTTCATGGCTGGTGCAGGTGAGCATAACACTGATTGCCACAGGTTTTCGGGCCCAGGAGGAGTTTGAAGCACGAAACCTCCAGGCAAAGCTATCTGCCCACTTGAATAGTTTGTTTTTGTTCTCAGAGTGTATTTGATGCCAGCTCCCTGCTTTTGCATTTGTCCATTGTCCTAAAGTGGACAACAAATACTCATTTCATCATAACTGTAGAGTACTGATTGTGGTATCTGCACCTCATTGACTGTGTTCAGCAATCAAATCGAGCATGGGAGGGTCAGCTGGCACCAGGTCGACGGCCATCTGTAGTTTCACCTCCAGTGTCAATTAATGGCAGCTCAAGCTTGGATATCCCAAACTTCCTCAAAAAACGTGGCCAGGCTCGTTATCCTAGGTAGTGTATCATGGTGTTATTTTGATACAGAGAGAAAACTTTCACAGTATCGTAGGATGGATCACCTTGGTAAAGTAGAACTTAATTGATTTTTCTTTGCTCAAATCAAAGGTGAGATTCTGCGAGTTGGACAAAGGGTAGCAGCTATGGTGAGGGACATAGAAAGAGACATAGAGAGAGGCCTATCAATGCAGGGTCCATACAAAATGAGAAGGTATGTCCTGTGTTCCATGACTGACAGTTTCTTTTCAACTTGAGAAATTTACAACAAAGGTTTGAGGAGCTGGCAAAGAATGGATTAAGATGTATTCAGCCCAAGGGTGTAATCATGACACAGTATCTCATGTACTAGTAATCAAGCACAGAGATAAGTGTGAGAGAAGGTGGGGTTCATCTTAGTGGAGAAGTCCACTAAAAACCATAGTTATTTGGGTGATGATTTCTTTTCCTCCACAATTTACAGAAATGTGGGGTTTGTCTCAGTGGAGAAATTCACTACAAACAAAAGCTTATTTGGGTGATGATTATGTTTCCTCTACAATTTACAGAAATGTGGATCCCTGCACCATGGCCTGCAACATTACGTATCCTTTGTGCACTGATGATGAAAGGGTTGTGATTGAACAAACTGATAATAGGGTTTTGCTGCCCATGGCAATCAATTTCACTTGCCAATTTCTCTGGGTAGGAATTTATGTGGAGACTGAGAATTGACATCAGTGCATCCAAAAGAAAAGTATCTCCATTGGTCCTTCATGTAACCCCTTGATGTCAATGTTGCTGAACTTAACTATCATTGGACACTATTTGTTTGCAATGTATGCCAGTTCTCTGTGTTGTGAATGGTTGCCCCTTTGAATCTGCTGAAATGCCAGGAACATGCATCTTGATGTCCAAGAGAGATGGCTGATTCTTGTCCCCAGCTTCAGGACAAATCTCTCTTGAAACCCTGGAGATCTAGAACCTTACCAGTTTTGGTTCTTTGTTCTTTCCACTCCAGAAGCATGTACAAGTACAAGACTCTCTCTCTATCTTTGTGTCCCTCTTCTTTCTGAGCTTTCAAATTTTGTTCAACACAAAAATCAAACCTTGTTCATATCCTATTGCAACACTGGTTACTACAATGCATTCTGGCTGAAAACACTTTGGTGTAATCTCAGCAGTGTCTCTCACGCTTGAGAGCAATAAGTCTCTGTTTCTGCTCAAGAAGATTCTTTGAGTAGGTATATGCATGAGCTTGGAATCCTATAGCAATGAGAGAGGCACTAGCTTGTGTTCTCCTGCCCTTACCAACAATTTTACAGTTCCCAAAATAATGAATACCCAAGAAAAACAGAAGAGAGAGTGCCAAACCCTAAAATACATAAAATACTGAGTTTTGTGTGCTTGATTGATTGCTGCAATGATATGGATGATGCCAAAACAAAGTTCTAAACTAAAATTAAAACCAAAAGCACATGGTTGTTTGTTTGATGCTTGTTGTGCACTTGTTGTTTGTTGATTTGTTGAGCACTGTTGATCAGTTGTTTGTTTGTTTGCTTGCTTGCTTGTCTGTTTTTTTGTTTGTTTGTGAGTTTTGATTTTATTTCTTGCATGTGAGTGTGGGGGGAAGCTTAAACTAAGCAAGGGAGAAAAGCACAGACAATGAAAGAAGGAAGGAAGTACCTGGAGTCCCACCATAATGTGATCATCAGGTAGGACCTACTTCTTGATGATGGATCGATCATCTGTGTGACACGCCACATCTGCAAAAGCTCTTCATTGACCTGTTATGTCGCTGCTGTTGCGTGTAAGTACTTAGCCAAAAAAGAAAGAGTAAAAAGTATTATCTCTCGTGGTGCAGAGTGTCGTCGCTGGTTTTCAACGACCGTAACGCCCAACAAACAAAACAAAACACAAAAACAACAAATGACAAAAAACCCTTAGTTAGTTGCAGCAGCAGCAGTACACTAAATAGTTATGTAGCTAATAATAATTTCCATACGGCTGTCTGGCTGGCTGGCTGCTTGAAAAGTACCTCGATGTCAAGAGACTCAGCAATAGCAGCAGAAATCGTCAGAGCGAGAGAGAGAGAGAGAGCGCTTCAGCAAATGGAATGGAAGGAGCAAACTCTCTGACAGTTTTTTTAGGTCAGAAAGACGATGCGCGTCGTTCAATTCCCTGCAGGTGAGGTAGTAATCGTTGAATGCTGCAGAACGCCAGAAAGCACATTATATGTACAATAAACATAGTGCACGAAGTGCGAAGTGAAATAGTCAACAAACAGAAAGTACTTACTTACACTGGGTGCGATTCTCGAACTTCTTCTTGTTCTTCTTGTTCTTCTCTTTCCTCAGTCCTCCTCCTCCTCCTCCTCTTCTGCAGGGCTGCTCCCCCGCGCGTCATCATCATCTTTTACTTATTATTAAGGTTTCGGATTCCACGCCCAGAAGCGTGAGAAAAAGTACCACATTCTTGCAGAATTCTTTCCCCCGTTTTTCGTTTTTCCACCTTTGGTTTCTTTTCTTTTTGGGAGTAGGCTAAGTATGGAAACGGTCAGTCGTTCGTTGCCAGACGAAAGGTCCCCTGCTGCCTGCCTACCTGCCTGCCTGTTTGCCTGCTTGCCTGCCTTAGTTAATAATAATATTATTATTAGTAGATAAACAAACAAACAAGCAAGCAATGGGCGGAAATCCGTGCTTTTGCGACCAGGAGGAATCTGGTTTTTTGGAGTGTTATTGGAGAGCGGGAAATTTTCAAACAGGTTTTTTCATTAAAAAAAAAGCCTTTTCTGTCGCACAAGCCGGAGGAGTCTAGAGTCTGAAGAGTCCGGACCCTTTCCTTTTGCTTCTCCTGCCTGAGTCCTCCAGAAGAGAGTCCAGGCTGAAGCCCTCCCCTCTTCCTCTCCTTCCGCCATCGCTGCGCATGCGAGAGCTCGTACACGACGTACTTACTCTCTGCATTTGATTTTCACGCACGCGCGTGCGTAAATGATGAGCTTCCTCAGTCAACGGAAAACTAATGAGAGTAGACGAACGTACCAGGAGTCCCAGGAAAATAAATAAATAAATAAATAATTCATTATTGACTTCGGGAACTGCACACATGGACGAACATCATCCCTTTCTAGATGAATATTCCATCTGTTGACCAGGCTATCTATTTCATCCGTTTCACCATGTCCCATGCTCTCCCCCACCCCATCCCCCCTAACCTCGAAGTCTTGAAACAGTCTTTTAAGGGACCTCAAGTGAGGTGACAAAACAAAACATCCCTGTCGCTCACTGGCAATGGGCGGTAGATACTGCATACGTGTCAGTTTTTTGTGCTGTGGTGACCGGATTGTCAGGTTACCGTCTCTCTCGATCCTCCTCCCCATTCCTCTCGAGCCCCGAGAGAGATAGTCGAGAAAGAGAGACGGGGTTTTGGAGGAATTCGTGGATTTTTTTAATTTAAATTTTTTTTTTTTCCCTCGTGTGTTTTTTGGTTTTATTCTTGTTGGATTTCATCAGCGGGGATTTTTGAATTGGTGTTCGGGGTTTTTAGAAGTGTGTATGTATGTTTTTTTTCAATTTTTTTGGTGGGGAAAAAAGCAGAGGGAGCTATGGCACACAGCAGGCACAATCAGAATGAGATGAATTCCGACGATTACGATCCGACTCCTTATCAGGTAGATCTTCTTCTGCGTGTGGTTTTTCTGGATTTTTTTGGGTTGTAACTCTTGGATTTTTTTTTTTGATTCAAGTTTCTGTCATATTCCTATTTCGGTCTGTCGCTCGATCTCTTTCTCGATCTTCGTTTTTGTGTTTTTTTTTGCGGGGTTGACCGTGGAGCTCGGTTTTGAAGAATTGCGTGTATAAGGATCCCTGATCAACAAGTTTTGGTTCAGGGAGGATACAATCAAGCTGAAGTTTATGGACCGGTGAAGCGCCTGGATGAAGTGACGACGTACGCGCCACCTGCCTTTGGCGAACTACCGGAGGGCGGCTATGGCCATCACGATTCTCCTTACGCAACAGGAGGTCCTGGATCTTCAGGTTATTCCACTTATCACCAGCGCTCGGAGCCGCACTTCGAGAGTGCACAATCTGACTTTCACGGCGGCGCTCGCTATGGCGGAAGAAGGCCAAGCAAGGGTGAGCCGTTTGAAGCGTCTTATGACGGGGAAGGCGAATGGCAAGATAGCAGCACGCGGGTGCAGCAGCAGCACCATGGCTATCGGAAACCGACGCTGGCTTATGGACAATCCGAACAAGGATCGGAATACGCTGATGGTTATGACCAGGAGCCTCCCTTTGGCTATGGAGGTCGACAAGAGCAAGTGTGGAGAGGGGAGCAGCAGGAAGAGAGAATCCCATCCGGCTATGGTCATCCGCATCATAAGCACCATGGAGAGGAAGATGAGCGACAGCATCAGCAGCAGCAGCAGGAGGGTTATTATTGGGGAAGAGGTGGGCGAGGCGAGTATACAGAGGAGGAGGAGGAGGCGCCCCGGCGCCCTTCGTATTGGTAGACTGGTCATGAATAACAGTGCACTTCTGTGGAGAATTGTGGAAGCAATCCGCTTGTATAGTCAGTCAGTCAGCACCAGGTTGGATCTCTGCAGAGAAGATCCGACTCCTGGACTGCTGTGAATGAATCCTAATAAGAAGCATCAGAGCATTATTATGCTATGGAGACAGGTTTGTGGAAACCACTCAGTTTGACTGAGAGAACTCAATCTTGGGTTGTTTGGCATTGTGTGTTTGCCTCTCAAAACTGTATGGGATATGTAGGGGTTTAGGGTTCCTGTTGTGAAAATTTCACAACAGTTGCTGCTGAACATATACCTATGTCATTTTGGTTTTGGATTTGCTAGTCACCTGAAGCAACAAATTGGCAACAACTTGTATGTGGTACTGCCTGTTGCAATGTAATTGTGATTTTATTTTTTCCCAAGTTGGTGATGGTGCTCAATTGCAAAGCTCTGCATTCTTACAACAGTGTTGCACAAGGTTCTTTTGTTGCTGTTAGTCACTATCCTGCTCAACATGGATTGCACGATAGTAAACGGGTGATTGTGAAAGAAGAGTATCATTAGATGCAAGTGAAGAGATGTATTATTATATGATTTGTGTGAGGATGCCTACTCTGAATTTTGTGGTGTACCTACTACAGCAAGTGTGTCTCCAAACATCCTAACTTGAGAGAGCTGGTTCCAAATCAGCCTCTGCAGGGTCTAGCTCAATAGGACACAGTTCAGGAGAGAATCAAATCAGGAAATTTGGTCAATGTCTGATACTGAATATTGGGAAATGCCAAACAAATGTGGCCAGGAACACACTCATCCATCACAGACCAAACAAAGTAAGTCCTCAACCCAAGACATTATCCACCCTTCATGCCATCACAAAATTGTCATTAGATCTCAAGCCCAGGGAAGTTTTTTGAACTCTCTACACAAAGACAATTGTATGCCCCTCTTTCATGGGACTCCAGGAGAGGTCTTGTAGCTCCATCAGAACTTGCGAAATCTTATGCTAGGCATATCAGTTATGGCACACCCTAAAACAGAGTTGATAAAGAACCAGCCCAATTCTTAGCACCCATGCACAGAGAACACAGCTTTCGAATTCTGAAAGAGGCAAGGAAGAAGTCAAGGCTGATGACACACAGTGGGCCCCCTATATGGTGGTGTGCATCAAGCTCCTATCTAACCGAGTTGTTTCCTCTCTGAATCAGCTTTGAATTGTGACCTGTGAGCTTGTTGCTTTTGCTCTCTCCTCTGGTAAAATCCTGCATCCCTTTTGCTGCTTTCATGTCCTTCAATACCCTTTTAGCCAAAACTTGGGAGTACTCAGAAAACAGGTGCAAGGAAATGGATGCAAGATGGGTTTTGGGTGCAGAGTTCCTTTAACCCAACCTGCAGCAACCCCACATTGGTTTGTAATGTTGTGTCCAGGTTTTGTCCAATCCATAGTGCAGCCAGAGGCAGACAGTCATGCATGGAGGAAAGAGTGGGTCTCATTTTCTCATCAACAATCCATGTGCCTTGTCAAGCTCTTGTCTCTCTTTGGCAGTAGATTATTTGTTCAGAAGCTTTGATAGCTTGCTGTTTCCTTCATTTCTGACTTCTCAGGGAACCTACAATTCCCCTTCTTGGAGAGAGATATCAAGAGATCTTCGTGGAAGCTTTCTTTGCTAATCTTTGAAGAATCCATGGTCATCTCTGCTATGGTAAATTTGACAAACAACAAAGGTCCTGAATTTGTACAGGGTTTCATCATCAAGAGCTGTTTCTTTTCTTCCTTGAATGATTCTGAAAGGTGAGATGCTAAGTGACTGGTCCAGATTTCATTGCTACATAAGGGGTCTGAAAAAGGAGAGAATAAAATTCATTGGAACCAAAGTCTCAAGGGGTGAAGGAAAAAGGAAAAAGCCCCCTCTTGAGGGAGGAATTCAAACATTCCAAAAATCAAAGAACAGCGAGTGAGGCATCCTCAAAATATTCAGTTAAAAAAATTATCGTGGGAAAAAACAAGAGTGCAGCAGCAGCATCAGAATTACAAAGTTGTGGTCAGGAAAACCTCATCTGAAGTTCTGTCAATACCATTCATAAACAGCAGCTGATCTGTATCGTCATTTGTATATTCTCTACGCTCCAGCTTTGCATGTGATGCAATGAATATCAACTTTTCTGCTTTCTCAATTGCATGTTGTGGATTGCCACTTTGATAAGCCCAGCGCCAAAGAGACCAATTGCACTTGAGACCACAGCTTGTGGCATGCAAGAAGATGAGCCGAACTGCTACTCTGCCTAATGACTTAAGCTCACTCAGGCATGTTTCCCATACCAGCCGCCGGCTTTGTGGGTTGACAGACTTCATTCTGCCTGTAAGAGGATCTCTTTCCTTCACTTGTACGGCTTGTGCATAAAGAGGATCAAGACCATCAGAACGCCATTTCATTAACTCCATCAATGCAATATGTGCTTCTTCTCTGGCAACCAACCGAGTGATTAGTCTGTCCACATCCTTCTCCTGCTCAATTGTCAGGCATTTGAAGGGAGGCAAGTACTTCCCACTCATGTCACGCAAGAGGTAGAGAGGGTCAAGGATAAAAGAGGCTGCCCATGCAGGATGGTAGTTCTTGTTGAAACGCTTCTCGATCACACCTTGGAGAGGAATTTCATCTTTATCGTAGCGTGCACACCACTCCTTCACTTTGCCTCGTAGGTCATCCCATAGAGGCAAGCATTGGCTCACCAGTGGTCGATCGACCTCAACATCACTCACCATGACCTTCACTATCTTGATCAGGTTTTGGACAGCTTCCAAATCTGACCAGAATTGCACACCACCCACCATGTCTGTTACATCACGTCCAAGCTGATCGTCTGAAAACTGAAGATTGAAGGACTCGTCAAGCACGGTTAGCTGGAGAGCCCTGGCTGAAGAAGCCACATCGTCAAGCATCACCAGCACATATGCATAATGTGGATCAGCAAACTGAGGATCTGGTGGAGTCCGTAGAAGTTTCTCCATGTCATATTCCTGGTCCCATTACCACGGGATCAATATGCAGTTGCTCAAGATATTCAAAGTTTCCTAGCTTGCATTCTAACTGTATGAAAAAGAAGCTCCCATTTTCATCCAAAAACAAAACATGTTGCAGATTGTTTCCTTTTATCAGATATGTCCGTGACAAACTTTACCTGACGCTGGTATTTTTGCAAGAATGTGCGAGCCTGTGGCTGTCCATTGAAGAAGGTGGCAAGCTTAATGCAATCGGCACTGACAGACCTAAAAAGAGAGAGATGCTTGTTAAAGTCTTTCAACAGATTGTTGAACCCTTGTGCCTGGCAGGAGAGGTTCACCATCCAGGGGTATCGATATTCCAATTCTTGCAAAGCCTTTGAACTGTACTTGTCAGTGTCAGCAACTATACCCACGCAGCGCTCCAGGTTTGTCCCACAAATCATAAAAACAGCCTCTGACAGAGTTTCTTCAACAAACTTCACAGAAACCGCACCAGTATTTACATTGACCACACTGTGAAAGAGCGAGTTTCCATTTGGCAAGTTGAGTGTGATGTTGATCAGAGTCTCACCCATGCTGCTCGTCTTCTTCTTCCACCCATCTGATACAAGCTGGAAAAACATGGCATCTCTCAGCTTTGCCTCCGATTCTGCCTTCACCTCCTCAAATCTCACATCCAACTTTGCTCCTACAAGATATCTCCTGCTGAGTGGTGGTAATCCCAGCTGACCAAGAAATGCCCGGAACTTGGGATGCTCCACACAAGACAGAGACATTGTTGCACTGGATTCATACAACCATTCAGCCAGAAGGTTCAAAGCAGCCTCAATCTGCACTTTGCTTGGTCCACTTTGCCCATGTGAACTTGCTCCTAGCCTCTCACCTGGGCTCTTGAGCTTCTTCACACTGTCCTCTAGTAATGCTAAAGCACCCAAATCCTCCTTACCTCCTGACAGCATCAAAGGGGTAGCAGAAGAAACTGTATGAACAAGCTCAGGTTCACAAGTTGGATCAGCAATGGAGACTGATGATGGAGGAGGAAGAGGAAGAGGAGCAGGAAGAAGAAGAGGAGGTCCAGATGGTGAAGGTGCATTGCGTTTCCTGGGTGTTGTGGTGGTGATGGTAGTGGTGGTGATTGCAGAGGGGGATGCTATGGGCTTTAGACCAGGTTGGGATGCTGCTGCCACAAATGGTTTTGGAACAATCCCATTGAAATTAGGACATGTGCCACGCTTGAGATGCTCTGACGCTGTTCGAGAGGGATTGGATGCTGAAAACATTGCATTGCAAAGAGAGCATCGCAGCTTCACAGCTTTGGGAACTCCTGTGTCTGGATGTTGCACTAAGAGTGGCAGCAGATGTGCCCAATACCAAGCACCCTTGCCTTTGATTGCTTTGTTCCGCACTGTGAGCAGCCCCTCATAGCGTTTGTTGAGCGCTTTGGCCGACAAGTCGTTCTCCTCGTTGCCTGCCATATACTACTTCCTTCTCTCACTAGTAAAACTCTGCTTGCCTGTGCCTCTTGCCTTCCAGTAGCTGTTTTTCTCTGTCTCTCTGTCTCTCTGTCTCTGTGTCTATCTTTGTCTCTCTCGTTGCACGATCCCCGAGTTTGGAGAAATGGGTTGTTTGTCTATCTGCTGCAACAGTAAAGAATGGGCAGAATCCAAACTGGGTTGTTTGTCTATCTGCTGCAACAGCAAAGGATAGGCAGAATCCAAAATGGGTATTGGCGGAGTCGTCGCACCAAGGTCGTCCAAAGTTCATCGGTATCCATCTCTCTCTGCTGCTGCTACGAAGGACGCGTATTACACAGGTCCAAAACAGAGACGACAAACGACGCGAGAGACAATAATAATGGAAACGAGAGTGAGAAGAAGAAGATGAACAAGTCTTCTCGAGTCTCCAGGCTCTCAAGAAGAAGAGTAAGATTCATCAAGAAACGGATACTATTCATACACTTTCTCCTCCTCCACAGAGACACCCACATTGGCTTGGCAAGAATAAGGAATGTCGCCACGACAAACCAAGCACAACAGCAGCCCTTCTTTCTACCTCGAGGAGCTCAGAGAGCAGCAGGTATCGTCGACTACTCCTACTACTACTAGAGACTCCATCTTCACCCCACGCCATGCTGCTTGCTTGCTTGCAGACATTCCAATGGCGAGGCAGCTGCAGCGGACTGCACTCGCACCCCCACCACCACCCCCCCCCCCCTTTCTCTATCACAAGATCAGCAGCAGCTCGGATACTGAGTGTAGAGCTTTGTCGCTCCCTGTGGAGCAAGAACTGGAGCAAAGGAGACGGTAGTAGTGTTATCCATTGCTGTACTTGGAATTCACAGACACGAGTTCCAGAATTAACAGCAGCAGCAGCAGCACAGCAGCACCGAGAGAGAGAGTTCAAAAGAGAAGCTCACATATTGCACCCAAGAGCATCACCATCCTTGAACAATCCACCTCCCTCCCCAATCCCCCCGCAACAAACAAAACTCTCGGTTGCTCTTCCGATCACTAGTGGTGAAGAAACTCACTCGAAGAATTTCCAGGTTACACATGGGACGGGTAAGCAGCTTGCTTGAGTCCAGAAACCGATTGCAACGAGCTAGAAGGGGAGAAGAAGAAGAAAACGACGACAAAGAAGAACAAGAAGGAAGAACACGAAGGAAGAAGAAGACGAGGAAGAACAAGAAGAAGAAATCAAAACAAGAAAGTTTCAGAAGCGAAAAGACTCTTTGTTGAAGCAGCTGGAGAATAGCGCGGAGGATCGAGAGCAAACTCGATCCTCCACCTTGACCGCGTATGAATCCGAGAACCCTAAACGAGAGCGGAAAGTGAATCACACTTGAGGAAAGCTTTGCCAAGGAGGAGACTCGGAAGGAGGACTCATCAGGAGAGAAGAGGCTGGACGAGGAGAATTGGTAGCGGCAATCGAACGCAAATGGGTAGGAGCGAGATCGGACAAAGCGACGAAGAGGAAGAAGAAGAAGAAGAGCTCCTTGCAAGAAGATGATAAAGTCTGTTGCTGCTGCTGCTGCACAAGACAAAGAGCTTGGGGAAGTTTTACGTATGCATTTGGAGATGGAAGGCGAGGAGGAGGAGGAAGAGGAGCCAAGAGGAGCAGGGCGGGAAGAAACAAATACAGAGGAAGAAACGTGTTGTTGTTGGGTGGTCATAAGACTGAAAGATTCCGCACCCAATCCTCTTCTTGTGATGTTGTTGTCGTTGTTGCTGCAGCAGCAAAAACCTTGTCCCAACATCGCCAGAACCGACAGCCACCCACAAAGGAAAAAAACAGAAAAAAGAAAAAAATATTTGTCAAAGACCAGCAATTACGATTCCTCCTGACACGCACAAGGCCGGAGAGAACCCAATGCTGCTGAACACAGCATTAAAGTACCAAGTCAAAGTCCAACAAGCAGCAGCAGCAGCAGCATTTGGAGAGAGAGAGAGACACACACACACACACGAGACGAGACGAGACAGACAGACAGACGGACGGACGGAGAGAGTGGAGAGAGGAGAGAGAAGAGACAGACAGTCACTCGCGCGTACATATTTGCATACGCAGACTTCTACATACGCACACATGGAGAGCGTTGCAGAAGAAGAGAAAGCTTCGAGTCCAGCAGCTGCTGCTGCGGGACGATCTACGACGACGACAGGGGCGGTCGAAGGCTCGTTGTTGTCGTGTTTGCCATCCCTGGCTGAAGAGACAGTAGTAGAGGATGATGACGATGATGGTGATGGTGATGCCGCGGTTGCAGAAGAGCAGTCTCCGGCTGTGTTGCCGACATCATCCTTGTCTCTTGCTGCTGGTTCTGCTGCTGTTGCGCCTGGTCGTCGTCGTCTACCCATTGTTCCTGCTCAGATTGCGAGCGTATCCCAAGACACGCGGGACAAAGCTTCAGTGTTCTCCAACATTCCTCCTCGTCCTAGTAGAGAGTAATAAAGCTTGTTTCAGCTCCTTTGTTTTGTCTTTCTCTTCCGCTTGATTATTGTTTCTGCCGCAACCCTAGTGTAGAACTGTGGACTCTACTTCCTTTTTGTCTGGATCATAGTTGTGAGGTCAATAAGAACAAGAACAAGGAGAAAAAGAAGAAGAAAAAGGAGAAGAGCAAGAAGAACAAGAGTTCCTTGCAGAGAGATCTTGGTGTCCAAGTGTCCAGTAATCTAATGGGGAAGGAGCAGAGGCAAAGTGCAAGTGCTTTGAACACGTTCGGTTGCAAGCAAAGCTCTAGAAATCACATTTCTCTCTCTCTCTCTCTCTCTCTCTCTGGCAATTACACTCTGTTTGTTTGTTTCTCTTGCTCTTGTAACTAGATCTTCCAGGTTTTTTCTCTCTACTTATTTATCACTTCCCATCATCTGCTAAGGGTTGTTTTCTTTGGTTTGCAATTGTCAATGGCAGACCTGCCAGCAGCAAATACTCTGAATTGTCATGGCAACAACACTTTGACGAGGAGAAGCAAATCACAATTCCTGACTCTGCAGATGTGAGTCTTCTTTCCAATAGCTGCAACCTTGCTTGAAGATGATCCAATGGCTTTTATGATCTCTACTATTATCACAAGATTGTGATTTTTTCAGAACCCTCAAAACTCCTGACCTTGAATCATCCTTGAGCAAACAAGGCTATTTGTTCTCTGATTCTTTTCTGCATATGATCATACCAACAGTGGTTTTATATGACGCCAACAGTGGTTTTACAATGATTGCACAAGCATTTGATTCTGAGTTCCTCAAACTGTTGTTGCCGTACCTGACCTTGTATCCTTCAAGAGGCTTGAGGTGTTTCTGTGATTGCCTGACTGACACACATGATTATTGATTGGGTTTATGATCATGCAAGCCTGTGTTTCTCAGTTGAAGAAGCTTTTCAATTGTCTATGTATGAGGTGTATTCTTGAGGTGGTTTTACAATCGCACAAGTGCTTTGTCAGTGGAAGGTCCCTTGATCCACATCTATGAGTTTGTATTCTTGAGGTGGTTTTACAATCCCACAACTGTTTTGTCAGTGGAAGGTCCCTCAGTCCGCATGTATTATGAGCTTGTATTCTTGAGAGAGCAGAGGTGGCTAGTTCTATGGTTACATAATAGGTTAGCTGTGATTTTTGTTTCATGGTTTGTATGTGCAGACCTTTCATGTTTATTTGACAGGAACACAAGGTCCAGTGTTGTTTTGCCTTCATGGTGGTGGCTACACTGGGTCAGCTTCTGACCTAATTACAACCCTCTTGCAATTTGCTTTTGGTTGCTGGGATGATGACGGTTCAGAATGTTTCATCAACTCACAACCCAGTGTATTTTGTCATGTGCTTGCAGACTTTCATTTGCACTTGTTGCGGGAAAGATGAAGGAGAAAGTCAGAGTTGTAGCCATGGATGCAAGAGGCCATGGCCTCTCCTCAACTGAAGATGACTCTGACTTATCAGCTCAGGCATGGTGTCTGTTGCCTCTTTCTTTTGTTGTACAATCAGGAAAGTTTTCTGAGCTGGCCAAGATTTGGAAGAGGTTCTTGCTAGTTTGAAGGTCATGACTGTGAATGAAACTGTTGCAATTTGCAGATGCAATGCCAAGATGTTCTCAATGTGATAAAAGCAATGTATGGGCATGAAACACCTGCAATCATTCTTGTTGGCCACAGGTTGTCCCTCCTCCCTATTCACAGCAATCAGTATTTGTCTCTTTCATGTGTTTACTAGATGAATACTCAACAAAGCTGCTAATCTCTCATTGCAGGAGGGGCACATGATCTAATGTCCTCATCCTAGTGTTGTGTGTTTCATGCTTAAGCGAGATTTAAAGATTGCTGCATTTTTCAGTACTTGGTTTTGGGTTTGTGAAAGAAGGGACGTTTTGGAAAGTCTGACACTGAAAGTGGGTCTTACGACCTTGAATGCAGTATGGGGGGGGCTATTGCTGTGCGTGTGGCAGCCAAGAGAGCACTACCCACATTAGCAGGGCTTGTTGTTGTTGATGTAGTTGAGGTAAGATGTATCTACTCAAGAGAAATGTCTTCTCTACAGTTGACCATTTGTAGTGAATAGCCACCAGTTCATTGTAAAAAGAGGTGTAGGAAAAAATTGCTCTTTTCTGCAATCTACACACCTGAAGCCTTCTGTTTTGCAGGGGACAGCAATGGCATCGCTGGTTCATATGCAGCAAATTCTTTCAAATCGACAACTCCATTTCCCATCTGTTGAGAAAGCTGTAGGTCACATCACATACATTAGGCCATTCAAAACGCTGATTCAAAATTGCATACGCCTCTGCCTGAATCACATAGTAAGACATTGGGGGTGGGAGGGAGGAGAGAGAGTTCATGAGAATCATGAAAGCATCTTGTGCAATCTTTGCCTTTCCAACAATGAGCAAGAAAAGCATCACATGTGTCATCATATGTCACTCCATTTTCTAATTTATGCAAGGCACATCAAGCTTTGATGCTAGACTAACTCAGGTTTTGGTTGATTGTGGAATTCTGGGTCTGGCACTCAGATTGAATGGAGTGTAAGAGGTGGTGGTGCACTTAGGAATGTTGATTCAGCCCGTGTTTCAGTACCTTCCACTTTGAGATATGAGGAGGATAAACACTGGTCAATTTCTCCATTCTTTATACAGTGCCCCAGTTTTTTGTGATGACTATTTCATTGGTTTTTTGCAACTCTCTCTGTGAGCTTCTAAGCTATAATATACACAGCATTGGTGCTGCAGCTATGTCTGGCGGACACGTTTGGAGGACTCTGAAACCCATTGGAGAGGCTGGTATATTCTTGAACTCTATTCATGTCATCAGTGTGTGCATGGACAGTACATATCAATTGCAAATGTTCATCTATAATAATTTTTTTCTAGCAGTTTTTCTTTGTGAACCTGAGAACCTTTTTGCTGCAGATGATGTCTCTCTTCCTTTCATGTGGGTTGTGCTTTCTTTGCCTCCTTGGACAAAGTACTCAAGAGCCTCTTCATGTTAAGTTCTGGAAAAGTCTGATCAGTTCTAGGAGCTAATACTTGTTCTTTGGCTTTTCCAAGGTATGAAGGTCTATCTGAAGTCTTTCTGTCATGCCCAGTTCCTAAGCTGCTTCTTCTAGCTGGTACAGACAGACTGGACAGGTACTGCTCTCCTGTACCCTGTGAGAAGTTTCTCAAGGTCAACTAAAGCATGCTTGCTTCTGGAAAGGATTTGGGACACTGAATCTGAAGAATCATGGAGATTGTTGAAATGCAGAAACCTTACAATTGGGCAGATGCAAGGAAAGTTCCAAATGATTGTCATCCGTCATACAGGTCATGCAATTCAGGTAGGAATTTCTTTCTTAAGTTTAATGTTGTTGTTTCCAGACTTATTTATGGTCACTATCAGATGCTGAATCGGATTTTTCTTTCAACATTGTAAGCTGATCTGGATCTGGCTGGTCAAGTAATCACATAAAGATCCTTGCAGGAGGATGAGCCAGATGAGTTTGCTAATGTTTTGCTCAACTTCATTTCCCGGAATCGCATTGGGTCACATGGTGTGGAGGTGCAGTGCCAGTTGCATTTCACAATTCTAAGTTTTTGTTACTGCAACCTATTTTTGTGTTCCACCTCTGAAGTTGAAAGAAAGATCCAAGTTCTTGTCAGTCTCAGGCAGATCTATCTATGCAAAGATACAACTGTGTCTCATCATTTTGCATCATGTGTGTTTCCAGATTCCAGGTATACGACGACCAATCACTTTGAGGTCTTCAAATTAGGTTGAATTCCAGTAAGTCCTGGCTATGAACCCTCGTAACCATCATCAGTGACTTTGTACATGGGTTTATCTATTCAGTCTCAGCTTGACCTGAAAACTGGAGCAAAAAGTCACCGATGTAAAATGCAACTCTCTGATACTGACTGTGATTTGCATGCTGTGCAACTGTCATTGAACTCATTGGGGGGTCTTATATGGCTGTCACCCTTGCCACGAAATGTTTGCTGGGTAGTATGAAGACCTGAGTCAACTGGAGGTAAAAGTCATTAGATAACAAGCAATTACTGCATGTTCTTGAATGAAGTCATGATGCTCATGCCTTTCTGCAAGTAAGCAGTTGTTTAGCTGGAGAATTTCAGACATCAGCTGTACTTAGTCCCTCCATTTCTGACAGAAATTCTTGGAGTTATTAACAATGGCAATGAGTAAAAGAAATAACCAATCCGGCCACAGTGTCAATTCTCTTCCTTTCAAAGGTATTGATCAGTGTTGGCCAGTTTTTACTTTTCTTTAGTAACCAAGGTCACACAGCATCTTTGTGAAATTTGTTTTTCTGTGCCACATAGGGTATGAAATAACTGGGTTTTGACTATTATTGAGATCTGCCCATTATCAGTTTGCCTGTCTTAGCAAATGTTCCACTTATCACTTTTCTCAGTTATTTTTTGATGATGCCCGCATGTTGTGCATAGGGGTTGGTTTCAAAATATCTGGCAAAAGAACCACTTTGGTATTCTATCATCTGGCAGGTTAGGTTTTAGGGTTTATGTACTTTCTTGTGGCCATGGATCTTCCCTCTGTTGGATTGTTGTGATCACAATTTGTCCATGATCATCTTATAAAATTGTTTAAAATGTTGATAAACTACACACAGATTGCTTAGTGGTTATGGTGACATGCTTTTGTCCTCACAAAGGATGGTTGAAAAAGATAGAGAACGACTTTTTATCGAAGGGAAAGTTCAAAATTCAAAGTTCAAAGATCACCAAATTGCACACAATCATGGCTTTTCATCTCTATTGTAATAATATTTAACAACTTTTAGCTCATCCATTCTCAATACATTGAGCACAAATTCATGTGCTTCCTGTAAACCAATGCACAATGCTTTGCTGATAGACATGCATTATGGTCCACATGATGCTTCCTTGTCATCCTTCAGATTTGGAGTCAAAGTTTGTCTCCATTAATACATTGTCAAATGCACTATGCTCTCTTTGCAGCTCCAAAATCTCCAGCACAACAACTTCAACATTCAATTCAATAGATAAACCTGCATTCCCATGGACTTCTAATTCACTTAGACATCTTGTACTGACTGCTCTTTGAGTTCTCCTCAAACATTTCATGTCACAAAGTTTACATCAATAACTCTCCCTTTGTTTGCCAGTTTCTCTTAATGCTATAATCACTAATCACACTCTTACAGAAAACAAGATCATGCTTCCTCTTCTTCTCATGAACATATCACCAGTACCTTCTCCCATCACTCTTAAGACTCCAACATCACAAATACTCTCCTGAATCCCTAAGACCTAATCACAATTCCCATTTCTCCAAGACTGAATCTCTTCAATTCGGGAACCCTGATGATTATTCATGTCATTCTAATCTTCTGTGGCAGCATGTTATAGTTGCATTGAAACATAGAATTCACAACTTAGACTAATATACGCAGTGCAATAGAAACGAAATCTTGATCAACATGCCCATCTGCTCAACTTAACAATCAACTCCATAAAGGAACACATAGGATGAGAAGTCTAAAATTGATTTGCAGCTCATAGTGTTCTAATAACTCAAACATTTAGCACTATAATCGAATCGACATAGCTCATAGTATACATAGTCTTGTATTGATTTCTTAAAAAACAAGTTCCAAATGTACTAATTATGAAAAATAAAGAGCTTCCTACGGATTCACCTTTTCAAGCAATAAAAATTGCCCAAATTAAAAGAAAAAAGCATATTTGATTCAACCTTATGGTACATTCATCTATCCATTATATACATACAAATTCTTGGCCATATATACATTTTGTAGTGGATTTGATGAGTTTGCATTAAATTTTGGACATGCGACAAAAAAATTGTTGTACTTATGAAAGTTCCTAATGAATTGAATTTCAAGGATCTTGCCATAATTTATCATTGTGGATATGAGTCTCATTCAAGTGTGTGCACAAATAAGTTGGAATGAGCTACAATTGAAAATTTGAAAAGTGCTTGTGATGTCTTTATGTGTTCATGCCATAGTGTACTTCCAGTCAACAACATGTACTGCATTTGAGAACTTGCACGGGGAGAAAAGGATGGAGGAGGACAAGGAAATGAAATTTATGAATGGTGTAGGATGGTAGGCAACAAGCCTATTGATAGTAAAGATTGATGGCATAGGACATGGTGCAAGGGAGCTTCCTATCGCTACATGATTTGGTTTCTTTTCATGTTTTTGACCAATTTTTCTACAAACAAAATTTGGTCAATCAGTACTAGACACTTTGTCACAACCTTTGATAGCTTGTCTTTAAATATATTTATGGTGTTATAATGTGTTACATGTGCCATGAAATTTCTAGAAAAAATGTTGTCACTAGAAGTATTGTGATTCTTTGTCCTAATTTTGCCCTCCATTCAATAGATACATTGTTTGTTGCCAAAATTGAACGAAGTGGCAAGTTGTTCATGAGCTCACTTAAAACTATCCCTTAATCATTTTGTGTGGCCTATTTAGGGGGATAATTGAATCAACAACAAACCTTGAAACTCTTGCCACTACAACAATTTTGTGATTTTTCAATAGGTTTGTATTGTCTTTGAGACATATTTTGCACACATCCAAAACAAATCCAAGGTTCCATACTAATGATGATGTAACAAAAACATGCAAGTAATGTGATGTTGCATTAAAAATGTCATTGGGTAGCAATTTATTGAAAAACATGTTGAAAGAACAACATATCAACATAAATGCATCATATCAAAAATAAAATTGTTTTGCATCAACTTCAAACTTACAATGTTCTTAATTTCAAGATCTATTTAGCACATCCATACTTGTATTCTTGCATGTTTGTTTCACAAGTGTTTTGAGATTGTACAATGCTTGTTATTTGTTGTGAACAATTTTCATTCACAAATTGTCATCTATATGACATAAGTTTAGTCATACATCTCTTTCATCTTTGATTCCACAAGTTAAGGCACGTTTTCCCTTGATTACATTCAAATTTGTAATTGATTGGCTTGAGGTTATCTTCAGCATCTCCAACAAATTTTGTGTAAGAATTTTCACAAAGTTGTTTGATTTATTGACACATTTTATCATTGTTTAACACAATTCATCATCAAGTTTGCAACATACATGTTTCCATTTTGTAACAAAGATCATGATATTTTTCATCAATTATACATGACTTTTACATTTCTTGTTTGATGAAATTTATTGTTATTTTCTTCCCATTTGACAAAGCATTTTTAGTTTTATTGCATGCATGTATTGTGAATACTTGTCAATAGTTTCATATTACCAACAAAATTAACCTAATCATTTTATGATTGTTAATGCAATTCAACACCAATTTTGTAACATACATGTTTCCATTTTTTAACAAAGATTATAATATTTTTTTATCAATTATATATGACTTCTACATTTCTTCTTTGACATAATAAATTGTTATTTTCTTGCCATATTTGACAAAGCATTTTTAGTTTATTGAGTGCATGTATTGTGAATATAGTTTGTCAATAGTTGCATATATGACCAACGAAATGTATTGAATATTTTTATGATTGTTTAACACAATTCATCATCAATTTTGCAACAAACATGTTTCCATTCATTGATAAAAATCATGATTTAAAAAAATAAAAATAGTATCAATTAAATGCATGACTTTTTCATTGTTTTTTTGACAAAAATTATAGTTATTTTCTTCCATCTTTGACAAAAGAATTTAGGAATTTGGTTATATGTGAATGGTTGTCAATAGTTTCATACTACCAACAAAATTAACCCAATGTTTTTTCTAATTTCTAGCACATTTGCAAACATAATACTAACACATTCTTAAGACACAATTTTATTGACAAACTTCATAGGTGTTCCAACCCACTTATTCATGTTTACTAACACAAGTTGAAGGTGTATTAAAACAAAATCTAGCACTCCATCTAATGTGGCCATATTTTGAAAAGTTGGTTGCAATATGTTAAAGCAAAAGATGATTCTTGAAGTCTATTTCCATCTGCTCATTGTTGTGTGTTTTGTTGCCCAAAAATTTACAAACCCTCATCCATCACAAAGTACATATATAAATCACCTACAAAAATCATTACATTTGACATTTCTTTCCATACACCCAATAACATGAAAGACAAGGGCATTTAGGTGCAATCATAGTCAAACAAGTCAAAAATCATGTTGAATGATTGTCAAAATTGCAAACTTTTTTGTTACATATGTTTATATGGTGCCATTTTAATGTCATGTGAATCATGGGAAGTTGTGCTTAATGATTAATGTGCTTGCTAAGGAATTTAAATTTTAAAATAATTAAATTAAATTCAAGTTTTGATTTTAGTAATGGACTTTGAACTTGAACGTGTACATTAAATAAGGACAATTTTACAATGGACTAGTTCATGACTATCTCAATATGGCAAAAAAAATTGAGAGGATAATAACTTATTACACACATTCAAGAAGCACTTGTAATTTAAAAGATGTGAAATTTGAAGTCCTTTACCACACGTAAAATGGATGTAATGTACACATGACATAAAACAGAGTTATAGCTTATAATACAAGAAGAAAAATCCTAAAGCAATTAACATATATTTTGGTTCAATTTAAAATTATAATCATTTTTCAAAACAAAATGAAAATTTGCACACTTTTTGAAATTCATTTATATTCAACAATGGTCAAAACACAACTATATGATGTATTATTGTAACTTTATGCATGTTTAATAACAAGTTGCAAAAAAACCATTCAAAATTTCTTTAAAAAATCAAAAGGACTACAAAAGGACCCCCATAATTCTTAAATCAAGTGACAAGAAATTGGACTTGGTGTATGGGGGATTTTTTGGAATCCTTCATATGGTCGTTCATGGATCATTTCAAACACAATTTAAAAAATAACAACCTCATTTTCAAACCTAACTACTTCATTTCTTTTTTAATAACTACTTCCTTTTCCTATTAACTTTCTTAATAACTATTTTTTACCCTTTGTAATAAATACCTCCATTTTGTAACTACCTTGCTCTTTTCCCCTATCCACTAACATGGATATGAAAAAATAAAATTAACATGTGTTTACTAATGTCCATGAAATGTATATTAATTTAGATTAAATTTGAAGTTGACATAAATAATGATGAATTATTGAAAATCATATGGAAACATAAGAAAAAATAAAATAGTTGATTGTCACTAGTAGTGCGTAGCAATGCAAAGCTCTAATGAACAATGCATTAACTCATTTGATTGTGATTTCACCCATCTCCTCTCATGTGCTATAACGTTAAATTCTTGAACTTCTCCTTCAATTCTGGAAGATAGATCATCCTTTCCACCCAATAATCAATATCACTTATAATCATGATGTCACCAATTTCTTAACATCATCCAAATACTTTTTTCAGCTACATTTGGTTAAGCACCAAGTCCCCTTGGTATTTCAATTGCGCATCACACAACTTATTTCAAGTCAAATGTTAAATTAGAATGACTCTATACTTTTGAAAACATTGCTATTGAACATGCTTTTGAGCCATCAACTGGATACATTGGATCTTGTTTTCTTCCTCCTAAAGAAATTTTGTTGTAGACTTTCCAAAGAATACCAACTTTTCAACTTTTGAATATTTATTTGACAAAGTTCATAATTTTTTAAGCTAAGGAGGGCACATGATGATACCCTAGCCTAGTTCAAAGCCATTGTTGGGTTAGCATTCGCGATTGGCATCACACAAGGGAGTTGTACTACTAATTTGTGGATTGCATGGTCTTGAATTTTTTTAACAACCTTACATAATATGTTTCTACAATCCAACAAAAATCCATCATAACATGAATGTGATTTGACAAGAACCTAAAAGAAATCCATTACAACCTTTGTTGGTAAACCTAGAAAAATCCTTATCAAAAGCCATCACAAATGAAGGAGTTGTCATATTAATTTGAAGATTGCATGCTCTTGGATTCGTCAATAACCTTACCTAACTCAATTCTACAATCAGGAAAAAATAAATCATCATAACACGGTTGTGATCTGAAAATAACCTAAAGAAATCCATTACGACTTCTGGTGCTAAATTTGGAAAATCCTAAAAAAAACCATCACAACGTCACAGATCACCCGTGAAGGAGTTGTGCTATTAATTTGTGGATTCATGGTCTCAGATTTGTCAAAAAACCTTAAGTACTTCCATTCTACAATCTGACAAAAATCCATCAGAACATGGCTATGATAAATCTGGAGATAATGCAAGGAAACTTACATTGTAAAGTTTGCATCTGACATACCAATAAATTTTCCAAACAATGGGCTTCATGGAATGTCATATGATTCATGTCACAAAATTGTATGATTGGTATGACAAGAGTACTGCATAAAAATTATTGGAATGTCATGTTTATTCTGTTACAAAATTACGTGAAAGATGACAGAAAAAATAAGCTTAAGAAAGAGAGTAGAATGTCACATGGAAAATAACGTTCTTGTCACAGACTTGTTGAAAACACGTCAAGATTGCCATTAAAGAAATCTGTTGTAAAAGCCAGTGTCACAAAAATCTGTTGGAATTTGTTTTTCCAAATAGTGTAGCATGCGAATGCAACTGACGAGAATGTGCAAATGATGTGAAAGGCTAGAATATAGAGATGGAAGCACCTAGGAACACGTAACTGTAGAATCTGATCACTAAAGATTGTCTGTCAGCCGGTTACTATGGCAGAAAATAGTTGACTGTAGCATGCATATATGTTGAGAGGTTTACTCCAAATCTCAGTGGCATTGAATTCTCCAGTGTTGTCACTAAGCGCAAATAGACTTGAGTTTGAAGCTATTGAAGTGTGTGTTGGTATCATATTGTCATCTGTAGTTTTAACTATGACACAAATTGGTGTGCTAGTTCTTGAGTGCTAGCCTATGTCATGAATGAGTCTTCATATTTCAGTTATTCACATCAAGGGTTTTTTTCCCAAATATGTAATATAAAATAGCAAAATTATTTGAATTGACTCTAGAAAAAAAATCCAAAAACATTTCCCATCTTTTGGTGAAAAAAATGTAACAAAATTTGTCAAATGAATCATTGATTCATTTTTGTTCAACATTATGATGATGGATAATTGGCATTGCTCTTCATATCCTAAGCAATACTTGGGCTCCAGGTTGTGACGCACTGCCAGTGATGATCAACTGATCAACCGATGAAAAAAAGGAATTGATTTTCATGCACAATTGCATTGAATTGAAATTCAATTCAATACAATTCAACAGTTGAATTAATAAGTGTCAACTACAACTTATGAAATCTAAAGTTGTCCTACCAAAACCAGCTCCAATGAATCTTCATCACTAGAATCGGTTTTCAAAAGCTTTTGAAGTAGGAGTAAGTAGTGAGCATTCCAAGGTGAAGTTTTCAATTATCAATGATCCTTCCAAAATCTTCCACAAACAATAATAACAAAGTGGCAACAATTGCTCCCAAACTAAGAAGGCAGTTGACAATTGACAGACATTTCTTCCAAAAAAATAAAATAAAGAATTCCTTCGTGAAAACCAGGCATCTGCAACAGGATAATCCAATTTTGCTATCTTTTGTCACCACAGTCCAAAAACTCACAAACACGCACTGATCCTGAGCTATCATTGTTCATCATTTTCACTGCAAAATTTCACAAAAAATACACTCATCCTGAGCTATCGTTGTTCACCATTTTCAGGTTCAAGATTACAAATTCATACCCAAAAGATTTGTTTATGTGTTTCTTTAGCTCTCCTCTTTCATTATTCACCAATAGCATTGAAGTACATGTCTATCCAGAACAAAATAATACAAATTGCAATTTTGGCCCAAACATATCATGTTGTGATTCACAAATAAATCCAAACCTTAGTCAGCTTAAGTGTTCAGATAATGCTCAACAAAAGAAGCATCATCGTTACTGCAGGCATTTATATACAACTTCCAACCTTAACACAACCCACAGATGAGGGCTACTGACTCGCCAAAACTCAGAGGTTGATGCGTCCAGAACATTGGTGACCAGCTTTGATATTGGTTTGTATTTGAACAGAGCAGTGTGTACAGTTCAGCCTCCCAGTGCTTGCTAGAAAACAGTGGTGATGAAGGCCAAAAACATACTGATTGACTTAACAACAGTGACATGAATGTGAATCCCAGGCCAAGAAGTCACAAACTGATGTTTCCTTCCCCTTGAGACTCTTTGAAGTATATTGGCAACAGACATTGCCAAATGTTGAGAACTAAACACTACATACTGTTGACTATGAGGTTTGATGCACATGAGTTAGTTGGAAGGGTTCAATGGTAAGAGTATAAAACTTTTGTCAACGAATCAGGAGGCTAGCCCACTAATTTGCAGAATCAATCTCTCAGTACCGATTCTGACCATGATGCTGACTGCCACGCCCTCTTCCTTGAGAAGAAGCTCCTCCATTATCAATCGTGTAGCTGCTGGCCATTCCAATGTGTTGGACAGATCCCACATAACCTTGGTCAACAATGGGCCTTGTCGAGCCTAGCGCTGCAGGAGTCCATGAATTGGGTGCTACTGACCGCCCTGAAGCTTGTGAGTTGCGGTGTGGGGGCAAATACGCCAATGGCGGGTAACCCCCATGCTGATGACCACCTCCTCCAATTGGTCCCAGAATAGCAGGAGGTGAAGGAGACATCTGCTGTGGTTGATAAGACTGACCATAGAAACCATTTACTGGGGGCTGAGGACGTTGCTGATATGGGGCAACTGGTTGTCCCCCATTGTATCCAGGCCGTGGGCGCCAAGTGCCCCTGTAATTGTGATCTTGTGGCTGTGAACCATACCCAGTGTTTGGATACCCTTGCTCAGGCACCAGTTCCCTTCCCTGAAATCCTGTACCATGTGACATATGCTGAGGGGGCAGCAGTGGTAGATTCAGTTGTGTGGCTGAAACTCCATGGTACTGTTGTGATTGGTAGTAGGCACTACCATTGTTTAGGGTACTGTACTGCAAACTGTTTCCAACAAGACGACGAGCAGCATCCCCCAACAAAGGTGCCTGTGACCTACACAACAAAAGACATAAACCTCTCTGATTAGCCTTAGTTGCCAAGTTTCTTAGCATCTATCTTGAGTATTATCTGATTAGACTGTGCAATATGAAGGACCATGTGAGAAATTTAGCTTGGACAGCTACAGGGAAGAATTGCAAAGAAATTGTCTGGCAAAGAAACTTGATCGTTCGTAATGATGAAAGACACATATCACCATACAAATTCACAATGTACCAAAAAGTCAGGTGTGCAATGGTGTACCTGTTTTGGCCCTGGTTTCTATCCTGACCCTGATGCCTGGATCCAGGTCCATTGTCTTCATGCCACAAGGGTTGCAGTTTTATGTCCTGCTCACTTACAGTCTGCACCACAACAGCCAAAGTGTCAGTGGTCAAGATGAACTGTAATAGTCGTCAGTGACAAAAGGAGAATGGACTGTTTTACTAGCATAAAGTACATTTACCTTTTTGGGCATTATTACACCCTTCGGAGGCCTACAGATGTGTCGATGTGGAAGAGGATTCCTGTAAATGACAGACCTATGCACAGAACAGAAAAAGATCAGTCAAAATCCATAGTGAGATTAGGTTAATATCCACTGTCCCAACAGATTAAATAAAAACAAAAGAGCTTTTGGAACCTGGAACAAGGAAAGGTTGTGAGTGAATAGCCAAGTCATGGGTGTAGGTTCATCCATAGGACTTGTCCCTGGTGATCAAGGCATGGAGTATGCACTAATTTACCCTTCCAAACCATATCTATTTACTGAACAAAAAAGTTTATCTATTCTTCATGCAAAATTAACAACAATAGCTCTCATGAGAACTGGGAAATCTTCACTCATGATGAAGAAAGCCAGGACAAGGTTAAAACTACTTTTAAATCAAAGAAAGGATTAAGAAGTGTCTGTCACTTAAGCCATTTCCAGTATCTGCTTCCACACAGTTCACTAACTTTGAGTAAAGTGCTTACAGGACTTGATTGTTGGTGATATTAGGCATGTTCTCAACAGGTGAAGTGAACATGGCTGGACAGGCATCGCCATCACATAAGTGAAGAAACCCATTCATACCTCCACTGCAAATATCACAGCAATGAGTTATTAGTCCAGGTCCAAAGAAGTGGATTCCTGGGTCTCAAGTGAATGTTTCCATGGATCAACATGCAGCCTCGGATGCAACTGAGGAGCAACAAAATATATTCTAAAATGTGGCCCTTACATTTGCCAATTCACAGCAAGCACAGAGATTCAGATCACAGTCATACCTGGCCATAGGCTCTATCTCCTCATCAACCTTACGGCGCTCCTTGCCAGTCAGATGAGTATAACGGTCATAAAAGGAAAACACAAATGGAGCTAGAGTGTGACTACATGAAATAAATAGCAAATCATCCAATTTGCTGTTCCTTCGATTTTCCTCGGCCTGCATCATAGCAAGAATGCCTCAAGTTAACTCCCAATTCTCACAGGAGATTCCTTATGCAATTTCACTATCTCAAAGCTTAGCTCCTGTTGCAACAGTGTGCTCAGAATCTCTGCCAAAATTTTGTACATTTGAAGATGTGGCAGAAAAATTGTACAAATGACTACGTGCTAGTCATGATGGTGTCTTAAACTCAGAAAACATAGCTAATACAAAAAGTAAATAATATCCACATTCAAGCTGCAACAAGCTTGAGAGGTTAAGCTTCATTTCATTTCAGCTTGTTCCTGTACAAGCAAGGGTCTATGCCTAAGGGATTCAGAGGCCTACATACAGGGCAGTTGTTGGGGCCTCCTGCACTTTGAACATATCCTTTAAGAATACCACTGGTGACTACTTGGATGCAGCATCTGCTAAAGCTACTGGAAAATATGCTACAAGATTGCAGAGAAAACTCCACAACAACACTTCAACAGTAACTAAAACAGTTCCATGAGTTCCATCAAAACCAAAATTGATGACAACCATGAGTACAGTCATAATTGTCAACAGCAAAGTATGGGAGTCACCAGTTACCAGAACACCCCCACTGACTTCATCAGCTTCCAGCAGTGGCTGGAGGTCAATGTCATACATTAAGCAATGTACTGAGATTGTCACAAGAACAGCAGTATTGGAAGACTCAGCCATGATGCTCAACAAAACATAAAAAGAGAAGGATATGACCCAAGAAACTGAAAAGAAAGCAACACAAACAGGAGAAACAAAAGAAACAACCAAAATAAGGAAAGAGAACAACAAGAGTAACAAGACAGAACTCCAAGAGCATGATCTTTGGAGAACAAAAAACAAAAAGTAGCAGCAGGAAAAGAATGGAAACTCATATACTTGTACATGCATGGAGCACTTATAGGGTGAAATAGCTGAAGCAAGCAGGACTTAAACTCACCGACAATGTCCATTCAACCTTGGCTATTTCTGCAAGCAACCGCTCCTCCTCAATGAAAGGCAACTTTGCAACTCCCTGCAGGATCAATCACAATGTACACTCAATACATATGCAGAACTTTTGATGAGCTCATTAGCTTCTCAATTGGACCTCAAGAAGCAAACCCAACAATCCTAGATAAAGGAAGGAGGACAGAATGTAGGGACTAACCTGCCATGAAAACCGCTTTCCATTCATGTCCACTGCAAAATCTGCAACAGAGTAATAACAGTTCCAATTAGTATACACACACACACTGATTTGCCAGGCAACCTGTGTAACAGTGAAACTCCAAGAAGATGAGTCTCTCCACTGGTGCTTGTACTCCACATAGGTGGTCTGTAATGCTACCCGTCTACCATGGCCAAAGCAATTGTCTCTTTATAAGTATTATATATCTTTCATAAGAATAGAGAAATCTCCATTCTCACGATAAAGAAGAAAACAGCAAGGTTAACACTTCTTCAGGAAGCCACAGAAAGAACCAGACAAGGGGAGACACAAAACAAAACAAAACACGAAAAACACACAGCGGTATGAACGAAAGTGCCAGTCTCACACCTGTTCAGGGACCATCAACAGTAGCATGTATGATAGTGACTAAACTATCACAACTTCCCCACTGACTTCATCAGCTCCCTACAGTGGGTAAAGGCTGGTGACAAGCACCATCCTGCGAACTGAGTTTCTGCTGCAATTCCAGAAGCAACGGGAAGACTCAGCCATACTACTGGCTAGCAACAGACCCACAACGAAGACCAGACAAAGAAACAAAGGAAGACAGAAAGGGAAAAGAACAGGGGAAGACAAAGAACAAGTGGGCTTACAAGAAGCTCCCCACTTACCTGACCCGAAGCAAAATCATTCTGAAAATGCCAAAAGCCGAAATTCCAAACAGGAATTTTTCATTAAGAACCAACCCTCTAGTTCTCTTTAGAAGAACTTTAAAAGGGTAGCCTTTTGCCTTTAGAAAGGAAATAAGATTGACCATCTGGAAGACAAAAAACTTCTTACAACTACAAAGTCTCAAGAACCTGTAAAATTGACTATTGATAACCCCCAGCTTTGCAGTCATTGAGATATTAGAATGAACATGCGGCATTCTAATCATATCAATACCTGCATACTCTGGTTGAGAGCGTTTGTCAAAAATGTCACAGGATAAACCTTGAGGACTTTGGCTCACAGTTAGTCTCTTTATAAGTATTCCGTATAACCTACAAAAGCCTCTCAAATCTGCCAGACTCTTACTCTGTCCATATCAACTAAACGTCTTATATTGTTCAAGCAATCCATTCACATATTTCCAGCCTCATGGACTATTACAATTATTGCACATCCCCTACAGTGAAACCAAGTCAAACAAGCCTGTTGACTAACATTGACAATTGAGAGATTTCCATTTCAGACCATCACCTCTTAAGCACCAACTTGGAAAGAAACCAACCAATCTCTTACCTAATGGATAGAAGTCAATGATTGGTGAATCTGGTTCAGTCATGAGAGGCCTATAGTGTGTTGGAAGAGCCTGCGCACTTCAGGTTGTCAGCAAGCCACAGAAAGAGTTAGTGAACACAGCACATTTCATGACACCATGGACTAGAGGTGACAATGTAAAGACCAATGAGAAGCCTGTCCTTGTCAATAAGGATTAGGATTGAGACTTAACTGACATAGCACTACAAACATGTGCATAAGTGAAGGAAGTATGAGTAAAAGTGTAACATGAAAGATGATTTTTTGAACAAAGACAGAAATAAACAATTACATGAACAAACCTTGCAGCTGGTAGAACACCCATAAGTTGATCAAAAGGTTTGAATGGATCTCCGATAGTAAAACCGATTTTCAACTGGTCCAAATCCTTCAAATCAGAGGCAAATGGTGCATAGTGATACGGATAATACCTGTAGACACAGAAGCTCAAACAGTGAGCCAAATAAGATGATTCCATGCTGAAGAAGAGCACTGCTCCAAAGCAATGTAACAAAGAGGAAGAGAAGACCTTCACTCATTTGCGTTGTTGACCAAGGATATACAATCAAGCAAAAGAAGTGGCTGGTTTGGTTGATATTGGGTTAGCAACAAAAGTCAACAAACATTCACTGCACACAACTAACAAGAACTCCCCATATCCTCATCCCAAATCTTTGCTTGTTACACAAGCCAAGAACACAATGCAAATGGAGTTTTGTTCTTACCAAGTCCATGAACAAACACCTTGATAATAGTAGCGCATCACCCAGCATAATCCCTCTGTGAACTTCAGCACCTGTGAAACAAAAAGAAAACTAATAACTGTTCACAGCTCCCACCCACACAACCTACAAAGAGAGCAGAAGAGTAGGTAATAAAGACACCAAATCATCAAAGTAATTGCCACTAAAAGTCTTGTCAAAACTAAAGAATAGTTCCTCAAACTACAAGTACAGTTCAGGATCAGGTTGCTGAGACAACATACCACATCTCTCTGGATTTTCTCCATCTCCTCAGGAGTCTTCACCTCAAACTTGTCCTGGTAGTATCTTTCTCTCCATCCAGGCTCACCTAACCGCACTGAGTCCTGCAATTCTCCCCCTCCACTGAAAACATCTGCCTTCTCTCGCAGAACATTCTTCAGCTTCATCTTCAGTTCATCAGCATTGTCCTGGCATACAAAGGGCAGAGAATTAAAGTAAACGGGCCATCTTTTGCAAAACCATAAAGAATGGACACAGACAACAGAAATGCAATAGCATGCTTTTATCTTGTTGAGATCTTGGTGATTACTAAAGAAATGAGAAGAGAAGGATGCCACACTTTCCATACTACTCATCCCATGCTCATTGAAAAAGGGCCGTCTAAGCTATTTCTTACATGATAGTTATGTTAAGTAACCAAAAAGGTATACAAAGGTATACTTCAAGATGAAACCAACCTCTGCTGTACTTGTATCAGCAGCCAAGTTTGTGCCTGGGGCCTCAAGTGTGCCAACTGCAGAAGCAATACTGCTATCTGACTCAGATATACGAGAAAGCTTCCCAATTGGACCATGCTGCACTTCAGCTGTGAACTGGGCAGCTTGACCATTGACTTGATTTTTGCTCTTCATGAGGGAGGCCCGGAGCATCTGTGCAGCCTGCTGATTGTTGGCTCCAGTTGCTGATGGAGAAGCACGACCATTGGAAGAGTTGTGATTATATGGAGAAGGTTGAGAAGGAGTGGCTAATCGTGAAGAGTTATTTGCTTGTACAGGATATAGATCTGGAAGCATGGTAGGTGCTGCATCATCCCCTCTTGGCTGCTGCCGCCGGTTTTGTTGGTCCCGTTTACGCCGATCTGCTTGCCGCTGTAACAAACAAAATATAAGACTTTCAAGATGACTAAAATTCCTCAGAAATTAGGAGTTTCAAACCTTGAAACAAGCAAACTGTAACAAGTCAAGTACCCTTGAGAGAAGTGAAGCAAGACATGGATACTTAAGTCTCCTTGGGTCATTTAGTGTTGAAGATCAGCTCAGTCCAATCTGACATACATAATCAGTTGATTTCCTTTCATCTACTAAAAAGCTGACTGAACTACAACTTGATCATTAGCAACCAACAGAAAGGACAGGGGGACTTTTGCAGGGACCTGATGTATACGAGCACGTTTCTGGAAAATGGTCTCTTCTTGGGCACCAATGGTTTGAATAAACTGCTGAACTCGCTTCAGATTTACCTGACATATTAACAATATATAACCAAGTTACAGATGGTGAACAAAACCCACCAGCTTTTCCACGTGGTGAATATTTCCAGAAAACTGACCAATAGGCCATAACGTAAACCATGCAGGCTGAATAAAAACAGATCTTCTACAAAAATTATGACACATGAAGGAATAGTCCTTCTAGAAGGCAAACAAAAAACCACAGCCAAGAGACCCTTACCTCACCATCTTCTGTGAGATAGCCACCTAGTAATCTGAAGTTCTTTTTGTACATCGCCATCAGCAAGTTGATAGCACCCTGAAATTAGAGATACCTCCAAAGCCATAAGCTACTCAGAAAACAATTCTCATATGACATGTTGTATGCACCAACTTGCAAATGGATAGGATTAATATGGTCCCCAAAACATCATGGTAAAACCATCAGCTTGGAACATATTTCTTGATGATATGCAATTGTTTTTTTTCCAGCTAGTTCAACTGTCAAACTCTATAGGACATGATAAGACAGCAAACAACATTGAAGACCTGAATCACAATGGTTTGTCCATTCTAAGAGTCAACAGACTCAATTGGAAGCACATAGATAAAGCATGTCTGATGCATGCTAGCAATGTCGTGATAAGACTTTCAATCGGAAGTCAAGAGAATATCAGATTGCATTATACCTCTCGAATCTCTAATGTTGGCATATGGGGGAGAAAATCGTTGCCAACGAAAAAGCACATGAAAACAAAGTCATCCACAAGACGCTCAAAATCCACCTCAAATGGAGGATTGACTATGACCATATCATATTCCAAATACTCTCGCAATGTCCATATGTGTAGAAACTGCACCAGAAGATTCATGACATGTCAACATCAAAAGATATCAGACTAGAAGTCTAGCTGCAATACACAATCAGAACTCTTCAAGACAAATCTCACTGAGCATTACACATAACATAACAACAGCAAAAATAAGCACGCAGCCCTCCTTCCTAACTGATCCTAATGGCAGTTACAAGCAGTCATGCACCTCAGGAAAAGTGCACATTAAGTAGAAGGTTAATGCTCATTTCACATGAACTTACTGACATGCCCATATGTACCTCCTAGAAAGAAATAAAATCCATGTCAAGAATCAAAGGCTTTCAGAAAAATACCCAAAGCCAAACTGACAAAATCTGGAAAAGGGAGTCTTTCTCATACAAGTAATTGGTTTGATACCTGGTATGGTGTTTTTGGCATCTCCACCCCCTCATCGCCCTTTTCATCAAATTCACCCTTCTTCCTCTTTGGCTTTCCTTCACACTCTGCAGCCAAGTGACCTAACTGGCCACACAGGAAGCACTTGTCTTGTTGCCCTGGTGTGAAGACAACCTGTATTTGTACCCACAAATGACTTTGACTTTGATGACCAAAAACAAGAATATACACAATATGCAGAACCACCAGAAAGAGTGTGAATAATGTATTGGGGACCCAATAACATTTTTAAAACCCACTTGACCCACATTCCGAGTCGAGCCTTTGCTACAGAAACTCAAACAACTTTGCACCACTTATACACCCCACCTGCTATTGAATCTATCAGTACAGCCAAGTATCTAGTTTATAAAACACTTGCCTCTCTCAAAATGGAGAAGTGGGGTTCATGTGTTGCCAGAGCAAGCATAATCAAATCAGCATCCTGCATGCCAACCAGCACCCATGTTACCTTTGATACTTTCAAACCTTGAAAAAACACACCTCATCCAGTTGTTACATTAATGGTGGCTTTGTACCCACATTGACCCATGATGCAACCAGCCAATCTATTCTATGAAGAAAGAAAATGGTACTCTTCACATAATGGCACATGCCCCAGAGCAACAAGCAGTCAAGAAACAGAGATCTTGTACCAAACCGTAAAGGCAATGACGCGTATTTGGGTCAAAACCAGGTAGGTTTCTTTGAAGTCGGATATATGACATGATTTTGTGCTCACCCTCTCCAGGCACATTTGCATCTGACAATATTACCTGTTCAAACATCAACAGGTTTGAAGAGGATCCAAAAAGCATTAAAAACCCATCTATTCTGCACGCTTAGCATCTTCTGGCTTACACCAACTTGAACCAATTTAGAAGCACTCAAATAGATTGATTCCAACAAAACAAGCTGTGAATTCAATCAAACACAATCATTCCACTTTCTCATACAGTTCATGAAAAGCATTCAATTTGAAAGAGATATCATTGATGTAAGGAAAAACCTTGATATTCTGCCACCCAGGATCATAGTTCAGTCGATGGTGAATATAATAGGAGAGAGCAATGGAAAGGCTGGCCATGAAGGGTGTTCCAGGAGTAATCACATTTGAGTCATATGTATCTTTCTTCTCTTTGGGGGCAATAGTTCGGCCTTCGGACTCAAAATCTTTTCGTAGTCTCTCCTCTTCTGCAGCCTGATGTTAAAGCAAAAGAAAATCCATTAATCAATGATTAAGCTACTCCTCATGATCATCACGGCTTCCAAACAAGACATCAGCAGGTGGTGAGCTGCTGATAGTGTCAAATTCTTAAGGCTGTCAAAAAAATTGAAGGCTGAACAGCTGAGAACAACCAACAAAGTGTTCACATAGAATAACCTACCGCATCAGCAGCATCTTTTGCAGCTCTAAATCTTCGGGATCGCTGCTGATTCATTTTGGCCCTTGGAGCAACACCATCTAATATGTATCATGCATGGAGACAAAACAGGTTACACATTGGAAACAGAAGAAATGTCCATCCAAATGATTTCTAAAGAGTTGAGATTGTTGCACAGTGCCCTGCCTCCATATAAAGATTGTTGTTATGGGAATAAGACCAGTTGGTATAATTACAAACCTATAGCCATGAAAAGAAGCTTCCTCGGGCGCACAATGGCAAATATGCGGTCAATGTACTCAAACATGCAGGTGAAAACCTCACTGAAGGTGCTTGGAGAAGGCTGCAAAAAATGAGAAAAAGCCCAAAAAATAGATTCAACCACACCATTACTACTGGTTTCATTAGTTTGCAGCCATGGCAAAGAAGTGCCCACATGACAGCTCATCCTCAATCCAAAAAAACCAAGCATGCTACTTCTCCTTGCGTCAAGAATTATGCCAGTAGGACAGGCTCTCCAGGTCCCTATTCCCTTCAAGTACCAAAGATATGTCATGCTTTCTAAACCCGTAAAACCTAACAATATTCACCACCAAAAACAGAACCAAAAAAACAGCTACCATACATAAAGAATGGCTAAAGAAAAAGACAAAAGCTCAGCAGGAAAAGCATACCCTATCCTCAGGATGAAAGCAAGGGTGTATGATGCCATTCATATCGAGGTACAAGTTGTCATACTCCATGCCATTCGGGTTCGGCTTGGTGGTGTCTATTGGAACTTTCACGTTCTCTATCACTTGAGTCTCCTCTTCCTTGACATCGACGACGATGAGAGGATACTTATCCGCCAACCATCGATAGAACGCAGGGACTCCCATCTTGCACCGTCTTTCTTCTAGGAATCGCCAAAACTCCCAAACGCCTCAAACCCTCAGAAGATGGGAACAAACCCACAAAAACAAACAAAAAAGTATATAGTTCAAGAGCGAAACCAGATACTCCAATAAGTTGGAATTAGCGCCCACGCTCCTCCGCTTGCTCCAGGAGCAAGCTTTGCTCCAGACGAGAAGAGACACCACCGCATCTGCGTGAACCGGAATCGGAACGCTCCCACACTCCGACATCGACCACGACCTCGAAACAGAACGAACGATTGTCACAAACCCTAACCCTAATTCTACAGTGGAATACTCTTCGCCTCTGTAGTTGTTATGAGATGATTTCCAGAAATTCGATCCTGGGTCGATCGAAGCAAAAGGGGGTTTTTAAAAAACTTATATTCATGTTTTTTTTTTTCCTATTTTCGTGCTTTGTTTTTTGGGACCTTAAAGGAGACGCAATCCAGGTGGGGCCCATTGTTGTTTGGGTTGTGACAAAGAAGGAAAATTATAAATTAGGGTTTATTTGAATGACTTGAGATTGGAGCTTGAATGGAACGTGTCAATATAAAATTTAAATTTAGATTTCAATGTGGAACAATTTGATTGAATCTTGTTCAAAGTTTGAAATAGGTCTTACCCAAACTTTTAATGTAGGCCCAAATGATGTAATTAGACCTTTGTTTGAAACACAATGGTAGACCTAAATATGTATTCCAATTGTTGGCCCACCCATTAGCCTAGGCCAAAATAGTGACCAACAATTTTGAAAATAAAAATTTACATGTAGCCAATGATATGATGAGGTGGAAGATTTCTTCATTTTGGAAGGGAGAAAGGGGATGTGAGTTTTTTCTTTTCAATTTGGGTAAAGGGGGTAATGAATGTTTTTTTTTTTCTGGGGTCCATTGTAAAAACTAAGTCTTGTTGTATGTGAAGTTTGATTTATGGAAATAAAAGTTGTGTTTTACATGAATTCTTGTTTTGCAAATTCATGTACATGTTGGTTTTGCATGAAAATCTACATGATTCTTGCTTTGCAATTAGCAAAGCCATCTAAACAATTTTTATTTGAGGTGTCATAATTTTCATTTTATGTTTTGGGCACTCAATCAATGGAAGAATTGAAGAAGGGAGAGAGAAAAAAATGTAGGTTGTGCACCCCTAATCAATTGATATGGATCACATTAATGTTCCACGATTTGTGCCTTGCCACTAATTAGGCCAAAAATTATGGAAAACATGTTTGGAAACAAGTTTTTAATTGTGTAATGTCGATGTCCTAACATTCGAGAATATTGTTGCAAGTGTTATGTTAAGTGACATATGTAGTTCATTATCTTCTCATCATTATTTTTGCCTTATTATCATTGTCAATACATTTTAGAGAAAATTTATGTTTAACCAATGTGATGGAATTGTGGGATGTAATCTGGAAGTTTGAATGCAAAATACATTGGTTTATGGTCACTCCAATGAGCTTCAACAACTTTTGACATGCATTGTTGAGAGGGTGTATTTGTTCATATGTGATTCATAAATCTTTGTAATTTTTTTGAATTGAAGTTCCATTGAATATTGGTCCATAAATTTTTTAGTTCATTTGGTTGTGTTGAGTTTTGATAAGCATATCAATATTGAAATTGCCAATTATTATTTTGGGACAAGAAATTGGCATAAAATCCCAAAAAATCAAAAGTGAATTATGAACATCGACAAGCATAATGTTGAAGGTTTGTATATTGCTATTATATGAATAACCTTTCATGTATTTGCATTGAATGTTGTTACAATATATTTAGTTCTTAAATATGTAAAAGTTTCATGTGATGATAAGATTGTGAAATTGTCATATATGTCATATATATCATATCAATGTACCATTTCAACCATTTGCACTAATCGTTGAATGTGTTCTTGCATCAATGCTCAAAGATAAAATATTAAATGTTGATGTGTTCAAGTGTGTTTTATTGAGATGCAATGTGTGAGTTGTTTTGAAATTGACTTCCAAAAAAAATCATTTTTATGTAAAGGCAAGGACCTAGTATTGAGAAAATAAATTAATACATGTGAATTACAAAGTGTATGTGGTTTGGGGACAAGTACATCCGATTATGCAAGGTATGAAATCAGCACATTTCCATTGCAACACTTGGATCTTGAATTTTGGTCAAAATAAATTAAAATCAATATTTAGGTGGGTAGGTGGGATTAAGTAGGTAAATAGATTGAATTAAGTAAGTATGTGAGTACGTAAATATTTTAACTTTTTTTTGGGTTTAACTTTTAGAGTTTAACTTTTTGAAAGGTCTAAATATTTTAATAGACTCATCCCAATTAACATGTGTTTTTTATATGAAAGTTTAAGACAAAGCCCCTTCATTATATAGTTCTCCAAATGGAATCAAAGGACAAAACATATAGGGTAAAAATTGAAGTTACAACAAAGTTCATCTCTTATATTTTGTCCTCATTTTTGAATTTGGTAAATTCTAGTCTTCAATTTTTTTTCCTTTGTTTGACAAACCTTTAATGAGATTTTGAAAATTATTTTTAATATTTTTATAAACCTTTACTTATGAATATTTCCTTCAAATTTTAGAACTAATTGTTTCTATAACTATTTTGCACCTTTGACCATTCTTGCAATTATGCTACAACTACATTTGCAACTAATGACTTCTTCATCTTACACATTAATTTTTTTGCATTCATGACCATGCCCACATGTCCCATTAGTTGCAAATGGAACCAAACTTAGTCACACTATCAGGGTGTTAAAATAGCCACTAGTGGTATATATAGGTGTATTAGGAAAGTTTTGAAAAATATGTGTATTTTTGCTAAATTCTATCAAAGGTATAATTGGGGTATGTTTCCATCGGTGTATTTATAAAGTTGTATTTTTGTTGTATTTAAACAAATTAACTACCTACCTACCTATATATGGTTTTTATGGGAAAAACCATCATGATTTATGGAAACATGGCCATTTTTGTAAGTTGGCATGAAGGTTTCATAGGATGATATTTTAGGACATGAAGGAAACCACAAAAGGGAGGAGTAATAATAAACAAAGGGATGAAACTTGCAAAATAATAACTACCTGAATGTGTGCTTGTGGTTTCATGTGCATTAAAATTAAAATTTTGAAACAACATAATGTTTAGGATTGTGGATATTATTGTATTCAATATTTGTGGTATATCTTTAAAGTTATAATATTAAATGGTAAGCGTACTTAGGGTTCATTACCCATTTTCTTTCGTTATATATTAATTATGCTACCATTTAAGTAAATAACTTTTAAATGAAAATTGCATTATTGATTAAAATAAAAAATCAATGTTTTAAATTTCCTTTTAAAAAATGAAACCTTTATATTTCTTCAATTACGTGCCTAGATTATCCTTTTTATTGTTAAACATGTCTTGCAATATATATGATCATAATGATAAATTGTTTTATTACAACTATAATGTCATTATAGTTAAAGCGTACACTTACCACTTGGTCATGACTCTTACACAATACAATCTTATATATGAAAACTCTTGGGGATGAGAAATGAAGCAACCCCTGATTCTGTTTGGGGATGTTAAATGAAGCAATCGTCATCCATCCAGGGTTGGGGGGGGGGGGGAACCAACAGTTGTTTGAAAAGAAAAGTTAAAAAATAAAACCAAAAACATGAACAAAACATTGTTGAAATAACACACTTGTTCATTATGCACCGGCAACGAACGCAACGAGTACATGCAAGTAATGATGAATATTTAAACGACACAACCTTAGGTTTGTTAAATGGTATTAAGGCAAAAAACCTTGTTGATTCCCTATTTTGTAGCATAATGCAAATTTAAGGTGCATTCTCTAGTTCCCAATGTGAAAGAAGGCACATTCTAATTAAGATGGGATTAGGATCAACTTTTAAATCAAGTCCATGACCAAATTACAAATACCAAGGAAAAAAGGCAATCTATGCAATTTAAAACAAAAATGATGCACAAATGAACCACATGCAACCCACATTCACAAGACACAAGATAGCTTGGACTATTTTTTTCCTTATAATATACTTTGTAATTCTTGTGTGAGTTGCATTTGAATGAATTTTTTTCATTAGGAGTCCCAAAATTGCCAAATTATGAGTGTTGCTATTTTGGGGTTCATAACATTCTTGTTTCAATTTTAATTGGAAATTTTTAAATGGTAAGTTGTAGCCTTTGAAAACAACTTTTTAACAACATATAATTTCTGTAAATTAGAGTTAATCTAACTTCTATTTACTAAATGTTTTATAAACTATGGTGGCCATTTCTATAGTTTGATTTTAAAGTTTTCATTATAAGAAAAATGCCAATTTGCAATTATAAGTAAGTTGCAATGAACATTCACAACTAAAAATCTATTAGCTGCATAAATGGAGTTGCATTCAACATGTAATCGCAAATGATGATTCATAATGATGTTAGCTCATTTCACATGGATGATGTATATACATGGTCAATATATACATTTTCATCCTTTTACCAACATGTAACATTTGTAATTATTAACCATTTTTTTGTAATTAGTAAATAACCTTATCATTAATTGCCATTTGGCAACATAATAAAATTTGAAAAAAATGAAATATAGACTATATTGAAATATTAGTCTATATATTCCATTATGGACCCATAGAGCTTGAAACATTTTCTAATCAAATTTTGCCATGTAACATTATGCAAAATTTTGGGTGCATATCATTTAAATTTCTTTTTATTGATCTTCATTGTCCATTATGATTATTCATTTTAAATGGTTTTAGATTGTGACATGTGGTTCAATTAAAATTTGTCAAGTGCCATATTAATTGAGTTTTGAAAGAATAAATTAAAAAACTATTTAAGTAGTTTGGTAAGTCAAAATATAAGTCTAAATAATTAGCTTGGTAGGTCCTACTTATCCACCTAAACTAAATATTTACCTACCTAGATATCTAGGTAAAATTACGTAAGTAGGACATACCTACTTACTTAAACTACTTACCTACTCTACAACCCTATTTCCCTACCTACCTATGCATGTAGAAGAGTAGGACCTATTTACTTACCTAGGTAGGCAAGTAAACTGAAAGGTAAAAGGTGACCTGAAGAATAACCATGTAAATATTTTTATTTCATTTTATGTTTTGCCTTTAAGATTAAACTTTTTTGAGCTCATCCCAAATTGGTACATGTGTTTTAATGTGAAAACACAAGAAAATACACATGTTTTTAATAAAATTTTTGAAGGACAAAACATATGAGTTAAAATTTTTAAATGCACTTTAATTACAAATAAGTTTGTAATTAAGATTTTTTTTCCCACATGGTTTGTGTTTTAAATTTTTAGTAAAATTATATTAAAAAATAGGTATTATATATATATAAATTAATTATATGAAACAATGATTTGAGTTAGTTATTTGAATTAATTTTTCTAATCCATATATTAATTATTTGAACTAAACATCTATTTTAATCAATCTAATTTAAACCAATAATCAATTAGTTCATTATTTTTTTAAATGATCTAAATTAACATACAAGTTAATTATGTAAATTAGACTTATTCATTCAGATTATAGTCTAATTATTGAGTTCATAGTAACTAAATAAATAAAATTTTAATTGATAATTAATAGATAATAAATTATTGAAAACATTCATTATTAAAGATTAAATATGATTTATTTATTTTATTAACTTATACATTACACATGAAGTAAATAAATAAATAATATTATGTATTTTTTATGAATAAATGAATTAGTTGATGGTAAAGATTCATCAATAATTAATATTTATTGTATCAATTTATGATTTAACATCTAATTAATCAATGAAATATTTTGAAGTAACTAAGTAAATAGTTAATTATTATACATTGGTTAGTATTAGTTAAAATTCAATCGATTAATTCAGTAACATTGATTATTTCATAATTTAGATTGAATAATCAATTAGTTGATCATAATAATTCATCAATAATTAATACTTGTTTAATATGATGATTATATTATATTCATATGGGCTCCTCACAAATATAGTTTAATCATATGGCAAATATATGTTGACTATATTTAAATATTTCCTAAATACATTTAAATATGTTTAATATACATTGAATAAAAACTAAATGCATTCTTAATGTAGTCCACAATATTTTAATGTATATAAAATGTATAAGCTTACCATAAAAAGTAACCAAATTACAATTAATTTTGTGACTATTTATGAATGTAAGGGTTTTTTTTGGATGAAAAATCCAACAAGTTAGTCAATATGAAAGGATGTGCAATTTAGTGATTGCACCACTAGTAACAAAATATAATGGATGGCAACTAGTTGTAAAAATGATATAACATAGCCACAAATTATGACAAATGGTTGCATGTATTTGCAAATTGGATGGCTAGATAATACAAGATGTCTAATAGTGCTTAAAATTGTCATAACTTGTGTTTTAAATCTTCAATTTGGGAATGTGACTTCATGTTAATTATATAATGTTTAAGAACATTTTGCAAATTAAAAAAAGGCCCAATTTGAACAAGGCGTGGTTTCAAACAATGATGAAAATTAGAATTTATTGTGGTTTTTGCTTATTATGGACATGGAATGATGATAATGCCACTGGATTTAGTCATGATTAAGATTATAATATGAAATGAAAAACAAAAAAAATTAATTTAAGTGACTTTTGAATTTAAAGAAGATAAAATTAGTTGTTAGCAAAAAGAAAACAATTTTTGAGTAGTCTTGATTATGTGTTGAACTATAACATGCTTAGATTGAAATAATGGTTTCACATTATTTCATTATGTTAAAAATTTGGTAATGTGCTTTTAAATGTGTTGAAATGTATTTTATATTCATAGGATAACTTTCAAACTTATTCAAATTTTAAATTCATATATTAGAAAGGGTTTATCACAAACCTAATACACATTTTCAATTCTAATTTTATATATTAAACTTGCAAATATGTTAAATAAACATTCATCATCATTGCCCTTTACCAGCTTAGCCCTGCCATGCATAAATGAATGTCAAGAGTGTCAACTAGATGGTGCCCCATGGTAATCGGCAGTGATGGGCATTGGCTGGCCTTAGCCATGGCCAGCGGTGCAGCCGCGGTTGGCCGCAAGTGTGGCTGGCTGTGGCCAAGATCTGTGACATCTGATGGGTGTGATCGACTGCACGTATTAATAATTATGCGGCCAGCCTGGTAGCGGCTGCACGTATTAATAATTATGCGGCCAACGAGTAGCGGTTAGCCGTACGTTAAAGTAGCCGTCATGAAACGTCTTGCCCTGGGGTAGCTTCCAAGTTCAAAGTGATTGGCGAGTGCGACTAGCGCGGCTCGTGCGGACTTCTGCGCACATTCCCGGCCAATCATCTTGGCAACGGGTTTGTTTGCTGGAGTGGGTCTCGATGTGGCTGCGTTCGCGATGTCCGGTATGGCGCTGGCGCAATCGTCAAAAGGAGTGCATGAGACGAAGAAGCAACTCGTGGAGTCTCTAAACGACAAAATGCCGAAACATGTAATGATTGCTCCAACCCAAAAAAAGGTTCCGATTCTGGGTCCTATGTTGCCATCGACCGCCGGTTGCTGGACAAAATTTTTCTAGATCGCCGACAAAGAATCCAACGAGTTGGTGATGGTAAAAAACAATCGCAATGACCACGTGTTCTTCACGGCATGCAACGACTGTAAAGACGTGTACGCCTACTCCAAGGGCAACGGCACGAGTTCGCTGGTCAATCACAAATGTTCGTTGAAAATGGCAACAGCCACGACTACGAGCGGCATCCTGCACTTTGTTAAGTATGGTACGCCTAGCTCGCATCATAAGAAAAAAATGCTGAACGCGTTGTCGGATATGTGTGCTCTCGATTTGCGGCCGTTTTACTCCGTGAGCGGCGATGGATTTCGTGGCGTCATCCAGCAAGCTCTGGACATTGGGTTTGAGTCAAAGACCCCACTTTTCGCTGACAATGTCCTCTATGATTGGACAATTGTCAAACGAAATTGTTAATCACGCAAGGATTTGGCCCTCAAGTCACTATTAAAGGACTGCAAGGACCATGTTGCTAACGGTCTGATGATGGGCGTGACCACCGACCTGTGGACGGACGACAATTCCAAAAAGTCATACATTTCTGTCACGCTACACCGTATTGACGAGTATTTTCGATTACACGACCGCACTTTGGTAGTCCGCGAGTTCGATGGCGAGTCACACACCACGTCGAACATCTTGGCTAACTTCAACGGTATCATTGGGCCGTTTATCATGTTGGACGACGAGATACGCACGAACCTGATCGTTGTCAACATGGACAATGCATCCAACAACGGCGGGGCGGGAGGATTGGAGTCCGAGTACACGCGCATCTCGTGCGCCGATCACAAGGTCGACACGTGCATTTCCTACATGTTGAAGAAGCGCACACGTGAAATCAATGGCGTTCGGTTGTCGGCGTTCTACGAGTTCGAAGAGGAAGCGCCGCTCATTTTTAACCAGATCACCAATTGTAAGAAGGTGGTTACGGCGGCAAAGCAGGGCGACTTTCACAAGAACATCTCGCGTAAACTACAACAGGAGATCGTGACGCGTTGGTACGGCCTCTACGTAATGCTGAACTCATTCGAAGGCAAGGATCGCCTGCTCGAGCTGATGGACACTTTCAAGGTGTGGAAGCGGCCACAATTCATCACGTGCCTCGATGGGGAACTGAACTCCGAGCTAGTGTGCTTCCTTTACGTCTTCAAGCAGGGGACACTGGCACTCAAGGCGTTTAAGAAATCAACGCTACACTTGGTGGCATTTTGGCGCTAAAAGCTGCTTAGTCATTGCGAGCCGGTTAGGGAAACAGTAATGTAAGAGGACGATAACGGTGTTGAGGTCGAGTTGCTATTGGATTCCGATGATATCTTCGCCATCAAACGACGCATTCGTGAGCAGATCCTGCAAAAGTTCATCTTGGAACCGCTCCACATCGTCGCGGTACTGCTTGATCCGCGACAAAAGCATCGCCTACATAGAACGAGCATCAACGAGACTCAAGTAACGCAAGGGAAGTCGGATCTAGCGGCACTGATGCTCAAGGTGGGTCCTGGAAGGACGCATGTGTCGACATCACACCGACCGATTAGCAGCAGGCAGGGCAGCAAGTCCAAGAAATGCAAAACGGTGATTTGTTCCAAAGTTGGTCCATCTATATGCAGCGATGATGAAAGCGATGTCGACAGCGAAGATGACGTCGCTCAAGAGTAGTTGGCTATGCGCGTTGCAATCGACAAGGAGCTACTGGATTACATGACACTCAAATTGACGCCGGACGAGAAAAAGCAGATCAAGAACGATACGCCGAACAATGGCCTGTTGTCATGGTGGCGCGATCACGCCGCGGCAATCACGATCCTGGCCCGTGTCGCGCATTATGTGTTGGTGTACCCAGTAGCGTTTGTCAAGAGCGAGTGCAACTTTAGCAATGCTGGCAATACCCTGACTCACAAGCGCAACTAGTTAAGCCCGAACACAATCGACACGTTGTTGTTCATGCTGTCGAACATCGCAATGTAAATACATCCAGTTACCAGTATCGTTTCTCAGTTCTCATTACTCTGACTTCTCAAACGCACGGTCATGGCTGTGCAGTGGCCACGACTCAACTTGGAAAGTGACCGGCTGGATACGGCTAGCTGTGCAAAGGTGGACCGACTGGCCACGGCTGGTGACGTTCGAGAAATTGCAGCTGGCTATGGGACCGACCATGTGTCCAAGGGGTTGTGCCCATCACTGGTAACTGGACCAAAAACGAAAGCCACCCAAGGCAGCTTATGCCCAACCTTTGCGTCGACAGGACCTGGGAGGCTACAGCCTAGTTGGTACAGAGGCCATCCTGAGCTTAAGCAACTCCCGGATATTGGCACGCCATTGCGGCCGATCTTGTGTTCGCTCATACCAGTCCCCATGCGTGGACAACATGCCAGCAGCTTGAAGGTCCCCACGCACTGTAGAGATAAAGGTTTGGGCGGGGTGGCCCCTGGGCTGCGTGGCACCGCGCATGCGCAAAAACATAACTTGATGCGGGTACCTCTCCTCAGGCATCTTAGCCAAGTGCCCCAACCACAAAAGCCTTTTTATCTTAAAAATTGTCTTAAGATTGGCCTTTTTGTTTACATTCATACCCATATTTGCAATAGTGTTGGGGAAATAACATTAATGTCATTAGAACATCACAAATTTTACATGTGACGGATTAATATTGAAAATCATGCAAAGTTCATTCATACATAGGTTTGTACATTGTATATATGAATATCATGCATTGAAAGCATGTTTAATGCATAAATAAACGTGTTCATGAATGAAGTACGAATTATGAATGAATGAATGTTGCATAAATTTTGCATTTTTTATAAATTCGTGTGTCAAATGTGTTTTTCGTGTGTGATGACGTGTGTGAAACATATGAATTATGAATGAACAAAATTTGCATGATTTCTAGTACTAAGTCATGAAATTTTACGTTTGTGATGAAGGAAATATGTCTTTTGCAAGTTTGCAACTAAAAAATCAATGACTAAATGTGATAAATGACTATATAATTGATTATGGTAATAGGATATTATTTCAAGTCTTATGCGAAAAAAATAATAGTCATGTATTAGTGATGCATTTGACTAATAGATGATGACATGATAACACTTGAAAGATGACATTGTTTTTTCATTATAAGTTTTGATTCATATGACATCCATGATTGATGACAAAATGATATGGATGCTCAAGATATTATTTGAAAATGTGACTAGGATAAAAATCATTTCAAATATGATTAAAAATTGACTATGTAAATGATTTGAACAAAAGGATGTGTCATTACATAAACAATGTGGTCATAAAAATATTTTACAATGATTTCAAAATGATTATTAGTCATTTAATTTGAGTGTAAATGGACATAAAAAAACTATGACAGGTAGGGAATTGATTTCAATTAATATTATATGTATAGGTAATATATATTTGATTACATTAATTTTGTAAAATATATGATTCTACATGAATAAATTAAATATCATACATTGAAATAAAATTTAATTGCAAAAGTATGATATATTATAGATATAATTGTATAATTTAACTTTAAAATAAAATAAACAAGATGTGGAAAATACGTATTTTATTTGATCATTGAATTTATATCATAAATTTGAGAAACAATAAACACTATATGTATAAACATAATTTTAAAAATTTTACATGCATAAAAAAAGTTGTTAAACAATTATTTTAGATGATATGTGTAAAAATAAATAAATTTATAATTTAAAAAAGTTAATATTTTAGAGATTAAATTAAAATATTCAGATTAATTTTATGTATCATACTTAATATGACTAGCATAAAAAATCATATATATATATATATATAATAAATTTGTGATCCATTTGTAAATATCTTATGTAGATAAATCATATGGACTCATATGTTTAAATTTTAAAAAAATTGTAAAATATGATATATTGGAAGAATATTTTAAAAATATTTTTGTCATTCATGACTGTATTTTACTAATCATAAATTCAATGATATACGTGAAAATTTCTCCTAATGTGTATGTTCAAGAAATTTCAAGCACAATATATTACTAATTAAAAGGTATGCATGTATCAAATGAATTGTGAATATAAATGTATGACTTTCAATAACTAAATGAAGTAATCACACATTGGTGTATAAATTACAACTTTGATTACTTATGCCTTAAAAATAAAGTAAAATATAATTCAACCATGTAATCTTCAAATGCTAGTATACCAAGTATAGCGATGTAACAAAACCTAAAAATAAAAATATAGGTAGCTTCTTTTATTTGGTCATATAATCTTGCCAATCTCATATTTGCCCACAAAACAAAATGTGAAAAATATAATATTTTCATGAAACATAGAGTGAACTTTTGTTTACATTTCACATGAGTACAATAAATTGTGTGTTTCAAATTTTGTAGTCCTTGCAAAATGTGAAAGGTTTTTTTCAAATGAAAATAACTTGTTATTGATTATAAATAATTTTGTTCCTATCAAAATGCTTTAGAGGTATACTTAGGTGAGGACAACAATCTTTCAACATGCCTGCAAGTCAAACATAAGAATTTACATGTGGTTGTGAGGGTATCATATGAAAAATTGTTTTCACATTAATTGGATCAAGTTCAACAAAGTTGATCATTTATATACAAAGTTTGGAAAACACATAATGGTATGTAACCTTTTACAAGAATTTGATTTTGGCAAGATTGCAAAACGTCTTCAATGCATTAATTTTATTTAATCTTATGTGGTTTTCAAATTGGCATTAAGGTTGTAGGCATTTGAGGCATTGCATCACAATAGTACTTCCAAACTTTCAATTTATCCTACATAAAGATGTATGTTTAATGGTCTATATCATTTTCTCCTAGTATAAAACAACTTCACTGAAGTTGTGTTCATTACTTGACAAAATAGTTTAATAGTGGAAGCCAACAATGATTTTCATAGTTTGAACAAGGAATTGATGAAAATAAGAAATTGGCATTCAAACCATGGTGAATTTGTAACTATCCACAACAGGGTCAAATTGTGCTTGTAACCTTTGTAATGCAAACATCCAATTTTTTATTTCTTTTATGTTCAATTGTTAACAAAATTGTCAATGATATGTTGTGTAATGGGCATGTGAAAATACATTTTGTGAACCTTGTTTACTTACTTTTTTGCCCCATTCGCATTTCATAGTTACGCTATTTTATTCCATATTTTTTATTCTTTCAATTTTGTATTGCAAACTAGATTTGGGTTCAATCTCCCCTTATATAGTACATGAATCAATCACATTGTGTGGGTTTTTTTGTTGTTAAAGTTGGGAGCAAAAATGGAATTTGGATGATTTCAAGAATGTGACATACATAATTGTCAATAAAAAATGTGTGCAATTGAAATGGAAGCCTACAATACTTTGTATCATTAAAGCATCTATTGAATTCATATCTTGTGCAATCCAACAATGTGAATGACATAGTTGGAATACCTTGTATTGTAAGGAAATTACTTTAAAATACAAGAATAAAAACATTAGAATATAGTGTGTTTTAGTTACTTAACCAATCCTAACTTGATTTAATATTCAATTGTTCAAATCTCTTTAGTTTGCTTGACTCAATAAGCTCTAAAGGACCTTGATAAGTCTTGGAGCTAATTTGAATCAACCATTTCCAAAACCTCCAAATGCAGCCCCAAACATGCATTGACTTTATGGATAAATGCTATTACCTCAAAAAATGGGCCAATCAAGCAAAATATGCTTTCTCACAAATATAAAATGCGCAAGGATCGTGTTTTAGGAAACTCTACAACTCCACAAGAAAATCGTGAAAAACACAATGCAAGTAAAGTAGAGATCAAGTCACTAACTTTTGCAATTTGGAATTTGTTTGAGGAAATAGCTATGCGAGTTACAGTTCAAGGTTTTGAGAAGGCTGGCATTCTTAAATTGCATACATCAGATTTGAGATTGTTGTTGGCATTTCTGTGATGGTCTGCCATGCCATTGATAATACGAAAACACTAAAAGTTCTCTTCAAGTCCAAGGATGAATAGCTTCCATAATCGAGCTTGACTCACTGGAGCTCAAGTGCTATTGAATCGGCAACTAACTCATCTTTCATAATTCTTTCTCAAAGTCACATAACTTATCCTTCAATGAAATATCAAAAGCCAAGTTCCGCCAGGACTAAGAAAATCATGCTCCAGAAACTAAAACACGGTTTTCTCAGTGATATTAGTATGAATCATGAGAGTCCTTTTTGGGGGGGGGATTTATTGGGTTTCTTGATTGCAATGTAGCCTGCAATCTAGCCACATGAGACAGCAGAATTTTTTTGAAGTTGTACAGAATCGGAGATTGTGGGATTGGAATATGATTGGAATTTGCAACTCTGTGGATCTCTCATGTCTGAGCATCATCATCATCTCCACTTTGCAGGTTGTTGGATGGGGTTCAAAATGCTTGCTAGCAGGTGCGAGCCTACATTTCCTCACATAGTCTATTTTGAAAGCAGCTGATTGTTGTGGTTGTTGTCAGAAGCACCTAGTTATAATTCAGAGAAGAATGTGCGGGGATTTTGCTTTCTGAAATGCCCTGTGGGTTCTTATGTTCAGTAAGTGTTCCTATCCTCCAAAGTACACTACAAATCGTCTGAGGTTTTTATGCACTGTGAAAGGATGTTCAGTCCATTGCCAATGTTGGGTGTCTACTTAGCTCTGATTATTCGATTACAATTCCAAAGAGCTGTTCAAAGGTCTCTAAGGAAAGAACAATTTAAGCTCATTCTATCATGTAGGCAGAGTTGCAGGGTAGTTTTGCAAATATTGCTCCAATTTTCAAAATTCAATTCAGTGCATAAAAATTGGGGTCTGGGTGTTTGTATATGATCATACGAGGCAAAGCTGCTGCAGGTTTCTTTTCTTAAATTGGGAGGGAGAGAGGGGAGGACTGGCAGTTTTTCAGATTTCAAATTCCTTAAATCTTGGGTTGCTCCAACAGCTTCCATGGTCTTCTTTTTTCAGGTGTGTTTTTGTCCCAAGAGAAAGACAAAGGAACAAAACACACATGAAAGGATTCAGAAGATAGAAACAAGTTGTAGACCTCACAAAAAGAAAACATGATGTCCCAAGTTTTGATTTTGGCATCTTCTTCAACACATGATGCCTATGACCACCACACGACTGATAATAATAGAAATGCCAAATTTGCCATGAAAAATCTCAGAGTGAGAGGGTATTTTTTTTGGGTGGGTGTGGGGGAAGGGGGGGGAGAAGAGATTCAAACCTTCTGATCAAAACGGTCAGCTGATGATCATGATCAGAAAGTGGGAGCAAAAAGGGGGGGCTTTCCAAGATTTCCTCAGACTCAAAATTCAAATGAAGCGTGGTCCAGAGTTCATGATCCAGTATGTAAAATGCTCTATTTTGGGTTTCAAGACACACAAAAATCAAAGCTTAAGAACAAAAGGGAAGGAGCAGCACCCCAGGTAAAGTCAAAAAAGGGCGGAGAGAGAAGAGAGGGAAGGGGGAAGGCGGGAAGACAAAGAAGGAAGCTACAGAAATCTGAAGAAGACAACAAAATCAGAAAAAGTGATACAAGTCATGTATAGATCAATCAATAGAGGTGGATCTAGACTCCAATCAACTACAATTAGGTTTTCTTCACTTAGCTTGATGACAATGGCAAGTGCAGCAGCAGCAGCATAAATTAAGCTATGGAATTTAGGAGCTATAGAGGTTTAAGTCTCTGACAAGCTGCAAGTCAAGCGAGAGACAACACGTCTGTACAACGTGCTGCTGATCTATCTTAGATCTATTATTCAGTAGTGCACACTTTCTTTCACCACCACAACCTTGATCTTCTTTCTGTATTTCTTGGGGCCAGACTGAAACCAACAACAGCCAGATTATCATCAATCGGAATGCCTGTTATGGAATACGGATTGGGTTTCACCTTCTTTGGTAAGTAGGTAGGTAGGTAGGTAGTATTATAGGTAGTAAATTGGTGGTTACTAGGTTTGTAGATTGCAAGTAGATGGTCAGTATATAAAGGAAGTTTTGATGGGTTGTCAGTTGGTAGGTGATAGTAAAAATGGAAACTGAGCTAACCACCCTGGTTTAGGTGGTGTCCAAATTGTAGATATCTATTGGCTCCACCTTGTATGGGCCCTTATATTCCTGTAAACAAAAGCCCACGGCCTCGATCATTTTTTGCACTACTAAAAAGGCCATCCATCATCACTCAACACGACTTGTAAGAAGAGGTTGACACAATTTTTTCATGAGGAGGAAAAACCGACAAAAGAGAAGCTCCAGACTCCAAAGCTCCATAGCTTCTTCGAGACACAAAATACCATTACTAGCAGCTATTTGGGAAATGTGGAGGATGAGGGTGGGGGGGGGAGCGCAATGGAGTACAAAAAAGTTGTACTTTACTTTGCAAATAGTGATATTTGAAGGATGTGCTTTGTTGGGCTTGCCTACCAAAGCAAGGATATTGTGTTTAGATTCATTATCGAGTATAGTAGCTAGCTTAATGGATTTTGGTCCCCCATATAAATAGGTCTATTTTTATATGAGCATTTTTGGAAGATGAGATTTTGGCTTGTGTTGAAACTTTGAGATTAGTTATAATAGAGTTATAACAATATCTTGAAGGGATTTTGGTTTGTTTTAGAGGATTAATTTTTTTGAAGATTAATATATTTTTGCATGATGAAATATTTGAGTTTCCATGATTCTTCTTTTGCCTAAAGATGCTTATCTTGTTCCAGAAGGTTTATATTATATAGGTATATATAATAATATATATATATATTATATTATTTTATTTTTCACTTAATTTTTTTTGGGTACCATAATATAGGGGCAATTTCAACACATGTTTGTCCAAATAATTAACTGGAGTTTGAAGATTCCCTTGGTTCCAAAAGGAATATCCTCTCATGTTCCAAAAGATTCTCCATTTTCTTTCACAAAAGTTTTGTTCTTTGAGGGGAAATTTAAAAATTAAAAAAAAAAAAATCAACATTTTTACAAATAATATAATTAGTGTTGAAGCTCCCAAAGGTGCTAAGGGATTTGGAGGTGCTTGCTTTGGGCAAAACTTTCATGCAGGCTGGGATGTATCTTATGCATGTGTATAATGATGTCCTCTGAGCATGTTCCTTTTCAAATTAGTTCAATATTTTAGGCAAGGGGGAAGGGGTAGATGGGACAATTAATTATGTCTCAAAAGAGAGAAAATGTGCTGGGACATTGCCTTCCCCTTCTAAGTTTACTAGTAGTCTATGGATGTGTGTAATGTGTATTCACTACAATTAAATATTCTTTTTTCTAAGCATTTATGACACATTTGTGACAGAAACTTTGTGTAGTTTCATGTTTTGGGAATTTTTTTTTTCAAAATCACCATATCTATTACACTTAGGCAATAGCTAGGTTGCCAATTGTGGGAGGGTTTTGGAGAAAATTTCTACTATTCCCCCATAAACACTATCACCATTTTCTTGCCAGATTTGTTTTTTCAAGGATCCTTGTCCATTGAGCTTTATTTGAGAAATGGGAAACCAAAAAAAACTCAGATTGGGAACCAAATGCTTTTGTGATTTCAAACCATTGTGACAAAACAATTTCTTCTTTTTTTCCCAAACAAATTTTCTCCATTTATTACTTAAGAATAGGTACTTAACAATGCTCATCCCACCATAAAATTGGAAATACCTAATTAGTGAATTCAATTGGAGAGGGAGTGGGGATGGGGTAATAGAAAACCTGGGCCCTTGGGTCGAGTTACTATTGGTTTTTTACTATTGGGTCATGCTCATATCACAAGAAGAAGCTTGAAATGATCAAGAAAGCAATGAAGATGGGGGGCAAAGTGCAAAAGGCCACCAAACCTCACTTGTGTCACAATTGTTGTAGTACCTGATTAGATTTGGCAATGTGGTGCCAAATTAATTAATTAATATATTAAATTGCTTATCATCATATAATATAGTATTAATTTTTTTTTTTGGCTTGAATGAGGATGTCAATCTTTTTTTTGGGGTCAATTTTAAAAATAAAATTCATTTGTCATGTATTTTTACATTCTTGTTTCCATTTATTTGCTTTAAATTCTTTGATTCTTTGTTTGTCACCTTTCAATTCAACTTTATAAATTTTTGAAAAATGTAGTGGATTGCAATAAGATGCATGGAAGATTCTGAAGCAACCTTGTGTCAGATATATACACAATGATATCCACCAAACATTTACACCCATAATACTATTCCATTCTTCACCAAAGTCATCAAGACCATATTATGGACCAAGTGGTGCATATTTGATTGTGTTGACATTAAAAAAGATGAATACTTGCCACTCAAAAAAAAGTGGGGGACTTACAACCCTTAGATTTCCAAAACTTTTAGAATTTGGAATTTTGAAAATTTTGAAAATTTCAACATTTTGAGTAGTGAACATCTCAAAATATCGACAATTTAAAAGTAATTTGATTATTTTCAAATCCAATTGTGTACATTACTAGAGAACGTGATTTTTTCTCACACAAAAGGCCGTGACTCATGACACATCTATGAGACAAACTTTGTGATTTCATCCATTACAATGACATATGATATTAGGCAATGACACATAGGGGGTTAAACATATATGCTTGCCATTTTAATGTAATGTACATCACAATAATAAACACCATGTTCTCTTGTAGTGCTAGCATGAATCAAATTTGAAGGACCAAAAAAATTTACAGGAACTTGGAGGGCCCCCTCCCAAAATTGGTAGGAAGTCCGAGTCTCATTGCCAACATTGAGCACTCAAAGGGACTTGAACATCTAGTGATGAATGTGGGGCTATTGCTTCAAGAGAGAAAATCCCTCAACATGGAAGAAGACTTACACTACACATTTTGATGATGAAGGAAGGAAGGAAGGAAGGAAGGAAGGCATATTAGTTATGAAAGCAAGTGGTTGGCGATTATAGAAACACATTGATCCCAAGGTTGATGGCTCTTTCATAGTTAGTCTCACATTGAAGGGTTGTTGAGAGCATTGGTTTCAAAATCGATTACTAAAAGAAGCCCATGTCTAATATTTGCAAGTTGGGTGAATTTGGGTCAAATTTTCCATGACAAATCCTTTGCATAGGTCAAAATCATATTTTTCAAGACAAAAATTTGACAAAATTTCACCAAAAAAAAAAAAAAACATTGCATATTGGATGTGGTAAAGAGGTAGCCTAGGGTTGTTGTTGTTGCTGTTGGGAATGCTCTAAAAAAAGTAAGTAACTTAGCTCTCTCTCCCCTCAAAACTTACTTACATGTACATAGTATAGTACATACATCGCTGTATACGTACATATAAGCGTAGACAAGAGGCCTGTGCTACAGTACTTTTGTTGTCAGTCCGTCACCAGTCCCCTGCACTTCACGATCTCTTTCTCTCCCTCGCTCTCGTGCAAGCAAGCAAGCAAGCAAGCAAGCTCTCTCTGCAGCTCCAGTAGCAAACGGGGTTTCCTGTTTTGCATATCCGGAATTGGATTGAGAAGGATCAAACTTGGTTGAGCTGCTGTGGATTGCTTCGACTTTTCACTGCCAGCAGTCCAAGAACTAGAAGCTTGGTCACATCATCATCATGGTGCTGCTGGTCATGCTGCTGGAATATTATTTTGACATGATCAAATTGCAGCAGCTGTTGTAGCTTGCAAAATACAGCTAGGTTGTTGTTCAATTCGTTTGTTGTGATTCCATGTCCCTTTTGGTTTGGTTTGGTTTGGTTTGGTTTTGTTTTGTCTCGTTGACAGTTTTTGAACTAATGTAAAGTCTAGATCAATTTTAGTTGGTGGGTATTATATTCATGATTAATAGATCCGGGCCGGTTTTGGAGCTCTGAGTTTTGATGGAATGATTGATCTCAGGCTCTGTCTGTTTGTCTCTCTGTGGGTGTGTCCTGTTTTTCTCTTCTTTCCGTTTCCTCGCTTTTCTTTCTGGGGTTTTTTTTTGGGGGATGCTGGTTTGGATTTGATCATGAAGTTGGAAGGTCGCTGGTTTTGTGTTAGAAGATCACAGAATGATCTGGATTACTGTTGTTGCTTTTAGTGTGAGATCTGCCGGGAGGGAGAAACGGATTTCATCTTTTGTGAGTATTTATGTAGAGATCAAAGGGTGATGCATGTGAGGCAGAGCATTATTGTAGGACCGTCTTAGAGCTAGAGATTGTGTGATCTGAGGAATATGCGGAGAAGATGATGAATTTCATGAGAAATTATTATGTGCGTCTTTTCATCTCCCGAGCAGCTGGCCGCGGTGCTGTTGGTCGCTGATCATCTGAGTTGAGTTGGAGGGAGCTTCTGTTCTCTCGACGAGAGCCGATTAGAATTCCGCCGGAGTCGGTGGGCCGAGAATTGGAACGGGGGAGAGAGAGAGAGAGAGAGAGAGATCAGAGCAAGCCTTACTAGCGGGAATTGATTGTAAGAAAGCTGGAATGGCGGAGAGCCGGGAAGTAGACGAGTGGGTTCAGGAGTTCGAGGACGCGATGAAGCTAGCAGAGGAGATCATGGCGCGCATACACCAGGAGCGATCAAGCTACAGCGCCAGTACTGGGAGTACCGGATCAGCTACTGACGACCACGTGAGTACCAACAGCAGCAGCGGCGACACGGACAGCAATCTGCAGCAGATGATCATGAGTAGCAGCCTGCACACCGCCGTGCAGCCGCGCAAGCTTTCGCATCAAGTATCCATGCCATCGTCGACGAGCAGCTGCAGGCGCAAGCTGTCGCAATTGGCACACAAACTGGAGCATCTAGAGTCTCTTCTCCAACAACCAAATCTCAAAGCAACAATGTATGCAAACAGTAACTACTAGTAGTAGAAAGAATTCTGCACATATATACAAACACAAATCTGATCATCTCATGCAATATTATAACATGTCGTTGATCTTCTAGCTTGCTCTACTAATTTCTGTACTACACAATTGATCAAATTTCTTTACGGTCTCAAAGAATCTCCTGATCAGCAGCATCATCTTTGTTGAATCCGCAGAAGCGAGAAGGAGATGTATAGGAGACAGGACATGTTACTAGGGATTCGATTCAGGACTAAGAAAATGGCTTACACTATGGGCTCCTTCAAGTCTCACAGTAGGTATGTTTTACGCCCTGACCCATTGATCCTCCATCAACAAACCTTGTTGCTTTGCAAATCTTCTTCTTCTTCAGCATGATGCTCAGTTTCTAGCTACTTTAATCTCGTATCAGCTGCTGCTGCTACTGGCCAGCTGCAAGATCATCATGAATCAGCAGCTGGTTCATATACTGTTGAATATAACTTTGGGTCCAGAGCAAGATCGACATCAGTAGTCTTGGATTCAAGCACATTTCCCACAATTCTAATGGACAGCTTGTCATGTGGTGGTAATTCTTATATCAGGAAGAATTTGTCGACTCAATCTGCTGCTGGAGCTGCATCAACAGCAGCAGCAATCTCAACAGTAGTGAATCTCAAGCAGACCTCGATGCAGGGGGATCTGAATTCTTCAACTAATGATCAAGGAAGCTCAGATGATGCAGCAGGAGCCAAAGTTCACCTTGTTGCAGGATCATTAGTCCCTTCTTCAGGTAAGCACCACCAGTACAGAACTCAATGAAACTGGCAACTTAGTTTAGTATAATTTGATCACAGATGTGTCATGATGAGATTGATGAAACCGTAACTTAGTATTTTACTACACAGAATGTGTCATGTGACCATCATCATCATCATCATCATCATCCAGTGGATGGCTATGTCCACTGCGAAAACTTTGTCTAAAAGACGCAGCAAATTTACTTCATGTTGTTGGTTTATGTGGAACTTGTGTCATGATCAAAGCTGCAGAGAAAGATTTAGATTCCAACCAACTCCCAATCGGTGGCAATGAACTGATGAGCTTGAATCACATTGCAATCAAAGTTACAGACAAGCCAGAGGAGGAGCTTCATGCCCCACTCCTGGTGAGCTGCCCCCCAGGCATCCGTTCATCACACCAGTTCGCATTTTTAACAGGAACTTGGCAGTCTCTGTTTTTTTTCATTGTCTTTTTTTTCCCCAGAACTTTAGGTTTTGTTGTTTTTTCCAAGTCCAGCTGACATAGTTTCAAAGGTTGCAAACTGGATTTTTTAATGTAGGATTCTGCTAAATCATACAAGTCATTGATGGTTGAGCTGATACACAGTGTGGTCCCGAGCTTTCTTTGCAGGTCAATTTGGTTCAAGATACAGGTTTCAAGAACGTCTCTGTACAGGTGAATGTCACTTAGTGGCTGATCTGTGAAAAAAAAAACATATTCCTATCCATCAGTTCATCATGGGTTTGTAATATCTTCTTCCAATTGTTTGAATCCAGCTCTGAGTCCACTAACCATCTTCTTGTTCTGGTTTGTAGTTGATGTGATCAGGCTCGGTGAATGTTTTCAGGTTCAATTTTGTAAACTTTTTTGTTTCTGAAAAGTTTGCCTTCAACAACTGATTGAATGTTACGGTTGTGGGATGGTGCCAGGATAAAAAGCGTGTAATTGTCGCCACCAAATCCAATTGGTGTTGCATTCTTATGTGGATTTTCTTTTTGGTATTTGTGACTACAGTACTAGCTACTATATCGTTGTTTGTGTTGAGATCACGAAGCAAACATCCATAGCCAATTTGCCTTGCGTGCACACTGAGACAAAACTCATATATGGGTACACTTGGATTTCATTTGCAACTGGTTTGAGAGAATGTAGAAATCTCCACAACACAAATTAAGTGAAAGAGCTCCAGTTCTATAACTCCCATAATTTTTTTTTCGCATCACACTGATGATGTTGGTCAGGTGTATTAATGAACTTTTGGTCAGCTAGGAGGATTTGGTCACAGAGGAGAAGCAGCAAAAAGATCTATTGAGTGTAATTGTAGCTCGTGAAAATGGCAGCAATAAAACTGTAAATAGTCTGAAAGTTTTGTGAATCTTCATTCAGAGGTTTTGCTAGAGCATATTGAAATGGGAGTGCAAAGGATGATCGTGCAGATCTGACATGAAGCTGAAGTCTACTAGGTGGCTGCATCAGTTCCTCTTTTGCGGTAAAGTGTTGTACTAAGAAATGGAAGATTTGTAGATATTATGGGTTTCTGGTGGCAGAGCAGATTGTATACTAGACATCTTCAAAGTGTAGATGAATATAAATTTTGGGGGCATCATTCAGATCCAACAGGATTTATAATGGAATCGAGTAGCATTTTGCAGTGCATGAGCCTTCAAATCCAAATCTCACAATCGTCTGTTCTGTCCTGGAGCTATGCACAATGTGCTTGCAGTCATCAGTTCAGGACATGGATTGAACTCACTAGATTGAATGTTCCATATGATGATGGTAGGCATCTGCAAGGTAATGAAATGTTGCAATTGGGTTCTTGTCAGGAGCAAGCCTGCCTGCACCTGTTTAGGACAGATAATCTCTGTGTGTTAAGACAGAAAATTCCTGACTTTCAATCCGAAAAATCTTAACAGTAAGCAAAACACTCCCAGGTTTTATCGACAAGCTTGCTGTACATGGGTTTCTCACATACTCAACATACTCTTGTTGTCAATTTTGTATGGGAAAATCTTGATGTCCATAATTCAAGAATGTTGATGTCAATTTCCTTGTCTATCAAAGTCATTCATTGGTGTAGCATCTGAATCAAGTTTGGACACCATGCTTTCCAAATTTTCATGATCGATTTCTTCTCTATAATGTCATCCCTCTGTAGTTCTTCATGGGATCTAAATGACCCATGGGCTCAAGTATTATGGCTGTTGGTTCTGCTACTTAATCCTGGCTCATTCCACTTCACTTGTTGTCTGAAGTGGGCCATTGTAATAACCCCTGCCTCTTGATCTTCCTGTCCGTGTCACAGATTTTCAGATTCTGTGTTTCTTCTTCCACCAGTCTGGTTTTGGAGTCCATTTGCTATCTCTTGTGAGTTCTCAATTGTTCTGGAGTCTCTGATGTGCAGAATGCTCATGTTCTAAACTCTCTATGACCGGCCTTGATTGCTGCAATTTTTCTTTGATCAGTATTCCCAATCAAAACTGCATCTTTGTCTTCTGAGCTCCTCAAAATGCAATTCTTGGCATGAAGAGCTTATCACCCGCTTGTGCAATTTCCAACCCAATTAAACTCATTCATAATCTGTGATCCTCCTCTCTCACTCTTCATTTTCTAGACCTGGTAACGTTTCTGATTCTATTGCATGCAATTTGAGCGTCATAAAATGAGAATGCAGCAATTGTTGTGGATGCTCTAAATTGAAATGGGTTAATAATTCATGCTTTCCATTTCTTCAAGAACTTGTGAAAATTGTGTTGCAGCTCCCAAATGTCTCTTATCTTCTTTTGCCATATCAATAGAATCGCCTAGAAACAATGTCAAAGCACATGTATATATTGATCTTCTATTTCACCAGTAAAAGAATGCTTCAGTATCACATCATTGTTCTTTAACCGAAGATTAGTTGTCTAACTATTGGGCCTCTAAGCTTATTTTAAGTGTTGGTTCTTAAATCTTGAACATCCTATATCACTGAAATCATTAAAGCATTAGAGCATCTCCAGCAAGGTGGATGTGAAACACCCCCTACGTAGGTGTTAGTACAGTGCACTGTGCAGAACCCAACCCACACGGTTCTGTGGCAGGGCGTGTTCACAATAGTAAGACAACTTATTTGTTGTAGTGCATGTCATGTTTTGTTGTTGGTGATATTTGAACTTGCAACTAGTCCATTATATAGACAAAATAGGTTACCATCAGCCTACATCCAGTGATTGGAAAGAAGTGGCATCTTGTTGTATTTAATCTAATGAAATACTTGAATAGTGAAACCATGTAATGAACTATGTAGCTGCCATGCATGATGGGACGCTATCACCCACAAAGTTCATGTGGGGGTTTTTAATGTCCTCCCTCGAATAGGTGGTAGCAAAAGGGTTTGCAACTGCAATTTATCATTCCCACCTATAACAACAAAAAGAGTGCACTCCAATGGTTACCTATACCTACAAATAAAACAATGCACCATGACATCTCATGTTGGCCTTCATAATTTGGTGGAGTATACCAAGCTTGTTAGAAGACCCGTATAGACTAGTCAATTGTCATTGACTATGTGAACTTGTTGTGTGTGAATTTTGTCTCTTGCAAGCATGGCAACACCAAAACCCAATGTTGTTGCAACCACTAGAGCAAGGCAAGGAAAGAACTTTGTGGCAAAGGAGGAGAAGCAACTCTATAAGTTGATTCAGCACATCTAGCAATATCCTATCATAGAGAATAGATAAAAGAGTCAAGCATTTTGGGAGCACATCATACACATTACAACAACTTGATTGACCTACAAATCGTGGAGAGCACCTAGGTAGAAGTTTTGAGGACAAAGTAAGCATGCATCAAACACAATGTCACAAATTTTTTTGTGGTAATTACCAAGTTGTGGTTGCCCTCAATGGAACTAACATTTCTAGTGAAAATAGATCCCAATTTAAAGTGTTAGAGCTTTATAAATCCAAGCACCCAAAGAAAGTTGGGTCTCTTTTCATACATTCTTGTTTGATCTTGAAGGATGTAGGTCGCTAGGCAAAGACTAAAGAAGAAAGTAGGAGAATGACCCATGAGGAGGAAAGCTCATGAAGGGTAATTGAGAGCTTATAAGAACATCTAAAAATCTTGGAAATGGGTGTAGATTTCATCGAGAATTTTAAGGATTTCAAAGTTGTGATGTGATGTGGCCACAAGGTTCACATGCAACCAAGGAGAATAAATGGACTGCAAAACTTAGAGAGTGTGTTTTCCAAACATAAGCAAAAGCCATTATAGACATGGTTGTTGCAACTTTGAAGAAAATCTTCATGATGGAAGCCTAGAGCATTACACTTGCACTCTTAATGTGATTCTAGAAGACCAAATGCCAATTGAAGAGGATTGGGAATACTTGAAACTCTAGGCAACTCGAGGAGTTCAAGAACTTTTGTTAATGCCTCACATTCTATTCAACTTCTATAACCACATTGTTCTTTTCAACACTTGTGCAACCTCTAATCCCTATGTTTTTTCCAACGCATGTGATGAGCCCCCTAGTTTCATTGAAGCCCCCATTTGCAAATTCTTCACCACCTCCAAATACTTCAAATAACACAAACAACATGATTCAAGCATAGGTTGTAATTTTGAGTGATGAAACCATATCCATACATAATGGCTTTGAATAAGGTAGAATCCATGGTGATTCTTTTTCAATTAGACTTGCTTAGGCCTACATGAGTCGCACATGTATTATGAAGTTTTTATATTAAAATTGTTTGTGAATTCTCACCATTTTTAAAGCCTTTCATGAAATGTTCAAGTTAATTGCAATCCCTTGTTATTATATGTCACATTTACAATCCCTCTCAAAATTATCTTTCAATTCACCTTCTATGCCAAAAAACACAAAATTGAAAAGGGTAACTCTATGTGAATCACAAGAAAATTACCTATAATTTTTGAAAATACATTGCACTAAAGCTTGGGGGAGGTCATTCTTTATATATATATATATATATATATATATATTGAAAAAAGAATATTTTGAAATGCGTTATAAAATAATTACATATTCCTACTAACATAGTTTAGGTATATTTTCAAAATAAATTATTGACACCCTATTTAGATTTGAATAAATTATATTTCTACATTTTTTCAATAAGTTCATTTATAATAATATAGAAATGACCTCTCAAAACCTAAAAACCCACAAAAACACAATGTGTACAAACACAATCCTTTGAATGTATGTTAAAGTCTTTGTATTTTCTCACCTTTATGAAAACAACAAAAATCATCAAATCTTCATTTACCACATGCCATGGTAGACCATTGTTGGGATTCAAAACCCTTTCTACATTGTGCCAAGCTTCGGTTGAATGCATTCAAGATACAATGTAGTTGAAGGCATCACCATTAGCAATGCTCTTAAGAGTTGAGGGCAACACCACTTATGAATGCTCATACTAATGCCCATGTATATAAGGGGAAGAAACTTTTGCTTAATGAATGAGCTAGCCCTCAAAAGAATTAAGCTATTGTTTAGTACCTTAGTCATTTCAGCACATGTTTGGTGAATATTAATTAATTAATTAATTAATTTTGAGGATACTAGATATAAATTGGGGCAGTTCCAATTTCCATGATTGTTAGCTCTGGGGTCTTGTTACTAGGTGGTTTAGGAACCCAAGAAAAACAAAAAAATGGACAACTGAGTAACCCTAGCTCGTTCCACTCTCTAAGCTTCTTCCTCTAAATGGAATGGGTGTAACCCAACTTGCTTGCATTATATGTGCACACACTTCATATCTCCAAAGTTGGTTTTGCAAAGCATAACTTTAGGACTTCTTTTCCACTCTTCTATTTGTTGATCCAACAAAAAAAAAAGAAAAAGTCTTGCTAATGACTAGATTTAGCTTCTAATGAACTTTCCACCACTATGAGTGTGGACTTTAAACTACCAATAGCTTCTCCAACCATGCCCAAAACTGCATTAAAAAAATTGCTAATAAATATGCCAAACTTTTTGACAGCCAGAGTAAACCTACAGCCACCAATGTACCATCCATTGGAAGCCTCTTGTGGATGAACCCCAACCAAGTTGATGTTGGATTTCACATCCATGTCATGTAGGTTAGTAGGTTAAGTTAATACCTAGTTGTTAGGATCAAACATAAGGCTCAATAACTTAATAAGTAAGTAGATGCATGTAGATGGCCTGTATTTAGATTTAGGGTTAAGCGGGTTTTTGCACAATAGATAAATATGTGAAGAATGTAAGTGGCTACTATGCAGGATAGTGAAGTAGGTAACACACTTGTTGGGTACTAGGTAGCTTCATCTAGCTTCATGTGAGTGGTTAGTACATTGCTAATCACTATGATTATCTAGGGGATAGGAATACAACTCAAGCCAAAACAAATCCTTTTTGGCTCGTAGCTTCGTCTTTTTGGCTGGGTTTCTCTTTTTTTTTGGTTGGTTCTATCCTAAAGGGGCATTGTGGGAACACCTTCTGAACGGGTATAGGGGTCAAAGAATCAAAAGTCGGCTGAATGGATAAGGTTATAGGTTTGCATGTAAGCTTTTTATTGGTCCAAGCTCATGGACAAGCGTGTGTAGATTTTGGGTGCACCCATCCAATTGATGGGTTGTTTTGAAGTCTACCCATCTACTTGTTGGGTCAAAATATGAATGTTGGGTAATTGATTTAATCATGTCTTTATATCATTTTAGTTTTTTGGGGTTGTCACTTGCGTTCTTGTATCACAAAGTTTCATATCACATGAAATGTAAAAAAATAATTCATTTGATTAATTTTTCAATTTTTTTTTAATAAACATAGAAATAATTAGCTTCAATTCCTTTAATTCTTATTAAAATGAGATTTGAAAAATTATGCAAGAATTGATTAAAATAAAAAATGTCAATTTTTTAATTAATATGAAATTCGTTTTTGAGATATATTTTTTTGATTAATTTGATGGTATTTTAAAAAATTCAATAAGGCTTTGATAAAGATTTAATAACAAAACTCATAATGAAATTAATTTTTAATTGATTTTTTTTTTGATATTGTTGTTGCCCTTTATGTTATAAAGATTATTGCCATAAGATAATGGGCATGCATGTATGCTTTTAGGTTTTAACAAGCATGCATGGTATAAACACAACTTGTTTATAAAGTTGGGTGGGGGTACAATGTGGTTTATAGATGAAAATGGAAGGAGAGCAAAGGGGTTTTTTTTATTTATTTATTTCTTTCTCTCACGGGTTTTTAAAAAAAAATGGGGTTCCAATGGGTATAAGAAGTGTATAATTCAATTAAATTGAACGAACTATGAGTTATAAGTGGAGCTTTAAGAAAAGGGGATGAGGAGTTGGGACTTTTCTTTTCTTTTCCAAAAGGGTTTTTTTTGGGTGAGGGGAGGATGGGGTAATTCCACCCCTTTCAAAAAGAGGTTTTTTTTGAAGGGATTGGGAGAGGTGAATTTTTTTTGGCATGGGAACTGACCCAAAGGTTTGTTTCTTGGGTGGCATGGAAGGGAGAAGTTTGTTTTTCAAAGTAGGAAGGTGGGTTTAAATTTTTTTCCAAGGAATTATTATTTTGGTGGTGTGGGATCGAGTAGTTGGAGAAAGGGGGTGGGTATATTTCTCTTTTCTCTTTTTTTCCTTTTGTGATATGGTGATTTAATGAAGATCTTTCCTCAATAAAATATTTTACAAAAATTAATATGTTTTTTTGGGAAATGGAAATTTTGCAACACAAACATTTAATTTTAAAAATTTAACAAAAAGAACAAACAATATTTTGTTTAAGATTGAACACTTAATACACCTAACCAAAAAAAAGAAAAAATAAAATCACTTTTGACTTTTTTGTTTGTCTATTTTTTTATGTACATGATCAAAAACAAATAATGTTTGACAAATAATAATAATATATTTGAGTGAAAAAGAAATAATGGTTAAATGATGGAATTTTTAAAAAGGTTTATGTATTAATATCTTTCAAATCTAGGTTGAGATATTTAAGGTTCAGGTGTAAGCATGATGTGCATAATTAAAATTCATAAGATGCCAAGGGTATTGATGTTTTGTTCATTATTAGACCACAATCTAGTTGTCAAACCATGGCTCATCAATATTCATGGTTAATGGTAGATATCTACCATAGTCAAAGTTATTAAAAATCAATAACGAAAATTTATAAGATGCCAAGGGTATTGATATTCATTATTAGACCATAATTTAGCCACCAACCATGGATATGATATTTTATTATTAAGTTGAAATCAACCATAGTCAAAATTACTTTAAATCAATACAAAGTAAAAAAAGGTTTAAAATTAGGTTTAGGGTTTAAGTTAGGTTTTTTGTTCCATATAAATGTAACATTGTGTTTGTTGTCTTTCTTTTTTCACAACAAGAAGAATGTGCTTGGTTTAAATGTTCACCATTTGTTGATTGGTTTTTTGCTTCCTTTGTAAGTTTGTGTTTCTGAAAGTGTATGTTTTGCCAAGTGTTACTTCATTTGTTTGTTGTCAAATTCATTTTGGTAATTTTTAATTTTGTTTTGCACAATGGCTATTATTCCATTGAAGGAAGGTAGATTAATTTTTGCAGTGGATGATTTAGAATTCGGAATCAGAGATGTTACATTTGAAGCAAATGTGTTCAATAGGTATGGCACCTTGAATTGCAAATAGGACCATGGAAAATCTAGGCTATGCATATTTGCATTGTGATTTGTTGGACATGGTAACTCTTATCACAATCACTTTGAACATGAAATCAATTCATATAGAGATGCATGAGTAGCATTTGTAGAAAAACATATTTGTGAAGGTGGAAATGTTTTTGGCATTAAGTCAAAATCCAATAGAGGTTTTGAGAAAGGTGACATGCATGTTGTCATTACAATTGAATCAATAACCATTATGTCATCAAAACCTACATTCCTAAGTTAGTTCCCATGTTTTTCCATGGATTCCATTAAAAAATTCAGAAGTTCTATTCAGAGTTGGAGGTCTATTACCATTATCGTCATCATCATTGGTGTAAGGGGAGTAGGGGATAATAAAGGCGAAAAAAATTTGTTGATGGGTAAGAGTTTCCTTGGGTGGTACCATTAAGAACTGTCACACCTTGATTTTTTATACCCATTGAACTTTGAAAAATCATAAGAAACATTTAAATAAATATTTTCATAAATATTATTTAATGAATACATTTATTAGGTTTCATAAATTTTGAAATTTCAATAATATTAAAAATATTGTTTATTTTGATGTTTCTAATCATTACATTTAGAAAAAAGTTTTAGGAATGTAACATTAGTTCCTTTGCTTAAACTTTTTAGTTAAAAGCAAAAATTTGAAACATAATTTGAGAATGTTTTGGGGAATTTTTTTCCTATGGTAAACTGGAAGTCATTGTATTTCTAGGTTTTTATTAGAAAATTAATTGAATAAGTATAATTTAGTTATGAATTTCTAAAGTTAAAATTATTAATTTATGAAAGGGCCATTAAGAATACAATTTTTTAACAATTTTTTAAAAAAATCCAAAATAAACTTCAAGTCATATATTAGTGCATGCAATTGATAAACATGAAAAAATAATAATTTATCATTGTGAAAACATTTAAAGTAAAGGGCCTAAGAAAATGATTTGGTTGTTTTTTGTTCATTTTTCATTCCTTGAGGTGGTGTAACCGGACAAGGGGTGACCAAACAAAATTTCTATGGTTGTGCATTTGGTGTGAATACCAGAATTGCTAATTAGAACTTTAGAGTTAATCCAACCACCTCCTTCATTGATGAGAGTGGCGGATTTTATCCTTTTTGGGAAAAGATTGATGCTGGATTTGCATGGGATGCATGGGGGATAGCTATTTGGTTGTGTGGGATGGGACAACAAGAAGATGGCGGCGCAATTGATGGAGTGGAACGGCGCCGCATTGATGAGCTGTTGAGGAGATGACGGCGGAAAAAGTGAAGGAGGACAAAGGCTTGTGGAGGAAGCCAAGGATGGAGAAAAGGAGTTGTGGGTGGGCATGTAGAAGCAGAACGATGTGAGAGGAGCTGAAGGAATGCATGGAGAGACAGACTGAAAGGTCTGATTTTTGGGAGGAGAGCGTTAGAATCTAGTTTTTGTTTTTGATTCTTGATGAACATTGATCAGGGAGAGGATATCAAATAATAGCATGAGGTTGAGGTCGTATTAGAGATGAATTTTTATTCTTAGATTTTGTGTGGAAGATGGAAGAGTAGAGCTGAAGATGTCAGATGAACTCAGAAATGTATAGACATATCACCTCGTATATCTATGTTTTGAAGAACTTGGCTGAGTTGTTGTAACTCTCCGTTGCACCAGCGACTTAGCTAAGTAGGGTTGTTAGATTTTTGATGAGTACACTGGAATGAAGAAAGCTTGTGCTATCAGGGAACTTTATAAATTATGAGCTAATAAGTTTGATTTCTGAAATTCTGTTTTGTTGGATTACATGATTTGAGGATGTGTCTATGTAGCCTCAGGGCGTGAGTTTTTGCATTGTTGATGTGTGCCTCTCATTGGGGTTTAGTAAAGCCAGAAGACAAAAGCTTTGGACTCCGATTAGTGCCATTGTTATCTTGCTAGTTTGATAGACGGATACCCATTCACATTTTGTCAAAGTGCGTTCACCAGAGGGGTCGTGTTGTTGTTTGGCCCTTCCTTTTTGGGTGACAGTGGTTGCTAATGTTACAACCCAAGGATACTTTGACCTTAATAGCAAATGGAGAAGGTGAATTTGACCAAGACGTTTTTATTTTTTGTAACAATTTCAAAATAGAATATGAACAACTTTTTAAGTCGTACAATGGAGGCCAATGTATTATGGTTTTAATCAAGAATGTGACAAAACATCAAAAGGAAATCGATATTTAAGGTCACAACATTCAAAATTTTAATAAAGGTTGTTAACAAAGCTATTCAAACTTGCCTTCTCCAATTGCACAACAAATTATCAAGTGTTCAATCTATATTCAAAAAGGTAAATTCATTTCCATTCCTTTGCAATGGGTTTTTCAAAATTTACACATAAGACATCAAACATAATCGAATGTTCATCTCATGATAAACTATATTAGGAAAGATAATGAAAAATATAAAAATAAAATAATGAAAAATAAAATTTCAAAGTGTTTTATTTTAACATTGAAGAAAATTGGATGTCCATTTAATTTTTTGAAGTGGTCATTAAATGGTCTTCGATACCCCAAGATGGAAACCACCTAGTGACCACCAGGTGCCTTAATTTTGGTAGTCCCCTTGGCAATCCAAGATCTAATGGCGAAAAGAAAAAACATTTGGTGGCCAATAGGTGGTCCTTCACGATTTAAGGTCAAAATGACTTAGTGGCCATTAGGTGGTCTAACATTGAAAAGAATCGGTGGCCACTAGGTCTTCAAACGAAAAAAAAAACAACTTGGTGGCCACCAGGTGGTCCCTAGTAGCCAATGTCAAAACAACCTAGTGGTTGTTAAGTCTCCAAGCAAAAAAATAAAAACAACCTTTGTGGCCACCAAGTGGTCTCAAAATGACCTAGTGGCCACCACATTTCCAAGTGGGAAAAAAAAGATCTAACGGCCATCAAGTAGTTTTGAAATGATTTGGTGGTTGCTAGGTCTTTAAACAAAATAAAATAAAATTGACCTCATGGCCTCCAAGTTTTAAACGGAAAGGGAAAAAAAAATGACTTGGTGGTCGCTAGGTCCCTTAAAATGGCCAAATGGCCACTACAAGTGAAAAAAAATTAAAAATTGACCTAGTGGTTGCCAATTTTCCTTAAACAACTTAGTGGCTACTAGATTTCCAAGCAAAATATATATTTAAAAAAATTATATATATAAAAAACTCAACCTAGTGGTTGTTAGGTTTCCAAGTGAATAAATAAATAAATAAATAAATTTGGTGGTCACCATGTTCATCGTAGTCCAAGGTCGATTTTGTCTTTCTTTTTTTTGCCTAGGTAATAAAGGGAATCAAGTGGCCACCCAAATTTAATGCGAAAAAATAAAATAAAACCAACCATTTGATTCTTTCCTCCTTGAAGAAAGGAGAATTGGGTCGCCACATAATTTTTTCTATTAGAATAACCAATAGAAAATAAAACTACATTGAAATGACTTTATTTTACTAAAATTATTTTGAAAACAAAAAGTTATGTTCCATCGCATACTAGACATAAAGTATAATGTTGCTATTACAAAGAGTAAAAATGTTGTCATTATATAGTTTAATGGAATTATTTTTTGGGTAAAGAATATGGGATAAAATGTTTGGAGTGCGTTTATTCAAATAAAAACATATTGTAATTTTAATATGGTAAGTTAGACAAGTATGTGAAAAAACTTTGTAAATAAAGTTTTATAAGTTTCTCCACATTGGTCAATGGCCTTTGAACATTGAAGGAGTTTGTAGCTTTTTTTTTGGCACATTCGATGTCATAAATATCACTGGAATTGGTTTTTAAAATAAACAAGATATGGCTTATGGAAGTGAAGGGGGTGAAAATGTAAGGTTTAAGCACAAATAAAAACAATTTTTGTTTTAAAGCTTAAAATATATATACATTGTTTTAATGTTCTTGTAGTTCAAAGATAATTTTTTGAGCTTCAAATTTCACACCCATAGTTTTTTAAATCATTCAAAGTGAATAAGAAATGAAAGAGACATATGGTTTGCACGAAAGGGGTATAATGTTTTTTTTGTGTGCTTGAATGACCTTTTTTTCTTAATATTTCTTTTGTTGTTATTAATTTTAACACTTGTTCTTTGTCTTTTCTTTAGGTATTAATTCTTTAAATTATTACATTTCCACAACATCTTTTATTATGCATTTCATTCTTTTTGTTTTAATATTATGTTTGTTTTCAAGGTGATTAGGGTGTTATCCATAGCTAGGCCTATTGCACCTCCAATTCAAAAAGTATGTGTAAATTGTCATGTAGTAGATGTCATCATTTTTCCAATGGGTGGTGTTCATTGTAATGCTTATCATTCAACCCCAATGGTTCAAAAATTAGGTTTTTTTCATGGTTCCATTGCAACCAATGATGAACTTGTGTTATTAACTATTCAAGGCAAATGGCTTGAAACAATTGTGCATATGATAGAATCTGAATTCTTGGATTTGCCTCATCCAAAACAAGTTCAATCCTCATTTCAATTCACATTCAAGGTAAATTTCAATTATTTACCACATTTGCCCTTGTTGACTTTCAAGAAGACATCCAACAATTTATCCCACAAGTAAAAACCAGTTTGAAGGGTGAAAGTTTAATTGCTCCTTCAACAATTATTCCTAGTGATAATGTCCAGCATATTGTGAAACACAAACTTGATTTTGATGAATCAAAATCAGTTTCTAGACAAAAACCCTTTTAGACATTAAGGTTGTTGATATTTTTAAATGACCTTTTCTATAATTAATTTTAGTATAAGAATCATCTATATATGTGAAAATTCTTTATATCAAAATTTTGATTTAAATAACCTTTATTATATAATCATTTTCATAGTTTTTTTTCTAGAAGGAAAGGAAAGTTCTCATACATCAATTTACATTAAATGTCGAAAACGATCTTAAATGCAACATTTTGTATGTGAATCAATTTTTCAATGGAAGCAATTTTTTTAATGAAAACAAATTTTCAATGAAAGTAGTTTTTCGATGGAAGCAATTTTTCCAATCAAATTAGTTTTTTCAATGCAAGTAGTTTTTTTCAATGAAAGCAATTTTTCAATGTTAATAGTTATTTTTTTATGAAAGTAGTTTTTCAATGTAAACAATTTTTTCAATGAATTTTTTTTTTAATGTAAATAATTTTTCAATGCAAATGATTTTACAATATAAATTTTTTTTCAAGGCAAGTGATTTTTCAATATAAGAAAATTTTCAATAAAAATAAATTTTAATGCATGCTAATTTTTATTTAATTTATTTTTGAATGCTTGCAATTTTTCAATTTAAACAATTTTTCCATCTAATTTTTTTTCCAATATAAAGAGTTTTTGAATGCAAGGAATTTTCCAAAAAGGAATTAAAAGTAAATAGTCTTGAATGAATCATTGATTTTATCTTTTTTGAATGTGTTTATATGGGAATCATGTTTTTGTTTATATTGTTATGCATTAAATTGAAGTTTCATAATAACAGAAACACTTTTATTAAATCTTATTGACTCATCATTTGAACATGTATTGCATTCATATGGCATTCATATGGCCTTCATTTAGTTTTAACATACAAATATGAAATAGGCAATTGTCTGTTTGATTCTATATTTCATTTATCATTCTTGTATTGAGGCAAAATAACATGGCACATTTAAATCAATGTTTACTATTAAATACAAAAGAATCCTAACAATGTTGTATTTAAAAATTAAATCCAAATTTTTTGTTTGATTTACATCAAGGCATGATCACAAATGAACATCAATGTGTGACCAAATGGCATTAAATTTTAGTATGGAAGGTTTGTAGAGAGATTTCACTGCAATATTTTGGATAGCTAAATATCTCCAAAGGCCAATTTACATTTAGAATAAAATATCAAAATGCAATAAGTCTTAATGTGGCATGGATTTTCAATCCTTCCCTTCACATATAGCCTATAGTTTTCAACATTTTGAACCAATTCAATATGTTAACAATTTATCTAGGTCTTTGTTTATTTTTCAAATTAATGATCCCAAGTGCAAAGTTACCATAGATTTAGATGATTTTTCACCTCTTTCGAAATTAGTGGTATAACAACCTCCTATTCAATTATCACAATTTCTTACACATTTTTATTGGAATGAAAAATTTGATTACACATTAATGGACATTTTGAAAGATAAGTGGAAAATATTGTTTCATTGTTCAACACTTCTTATAATACAAATATTATTATTTTTAAATTAATAATTATATTCAATAGTTATAAATAAATAAATAAACAATACAAATGTTCCTATCAAAAAGATTTTGTCAATTCCATTCATTTCAGTTTCCCTTTACCAGAGTTTTAAAAAATCTCAAAATAAAAATGGAACATTCCCATCTAATTGTTGAGCCTAATGTAACACAAAAAATAAAAATAAATTTTTGATTAGGCAACTTTATGAAAAACATATTTTTAAATTTAATTTATTATGCAAAAACATCTAAATTCATCAACATGTTTCCAAATCTTAAAAGAACTAAATCATAGATTATGAATCACATGAAATATATACAAACTAAATAATCACGATAATCTTTCATAAATGACAAAGTTTAGTTATCATATGTTCAATGCACTTTAGAAGAAATTAAATAACCAATTCCCACACAACAACTTCTTGCAAAACATGATGTTCAATCAAATAAAATAAAACATAATGTTAATATAAAGGAAAATACAAATATTCAATATACATTGTCATTTATAATAAACAAATCCAAGATGTTCTCATAATTTCATGTTTTAAGTGTGAAAGGTTATGTTTTTAAAAACAAATTAATGTTTTTCAAATCAATTGTCAAGACAACGTTCTATATACTTTCAAATTCAAATAAAACTTAGTTCAACATCATACATATGTACAAGTTATTTACATAATATTATTGAAAATAAACCACCATTATATCAAGTACCAAATGAAATTTGTAGAAACAAAATCATTCCATGAGTCAAAAAATTAACATAATTAGAAAAATGTCTTATTTCAACATGTCTTGCTTTTGTTCAAATTTATAAACTCCAAGGGTATGGGCAATATAAGATGCATGGTATTGTTAATAATGTCCTTACAAATGTGGATACTAGCAATACTAGCACGTTTACTACATGATGTTGCAACAATAGGTGTTTCTTAAGCGACATATTGAATATAAATCACTTTATATGTCAGGAAATGTTCGTCCAAATATGGTGATTATCGCTTTATCAGATTTAATTGAAACACCATTATACAAAAACTTCGAATGTTACCATTCATGATTAATGGACAAGTTTGTTTATTTTGCATATGATTTCAAAATCTCAAATTCCTACTAATAATAATCCATGATATGATAATTTAATTTTAATAATGAATAAATACATTGTACCCAATAGATTTAATGATACATAATCTGTTAGATGCTCCAAAAATAATAGATAATGAATATAATATATATTTATTGCCCTAAATAAAAAATTTCACACTTTAGGTTTATTTAAAGATAAACATTTTGAAGAATTAATTTTTTTAACATTGTTTTATGGGCAACCTTGACAATTTTCTAAAGACTTTTCATATCAATAAATAGCTAAGTGGGAATTACTTCATAAATCTAGGGATTTTACAACAAATATTTCAATTTTTTAAAAACAAAGTTGCTAAAGTTTCCATCCAAAAAGTCATAGGTTTTGGTTGGGTGCAAATACAAAAAGGAAAATTATGTGGTAAAACTTTAAAAATTATAAACCAAGGGTGGCAAACCCTGGTTTTTTGCAATCGGGTTATTTAAGGTTTTGATATAAAACCCGATTATATGAGATCCCACAAAATCGGGTTTTAATAAGGTGCGGATTACGAAAAAAGGCAACCCACTCCGTGTTTAGAACTTTGAACTTCAAAGGTGGGCAATTGGCAGTTTGGCTTGCACTCAAGTGATCATGTCTGACATCGGTGTGGAGGAGGAGGTCATCGTCACCGACATTGAAAATAACATTGCTGACGACAACAATATCAATGTTGCTCTTAGGGCTGGTGCAAGCGACAATCCATTAGACAGCAATGGCAATGATGATGCTGTTGTAGGAGGGCGTAAACGTGGTCGGCAAGGCAGTGACCTGTGGAGTCTCTACATTGATGACGTTAACTCGCACCAGCACAAGTTGGTCGTTTGTAAGCACTGCCACATGCTCATGAATCATCACAAGAAAAGCGAATTGGTGAAGGTCCATCTGAACAAGTGTGCTCCATTCCGCAAGTTCATGAATGATATGGAGGAGGACAAGCGTCCCGCCTGGTACACAGCCAACAAAAAGCCTAGGAAGCCCCTGTCGACGACAATGTCAATGTCAATGTTTTTAGTGGCTCCCATTTCTTCTCGTCATCGCTCAATCAAGGAATTCGCCATACCTGTTGTCAGCAAATAGTAGAAGGTGCAATTCCATAAACACATTGCAATGCACTATTACGCCACAATCTCGCAACCCTAACTTTGGGCTCGCGACCAAGGCAAGGGGTTGCAAGATTGCGGGCCAAGAGGAAGGAAGCTCGTGAGTCAAGGCAAAGGCATGGCAAGGTTGCAAGCCAAAAGGAAGGAAGCCCGAGAGCGAAGACAAAGGCATTGGAAGGGCGCAGGCCAAGAGGAAGCCCGGGAGTCACCACATACTCCCAGGAGTTTAAGGAAGTGCGAGGGAGTGAACATTCACACTCCCAAGGCAACTCCCATTTTGGGAAAGGGAGTCCCGATGGACTCTTGAAACTTCAGAGGCCAAGTTGAAGGGTCAAATCTCAATGGATTGTTGCATTATTTATACCATTGGAAAGCTCTTGGAACGTAGATGTCTAAAATGGGTTCGCATTGCTCATTTGGACATCAGAAATGCAAGTTATGGCCAAGTGAAGGGCCAAGAGTCAAATTGGCAATTTGACTCACGACCATTAAAAGTCAGGAATCAACCTCTTCCCAATGTCTGATTCTAGATTGTGACTCTTCCCGATGTTTGATTCTAGATTGCAACATGGCGTTGGAAAGCTCTTGACGAGGACTACGACTTTGCTTTAGACCTCGTCGCGATCGGACTCTACAGTCGAGAGATATGAGCGTCCAAAGTCCTGGGACTCCAACCTGGGATAGTTTCGGGACTCCCAAGTGGGAGTCCCGGGAAAAAGAGCCATTTGGATGTAGCCTCCATGGAGAGCTGCAGAGTATACTATAAGGGGGAAGGTGGTGGCTTCCCCCAAGTCCGGGCCGTGGTGAGTCTTGTGTGTTCGTGTTGCCCATGGCTTGTCCTAGCACCAAGGGTGCTCCAACTATGCACTAACCACTTTGTGTGGGTTGTGTGCAAGCCCGTGTGAGTGAATGAAGCTTGTCAATTCTTCCTAGTCCCATCCCGGAGCTCCAACACGCCCTTCTACCCTTCAAAGTGTTGTGAACTAAAGAGTGTGCCCCGACTCCTTCTTCTTCCGCTGTTTTCCACATGGGCCCACATTTGGGTCCTTTGAGGAGTTGGGAATGTGTCAACAAGGTCATCATTTCGACAAGTCGAAAACGTTCATCTGATCGCTGTAATCAAGATCTTGCGCCCTGATGACAGTTTGCTCCCCAATAGAAGACAACTGGCGACCTCTTTACTCGACACTTGCCATGAGGATGTTAAAACCAAGGTCGCTAAAGGGATGATTGGTGCAACTTCTTGTCGAATCAGCGATGGTTAGTCGAACGTTAATAACGATGCCATCATCAACTACTTGTTTCTAGAGTCAGTATCGACAGGCCAATAAGGGCTTGATCACAAGTTTATTGTTGACAACATCGAGCGCGTCATTCGCGAACATCCATCCACAATATTTGTTGGTGCGGTTACCAACAACACCTCTACGAACAAGAAGGCGTGGGGCTTGCTGTAGATTACCTTCCCATCACGCTAGTTCCAAGGGTGTTGTTCCCATGGCCTTCATCTATTTGTTAAGGACGTGTTTGCGGCGATGAAAACAAAGAAAGCCAGCCAAGTTTAGGCCACCTATCCTAACTAATACCTGTTCGAGCTCATGGTGGAATTTATTGCCTGTTGCAAGGATGTCGTCAAATACTTTCACAACCATCACGTCGCCAAGGCTCACCTACAAGATTTGCAGATTTTTATCGGTGTTCGAACGCTCGTATGAGCCGCTCCGATTCGTTGGGGAACAATTCAAGCCATGTGCTAGACCTTATTGGAGTTGGAACGACACCTGCATGTCATCGTCACCGCTTGCGACTTTGTGCAAAGTACATTTGCTTAGAAAAGTGAAAGATCAAAGATTAAGGAGATCGTGATGGATGACGCGTTTGTGAACAAGCTACGCAAGGCCCTCGCTATTCTCACCTCGATCAACACTCTGATTGTCAAATATCAATCCGATGAGGTGCCCATTTTCGAGGTGATGTCCGATTTCCACAACCTACCTTAAGAGTACAAGAAGATCATGTCCAACAACATTATCACGTGCCAGGAGTTTGAGTACCTGGTTATCCTAGCACAATGACGCTTCCAATTCATGTATGGCGTTGCTCACGGTTTGTTGTATCTGCTCGACCCATGACACATTGGAGATGGGTTGCTTGCATATTCACGAAGCAACCTAGAGAAAGTGTTGATCAATAGTCCTGTCGACGATGTTACGCCCATTGACAACGGCCGTAAGGAGAAGCTATACATTTAGTTCACAGCGTACTTCATTTCTGCAACAAAGGAAAGGCAAGCGAACTCATTTCATTACTAGATGTTGTCTAAGGGATCGAAGACCGTGTTGCAGTATTGGCAAATCGATGGATGTCAATCGGCAAATTTGCAAAGTGTCGTGTTCATCTCTTTAGTATGGTGACGTCTGGTGCGATGTCCGAGCGAAACTTCTCAACGATGGGCTTCATCCATTCCAATCTAAGGAATTCCCTGAATGCCAAGATTGTTGAGAAGCTCGTGTTCATCAAGAGCAACATGGGTGCATTCTACAGTTGTCCGACAAGTGACGACTATACTAGCGAGAGTGACTCTGATCATGCTAGCCTCGATTAATGTTACCCGGAATAAAACCATGGTTTTAATAAAAATCAGGTTTTATTCATTTAAACCTTAAACCCAATTTGTCGGGTGGAAAAAATTGGGTTTTTACCACCCTTGGTTGGAACATCCTTTGAAAAATCTTTTTAAATACTAGTCATTGGAAAATTATCTTTGTTCATGCAGCCCATACCTTTTACTACATGTGAAGATCTTTTTATTTGGTGGCATAACCATGAAGGGTAGTTTCCAAATGCGGCATTTCTAGCTAAACAAATCTTTGGCATTGCAAGGTCAAAAATTAAAACAAAAAAATGTATTTAGTCTTGTTAGAGTATTGATAGCTTTGCACTAATACCACTTACAAGTGAAAAACTTGGGCATGATCATTACAATTTTCAAAACTTGGCCTAATGATTCGCATGTGCATTGTGAATTATATGCCAAATGGGTTCAAATTCTTTGAGGTGTATCAAGACCTTGTCACAACATCACCCTTTTTTGTCTTTTTCCCCTAGACCTTTTTTAATATGTAAAGACCCTATGCCATATAAAGCCAAGGTAGCCTAGGTAGCCTAGGTAGCCAATGTTGTATGTGTGAGGACTTGAATTCCTCACCTCCATTTTGGGGAGTCGAGTCCTTACCATTAGACTTCCATTTCAAAAGTTGAAAACTTTTGTCATCAGATTGTAATATACTTGATTGAATCTTTTGTTTTGATGTACATATTGTAACATTCATTGATAGACTTTAATATTTTTCTATTACGTATTTAATTAAGAGCTTGTACTATGTACCAAGTATCTACTTCAATAACATGTAGGTATCTACACTTAGTAGGTTACTACATGCTATTAATTCAATTAATAAAAATATTAGCAATGATTTATCAATTACTACAAATTATTAAATTTTATAAAAAATAAATTAAAAAATGATTATTGACTATGAAGTATTAAATACTTAAAATTAAATAATGATAACTTACTACAAGTTATTGATTTAAAAATTTTAAATTATTAATTATTGATAATTGATCATCTAATATTTATTACTAATTATTTAATATTTAATATGAATTAATAATTATCAAATATTATTTAATGAATTACTATTAACTAAAAATTTAATTTTAAATAATTTCACTTATAAATGATTATTAATATTATATATTGATTAATATTAATTATTATAAATTACTATCAATTATTAGCCAAAAATTGATAAAATTGATAATTCAATAATAATAATTAATCAATTAATAATTTAATGGATAAATTAGTTATTGGTTATTAATTAAAATTTATTTGGTGACTAATTAATCATATTAAATATTAATAATAAATTATTGAATATTAATTATCAATTATTAAATATTAGTTAATTAATGTATTAAGTTTAAGTACTTACATGTGCTTAAAGGTAGCATGTAGGTAGCCTATTGAATTTTATAAATAACTATTAGATGTAATATGCCTAACCTAAGGCCCATTAGCCATGAACTTAAGTTTGGTATGTACCCTAAGCAAAATAAACTCGTAGGTTAAGTAGCCAAATTGGTATGGTTGATTTGACTAAGTTTCAAATCACAATGGCTAATTTGACTAATTTTAAATCACAATGGCCATTGAGTATGGTCAATTCAACTATGCCTTGGTCATTTTGATGGACCTTTGGCCTTTTTGATCACATGTTTGGTTTGTTGCATGGTCAAAAAGGTCACTTTAGTCAAATGTTTTAGTCAAAAATAATTCATGTCTTTCATGCCCTAGACTTTTTGTCAAAACAACCATCCCCCTTGGTCAATGTGAACATTTTAGTCAAGTTGGACCTTCTAAAAACTCACATTTTATTGTGGTGAATAATAACCACACAATTGCAGGGGTGTTTAGGGTTTTGAATTAAGGATCTTTTGAAGAGTAACCTATTACCTTAAGATCGATGACCTTGATGATGCCACTTAGGGTAATTTGCAATTCTTTCGTTAGATCTAAAAGAAAAACGTTACGACGTTACCATTGCAGTTATCTCCAAAATCTAGACCTTTCTTTCGCTAGATTTGAAAGAAGAATGTTGTAACATTGTTGCCACAATTTTCTTCAAAGTCTAGACCTCTCTCTCACGGGATCTGAGAGAAGAATGTTGTGGCGTTGTCGTCACAATTTTTTCCAAAATCCAGACCTTTCTTTGTTTTTCTTCTTTCTCATCTTTTTCCTTTAGGTTTGTTTCAAGTTTTCCTTCTTTGTCACTCTTATTATCTTTGTCTCTATTGGAAAACTCTTCAACTCTAAATGGTGTCAACCAAATTCAATTAGTTTCCAATCAAACATCTTAGTTATCTAGCCAACAATAGTAGCAATGTAAGGAGTTTGAAAGCTCTAGAATTCTTGTGATTTTATGTCCTACTTATTACAAAAGAAGTTTCATGACCTTGTTCTTCTAGGGTTGCTCTTTGTGTTCAGGTTGTAGATGCTAGATAATTAATTTATTGAGTTTCACAATGTAGAGGAAGAAAGTAAACTAGGGAACTTGTTATGGATGTTTGAAAATATGCTTGAAACATTGGCCATGGTTGCTTTCATTATGTTGGTTACAAGGAAGGGTTTAGGAAACTATGACCAAGAATAACAACATGCACAACAAGTTAAACAAATTTTTTTCCTAACCCTAAGAAACCATGGTGGTGGGATTTCTAATAGGTAAGGAATGTGGAGTGACGTTTATGGCATGGAGGGAGTTTCTATGGCAAAATAAAAACCTCGATCTAGTAGTAGCACAAGTTTGTAGATGAATAATGCAGCAGGGTGGTTCACTCATTGGATTTGCCTTAATGGGGAGTAGTGGTAGTGAGGATTCAAGTGGGCAACTAGGGGGAGGTGACCACTTTTCAGCTACTCCTAGAACTTTCACCTAGTAATAACAACAACAACAAGCACCATATGTTGGGGTTTCGCCTCCTCTATACCCATGTCCATTGCATAGGCCAAGGCAGAAAATATCCTAGGCCAATGAAGAAAGACTTTTGCATGAGAATCATTTTGGGATCATTGTAAGACCCGCGAAATTTCATGAACCAACTTTGCAATCTTGGTTGGTCAATATTGTCCTGATGCTATTATGTGCAAAATTTTCATGTAATTTATGTTAGGAGGTTAAGAAATGTTGTGGTGTTTCTTTGTGGGAGGGAAATGGACCTACATCAACTCCTTCAAGTTAAGGATTTCCCAGATCATCACAACAAGGATCGCCAATGGTTCATGTTAGACCTCGTGTTTGAACACGACATGGTCAAGCCATTGATCCACATAACATTGTAAAGTGGGTAACTAATCATTTGGTGTGCTCATTATTGTAGTCTAGTTTCTTTTGGTCCTATAATTGGTTTTCAAAAAAGGTTGGCTTTTGCAATAGTACATGTGTTCTTTTGTTGATCTTGATCTCTTATAGATAACATCTAGTGATTCATAATTGCGGCTTCAAATAAAAATAACAATAGAAAGAAGACTCCTCCTCATCAAAGTTGCAAGAGGGAAAAGAAAAAACACAGAATTTGACATAATAAGATTAACCTACTTGCCCAAAGTAGCTAGCACCAACACAAAAACAACAACAAAGGGTTGATTGTAGGGGTGTGTGTGTGTGTGTGTGTGTGTGTGTGTTCAAACCTTCTTCTCCAAAATTCTTGAATTTGTGTTTGTGATTTCTTCTACAAGAACATGACTCTTAAAGAATTTTGCACAAAACTTTTCATTTCTGAAGGTGTTTAGCTAAAAAAACAAGCTTGTCTTTTTTATGTAGGATCATATTATTACTGTCATAAAGAAGAAACATATATACAACTCTTCTGAGGTGCATACTACTATATTCTGATGTCGAGTTATGATGTGGCTTTGAATTTTCCAGTTACAAACCTGAGTGCTATTGATGAAACTTTAGAGTTTTAAAAGAAGTGACTTGCAATGAACACATCTACAACACTCCTAATTCCAAGTCCAACACCATTGCAAATGACAAATACTAGAATATTAAAGGCCTATAGACCTATCATCTTCTACAATGCCTAGTTTAAAACAACATGATGCATGTCATGACCATGGAGAAATATTTCAAGGAGTTGGCCAAAGGGAATAGTAGTTAATGATAAGTTGTTTCCATTCTAGCAGTGCAAGTTTCAGACATGTTCATCACCTTAGCAAAACAATGGCACATAGTTACAAACCCCATACATTCCAAATCCAAATTTGCATTTTGTTTCATTCCACATATTTAAGGAATCATCAAACCCACCAAAAACCCTCCTTCACTTATAGTATTTGAGTGGAAAGTTACAATTTTGCTCAGACATGCCTAACAAGTTGCATTTTTCCATTTTTTGTTGTTTAACATTTCTTTGTCATGTAAAGGTGATTCCTGAGCCAAACCCCATGTAGCCTAGAAGATGAACTCGATACTAGCCTTGCTTTAAAGTTATTGTGAAATCTTTCACAAGCAGCCTTAACAAAAGTAATAGACAATGCCCCATTAAACTTAGCTCTATCTTCTTTTTCAAATCTCCTTTGAGTTGCTCATTTAGCTTAGGTGAACCATGTACCTTCAACCCTTTTCTCTTCCCTTTCTTTAGCTTTTTGCTCATTTAATTTATTTACAAATTCTTTATCCATAGCTTTCTATATTAGAACAACCAGATATTAGTTAATGTTACCACATGTGAATTAGAACAATCCACTAGTGGTTCGTTGCCTTGTCTTTTCCTGGTTGATAATGTAGGCAATGACAACAAGTGAATTAATCCAATTTCTTCACTCTAATTTAAACCATTTAAGTCTTTTGATTTTGGAATAACAATTTCCAAATTCACCACCAACCTATTTTCTTCATGTGGTTCTTTGTTATTGTGCCAAGATTGTTCGACATTTCGACATAGTAATGTAGGATGGGTGAAGAGGGGTAATTATGAATAGTTGGAAGTTCTGTTTAAAAGGTTCATGCAATGTTCAACAACTTTATGGTAACTACAACTTCACTATTGTAAAACTCATATATTGCATTTGAATGGTATGATAGTTCATGTTCCTCTTGTTATGTTGCAACGAATACATCACCTAGACCAAATTTTCTAACCATGGATGCAAGATTTAATGGCTAGATCCTAGAAACCCAAAACCCTGATTTTATGTTTTTTTTTTGGAAGGATTTTTGCAAGGCCTTATCCACCCATGTTGCTAGTGTAACATTGTTTGGTTCAAGATAGTTGTTTTTCGCCATGGCAAAGTCTTTTAAAAAAAAAAGTTGTTTGGAATGGTTTGAAGTAGGTGACATCTAATGGCTGTAACGCATGTGAAGTATGAGTAGGTAAGGTGACCGTGTTTAACCCAAGTTTTGTTACTTGTTCCAGTGCTTATATTGTAACATGAGAACCATGCCCATCTAGAATCAAAAGATGTTGATTATCTTGAAAAACCGCCCCAAATAGATTTGTTAAAAAGAAAACCAACCACTATTTGAAAAGGTAAGTTGTCATCCAAGCCTTTTTTTACATTGCCATGCATGTTCTTGGTCTAGAATCTCGAATGTAGTCTTCTCACATCCTTGAACCTTTGATAATGTAATATGCAGGCAATGTTGCCTTTGTAACATTAACAACGCAATTGGTAGTCAACCGTTCCCAAGACTTAGGATTGGTGCTATAAACATTTCATGAGCCTTGCCTGGCCAAAACCCTAGCACCAAATTGACAGCCAGGCTGAATTCTAAATGAGATCTGATGCATATTTGTGTGCACAAGTTTTCCAAGTTGGAATAGTTTGAAGAATTGGGTTCAAATGTGCACTTGAAGAACCTCCAAAAAAAACTTCAAAATGTTAAAACCAAGATAAGAGCTTCTCTTCAAAAGCAAGAATCAGCCAACACTGGTATGAACCCCATTGTTTGGCCCGGATAAACTCAAATGTCCTTGACTGTCGACTACCCAAACTCTGGTGGCGACCAAGCAGCCACACGGACTAGTGCCTAGTGGAGGTGGCCAACTGGTGACCATACAAGTGGTAACAAACTGCCGGAGAACAAAACAGAAGTTGGGGTGGCGCAACTGGCTCAAGAGAAGTGGTGACTCAGTTCTGCTGGAGACACAAAAAAAGAAAGATTGAAACTGGTAAAGAGTGGTGGGTGCTAGCTGGAATAGTGCGCCAGAAAAAAGTTAAAAATTTTACTCTAAAGGAGTAGATGGCAGAGTGTGTGAGAGAGGGAAGTCACAGCCAAATACATACAAATTATGGAAGCAAGTATATCATGGTGCTAGCTTTGGAAATTGGAACCTCGTGAGTAAATTTTTTGAAGTACACAAAAGGGAATTTGATGGGACAAAGTGACTACATAGTTTGCTTTTCTGAATCCTCTCACCCCATCCTCCTTCATCGTGCAAAAAGTATAGAGTAATGCCTTGCTATCTGGTGCTATCAGGGAATTACTGTGTGAGCACCGAGGACCGTGGAGGAATTCCCTGACAACAGGGCATTATCCTGCATAACAACCAAGGTAGTCAATGGATTTTAAGAAAACAAATTCCTTTCCAAAGATCTTATTGGCTTACATCCTGCCCCCTTGGGATCTTACAATTTCAGAACCTCTGCCCTAGGGCTCTTTTTGTAAGCTTGATTACTAAATGTAATCTGCCTTATCTTATAATTACACTAAGAATTCTCTCCGAGGTTGTTACATACACCTAAAGTCCAATGACAGGACAATTTGGAATTTTCCTTGTATGTTGTGAGAACATATGGTCAATTTCTAAATGGGTAGTGAAAGCTGCAGTAAACCGCTGCAAAAAGTGATTTTTATATGGCGAGTTTGCTCAAGATTGAGGGATTAATTTATGAAAAAAAGAAATGTTCTGCCTCAAATTTGCAAGAATGTTGACAAGATTTTTTGGAGAAAAGTATTCTTTTATTTGGAAATTTTCATTACATTTCAACACAGTTTTTCAGTTTTGAGGCAGTTTCTTATTAGTCTTTTACAGTTTGGACAGGTTTCTATAAGCTGTTTGTTGCCAATTAATGCAAAATCTTTTTTTGGGATGACTGCTGACGACGTTGCGTAGAAAAACAGGTGGTTTCAACCCATGTCACACCGGACCAAAATGGTGTGCTGCCCTCACTGCTTTTCCTTTTTCCTATTTATAGTTGTTGAAGCCAAAACTTAACAACCCAATGCAAAGGCAATTCATGGCTTGGCTTCTCTTCTGCCTTTGTGATGTTCCATCGATGAAACCCTGCCAACCATATAGTAAACAAAGAACTAAACAAAAAGGAAAAAATAATGAACAAAATGGAAGGACCCATGTCCAAGAAGACAAATGAATCTCCAAAGAGGGCGAACCACAAGGGGAACATCAAGTTCCCAAACCCTTTCCAATTACAAAAAGCATATCATATAAGGAATGAGGAGGACCTCTTGAAAGGATGCTTAATCAAGATGAACCCTCACTTATTACTGCACCATCATGTCTGAAAATAGAGACCACTTGTACACATTGTAACATCATTAACACCTTCTATCTATAAAATGCATGTAAAATTGAAAGAGGAGGGCCTTTAGTTCTCTTCACTCCCCATGTCATGTTGGCACATCAGTGAAAAAAATCTGTCTACCTATTGGTGTAGGCATCCAAAAACTTCTATAACTAGAGGGAAAAACATTTTCATTGAAAATTGATCATGATAAAAATCATCTTACACTTGAACTACATCAACCCCATGAGAAAAAAAACTTGTGAAATCAAATCAACTCAAATGTGGTCAGTGATGACAACATCTGCAAATGTGTGGACACCATTGACTCATATCACAATGTTAATTCGATGACATGAAGATTGCAAGGCAAGGGATAAAAGGACATGAATTTACTCTTAAGAGAAATGAAATCCTGCATTTTTCACAATGATTGTGAAAACATCTTGCACAACACCATGCGAGATCATTCTTTTTTCATTATGAATGCAACAAAAAATATGGATCCCAATAGAATCTAAAGGTTGGTTACAAATGCAATGTGACACCCCAAAGACTAAAAGATGAAAATGTTTCATTTTGTGTTTTTCAACTTCTATTGAATTTTTTTTTCTTGAGCTTTGGCAATATCTAACAATTTCAAGTTTCTAGTATTTGCTTGTGCTAAAAATTGTGGAACATGGAAATACATGTGAAGTATGGACAATATGCTTAAAAATTGTCACAAAGATTGGCTTTCATTGTAGATGCCCATTGAATGTGCTTCTGACCATTCATTTCTATTTCATTTCAGTGCAAATGGGGTGAGTCTTTTTTTCACAAACCTCGTATGGGGCCAAAGTGAACAAACACCTACGAACACATCACCATGGATGAATGGCACATGGACATGACATTTTTTTCATTGGATTTTTGTTCCTCAACTAACCTCCCCATAACTAAACATTGTTAAAGCGTGCTATGGGGTTCATCCAATTGGAGGGCCTCAAAACCGAAAAATGGGGGTGGTGTGTTTATGGGTGTTGGGTCACACTAGCTTTTTTTTCACAAATGGTGTGCAACCAATTTTGCTATTGTAATTTGGATTATGTGACCCAAAACCCAGTAGTGCACCATCCATTGCAAATCTGTTACAAATTTGTTGTCATTTGAAGAACCACTATTGAGCCACAAAAGCTTCCACCTTATCCCCAACCATCCTACTTTCATTTCACACTACCTATGTAATTACCTATGGAAAATTGGTGGGTAATATAGGTGTGTACATAGGTAATGGAAGAGGTTAATATTATGTATGTAGGCTAGCAAGTAATGCACTTGGTTGCTAATAGGTAGGTATAAATGAATGTGGATGGTTTAGTACATGGGTAACCAATAATGGTTAGCTATGGGACATGAATATCATTGAAAAAATGTGTTTAATCCACATTCCATCCATCCATTTTGTATGGTGCGTTACTAGCTGTTGGTTCACTAGGCAAATGTGTCCTTGGGTGAACCATTAAAATGCATTTCACGAAATTCCTTGAGTGGTAAATTGATCAAATAATATTATTAACCCTTTTCTTTTGAATGCTTTTATAATAATTATTTTCAAGTCAAAATGTATTACCTAAATTATTTATTGGAATAAAAAGGTGCAAATTATTATCATTTTTGCTTAATTGCAATGGTGTTTCACATAATCATGCAATTGAAGTTTGAAAATTCATATCTAAACTTTACATGTCTTCAATTATTTACTTAGAAAAAAGAAGAGAATTCACTAAAAAATATTTTAGAAACTTATTTCTTGAGAAGAAAATTAAAACATGTTTCAAACTTGTCTTCAAAAAGTTGAAAGAAAAAAACATGGTTACATTTTTGAAACTTTTTAAAAATGTAATGATTAGGACTATTTAAAATATTTAAAATGTTATTAAACTTTCAAAAAAATTACAACTTAGTAAATATAATCATCAGTTGTTTAAAATGAAAATTCTTGTTTAAATGTTATATATAAATATTAAAAAATTTAATGGGTCTAGTAAAATGAAGGTGTGATGTTTTAAATGGTATCATTCAAAGATACTTTTGCCCCATTGTGACCCTAGTTGAAATATAAACACATTAGCTCATCATCATTAACCCCCGCCCCCCCCCCCTTTTTTTAGGCCTTAATGTTAAGAATCTTGAAAAATAAAGTTGTAAAATATACAAGGGTCCATGTGATGATTTTTACATTAGTGTTGGTTAGATTTTAAACATAATCACTCTTCAGATGATCTCAGTTGATTTATTAAACATAAACAAAATGAGACCAAAATTGCAGATGAACAAAATAGAAATGACTGCATAGGACTAGCGTAGAAGCTTGGAAATAAGTGGCATATCGAATCATGTGCCTCCCCTTAACTACTTCTAATAGTTAAAGTCTAAAGTACCTAACAATTTTAATCTAGGTTGAAGTGACTGGGTGTCTTATGTAGGTGTACTTAGTCTTTTAATTTAGGTCTAATTAGTTAGTAGAGGTGTTTTACACAGTGGTGTTTGGAGATCACCTATTTCTGTCCATAAGGTCCAAGGTTCAAACTAGTTCTAGTGTTAGGCTCTAGCTACTTCTAGTGTTAAAGTGTTGTAGACCCAATTATTGAAGACATAGGTAGTCCTTGCCTAAAGGAATGACCCCCAATGAAGTACCTTAATTAATGTTAGATCGGAAGTGTACAGTCCTTGCTTTCTACTCTTGCTAGGGGAAAAGATCAGTAGCTTTCTATGATGTACAGTTATATGCACTATCTGAAAGCCCAGTGCAAAGAGGCGGTACTTGAAGGCAGTTAAATATTCATACATACACACATGCAGTTAAAACAACTATTGCTACTTGCCATCACATATAATCAATCATATTGCAGATTCTATAAGCTCATTGCTGTGATCTGATGAGTAAATTATTTAATCTTCAGTACACCCACAAAACCTATATTCTTATTAAGCACATCAACTGGAGTTAATTATATAAACAAGGCCTGTGTCACACTGTGGCCTGAACTATCTTACATTAAAAACTATCTTAAGGCAAAAGAAGAAATATGGAAACCTTTCACCATGCAAAAATATAATCTTCAAAAAATCCTCTAAAAGAAACCAAAATCCTTCAAGATATTACAACCCTATAACTAATCTCAAGTTTGAACACAAGCCAAAATATCATCTTTCAATAACCCTCCTATAACAATTACCTAGGTGCGAAAATCCCTTAAGCTACTATACTCTATTATAATGAATCTAAACACAACATCCTTGCCTTGGTAGGGAAGGCCAACAAATTTTATGCAAACTGCACCACAATGCAAACCAGGAGCGGTATTCCTTGTGGCTAGCTGGAAATTCTGGTGCCCCAATGGGCCGGGTGGGATGTCTAGAAAGGCGGTAGTAGCTAGTAGTAGCCCACCGCAGGCTAGATGGTGAGTATGGCTTAAACAGTCAGTACTAAGTAGCTGGGAGAAAAGACTTTAGGACGTGTATAGTGTACTAGATACGGAGGAGGTGGTCTGGTAGCGCCTACAATGAAGCAGACAACGTTGTAAGGAGTAAGTACTCGTAGTACTGTCCACAGTAAACCAGCACCCACCAGTCCAGTCCACCCTCTCTCTATTGGATGCCCATTATGACTCAGTTGTGGATGAACGTGAACTGCATCATTATGTGGTTTCACATTGGTAACCCATTCTTGTAAAAAGGATGTTCTATAAAATAGGGTAGGAAAATAGAAGACCACTAGTTAAGTAGATTGTTTATACCAGTGTTGGCTGGGATATTTCTCTTTTAAAAAACTGCTGGGTAGGTAATTAATTGCTTTGAAACTTTGTTTTGTTTTATTATCAATATCAATATTAATTTTTTTGGGTTGCTGGGTAGGTTATCAAATAATCGATTAATAACCATCTGTTATTTCCTACCAATTATTAGCCAGTTATACTTAGGGTTTTAAAAAAATCAATAATATAAAATTTCTATTAATTTTCTAAAATGTTAGTGCTTAAAGGTTGATAACCTACCTAGATAATAATTGGGTCATTGAGCTAGGGTAAATTAGATTTTTGGAAATTCAGTACTACTAAGTGATTATCAATTCAACTTTTTAAAAAAAAATTTCAATAACCAGCTGGTAGGTTATTAAATAGCTGGCTTCATAACCAAACTGATAACCAGGTCAAAACTCAATGGCTCGTCAAGACTGGTTTATGAGTCTAGGCAAGGGCTGGTTTTTACATATATCTACCCAATAGCAACCACCTATGGGGTTGTTAATTAGTTAGGTAGCGGAGTAAAGAAAAAAAACCAACTAACTACCAGGAACCCAACAGAAAACTGTGTAGTGACCCATTTACCCATCCATCCTGAAGAGTCATGGTGCAGGCTAGGCTAGTGGGGTGCTGGTTCACACTGGCAGTAGTTTTTGTTTGTACACGACTTGCTTTGGCTGTGCACGACCGTTGTTAAAATTATGGGCAAAACAGTAGAAATGGGAAAAATAAACAATATAATAATTTTAGTACATAGTTGTATGGATGTGGTACCTGCTGCGCTGCAATGGGGCTAGTTAGTTCGTTGCCTACAAATCTGTCTGGGCGCACAAAGCTATAATCTTTGGAGCCAAAAATAGTTCATGGCTGCTGCGGCCCGCTCTCTCTCTCTCTCTCTCTCTCTCTCTTTCCCAGGACCTCCTCCATTCCTGTTGTATTCTGCTGTGCACAGAGGGAGTCTAATTCTTCCTACGTGCAGAAGTGTCACTGCTGCCGCCCCCTTGACTAAGCCTACAGCTTTTGACTAAGCTCAAAAAGTGCAAACAGTGGATCACATGATGGCTGGCAATCACGAGAAATAGATTTGTTGTCAGTGCAGCACATTTTCTTAGGGTTTTTTTTCTTTTCTCTTCTTTTCAAGACTAGCGCCCGGCGCTTAATTATGCTAACGGTCGATGGAATGTAAATTGGAAACTGCGAACAGGTAGCGGATAATTGCTTAACGGTGATGATCAGTTCAGTCAGTACTCGGAACTGATCCAGTTGCCGCCATTACAACTGGTCTGGAGTTTTGGACTCTGTATTGCAGCCAGCAGCAGGCATGCAGCAGCAACAGCAGCAGTTTAACAGCGTTCTTGACTCTCTGTATGGGCATTTTCGTTTCTTTCTTCTAGTCTCTGTATGGGGCATTGTGTTGAACTTAGTTCCGACTGTATGGGCATCGTGTTTCTAGTTAGAGGCTGTATGGGCTTGCTGCACGCTTTCACTGAATGGAAAATTCTCCTTGTAGACATAGAAAATTTGCATGCCAGACACAATATACATACATATAAATATAGATATCTATATATATATGTCAGCGACGTCGTTGGGTCTCTCATCTGTTTGGATTGAGCTACTTTCGGATGCTCTTCTGTAGTACATGCTGCTTCACTTTTACATATAATAATGTGCATTTTTAATAAATTACTTCCAGGCAGAAACTTGGAAGGAGTTTCAGAAGGGGTGTACAGAGTCTAGATACATCAGTTGAATGAAAACAAACCCCACCGGGCCGGCTACACGACAAAGCAAAGAGCTCTCGAGAGGTATAGTATATATGTGGAACCCTAATATTGTTCGTTGTGGAGGAGCTCTCAGGGAGCACTCTAGAGAAGAAGAAAAAAGCTATCTCTTTTTGTTTGCCATGCAAGGAGCACTATACTGATTATAATTTTATATGGAAAAGATCATGGATTTGGTTCCAACACAGCCAATAGTAGTAGTAGCTAATAGTGTGGAGAAGCGTCAAGAAGAAGAAAAGGTTTTGTCTTTTGTTTGACATGGAAGGGGAACCAGTGAACTGGTTAGAATTATATATGAACAATCATGGGTTTGGTTTCAACAGAACCAATAGTAGTAGTAGCTGGTAGTAGTGTGGAGAAGGGTTGAAATCTTTAATATTTCACAATTGCATTACAGAGTTTGATCCAGACTTTTGGGGGACAAGAACCAGGCGTGAAATTTTCGGCTCATATTATGAGTGAGCTGCCAACAAAACTCCAGCAGAAACTAAAGAATAATCACTATGCGCCAATTCATACTGGCAAATCTATTGCAGCATTGGGCCCATTAATCCTCGGTGCAGTCATAATATTCTAGACTACCAAAACATGGAAAGGACGGTCAAGGTCAACCGTGAGGCTTTTGATCAAGTCTCCCTCTACTCATCGTGCAGAATGTTGCTGCTGGTACACCATGTAAAACAGGCCCATAGCAGCAGCAACAGCAGATGGTTTGCAGCAGACCATGCATGATGAGACAAATCTGTTCTCCTGCATCCATCAACCTGTACAGGAGTTCCATGAAAAGAGGCTTTGTGTCTTGCAGGTTTCAACGACTTCCAAAACCATATTGCAGAAAAATCTGCTAGCCAGTTAATATTTAAGATGCCACCAGCTGCTGCAGCTCCTCCTGCTGCACTGAAATGCAGGAGATCATATTAGAAAAAAAACTGCACAGATTTAAACTCCAACCTATCCTTTAAGCCTAGCAGCAACCAGAGTCTAGCATCACTAGGAGCATAAGGGACTCCTAGAGGTTCTAAGCAGCAAGGTGTCCTTGCTAGAGATACTGCAGCAGTTCATGAACCATACAGTTCAGCATGTCTATATATCTTCTGAAACAGTGACAAGGAGCTAGCCATTCTTCCAGACTCCATAATACGTACACACTTGAAGTACACGAGGAACAATGTAGTCCATTCTCAGCAAATAGATGATCTCGACATGTTGAATAAATGATACGTGCAAAATCACCTAGCTAGTGATAACATGGATCCCGTCTACAAGCATGAAAATTGACAAACGCTTTGAGAGATCTACCTTTCCACCACTTCGAAGTTTGCTGTCATTCAGAGGTACTAGCTGATCATGACAAAAGCTGCATACCTCAAATTTCAATCTCTGAGACGCTGCAACTTCATACGCAACTCTGTGCAAATGACATGAAGAAAGAGAGCCTTAGATTGAAGAATCATGTCCAAAGAGTTCAAGCTCCAGCTGACTAAAAACAAAATCATGAGAAATGAAATCATCACTTACGTGAGATTACAACCAGCAGCATCTTGTGCAGCCTGTCTTGACCTCTACTTACATCATCATGTGCTATTCCTGCAAGCATGTGAGGGCATTAGTTGCATTGGAACCAAAGAACAATCTAGCTAGATATTCTGGACGATTAAAACCCAGCTCTGCACAATTCCAACTAACATGTTTGACAAAGTATTAAATTTGTGATGCTTATTTGCTTCTATACTTTCAAACATTTCATTCAAATGGTCACAAGTGTGAATTGTAAAGAAGAATAATCATTGGAGGCATTGACTTTCGAATGAAGTCCCACCTTCTTGTTTACATACATGTCCACTACTGGGTCACTTGCAGCCCAGCAGCACTCTGAGAGTTGACCACTTGTCAAGCCAAGTGCCTTGCTTCATCCATCATCAAATCTTGTCAATGCTCCAGGAAAGTTCTATATATCAAAGAATCAAACAATCCAGAAAGCCAAAGAATTTTTTTTGTACATCTCAAATGCAGTAGGTATTATTGCAATCACATAACAAATTAGTCCAAAGCCATAATTGCAGGAAGTGTAGAGCTAAGTTTATCCAAGTGAAGTACATTAAGATTAATATGCAGGTTGTTTAACTTTTCTTCAATTAGCAAAGCTGGTTTCAAGTTCAGTTCCTGTCAGCTAATAAATGAGCTTTGTTACATGTGTACAAGTTGTGCTAGTTAGTTCCATATGCACAATGACCACTTACCCAGAGGAATTTAAGGATGATCTAGAGTCTCCATTTAGCACCTCTTCAGGAACAGATGTAAGGATAACACTGTTGAGTGAAACAACACACATGATGAATAACCTCCTCATTGCAAATCTAATGAAAAAAGTTTTGAGCATAAAAATGTCATAACGGTTGTCCATGAACACCCATGAATCCACTGCACATGTGCAAAAGGCCTTGTTATGATATCTACATGCAAAGAAGTTCTGCTAAATAACATACATACAAACATGGACCTACACTAGTTCTCCATGCAGCAGCAGGTAGAAGATCACAGCCTGGGTTCAAAATTATTTGCTAAAAAAGTTTGGGTGCTGGGTTCTTCATGTTTTGAACTATTTGAAGTGACCCAAATGTTTTTCAAGACTTGGACATTTCAGATTTTGGCAATTGGAAACATGCACTAGGTGTGCACCTAGCCTAAAAACTTCAATGACAAAGAATATGTATGATTCATGTTTTCAAAAGAAATTAAACACTTATAAAAACCATCAGGGCCAGCTACATTGTGCAATTAAGGATATCAGATCAGCTACACAATTTCAGAAACTTATCTCTGCTACACAAAAGGCTCTTTCAAGAAACAAAACCAGGAGAAACTGTAACATTCAAGAGTTCATTTTGTACCTTTCCAACTACAGACATTGGCAAACTGAAGTCTTGGAAAAAAACTGAATTCTTGATCATGATCTGACCACTCCTTCCAAACCTGTACAAAACAATATGGCCATATTGGATCGCTGCTGTGAAAACTGTAGATTGGGGAAGTTTTGAACCAGTTGTAAAATATCAGTCCAACATTTAAATCTGAAAGACTAGAGCTGGTTAGTGTAAAGTTCAGTACTAGTCTTGATGCTCAGTCTTTTAAATACAGATTCTGATCAAAGTTAACCACAACTGAGTCTTTGAGATCATTCAGGGATTTCAACTGTTTTCTACCTAGTGAAAGCTCCAGCCGCCTGATTGCTTCCTGAAGCAGCTTGGAGATCGGTCGGTTGAAATCATATGACATGGTTCTGCAGCAGCTACTGCAGCTGGGTTGTCGAGAGAATTACATTTACAAAACATTTTGAGAAGGGATTGATCAAGCATATAAAACAAGTTCCACTGTAAGCTACAAAGCAGTTTGATGCATTTCTCAAGCTAGCGATAGTGTACCTGCCGCCGCTGCAGGCGGACTGATTATACGTTTCATGATCAAGCAACGTTGCCAGCTTGTACTGAATACGTTTGAAGCTTTACCAAGTTGGGCTGTGCCTCATAGGGGCGAAGAGATTCTACTAGCGCAGTGAACATCATCACCGTCGTCATGCGCGTGGGTGGTCGAAACAATTGATCATGTCAACGAGCTTTACAGTCGTTGAGAATTTCAGTTGTTTGATTCTCTCTGCAAATTCCATTGCTGGCAATATTCATAAGTGGTAAGGATTTTTCGAACTCTGTAGATCGATCCCGGGCTCCTGCAGCTTCGACATCTGATCTCCGTTTGAGAGTTGCGACCGGCCCGGCACATGCTAGTCGGTTGTCGTCGTCTCCAGCAGATCCTACAATCAAAGGACATATCTCAGCGAAGTCGGAGCTTGAAAAGGGAGAACACAGCCAGACAGCACGGCATGCAAACGAGCATGCGTTGCGAGTCACTGATATGTGGTAATCTTGGACAGGTTGCTCTCTCTCTCTCTCTCTCTCTCTTGGACTCAGTACATCACTAGAGAGGATGAGTTCTCCGTTGGGTGAATTCGCTGGCCGGTCAGTGTTCAAGCTTCTTACGATGACTTCACTCAGCGGCAAGTCTCGAAAACATGCTCCTTGCTCAGTCTCTCTCTGGCTTCGGCACTTTAGTTTTGTGTCCGAATATAACTTGGGTCATCTCCAGGAGGAGCCGGCGGATAACTGGGGCGGCTTGATTATGCACCCAAGTCGGCACAAGAAGAGAGTGGGCACAGCCCGCATCATGAGTGCAGTGGCTACACAACCATGGCTAGATCGAGGGGCTGTACTCTCTCTCTTCTGATCCCAGCTTGGGTGAATGGAGACCAACGGCCATACGGGGGGCCAGTAGTATCGAAGCTGAGTCATGCACGCGGGGAGCTCGCAAGCTCGCGAGTTCGCAGCAGACGCAGATTCTCAGTCACCGAGTCCTTCAGCAACCAGGAACGTCACCGCCAGAACCTTACAAGTGTATGCAGGAAACCTAGACTTTCAGTTTAGCAACACCAGACCAGAGAAAAACAGGGGAGTCTAGCCGCAGCTGTGGCATGTCCCCAAGCAGCTCTAGAGCGTGAGTGAGCGTTTCCAAAGAAATGATGCTGCCATAGGAGCTTGTTCTTCGCTCACAAGAAGAAGACGAAGAGGAAGAAAAGGACCCCCCTGCCACTAACCACACAGTTGCAGAATATCATGTAACTCCACATCAGGTACTCCAGCTGTGACCCAACTTGCGGCGACAAAATACTACCTGGAACACACGAGCATCATTCTACACATACACACAATCTTCCGTAAGTCAAGAAGAAGTCCAACATCGCGTTCCCTACTGCAGCGGCCGTGAAAACTTACCGAAAAACAGATATAAAAAATATATAGGCGTAGAGACCAAAACCTGCAAGCCGCTAGGATAAGGTGACAACGATAACTCGCGCGCCTCCCCTCCATTGTTTTTCAATCTCCAGGTGACCGCTGGAATATACAAATCGCGTGAAATACAAAATAAAAAAAAATCTCCAATTCTTCCACCCACAAACACACACAATCTCCTGCTGCTGGAATATCACACTAAGGCCACCACTACAATGAGAACTTTTAAGGTGCAGTAAACGAACTCACCACCTACATGATGATGAGTAGCAAGATGCAGACATGAAGCTCTTCGAAGTCTACTAGAGCTACAGTGTCCAGCAGCAGACGTAGCAGCTCAACCACGAGAAGCTTTATGAAACCCAAAGGGAAATCATCCTACTGCAACAGAACAGAACCAATATGCTAGCAGCAGCTTCTTCCAGGATCTTCAGCTAGCTTTTGCTTGCAGCCTTCAAAGCTACTGCTGTGGGTGGTACCAGAGTGAAGTCAGTGTGGGACACAGAGAGAGAGGGAGAGAGAGTTCAAGTATATGGGTATGTTGCGGGGCAAGCTTCTATACAACCGAGAGAGAGAGAGAGAGAGAGAGAGATGGAGAGAGAGCGTGCGAGGGGAGGAGGAGGTTCACGAGGAAGAGAGTTTCGGAGGCAGCGTTGGCGAGAGAGAGAGAGGGATCGCTCGGGAGCAGGAAGGAGAAGAGCTGTACCCCAGAAACCTAGAAAAACCCACTTTGTTCATCCCCACCCACCGCCTTGCACCTCCCCCACTAGTGTGGTTACACTCTGGACCTCTGCTTATTAAGTAGTGTCTCATATAATTTTCATGTAAATGTTATTTTACTTTATTTTACTTTATTTTATTTTATTTTATTTTATTTAAATTTTTCATTAAATGTAATTGAATTTCCATGTAAAAATAATTTAATTACTGCTGAACCTGAAAAGGTACTAAGGCAGTAATTTATTTATTTAAAAAGAAAATGTGATTTAAAAAAATAAAAAATAAAAATTTATAAGAAAATTATAACCGAGTGAAAAATACAAAAAAATTGATGAATTTTTTTTCCAACTTCTTGTTAAGCTACGGACCCACCAATTTGAAAAGCATGTGTCCAATAATTGACAATATTTTTTGATCTTATTATTTTATATAATATTATTTTTCTCCCCATTTTTGCAAAAGGAAGAACTAAAAAATGTTGTACAAAGTCTCATTCCTTTATTGCCAAATTTTCATAAATTATTTTTTCACCGCTGCAACAAATTTTGGAAAATAAAATACTTATTGGGCATTTGAGTGCCAAACCTGAAAAGGTATTAAAAATGATCCATGCAAGTCGTTGTTGCTGTAGTTCTCACCAGTTGTTTTTTTTTTTTTTTTCCCCCTCCAATTTTGTAATAATATCAGAAAATAGGCGATTTTATTTCCTTTAAAAAAGAATTTTTTATTCTAATTTTTAATTAGGAAAGAACAGTAATCTCCGAAATTTTCTGTTTTTTTTTGTAAATGACAAAATGACAACATTTGTTGGAAAAAAAATCACCTTCTCACCACTGCAACAGCAATATATATATATTATATTATTTTATTTTTTCAATTTTATGATGTTGCCTCATTGGCTAACAACTTCCCAAGAGGGATTTAGCATTAAATGGAGACAGGTTTTTTTTTTAGAACTTATGACTCTATATAATTTTTAAAACTTAGTTTTAAAAAGGCTAACAAACTAAAATCAGAGTCCAAATGTGACAAAAAAAAAAAATTTAAAAACAAATTCATAAAAAAATCGAAATTCGATGAACTTTTCAGAAAAAACACGAATGTTACAACAGAGTATATTCCCCTTTTTATTTTTAGCATTTTGACGAAATTTAAAATAAATAAAATAAAAATCGCTTCTCACCACAACTTTTGATGACTTTGGCAGTCCGCCCACCTTTATTCTGGGTTTCTTTCAACGGGCAGTTTGGATTTGGACTAGTGTTATCTGATTGTGTGTGCTTTTTAAAAACCCCTTGTAGTTTAGCAATGATTTTTTTGAAATTGTTTTTTTTTTTGGGGATCCTTTTTGACCAAAAGAATTTAGATATAAATTATTTTAAACTATTCATTTGACTAAAGTTTCTTTTGTTTTTGTTAGGCAACTTTGCCACAATTTTTTTATATATGTCACAAAATTGGAATAAAAAACCAGATCCGCTTGTAAGAAAGTAAGTCAAAGTTGATTTGTTCTCTTGTGAGAACTGAACTACCACGGCAACGAGCCGCAGTAGTCGTAGTAGGATTGGTGCAATGGGTGATTGTTTTTCCACAATTTTTGACAATTTTTTTCAATGTTGACTTACAAGTAGTAGTAAGAGAACTACGGCATCAACAACGAACCACCCCCACCCCTTCACTATGGCAGCTGGCTAGGCAGCATATTTAATTTCATATAATTATCATGTAAAATTGGGTAACGTATTAAAATCATCCATGCGGGTCATTGCCGTAGTTCTCAGTAGCACTTTTTCATGACTTTCTTCGCACCTTTTTTTCTGGGTTTCTTTCGGGAACATTAGTTGTATGGGGGCAGTTATATGTATATGTGTGTGTTTTTTAAAAAAATAAATTGAGCCCTGCCCCCTCACTTGGGACAGGGATTGTCAAATTGTGACCCAAATTGCATTAAATTATTAGTTGGGGAACTTGTGACTCTCGCAAGTGTTGTAATTGGTCAAAGAAATCTCTTGGTATGGTGACACGTGTTTTGACAATCAACTTTCATTTCATTCATTACAAGAATTTTTTTTTAATTTTTTTTTTCATTTTATAATTAAAAGTGTCATTTGTAATTATTCTAGTTACAAAAATCATTTCAAACAACACTTTTAGTATTTGCAAATGACACATTGCCAATCATTTGGAAAATTTATTAAATATATAAAAAATTCTTATAAGTACATTCATGGGTATCATTGAAACCTTTCCACTATGGGTGAAAATCTTTGACACAAAGATGCATGTATTGGTGGTCACATGCTTTTGATTTGCACTCCCATCACCTATCACAATGCAGAGAAACTATACCAATCTCTGCGCGCAAAAGAAATCAAACCATCCATGCTTGTGATTCCTTGTCCATCTCCTCATACTTGATTGTTGTTCTTCTCATTGTCCATAGAAAAATGACAAACATTTAGTCAATAGAAAAACACATGACTATTAGAAAGTTAGGAATGGAGAACCAATGAACCCTTGCACCCTCCATCTCAAGGTAGACATGTCATTTGAGCACTAGGCCATTGGATAAGACCTTAAGGAAGTAACTTTTCATATTTTTATGAAACATGTGAAACAAAAGGGTAATTTTTGGTATGTTATGAAATAATAAAATATTAAACCTTTTTTCTATTAAAATACAAAATATTCAAAATATATTTTTGTTATATTTTCATAATATGTTTTAAGCACCCTATTTATATTTAAGAAAATTATAAATTACATTATTTTCAATAAATTTTCTTTTTTACACATTATTTTTAAAAATGGAAATGATTTCCCAAAGATAGGTTTGGGTGAAAATATGGTGCAATGAACCAATTTTGGCAAATGCAAATTCCATTCATGAATAGACAAATTTTGCAACCCCTTTGTTATTAGCCCTTTCATGTTATAGTCATTTTTTTAAATTCACAATGTTTTTTTAAATGATTCAATCATTTATTTATTTACTTTTCAATCATAGTTATGTTGAACAAAAATTGTTAGATATTCATTGCGCCTTAGGTTTCATTGAATGAAATCATTTACTTCACATCATTGTTAATATTACTTATAAAAACATATTCTTCCTAATTGATTTTTTTTTAATTAATTTTTATGTCCATTATGAACTTTTGAAAATATTTTTTGCTTTAGAGTGCACATGTAATTATTATTTTTCAATTCTCATAGTTTGATTTCCACATGCCATTTACAATATGTTTGATCAATTCATATGATTTTTGACATTTCTTTATTTTCCATGGGAAACAAAGTACAAATTCATATTTATAATATACAATTAAATAGACTAAAAATTCTATAACCTTTGATTATATTTTTTCATTACAAAAAATAATGATTGTAACATTCATTGTGGTCTAGCACACCATACTTGTATCCAACTTAATTCAAAGACTATACTATCCATTTTGCAACATTGATCAACTTGAAGTTGATAGTCTTCATTGCAATGAGATTATATGGTATATAACGGTACAATGTGCAACTTACACATAGCAAGTAACATTGCAAGGATGGACTTCAAAACTTATCTAAAATGCCTGTAAGTGTTCAAATTTCACATTACTTTTGTCAAACAAAGTATTGTTTGGGGTATTGTGTTAAAGAACCTTCATTTCCTCACATTATTATTACCCAATTTATCTAATATGCACACATTTCAACTACCTTCCATTTATTTAAATTTATTTTGCATGAAATTTATTTTTTATTTTAAAAAATTAATTTCAATATTGAAAGTCATGAAAATTGATGAGAATGCAATTGAACATGCTAAGATCATGTGATTATGGGAGGTGGCAAAGCAAAATACTCATTTTAAATGTAGATTTTTCAAAATGATTCAACTGTTGATAGTATGAAGGAATATTTGATTTCACGTTCCATCACATTTGATTATTAATTCACTTATTAACTTATAAATTGAACCTACTACGCATTACTACCTAAAAACATTAGTATCATTTTTTGGAAATCTTGGAGAATAAGCATACCTTGTGTTAATTAGACCTTGGTTTTTTAAATAATATAATCCCATTCTGTAACTATTTAAATTATAATTTTTACCCAAGAACCAATATATGAGACTCTATATTTTCATTCACATATTTTGTAAATTCAAAAAAAATTGTCTCATTTGAACTTTGTTTTGTCCTTTTGGTTTAATGCAAATTTCTATGTATATATATGCTTATGTTTTGTTGTGTCCTTTCATTTTAGTACAAAATTTCTATATATATGTCTATTTGCAAAACAGCTTCTTCTTGTTTATTATAGAATTCTTCAAATTGTGTGGGATTGTGTGTGCTTGAATTTTATTTTATTTTTGTTTCAGTGAAAAAAAATTCATATTTGTTTACTTAAAAGTCAATAACTCTACAAATTTGTGTATGCTTAAAGTTTGTATTCTTTTGTTGTAGTACAAATTTTCATCAAAATTGTGTGTTGGAATATGTGTTGGGTGTATGCATTAACAATTGGGTCACTTTTGTGACATTTTTCAAGTTTTTGCATAATTGATTTGGTTTCAATGTCTCCTAAAAACCATATAATTTTAAAATTACCAATCGGACTTGGTTCTAAATTAACAAGTTGACTACGAAAACATGTTACATCCTTTTCTACTAGTGGACTTTTGAAGTTCAAAAACATGGATTGGTTGATGGACTAAAACAATAAAAATTTGAAAATCATATTTATTTTCATTCTAAACTTTATATAATGACAAGAATATGAAATACTAAATGTTTATGTGAATTATTTTTTCTAAATCATATTTTTATTATAGTTAATTTTTTTAATAATCAAAATTGAACCATATTTTCATGTCCAAAGATGTCATTTTTCCTCCATTTTCAATTTTTTCACAACTGCCTATTCTTCAACTTCTATTAATATGGATTTTATTGCTTTTCATACATGGACTTTTTAAACATTAAATGAATGTTATCAAATTAAATTATCATTTTAACCCTGTAGAATGAACTTTTTGTGGATTCTATTGTTTTTCAAGAAATGAATCACCATGTTCTTTTGTTTAATGTAACTTTCTTCAAATGTGTGTGCTTCAACTCTATTTTTTTTTATGTCCAATAGTTTTAAAGATATTGAGGTTTGAGATATTAATATAAATCTATAAAATATCATTTTTCCATTTGAATTTGAAGCGCTTTACAATTGCATGTTGTCTTTGGTTTTTTTTTTGCAATAGATTTCTTCTCATTTCATTGTGCTTGTTTCCTGCAATCATCTGGTGACATGGTATTCATGGGTGTTGCAATTTATCAAAAAAATTGCAACTTAGTTGAGAATGGCAAATGAAAAAAAAGAATGTGTGTGCCTATTCATATCAAAACGTGGGTAGGTAAAGAGAGGTTGGTTCAAACAACACAAATGGATATACGGTAATATTCTTATTATATAAAATCTAGTCTTTTAATGCTGTGTAAGCAATGAATTTTTTGACAAAAATTCATTTCTTTTAACCAAAAAGTTTGGAAAATCTTTGACAAATGTGACGTTTTTACAATAAAGTCGACTTATATAACTAAGTTTTGGAAATTTGTATCACATTTTGAATGTTACAAAAATGAAAAGAAAACCTTGCATGTAAGTCAAAAATTGATTTGCTTGGGAAGAATTGTAAATGGGTGTGGGCCATGGAAATTCTAGCTCTGACAATTATCATTAACATTCTTTTCTTGGGTTTGGGAAAGATTTTCTCAAATTCGGTAGAAAGAAGATTCATTGCCAGCCAAGAGATTAACATAATTGATTCCTTCAAGGAGCTACCATTGCGCAATCTAGATGTTATTAATGCTAATTTAATGCAAATTCCAAATTCCACATGGTGCAATCTACATGTTATTGATGTACATTAAATGCAAATTCCAAATTCCACATAGTGCAATCTACATGCTATTGATATACTTTAAATGCACATTCCAAATTCCACATTGTGCAATCTAGATGTTTGTTGGTTTAAATTAAATGCAAATTCCAAATTCCTGATATAGCTAGCATGTTATGATGAATGGTGACATGCATGGGGACAATGAAGGGCCCCCAAGAAAAACAAACTCTAGGCTATAAATTTGCAGTCACCAAGTTGACAAGCAAGATGATGTTTGTGTTCAAAATTGCTCAACCATGGACATTGAAATGAGGCTACAAAAGTTGCAAAATCTATGTATTCTTTCAAGAAGATTCAGCGTCCAGCTTCCATCTCTCATTTTGGAAGTAGGTTTAGGTTGCAGGGGCTAAAAATTTGATGAGCATTCATTGCAAACTTCTCATTTGTTTTGCATGTTTCGCGTACAAAAACAATTCAAGGTTGGAGTAGGGTAGAATCACCCATCACTGAACACACACTTCCCATTGAACACCAACTCAGAACTTACTAATTTCTTATCCATTTTGAACAATTCTCATGACAATTCATGTATCAATTGAAGATTCACAATACCTCAATGAACACTAGGGAGCAACTGTATAAAAGCAGGAAATGGTCGAGCTGTCCAAATCAAATGTTTGAAAAAAAAATTAGAATCCCCCCATTTTGAAAGCCCCATATCTTTTCCACTTCTTGTTTGTCTGTTTTGAGTGATCTAAAAACTTGTGGGGTGCACGGGTTGAAACTCTACAAAACTTCTTTGCCTCTAAAAGCAATGGAACAATATTCAAAGATTTTAAGCTCCAAGTCACATATGGTTTTACGACACCCATCATCAAACATTGATTTTCTTTATTTCAGGACCCATCTTTCCCTCATTTTTAAATTTTTTTTGGGGTGATCTTCACAATTATGACTGCATCAAATGAAGGTTTACAATACCTCTTGAAACTTCAAAGGAAACTCCCAAAAAAGCTTTCTAAAACATTAAGTGTTCAACCATGAACCTATCTACTTTACCTTATTCCTAGTCACCTAGATGTGAAGTAGTCACAGAAATTTCCTAGTGTGTTTGGAAGGCGCAGTATACTGATGAAGATCCACCAAACAAAAAAAAAAAGGAAAAAAATCATGTAGGCCTAAGATCCTTCTCACACGGCAGAGGAGACGTAAGAACACAACCCCTACTGGTCTACTGCTGTTTACATTCCTGGATTTACATTCATTGAAGCTCAACAGGTGAGGCTGGACTTGGAAGTTGCTGCCTTCTCCTAGGCCCCTTATTTTGGAAATTCTTCACCCTGAGGCTTTACCATATATCAGAAATAAGGCAGCTATGTAATGTGGTCAGAAAGTCTCCAATTCTGCAAGGGTGTGGATGCATGCTCTGCCCACCTCATCTCTGTGAGGATTCGCTAGAGTTAGCAACACAGAAAAAGAAATATGGTGGGTTCATCAGCCCCCTATCTCAGCAGCAGACCAAGACTTGACAAGTTGGACTAAGTTGTAGTTGCGGGATGTTGGGGTTATCAATAATTAAGTTATATGCTTCAAAATCTGGACTAAGATCAGAAAACTTTCCAGATTGAGCGAATATTTGAATTAGTTAAGGCGTTGCAAATCCAGCTACCTGATTTGTTAGATATCATGACGCCAATGTACAGTGCTTAGTTAGTTAATGACTTGTGCGTTGGCTTTTAATTCCCTTCTTAATCATGCAGTCACCAGAGAGAATTGGTGGAAGAGATTGTAAGTGAAGTGCCAAATTGGGAACTATGTAACAGGACATTCAGTTGGGTTAAAGGTATAAATTAGAAGATCTCAAAGTGTCTATACTCTAGAGAGCGAAAGAGAGAGAGACACACACAAAAGACAAACTCCACACAGAGAGGCACCCGCTCCATTGCCGTCAGCTAGTTGCCACCTTGCTATTAAGTGTTTACTTTAGGCTTGCATGAACCTTTGTATGCCTCATTACCTGACGTCCCCCACCTCTCCTCGTGGTGTCCCTTGTCGTCCCCCTCTGTTTCCTTGGCATCCCTCATTGTGGGCCTCATCCCCCTATTGTCCCTCTTGTCGTCCCTCAGCATCCACCCTAGCATCCCTCACCATCCCTTGTCATCTCCTCAACATCCTTTGTCGTCTCCTCACCATGCCTTGTCATCTCTCGCACCCTCCCTTGGTCATCCCCTACGTAGCATGATCCTAGACAAGTCATTGGACCTAAACCAAAAAACCCTTACTGGAAGCCCTATTCGAGATGTCTCTTAGGTCCCAATGACCCTCATGTCCATAGAAACCACACTACTTTGCAATTAGAGCTCAAAAACCACTCAAATACAAATCTATTGCAAGTACGTTTTTCAAAATGCAACTCCTATGCAACTACACTTTATAAATATAATGATTTAATAAATAAATTTTCACATCAAAACATAAGTTAGTTGTTCGATAATTACATAATAATTTGAAATGTGTTTTTTATTCAATAATTTTAATATATATGCACAATATTTATGCATGCAATCAACTACATTTGACCTTTTGAGGATGCATTATAGTTATAATGTGCAACTAAGTTAGGACTACTAAAATTAAACTACATATTAAACAACTTTTCTAGAACTAGCATACAACTTTCATACGTATGATTACGCCATGTGTCCACATTCCCATGAGGTACAAGCTTTATACTTAGTTTTCAACTATTTAGTTTCTTTGTGCAATTGGTTACCCATTATGTTACTAGTAAGTAGCCATTAATGTATTACTAGTTATTCATTCTTGTGCCACTATTGTACCACAACTATGCCACTAGTTGTGAATAATTTATTACAGTAGCCTCCCGCCTAAGTACGCACCCGTTTAAGTATGCATCCCAGTAAAATACGCATTATTTTCTTGAAAAAATAGGGTTCAGATTTAGGGTTTAGGGTCTAAAGTGCGCACCTACCGGCTAAGTACGCACATTCTTCCCAGGTTCAAGTTGCATACTTAAGCGGGAGGCTACTGTAATTAATAATTAATAATTAATATTGTTAAATATCATAAATTAATTAATCAAAACTAAATAATAAACTATTCATATGAATTCAAATTAAAATAATTATTTACTATTTAATTAAAATAATCAATCTAAATAACTAATAATCAAATATTCAATTTAAATAATTATGTCAAATGATTAATAATATAATTCAGATTATTTACAAAATTAATACCAAACACAAAACATGTGGGAAATGTTTTTTGTAGTTGCAATTCCATTCTTGTGTGTAATTGCAACTATGTTTTATCTTCAAAATCTTATCTCACAAACTATATAAAAAAAAGCATTTCCTTTTGCATTCTCACATTGAAATACATGTGTCATGTTGGGATGAGTTCATAAAAGCTTAACCTTAAAGGCAAAACACAAAACAAAATTAATAAATCTATGTGGCTATTATTTAGTTCATTTACATTTGTACCTTCTTACCTATTTGGTTACTTAAATAAGTAGGTAAGTAGGTAGGTAAATAGGGAGGTTGGTATGTGGGAGCTACCAACCTACCTACCTATGGCTACATACTAACTTATATATATATCACTAGAAGGAATTATGTCCTTTGCAAACAAAAAATTATTGATAAAATGTTCTAAGTGGCTACATAATTGACTATAGTCATAGGATATTACTTTAAATCCTATGTGAATAAAATGGTAGTAATATATTAATGGTGCATTTAATTAATTAATAGATGATGACATCGACAGAATGATGTGGTCATACAATTATTTTATAATGATTCAAAAATGATTATTAATAATTTAATATGAGGACAAACAAACATAATAAATTACAACATGTAAGGAATTGATTTTGATTAATATTATACATTGAAATAAAATTTAATGGCAAAATTATGATAAACTATAAAAAAAAAATTGTATATGTGTAAGATGTGGGAAATATATAATTTATTTGTACATTAAAAAAATTATCATAAATTTAAATAAAAACTAAAATAATATATGCATATAAATAAATTTATTGATTTTACTTGTGTAAAAAAACATTATTACACAATTATGTTAGATTATTTATAAATGATAAAGATTATAATCTCAGAAAATAAATTAATAATTTAATATCAGTTAATTAATATTCAAATAAAAATCAAAATATTTAGATTAAATTTATACCTCATATTTAATATGATTAATATAATTTTTAAAAATATATATTGATAGAATCGATTTATGATTCATTAATAAATATTTTATGTGGATAAATTATATGGATTCATTTGTCTAAATTAAAAGTTATTAATTAAATTAAAACATATTGGAAACAAAATTGTATAATATAAATTCCTAAACCATATGAAGGTTTAAAATAAGACATGAAGTTTTGTGTAATGTGTAAATGAAGTATGGTTTAAAATACAATAAACATTAGATCATTTACACCACAAATGAAGTGATTTGATGGCAAAATAGTTGAATTCATCTTTAAGGTCCAAAGATCCAACTTCACAAATAATAAAATTTTAAAATAATGTTCCCCAATTTTTTTGGTCCAATTTATAATAATAATAATAAATTAAACAATGAGTAAACTATTAGTAATGACTTCACATATGTTATTTATGACTAATGGATGATATTTGCCACATCATTGTGCCCCACCATCCTAAATGACTATTGTCCTAAACAATTTGTCCATAGTAACTTTAGGCCTATTAATCATTTTTGTCTTTCATGACTAGAATACTAGTCAGAAACTTAATCATGTATTTGGAAGTTTCTACTAGTGTCTATATATATATATTTATTTATTTGTTTCCAAAATTCAATTAATATGCCATGTGTCAAAAAAATTATTGTGCCACATGTCCTAATCTAAAACCATTTAAAATTCAACCAATATGCTTTAGGTTAATGTTGTTATGGTGTTGACAACCATGAGCACATTAATCATCACTAAATTCTTTTTGAATAATTAATTTTGACACCCTTTTGTTGTGCACAAATGATTGACCAACCAACAACTAGAAAAACTTTGTTGACCAAGAATATGCCATTACACTTGAAATTTGAAACACCTTACATGTTTACATGATTTTGTTGACAATGTGGTTAGTCATGGCTAACCAACAAATTCAGATGAAACATTGTTACTTGTAGAAATTTTAAACCATTGCTCATGCGATATGAACTTCCATCATCTTGATATGTTTTAATGCACATTCCCCTCAATCTTCACCATAATGTCCAACAACACCTTTAAATCATTCTTTCCACATTTAAACAAACTACCAAACTACATTTCACATAATTAAGTTTGAAATCTTCTCCCAATCATACAAAGATTTAACCCCAAAAAAAAAAGTATAATAAAATATTATTAAGAATAGGTCATGAATCACACAATTGTGTTCATGAAAATTGATGTGGGCCTTTTACAATGCAAATGAATTGCACACCAAATTCCCACACCAAAACCTTACAAGGTTGAATGAAGAACCAAAGCTTGATATGAACATTATGATACAAAATATGAAATATTTGTTAATTGACAAAAAAATGTTAATATTCGCAGTGTGAAGCACATAGACATCAATATTTTTTGTATATTTTAAGAAGCATTTGAAATAGAAAGGTATTTTAGAGTTTGTTATGAAATATTGGCATATTTAGAATATATTTTAAATATTTTTATAATGAATTATAAGCACCCTATTTACATTTTAACAAAAAAATTCAATAAGTTACACCTTATATTTTTGTGCAAGCCATTTGGGTGAAGCATCTTTGTATGAGAATGTTGAATGATAAATGAAGTTCAAAGAGGTGTGAAAAACAATTAACCTTGTCACATTTGGATTGAAATGAATGAAAATGTGCGTGCACATTTGTACTAGAAGATATGATCACCTTTTAATGATTGAAATATGGGCAAAATTGAAGAGATTGCTAGGGATTATACATAACGGGTGGTATATCTGCATTAATAGAGCACAAAGCATGGGTAAGAAGAAAAAGAAAAAGATGTTTCATTTGTGTCACCACAATGAAAACTAGCTATTACAATTTAGTGCTTTAGATAAAAGACTTTCATACATGCGTGAATTGTGTTCAATTTCCAATTTATGAATCAATAATATTATGAATCATTTAAAATTGTTTGACTCTTGTGTTCAACAATTGATGGACTTTGGTTATTGGTAATACATTTAAAAAATGAATTGGTATAATTCACTTGATGGATTTTTTAATGAACTTTATTTGATCTTGGGGTATTAAACTATTAATTTTATACGTTGATGTTGCAAATTAATATATATTAGGATTAAAAATAAGCAATGAAACATACATAAAATGTGAACTCAATCTAAGTAGTCAGGGCAATTTATCACATGTAATAGTTTCATTTAGACCTATGGAAACAATATCCATGAATTTTGACATAAACTCATAAATAATTATTAAAACATGTTCATGCCACCAAAATTCCATCATGCTTCATTGTGAGGTGGAATTATGATGAAAAATGTCTAGAATTAATCATAATTTAATAGTTTTAGTGAAGGTTTACTGGTTTTGGTAAGGTCCATTACAGTTGACCAAATTTAGGTGGCACTGCGTAATAAAATGGGGGATAGATTCTCTAGTAGTGATTACTAATTGGTAGTTATCCTACCAATTATTAACCAACTATACAAGTTTTTCTAAATTAAAATTTATCTTAATTTTTTTTTCTTCGTTTTTATATGGAAATTGTTTAATGTTTTAGGATTGATAACCTACTTGGATGATAATTAAATGATTGAAGTAGGTCCTGGGTGAATTATTGGATTTAATTTTTTAATACCAATTGATTAAGTTATAAAATAATTACTAAAAACTAAATAACTAACTAATAAATTATTAATAATTGAATTGATAATCAGGTCAAAACTCAACAACCAACCAACATTGGTCAAAACTAACCCCAAAGGAGGAGGTTTAAAATAAGCGGCTCTGCCATGAAAGGTTTTATTTTGAAAATAAGGTAATACATTTAATGTTATACTATGAACTCAAGTTATATTGGATGAAAGTTTGTTGGTTTTATGAAAGACCATGAATATTTTTTTCACATTTGTACTAAAAAAAAAGTTTTTTAACCATCTTATAATTCATTGTGGATATTTAGAAATTGTAACCATGGTTCCATTGTCTTTTCTTTAACCATAAAATTGAATAATTATATTGTTTAAGAAAATCCAAAATTTTCAAACTTGGATAATGTAGCAATGTGCATGAGGTATTTTGATGTTTGAAACAAACATCAATGTTGAATGTATATAATTGACATGGAATGTTTTTAATTTTTTGTCTCATTTTCATTTTGGCAATTCTTATATTTGTTTTTGTCACATTTTGGGTTTAGGTTTTCCATGAAAGGTATTTTGTTATAATGTTTGATGGGTGTACGTGTGAATTAAAAAATCATCCAATTGTTTTTTTGTCTTATTACTGATATTTATGAAAATTTTCAACACATGGTCCATGAAAAAAATGTAAAAATACAAATTCAAACCACAAGGTGCCAACATTTTGGAAGTAATTAATTAGGTGGAAAATGCAACATTTACATGCATATTTTCACAAACGCTACACTTTAAATAAATGGAGACATTAATGGTTTTTTGTTATACATCAAAAGTGTGGTTGGTAATTTGAATGCAATATAAATCGATTTGTAAAAAATTGACCAACATGCTATTGTTACTCCATATTTGCATTTCCAACAACATTTGCCCATATATGGTCTAATTGAGATCCAACTTTTGTGGTGCTTTCATTAAATTATGATTATAATTGGAATTTATCCATGAAATATAATAGTTCTTGTTTTTTTTTCTTGGTTTTTGTCTTTTAAAATGTCAACATTAAAATCTTTCACAATGATAATTAGACAATGTTCAAAAGATTATTGAATTATAGTTTGAATATTGTTTAGGTATGTAGAAATTGAATATGAATGATTTTTTTACACACATACAATATGCATTCCTTTTCGTGTATTAATATTAAAAAAAATTGCTATATATTTTGAACCATCACTAGTTATTGTATTGAAAAACTTTAAGTGCATGTGTATGTCATACATCATCATTAACCCATGACCATCATGGATTGAAATATATGAATACTTCTATGAATTTATAAATTTGTGCACATCTATTGATACATGGTGTATTTTTTGTTTTTATAAAACATAAGATATGAAACATTTGAAGGTTATGATCATGATTGATGTCTTCGTAATGTTGGAGTAAAGAATAAGTATTCAAGGCTTTTATAGTTATATGATAATTATGTAAGTTTTTAAATTGAGGAATTAATGGTATCCAAGTTGCAATTGTTTTGAATCTATTCATTTCTATATGTACTTTTGAATCCGCGTAAAAAAATTCATGTTGGAAAAGAGCTAACAAAAATCAATTTTTTTTATTCAAATGCGAAATAATGATGTATATGTTAACCCATGTTTTTAATGTTAATGAGATCAGAAACCAATTCATTTAATGATAATCCTTGAAAATAATGAATGGTTTTTACTACTACAAGTTGAATTGGAAATTGAATCCTTGTTATAATAAATGATTGGGATTTACCAACTTTTATATCTTTGACAATAGGTTTAATTGGTGTCCATTTTGATTCAATGTTATTGTCAAAAAAATAATTATATATATTTCTTCTTAGTGTTCCAATTTTAAAATTTTGAAACATTATCCATATAATGGTTTTTGCACAATATGTTGTTGATGCTTTAGAAATGCCATCAACTCCATTCAGAAGACCATCAAATGTTGCATAGTTACCAACACATAATTCAACGAACATTTTAAAAAAAAATATGAATTGTAGAATGCAAACACATAATTTTATTCAGATCATTTGAAAGTATATAAGATGGTGGGCACGATTGATGGTTGATGTCCATTGCTTTGAAAATAAACATGGGACCTAATGTGTTAATGAACATATTTTCATTGTGTTTTTGCATAAGTTTATTTGTATAAAACAAATATAGAATAACAAAATTGTTGGGTGGTTATTGATTAAAATTTTAATTTATAAATTAAATATCCTTTGTGTTTTTTGTTGTAATACAAAATTTGCTCAAAATTTGTATAAAGACCATATTAGACTATTAAATAACTTTATTTCGTTCATAACATTGGACATATGTTTGCCAAAAATTTGGTGTTAATGTATTAACATTATTTTTGATATTTTAAAAGATCCAACTATCTTTCACAAGGGTTGCTTGATAGAAATCACTTGTCATGATAATATCAACACCACCAAAAAAAATTGTTTTAAATGTGTTTTATGGACCTTAGCTTCTTATTTATAACATTAATCATCCTAGCACCAAAAAATGATATTTCATATATGATAACAAGTTGTAATTGTTCATATCAACATGTAAATCTATTTAATGAATCTAATGATAAGTTTAATAAATTAGATAAGGATTATTGGACAAGTATGTTCAATGCTAAATGTTTTATTAAATCGTTAATATTGAAAACAACTTAACCTATTGATGCCATAAGTAAAGCCTTAGTTTTTGTTAAGTCAAAAGACATGTCTCTATTTTATAATCATAATAATCCTTAAATTATGAATTTTAATGTAAAATTACACTAGTTCTAACATCCCTTATAAAAAATAAACATATTGGTGTATTAAATTAACGCACTCCCAACTCTTTAAGGGACTCGAATGTGAGTCCAAGTAAAAAACAATGGAAGAGAGAGGAGTCAGGGCATGCTCTTTGGCTCATAGCACTTTGAGGGGTAGAAGGGCGTGTTGGAGCTCCAGGATGGGACTAGGAAGAATTGACAAGCTTCATTCACTCACACGAGCCTACACAAAATCCACACAAGGTGATTAATGCATAGTTGGAGTGTAACCAAAAGAGAGGGGTCCTGTTCACCACATAGAATGATCGAACCCTTGATGCGAACCTAGCCTACCCTGATCTATTCATCGACGCTCATACCTTTGAAACTCAAACGAACACCAACTGAAACTACTGATCCCTTTAGCTACACTTGAAAGGTCAACTCCTCACCACCACACACCATTTCAGAAACAAATTCACACACTCAAACACACAGACTTCACATGCAAAACATCTCTTGTTTTAATTACAGAATGAGTACATGCCGAGAGCACAAGCTCTCTCAGAAATCCTCCTCCAAAACTTCAAATCCTTCCAAATTTACACTTGCATTCTCTCCTTTCCAAAAAAAAAACTTCTACAACAAAACGACATACTCCGAGTACCAAACGCAACGGAAAAATTGGTAACCGGCAGAACTTGCTCTACTATAGCTCAAGCATACTCGCTATCTCATTCCCCACTTCTGTCTCCTCTTCTCTACTCTTATCTGCTATGTCCACCCTTTCTTCCAACTTCTACCTGCCATTTTTTTCCTCTTTCCACCTGTTGGCTTCTCCTCCAAGCTTCCATCTCCCACTCAGTGCCGTTCCGTTCCTCCTCACCGACCTAGCCATCATTTCTTGCCACCCTCCTTAAACCAGCTCCATCAGCTTTCATGAAGATGCGCTGCCATTTTCTACACACAGCACACACCAAGAGAAAGACTCCATGCACCCCATGCAGGATTAATGAGCGCCGAAAGCCAAAAACGGCCATCACAATTAGCCCAAGAACAAAAAAAAATCCAGTGTTCACACTGGACCAGATCTACCTATCTTCGTGTTACAGGAGCACTTTTGGTGTTAGGACAAACCATGGGCAACATAGACACACAAGATTCACCACGGCCCGGACTTGGGGGAAGCCACCACCTTCCCCCTTATAGTATACTTTGTGGTTGTCTATGGAGCCCACATCCAAATGGTGGGAGTCCCGAAATCGCCCAAGTTGGGATTCCATAACTTTGCAAACAGACCTTTGATCGAGATGCGGTCTAAAACAAAGTTGTAGCTCTCATCAAGAGCTTTCCAATGGTATGTCACACGCCCTCTGTAGACAAGTTAATCGGGTCAATTCCCGACTTTTGTGGTCGAGAATCAAATTGGCAGTTTGACTCCCGACCCTTCTTTTGGCCATAACTTGTGTTTTAGATGTCCAAATGAATAATACAAGCCCATTTTAGACATCTAAGTTCCAAGAGCTTTCCAATGATATAAAAAACGCCACAAGGCATTGATTTTTTACCCTTGAAATTGGTATTTGAAGATTTGGGAGTCCACCAAAACCATAGTAGTGACATACGAAATACGAGTATTTTTCGAAGGTGCTCAAAAAGAAGTATTTTCAAGTATTTTTAAAAAAACATTATAAAAATACAAAGGCTTGAAAATTGGCCTTTGTATCAAGTATTTTCAAGTATTTTTTAAAAAGCCCAAAAAAACGTAAAATACGCGTATGTTTGAAAAATTTGAGAGTATGTCACTACTATGACCAAAACTCCATATCCCGAAGCGGGAGTTGTCTTGGGAGTGTGAGGGTTCATTCCACACTTTCCTACACTCCCAGGAATATTTGATGTGACTCCCGGGCTTCCTCTTGGCCCGCAACCTTGCAACCCTTCTTGCCTTGGTCACAAACCCAAGGTTAGGGTTACAATAAGGGTACAATTGTTTTCAATGCATAACATCATCACATATTATTTTTGTTCATTTAATTGTCTAAGTAAACTACGATATTCAAGTTTTTCCATCATCATCGAATATGATGATTTTGTGAAAATTTCATCTTTTAAAAATTGTGATTTTTATTTTTGATCCATTATGTGACTAAATGACAAAATTAAATCATAAATCATAGTGTTCAATAAGGATTGTGTTTGTTATAAAAGATGGATCATTTATTTCATTATCTATATCATTACTACAAATGTTAATTAAACATAATGGTTTTGATTGTGAATATATTGAATCATCCATTTCCTCTGTATTTGGATATGGCATTTGGTAGCTAAAAGTAAATTTAATTAAAAAAAATTCATCAATTTCTTAACAATATCATCATGCCAAGTTACATTAATTCCAAGTTACGAATTTTCTGAATTTCAAAATGGTGAACATAATAATACTTGTTTTCTCGACCAATTTTCAATATCTTTATATTTATTATAATTTAAAAACCTAATAATTTTTGGGTTTGCAATGTTTTGAAATGTTTTGTTTTAATGTTATGAAAAAAATAAAACTATTTTAAAGAGAACAATTCATATTGACTAAAATGATTAATATATTTGTCTATGATTGATGAACACATCATATTAGTTGAATTTGGTTCCAATTCATTTAATGTAACTTCTGATTTTAATATAAAAGCCCATTCTTCAAAAGGAGAAATATTTATGAATTAAAATGTTTTAAATGAATGATATAATCATAAAGAAAGCATAAAGTAAACAACAAGTTGAGCAACCATTTGTTGGGCATTAAAAACAACATTACTTAATTTTTGAATTGTTGTATTTACATCTATATTATTTGTGATGCATTTTTTTATAATAAAATGTAATTTTGATGTTATTGATTTATCTATTTTTGTCATATATGACGTGCAATATGTTACAACTACATATGGGTCCAAAATAAATTGAATATATGTATTTGCAAACCATAAATGAATATCACATATATTAAATGCATTAATTTTTATGTTTTTAGGTGTTTTGTTTTTAAAAATGTGCAACTTTGATAATTTATTTTTCAAACTTAATATATATGTACTTTTATCAAAGTAAAAAAATATATATATTTAGAATATGATAATCACCATTTTTTTAAAAATCTTTTAAAGATTGATTTATTTTTGTTTATGTGTGTTTAGAGGAATTGTTGTGAAAATGGATAGTTCCCATTTATTTGAAACGGTTTTTAAATTTTTATTTCATGCATAGGAGGCAATGGGTAATGAAATCTACAAACATGGTTTTTTTTCTTACATGTACATGTGTGTTAATGTTGTTGTGCATTTTATAATGGGTTTGGTAACAATGATACATCACAAGAAATATACATGTTTATAAATCATTCAATTTTTTCATTTGTGTGCGCTCCATACATAGATGCATTTTTTATCCATAAAAGTCCATGGTCATGTTTGTTCTCACGATTTTGGAATTTAATGATGAAAAGAAATTAGAAATATACCCAAAAAGATAATGATCTTTTGTGATAAGTTTGCACAAACAAGATGTTTTATGATCGTAATATCTTGCACATGTAGGTCAATTCGTTTCAATTTTGTGATATGAACAAATTGGAGGTATTTTATTTTATTTCAGAGATGTAATGTGTGTAAAGATTTAATGAAAGGATCCCATAATCTTTCAGTAGATGTAAAAGTGACAAAAAATGTTGGAAGACTGAATTATTAAATCATTGAAAATATTTTTTTTCGTAACCTTTCAAAATACACAAACCTTCCAAATCATAAGTATGATTTTAAAATATTATTTAAATTTAGTTTATCTCGAATCCAACCCCAAACATGTTACCTTCATTTTCAAGCTTACCATCATGACTAATAGATGTGCATGTTTCAATAGTAGGGTTCAAGGTTTCAAAACATGTCATGAAAAGGGGAATCATAACTTTCAAATCATATTTTAAAGTGAGTCAAATTGCATTCCCATGTGGGCACCAAATTTTCAACAACTCATAATGATTTGAACCAAGGATCCATCCTTATGGCAAACATTTTATGAACTTGATCTAAATTTTTTTAAATTAAAAATTGGAAAGAAGGTTTCACAACCCTCATAATTTCTTCTTGCATGGGTTTTGGAAAATGAGTTTTAAATCAAATGCATCTAAATCTTCTATCTTGTTTGAAACTTGCAACATTTTAGTCATTTCAAATTACAACTTAATAGTTAATGTAATGGTAGTAGTCAAATCATCAAAGAATAAATAATGACCACTAGATTTATTCATAAGACAAGTCATGATGTCTCTTCAAACATGATGATTTGGGATGAAAATATAGTTTTGATGAGGGTTTAAAGTTTTCGAGGTAGCATCCCACATTCAATGTAAGTCTTCTCTCATTCTTGCCTACTTAAATTTCTTCATCCATGTAAGTGTTTTCTATAGAACAACTTGTGCATCCTTCACATTAACATGCATTAAACCTTTAAAAACCTTATCATCATTAACATCATACTAGCATGCCTTAAACGTCACCTACCCAAAACATGTATCTTCATAAACCTTGATAATTTTCAAAGGTTCACAATTAATGATGGGGCGCAAGGTGGATGCCATGGCTATCAAATTACTACTTTCATTTTTTACAATGCAATCACATAATGCATCAATCCAAATTTTGAAAATAATGATTCAAGTTGAATAACCATACTCTAACCACTAGTTTCAAGCATTTCAAATAAGCCCATAGTAACATACATAGGGATCCATGAATCATTTAAAAACATTATCACCAAAGCAAAAGTGTCCCCATCACCTTTAGACATCCAAAGATCAAAATTACAAGAAATAGTGGTTGCATATGGAAGGTTTGGAAATATAAAGGTGAAAATGCAAAACAACAAACCAAAAATCGTGTCAAATCATGTTCAAAACTACACTTATATATATATATATATACCTATATCATGCCCCTTTAATGGCATGTTAATCATAGCAAGTTATGTTTTATGATTAATATGGATGTTGAAAAATGTAAATTGAACCATTGAATCTGATTTGAACAAAGGACCTTTAAAGTTGAAGAGAACACTAGATCTTCAATAAACATTTTTTGTGCCTCATTCATCTTTTTGTAAAGGTTTGTGGACCCAACATAAATGGTGATAACACAATTGGAGGGCCTAATCCTTTTTTTCCCTTGTCATTGCACATGATTTTCATCACCCATTGTTGTTTTTTCTACAAGATATATTTTACTTTGAGCAGACAACCTGGGATGCACATAATCAACATGAATCTTCATGAGAGTAATATGGGAGTAATCCCATTAATTTTATTATACTTAATCAAGCCCTTCTTCAAAATAAAACTTTGGGACAAAAATTACCTATTGTTTTATTTGATCTATAAATAATACATTGTAACATTTGTAAGTTTTCAAAATCCACAACCAAATCATCATTCATTGAAAATAAAACCTAGCAAATGGAATTTTAGTGGTGTGGTTTCCAAAATACAATTTGAACTTCTAGAACTACAAGTTGCAATACGTCATTTTTTAATGGCTTCCCAATTTCTATGCATATATTCTTCATGTTTAAAGATGAAGTGTTTGGGACCACATCTACACATAAATGTGGTCCATCAACCCCATCAACACTCCAAACACCACAATTGTTCTCTATAGCCATGGTGCACATGAACTATGCACACTACACATAGCTAGCAAACTGTTGAGTTCAAAACCTTGAAGTCCAACTCAACAAACTAGTGAGTTCCAAACCCCATGAAATTTGACCTACAAGCAAATGAAAAATGACCTATAAACAATAAGTGTAACTTTGACAAGTTGCATGAAATTTGTTAAAAAATGGAGAAAATATTTAGAAACCTCTTACTTATCACAAAAGGGTCGACATTCAAACACTACAACATTAAACTATGACTTTTAAAAAAAAGTTACAACTACCAAATAATTGAGTTTAAGGTTTTGAGATATGAGCTCCAACCTCTTCCCTTCTCATTTCTCTCTCAAAGTCAAGAAAGTCAAATTGATAGTTCCCAACATTCAGACATTCAAACCTCAAACTTCAAACACTTAAGACCTTAAACCTCAAACACCTCAAATCATGCAAATCATAGATCTCATAAAAACATAGCAACAAATATGAATAATGAAAACAACTTGGGTTTGCATATATGTACATGAATAAGAAAGAATATATGAGAATGACTTACATAAGCTGATTACCAATAGTTCCAAATATGGGAAGTGGACAGAAATCCTGAATATGAATAGTTGCTTATGAATAGTTGCTAATGCGCATGATGCATGATGCATGATGATAACTGATGCACTTAGCTATATACCTGGCCAACATGATGATAACTGATGCACTTAGCTATAGGCAAGGTTAAGATATGGTCATAGTAAAACCCCATCTATCTATGAAGGTAGTTTGTTTTGTTTTGAGTCGAAGGTAGTTCGGTTTGTTTTGAGTTGAAGGTAGTTCGTTTTGGTTTAAGTAGTTTTGTAGTCATGAGTTCTACCAAACCAGTTTTCAGAAGGAAAAATCAGTTGAGGGCGTGGTAACACTTGGCCAACAGCACAGGCAACAGTAGTCATAATGAAAAAAACAACCTATGTTAGCACTAATAAAAAAAGTGTTAGTTAACAATGATAGTGTTAAATTAAATTAGGGTTTCAAAGTTAAAATAATTCACCTTTGATATGATGGATTCATTACCATAATGATCAATGTTAATGGTTAGTGACAACAATCAAGATTGATTATCACAGTCAAATTTAGTACAATTAATGTTCATTGTGATAAATACTTAAGTTAGACTGAGCAAGATTATTGTCTTTCTAACCTGAAAATTAGAAGAGATGTTCAAAAAAGTTTTCTTTGAGATTTTGAGAAAGATTTCAGACAAAATCACCAAACACTTCATCAAATTACAACATTCACTTGAGGAAATAGTGAGCCAAAATCCATGTAAGATGATGGTGAAGAAGCACTTTTCCCTGCCAAGAATCTCCGCTTCTACATTTGAAAACTTACACATTTCGGGCATTGAGCTTCAAATTTATCACATCCAGTCAAATCTTTTTGGCCATCACATCTGTTGTATGCTTTTGCATACAATTGGAAAAACATCAGAGACATCAAATGGGGACCAGTTCAGGACTTTGACAAGTTGGTGATGGAACAGCTCTTCAAAAAATCATTGAAAATTTTGGAGACTAGCATAAATATTGAGAACATCATTGAGAGACTTCATGAAAAATAAATGAGCATCAACTTTCAGACATCATTCCAATCAAAATGAGATCCTCTTGCAAAAGGAATTTGTTACCCAGTTAGAGCTTTCTACTAGAACAAGCTGCATCACTAGCAAAATTGGCTCACAGTAAAGATCTGTGCAGGTATTGCTTCAAAGTTTTCTTGAGGCATTCAAAAAAGAATGATGAGGGACACCCCTGCAAACCCTGCGGACAACAACTTCTCTGTTGACTGTTGTCCAAAGCTTTTGTCCAATGTCTTAAGAGACAGCCAGGGACTTGGGTGTGCTCTGATTCTTACCCATGTTCTCGAGATATTTGCCATCGGCAATTCCAACTTGAACATTTCAGATGGCTAAGAGCTTGTGCTGCTGCAACCTTTGCAGGCTCTGTGAAAGCACCCTGCAAGACCTCACGTAGTTGATTCCGAAGATGTTCCACCCCAGGCAGCTCCTCTCCATCTTCCACTATTCCCAATCTGCAAGACAGATAAGCAGGAATACTCAGTAACCCAAAAAATTTGAAAACTCAGACCAAGTTGCACTAAAATACTGGGACCATCCTTCTAATTCTAAGGATACCACACACTCCCTTGGGGATTGGAAAGGCTTCTGACACAGTGAGCATCCCCATAAAATGGAGATTGACATGGTCCAAGGATAATAACAGCATCCCTTGACATATCCAGAAACATGTAAGTCCCAAATCTTGGATTCATCAGGGGAGAAAAAACACCTTCCAAGAATCCCAACTATATAAGCCACATGAATGACAGTGACTTCTGAAGCTCCAGGGGTCACCATGCTCCACAGTTGCCCCACAAGAAGTTCATTATATGTCCATTTCCAGCCCTGAAATCTCACAACAGCCATTCCATCCCATTTGTCAGTATGTGAGATCTTGGAGGATGCATTCACAGAGTACTATGTACATGACTTTCTTCATGGATCTCAAACTACAAAGTGAAAGCAAAGGTTTTGTTGAGGAAATTTTGGAATGCCATGCTAGGAAGAGTTTGTCAAAGTGCAAAGATATTCATACCAAGTGAATGGCAACAAGTTCCAAAGTCCGGCACATGTCCAGAAAAATTCTGAGCTTATGATCTTGGCCAGAACCCAGTTTCTCTGCTTGTGATTCAGCCTTCTGCTGGACCAGCATTGGATGTGAACTTTCTGTATGGTCATTGTCTTTCATTTCCACCACTGATGCACTGACAAAAGGCCTTGTTTGGGCACTACCATTATTCATTGTGAATGTCTCATCCCAACTTGCACACTGCAGAGTTGCAGAAGAGATCATACACATCGGAGATGTCAGGAACTGATACAAGAATTGCAACAATTTAGGCAGAAGAGTCATCATTCTCTGCATATTTTCTCCCACCAGACAATTCTGGAGCACCTCCAGCTCCTCTTCCATCATATTAAGATGGAAACCAGCCATTGGCAGAGATGCGATGCCTCCAAATTTGGAAAGTGAGTTTGTCTTCTTTTCTGATGTATTCCCATTCCTATCACACAGTAATTCGGAAACAATTACACACACAGCCTGGGTTGCCATTTCACTTCCACTCGAAAAAACTGCCCTCCCACAAATGGAAGCGAAGGACGACATCAGAGCAAGCAGCCAACAATTGTTGTATGAACACCTAAGCAAAATCATGTACATGGAGTGTCGTAAAAAGTCCAGTCTTCCGTGTGCCTGACATAATCCCGCAAGGATCTTAGCTCCTGTCCTTGCATTCTCAATTGTCCCATCTTGGCATGCACATCCATGCACCTCCCAAAGTCCCCTCCTGACAGTCATGTGTATAAGGCCTGAAGATACAAGTGCCTCCGCACTACCAATCCCACAAGTCTCAGCCTTTCCTTCGATCAAAACCCTTTGCAGCCGCACTAAGAGAAGATCAAGAGCATGAAACTTGGCTGGAATCATCAACAGGCCTTCCGTGTTCATCAACACTGCAAGATAACAAAAGGAAAGCATTCAGAAAGGACAATCTCAGCAACACACCAAAATATGTGACTGATAACCCAAAAGAAACTCCAGAACCAACCTTCATCCACTAACTCCACCAGTTGCACATGGAGATTTTGGAAAGAGAGATGTTGAGAAGTCACAGCTTCCAATGCCCATTCACGCTGCCACAATGCAGGCACCTCCACTAACACTAGCGACAATATAGAGAGCATATCTCTGCACAACCCACTCACTCCAACATCTGAAAATCTCTTCTCAACAGTACTTTCATGAAAGGGTAGAAATCATTGAATTAGATGAGGAATATGCAATAGACCCTACACTACAGCTTCTGTTCTATGCATGCAGAACTCTCCTTTGAATTGATTTCTTGTATGGCATGATCACAGGACAGGCTTCTCTCTGGGGCTTTTTGGAACGACAAGTGCAACTGAACCATTTGTATGTTGAGCATCAAGATCTGAATCATCCAAACTTGAGCTATTCCTTTACCATGCAACCAGTGCATCTCCCAAGCAATAAAGTAGTGTTGCAAAAGCTATTCTTAGTCAACAGGGAGTAAAATGTTCTCTCAAGTAAGACTACTGTCAGGTAACAGGAGAAGTTCAAGTGCAAAGCAGCAATACTGCCAAAACACTTGTCAATAGCTTTCCCTCTCCTTCTCAAGGGCAGCCATTTCTTTTGACATAAGACGGGCATCAGGGACAATAACAAAGAGGCCAATCCAATTTTCTAACAGCAAACACAGCTGAAGGATCAGCTGTTTCCTAAACTAGATATGTCTAGCTCCCAGAAATGCAGGGCAAGGGGCAAATATCTGTTCCCCTAGCTCTAATCCAAATCCAGAGGCGCTGGAAGTGATGACTATTGTCTTGACTACTGATTGTTCAAGAATGGGACTCACCCTCAAAAACATAGCCTGGTGATTTCGATCACGTCTGCACAGAGACATAATTTACAGTGGAGTCATTCCTGACCTCTCAGCACCCTTGTTAAGTGAACAACATACAGACATCAAGACAATACACAGACAACAGAAGACATATCACTAGAGTGCTAAACATGTCCAAACTAAAGACACAACAATGTCCAGAGAATTGCGTTAGTATCCACAACAAAAAACTTTAAAATGCAAATTCATATTCATAGAGCACTGAAAAGCTGTACTTGGTATGCAAACCCAAGTACCCCAATCTCCACCATCCACTACTCAATAGCTTGCACTTCACATCGGTCTCTACTCACCATGCCCAAGCTGTGCCTTACTCCACCAAAATAAAAGTACAGTAGAAACTGGCAGTTCTACTTACAGCCAACAGAACAAGCATGTCCAGTGAGTCAGATAGAAACATAGCACTGAGAAAAGTAACTATTGTGACTTGGAAAACAAGGGAAGAAAGATGTACTCACTCTCCTGACAGGTCGAATTGCAAGGCAACTGCAGCAAGACCATTTCTTAGATCCTTGCCTCTCTGCAATTTACATGTGGTCCCCCCTACTAGAGCTTCATGTAAAGAGTCCTTAACTGCTATAAAGGCCTGGGCTTCCTTCTGCAGCAAAGGTTGGTTGCCCTGTGATAGTCCAGCCTGCTTACAATTTGGTTCTATACCACACCTGATGTCAACAGGTAGCTCCTCTGGTGGTTGAAGGCAATCCCAGCTTCTGCCCAGCAACTCAAGCTTCTCATCAATAGGAGAACTAACCATTCCCCCCACATCTGAAACCCCTGACCCTCCATCTTGAGTTGTTGGCTTGACATGACTCTGTGATTCTAAGACAGTCCTCTTGATCTCACAGTCTTCAATGGCATCTTGAGGTGTGGATCCAGATAAGGCTTCCGTTCCAAACAAAACTCCTTCAATTCTTTGAATAGTTGAGGTAGTCTCAGCTTCATCAAAATCCTTTCTTTGCATAGGACCTACCACATGTTTTACAGCTACCAATCCTTCAATGGCAGGTTCTTGAAGTATCCTCAATTGTTCTGAGTCAATTGTAGCAGAAGTAGCATTATGCTCATGTTGCAGTGCAATTTTGGAACAAAAATGTTCTTCAGTACCAAGCACTTCCATTCTGCTTGCAATTGCTGTTGTGTGACCTTTCTGAAATTCAAGGGGCATGTCATCAGAGGATGCTCTATCCGCAATTCTTTGGCTATCATCCTTTGCAACACACTCTTGAAGGATATGATGCTTTTTGGAAGAGGATACATTGCCACAGACCCCCTTCTCAAGCCCCAACTGAGGATTCTCAATAACCCACTCTCCTTTTTCTGAGTCCTCAGCTACATCCTGCAAAACCGAGGGCAGCTCCTCCAAGAAGAGAGACATTTCTTGGAGATTCGTACAACATGAATTTGGAGGCAACAATTGCTCACCAGCGCTTTGGTTCCCAATAGCCATATTCCATACACCCTTGGAATGTGAGCTGGGCAGGGGCTCTTCTTCACCATCACAGTCCTGCATCCCTGAGAAGGTAATGGAGATTCCTCTGCTTAATTCTGCATCCCCTTCTGTCGCAGGCTCCCCTGCGTTGAGGGGAACTTTGCTACCATCATCATCACTAATCATCTTCTGTCCACTACCACTGGAACAACCTCCATCACTGGACTGAACTGGTGGCAGACAAATGGATGGTGGGGATAGAGGGCATGGCAGAATTCGGGGAAGTGTTGGAGACAATAGATCATTCTTAGATGTCCACCATGATTCCCCAAGTTCATCACCAGTGCCTTCAGAATCAGTGTCCCACAGACTTCCTTCCCCCTCCAGCAAATTCCTCGAATGTAGACATGAGAGCATCTCCTTTGGATCCAAATCTCCCTGTGCATCCCTGACTTCAGGGCCATCCAAGTCCCTTTTAATAGTTTCAAGTGACCCACCTGTAACTGGTTCCAACAGAACAAACTGATTTTGCTCACCCTGACCTATTAGCCTGTCCTCTGTTTGCACAGCCTCAACTACTGACCTATAATCATCTGAAACACCATCCTTATTGGCAGGAAGTTTCCAGCTGTTAGGGTCACAAACAGGAGTAGATGTCTTTTGTTTTCTAACTCTGTCCTTCCTTGCACCCTTCTTTCCTCGATGCCTCTTTCTTCCATGGACACTCTCTGCCACTTCATTTCCCACATCTCTTTTGCGTTTCAGACCAGCTTTGCCTCCTCCAGAAGTTGAATGCAATCGAAATGATTCACTGGAATTTCCAAGCAAATCCTGCAGCTCTGCAAACTTCTCTTCCATCTTGGATCGGGTCTTCTTCTCTTTTTCAAGGAGAGAGGCTATGTTCACCAATAACTTGGAAGGCAAATCAGGCCGTGCATCTTCAATTGGCACTCGCACTGTACCTGGGCTATGTTCATCAGGTAAAGGAGCTGTTTCTGGACCAACTCTGGTACTATCCTTCAACTGTTTGTCATGACTTCCAATTTGGGAATTGCCCCTCTTCGACAGAGCAGGATCATTGTGGGCACTTACAACGTCATGATTCAACTCTCCCTGTTGATGTACTACTGTGTTCCCACCTTCCACTTCCTTAGTCTTGGTGGTGGTTACAAACTGTTTTGCCACATCTGAACGTTTACAAACAGGATCCCCACCCTGTCTATCAAAGAACTGGCTTCCCCGACTTGGTGCTGTAATGTATAGTGATGGTGCAGTACTTGCAGGAATAGTTTGATTGACAGAAGGGTTCAAAATTGACTGCAACCCAGTAATTATCTGAACAGGCCCTGGTCTTGGCCTATGTGCCTGTGCCTGTGCCTGCAGACATGGGATTGTAGGGACATTCGAAGTTGAATCTGCTCTGGTATTCACCTGTTTTGGTGACGAATTCCTCCGCATACGAGATGGACAAACACTGGTCAACATTGGCTGAGATCTTGGTACTGCATCAGTCTGCAACTGATTCTTACCGAGGACCACATTCTGTGGTGAGGGTAAACTCAAGCTTGTTGGTGAAGCTGCACCACTGGTTGTCACCTTCTTTGTGACATCCAAAGACGTGGTGGTTTCCTCTGAGCCTAGACTATCTTGTGGTGTGCGTGGACCTTGAAGTTGTGAATCAAGCTGCAAAGTGGAGACATGCTGTGTCAGACTAGAGCTCTGCTTTTGCAAGGTGGCTACATGTGCTGCCAATGCCTGTACCTCCTTTTGCACAGCTTTTGCAACAGCCTGTGCTGCCAGTGCTGTTGTCTCTGCTGCAGATACCTTTGACTGCTCCCGCTGCGCAATGGATGACACTTTTGTGGATGCTTGTACAGCACCATTCACCTGCATCCTTCCCTCTCTTAGGTTTTCCACTCAAACGTCACATACAGAAAACCCTACAACTTACTCATACAGGTAAGGTAAACTGTGCTACAGATCCTACATGAACCAAACACTACTCACATGCTTGCCAAGCCCCAACAGTTACCTGCCTGCATTCTGGTAAGCATCTCTACATTGTATCTCTAACTCTGCCATTGAAAGATATATGATGACAACAGATAACCAACTAGTCAATCACAGGCTGCAACACAAATGACTACAGTGGAGCAAGAAAGGAATATAATCTTGGCAGAAAATCATCTTTCCAAGCACCAGTTTCTCTAGTTGAGAGGGCAAGAACAACTACCTTTGCTAGAAGGTTCCTCTCCAGAGTGTGAAATGAACTCTGAGCTGCCTCCACAGCTTTCAGAACACCACCGACTCCATCAACTGCTTCCTTTACCTGCATCATGTCTTTCAGCTGTTTCAGCAACTTTCCTGACTTGAATTTTGCAGACACAATTGTGACACTGCAGATTATAACACGCAATCAAATAAGAACTCAAGTGCCTGCCATTGAATATCTGGGCATGACACAGCATGTAGAACCTCCTAACATGATACATACCATACAATGCACGCGTACTATTTCACTGTGATCAGCCTTCTGATGATCCTCAACCCGATCTAGGCGTTTCAACACTTGGACCAGTTGTTCCTTGAGCGTCAAGCTTTCCTGCTCAACCTTCTCCCGCACTTTTCTGTCTGCTTCAGACTTTAATCTTTCTGCATCAGCACGTTTACGCTCTTTCTCACACTCTGTTGCACAGCCAGGCAAATACAACCAATAGAGTGAAACATCACATGGGCAGAGGTTGTACGCATCTTGGGTAGCTAAAGGGCAGAAAAACTGAGTAAGAGAAGAGATGCCCCATACATTAACCCCATATAACACAGAAAACAAAGGACAGCATGGATTAAGCCCAAGAGAGCTATTGAATGGCCTCTTTCGACCTGCTAACAATCTAAAACTTGACATTCTACAACCAAAATTGTCATACAACACAGGCTCTTTATACTGAAATATACTGCAGATTCAGCACAAGAGGCCCACGCAATTATTGCTTCCGATACTGCAGAATTCGCAAAAACCACCTCTTCCTTCTATGTAGGATTAGGACTGACCATTGCAAAATCACAATCTCAATCAAGCTAAGAAGACTTATTACATCTCAATTACTAAGTCCAGGATGTCAACTTCCAATTATAGCATCTAATACAAGTGACAAGTGCATGTTCAACAAATCCAAGACTTCATAGTAGAGAATAAGGGACGGTTGCATTACCTTGCCGCAAGGCCTCATTGACTTGCAAAACCTTGCTGGTGTCCTCCATTTTCTCCTTGAGCATTGCAATTGCCTGCCGTAACTTCTTTCTTCCTGTTTCACTCTTTTCCAGCTTTTCTGCCAGCTGCAAAAATGGATAACACCCCGTGAGTCACACAATGCAGTTCTACTTCGTCCATTGGCAATCTTCATAGAGCATCTCATTTGGAAATAGCAGGACCCAGCAAGCATTCGCACAAACGCACCTGCTGGCAGCAGGAACCTCCTGCTGATTGGTTCTCCATATTCTCCCTCCCCAGACACAGAGCATGACCGGTTTGAGAGCTACAAATGATGACAAGATTGACACAGCAGAGACTGACAACCTGCAAATCCTCCTCGAAAGAGAACTGCCACTGCCCTGGGCAACATGTTCCGAATGGCCGACAGAGATTTACACGAGAAAAGATCCAGGAGTTATCTTCATGCAACGGAATGAATAGGACACGAAAGCACTAGGAAGGAGCCAAAGAAAAGGAGAGGACATCGGGGAAAACGAACTCCTTGAATCGAAGAAACAAAAATACCTCCTTCTCCCTTCTTGAGCAAACCGGGGCTTCCACAACTACAGAACAGCACCGAAACAAATCCGTCCTAATTCAAAAGCAAGAGGAGGACGGACAGCGACAGTCGACAAAAACCAAAGACTCCTCGGAACGTCAGAACGGGCGCGGAAGAGGACCAACAACAAGAACAAGGGCGTTATCAGAACCCAAACTCTAAAACCCTTTCTCAAAGAGGGAACTACCGATTGCTCCAACCCATCTACACGTCCGACATATCGAGCACAGCCGACGACTCCATGCATCACAACCAAAGCACTACGAATGCACTTCCGTGGAACAGAAGTCTAGCACCGACAGTGCGAGAGGCATTAAAGAAAATCGGGATCCAGGCGATAAATCTCGCCACAGACCCCCAAAATAAAAACATACAGCAAAAGCGCGAAACCAACAGCACTGGATCTTCAAACCCTAACCCTAAAACTGAACATGACTGAACCCTAACCCTAACCCTAAAACGGGATATGCTAAAGACCCGTGACAGTACAGAGTGAACCACGGAAGGTCTACAATCGGAATAATTTCATTCCTCAAAGTGAGCATTTCATAAGTAGATAATAAAATTAAAAAATTATAAATATTTTTTTTAAATGAAGTTTTTGAAAAAAAATCATTATTCGTTTTATCAATGTGGAAGCTGACCTTTTTCGAAAAGGAAAAAAAAATGGATATATATATATATGTCAAAAGAGAAAATAATAATAATTTTAAATATATATATATATATATGCATGTCAAAAGAGAAAAAAATCCCCCATGGCATGGAAAATCAAAGTAAAAAAAAAGATTGTTAAAATAAAAATGTAACAAAAAAATACACTTAAAATAAGGAGGGGTTAAAATGAACCAACACCTACTTTGACAGGTTGGTAACCTTAACCTTCTTGAGTTAAGGGTTTAGGGTTTAGGGTTTAAAATTAAATCCTACCTTGTATGGGAGTCCCTCCCTCTTTGCAATGGAGTTTGCATTTGTTCTCCAAAAAATTTATTTAAAAATTAAAATAAAAACCTACATGAATTTGGAAGATGTTTAGGATTGGACCTTGATTTAGTCTAATGGTGTGAAATATTGTAGTACAAAGGCAAGTTTCAACACGTCTATTGAATAATTAATTTTTTTTTGTTTGAATATAGTATATTTTCAAACTATTTTCAAAAGGTTTTTTTAATTTTCTCCACTTTTTTTTTTTTTGTTTCTTAGTGATAAAATTTTATTTTTGAACATTTTTTAAATAATATATTTAATGTCAAAGCTATACCAAGGTATTAATTTATTTATAATGTTTAAAAAAACAACCCAAGAAAAGTAAGTAGTTTTTATCATGGTATCATTTTGGCACGGTGCCATCCAGTTCAGCCAAAGCCTTAAATGAGGTCAAGAACACAATTTCTTAGTAATTTTCTAGTAAATTAATTATGTATATATATATAATTATTTTTAATTATTTTAATTCCTCTTAAATCATTTTTATTTTATTTTTTAATTTATTTTTTGCACACTAGAGCTTTTGAGCACTCAATTATGTATGATTATGGTGACCCAGCACTTACATGTGGCATCTTCAACCTTTGGTACATGAAGTCTTTCTAGCTTATATTTTTTAACTCAAGAAATGCTAAATTTAAATTCAAAAAATCCTAATTTAGTCTGAGAATGGGATATTTATAATGATTAAAACTACCCATTGCATTGAAATGCAAAAGGAAAACTAACTTTTCACCAAAAAAATTTAGTTAAATCCATCAAAATACACCACTAATGTTGTCTTCTCTCTTCTTTTCTTTTTCTTTTGTTGGGTTTTGGGATAAACCTTCCTTTCCTACATGAAATCATTTTAAAACTTATCTGTGTTGCATTAAAGTCAAGTTTTCACACTCTACAAGTCATCAACCATTGCATCAATTCCAAAGTCTTCACACTCTACAAGTCATCAACCAGGGGATGACAAAAGCAAAGCTGCAAGTCTTTGGTAGAGAGTTCAACCAAAATCCACCAGGGGTGGACAAAATAACAAAGCCACAACTTCCAAGTCTTCAGTAGAGATTTCAATCAAACTCAACCAAAGTCAACTAGGGGATGATATCATAATAGCAAATGAAACATTCTAATTTTTAAATAATTTATTGTTATTCTCTTGCCATATGTCTTATGATTCATATCGGACTATTGGGCTAGACATCACAAATTACATGCTAATTTCAGTGAAAATCCAGCATTTGCAAAACACTAGACTTCAGATTATTGATGCTCACAACACCCACAATGTGCAAATATTCAACACATTCCACCACTGCCACCACCAAAATCACAATGCTAGAAGACATTCACCTCCTTTTCGTAAGTGGACCCTGTGCCTCGTTGTAGAGCACTTATCTTGGGAGGCCACCCATCCCCCAAGAATATTCTCAGCCAAGGTGAAGCTTTATTAACCCTAGAGTTCCTTACTCCTACAAAGATACAAAATCTGCAGCCAAAACCCATTAAGGATAATGCCTATTGAGTGTGATCCAAACCTAAGCTGAAACCACAGACAAATACCTGTTCATAGAAAGAGTATACATAACCTATGAAGATATGTCTGCTGCAGACCCTTGCATGAGCCCATTCCGGATCTGATTGGTGATGTCCCCAACATGGCCTGGACCATGAGGAAGAAAAACAGTGGTGTTCTTCGAGCTGTTACCAATCTCCTTCATTGTGTCAAAGTACTGTGTCACTAACACAAGGTCCATCACATCTTTAGCAGATGTTCCTGGAACATTGTTTGAGAATGCTAACACACTTTCACGTAGCCCCTCTGTGATGGCTTGACGCTGCCTTGCAATACCATATCCTGATAAGTACTTTGCCTCGGCCTCTCCCTCTGCTCTCTTCACCTGTAGTATCTTTTCTGCCTCGGCTTTGTCTACAGCTGCCATCCTCAACCGTTGTGCTGCAGCCAAACAAAGATGGGACACAAGTACAACTAGTGTCACTAATCAAAGATACCGATAATGTCTTCCAAAGTGACATGCACATTTGAAGAGAAAACTCACCAGCATTGATTTCATTCATAGCCCGGCGTACAGTCAGATCCGGCTCAACATCAACAATGAGTGTCTGCTCAATGCTATATCCATATGCGCCCATGACCTGGCAAAAATGATACCAACCATCAGTCCTGGACAGCCTTTGAGAGAAAACATTAAAAAAAGAAAGAACAGATCCTCGACATCCATATTTTTGTAAACAAATGCTGAAACAAGGACTTCAACCAAAAGATGTGTCACATGGTTACATCTACATTCTTGCATATCCATCATACACGAATGGGATCCACAGACCACAAAGAGTTACAGACGATGGCTGTATACCTCACCATCAGACTCAGAGATAAAATGTGCAAAGTAACAGCATCTACCTTCTCAAGTTCCTCAGAAACAGCTTTAGCAATTTCATCCTTCTGCTCAAAAACCTCATCCAATATCATCCTCGGTACACATGCCCGTACCACTGTTCATGCACATGCATCTACACTTAGTGTCCAATTGATTTCGCAAGCAACAAGACCAAAAGTATTATTGATACACAAATCCAGGTGAAGGCAATAGTCAAATTAATGCACAGTCCTAGCTGCATGTAAAGGAGAAATGGCAAACTGAGAAGTATGGCAACCCTGTAACTCTAACCCAGAGTTTATAGCTTGCTCCACAATTTAAGCTTCCAAAATCATCTCTTGAGTGCTTGGAGATACCAAGGACTATAAAGAATTGAGCATGCATGCATCAAGGAAAGGGTCAATGATGATAATTTACACATCTTCATTGGGGAGTACTACTGGCAACAGGATTACAGCATCCAGATGGCTTCAAAGCAACCAAGGTTCAATATTGCAACACTTCTCAATGGCTTGCCTCCAGAAGGGCAGATTACTTACCATCAAAGACATAGGCTTGGATCTGCTCTCGAGGGTTTTGGAGTTCATAGAAAGCATCATCTGCATTTTGGCGTACCACACGATACTGGATTGAGCAAACAACTGTCACAAACACATTATCCTGCAGAGAGTGTGAACCCTGATTAGTCTTCATGGCACTAAGCTTACACAATTAATTGCACTTCATTACCCAGCATTTTAAACACAATACATCCCAAGCCCACAGAACAATCAACTCAAAAAGTGAGTATCTATCAGCACACTTGAGACTCAGCAGAGCTTCCTGTGTTGAAACATCGTAGAGGGACATATTTATAAGATTGCAGAGAAATCTCCACTACACCTTAAAGGCAACAGAACAACAAGTACAATCATAAGCTAATGAGAATCGCTCCCAATGTCTCAAACCAAATCACCTTCATCACAAATAGCAGTGACAAGCTGCCAGGACTATCCACTTTCTTCATCAGCTCCCAACAATGGATGTCAACCAGTATTATCAGAGATCAATTGCCTTCATAAGTTCTGAGAATTCCTCAATACTTACAATTTTAGTCAACCTGAGAATAATCAAGAGATAAGGTAACAGATATTTCAGACCTGACAAGAAAAGCAGCAACAATCAATAAGCATGAAAACAACAGAAACCCCACCCAACAGAGATAACAGTTCCAGATAACAAAGAATTGAGGAGACAATTGAGGAGCTGTAACAACAACAGCAATGGTCATACACATGTTCCATGAGCTTCAAGAGAAAATGTGATCACCAAACAGTTATAACATTCCTAAACAGAATAAAATGGACTTACAAACATAAAACCCTAGACTTCCTTTAAGACCTGATAAGCATTTTCCAATTACTAAAATCATCTCCTAGAGCTTCCAAACAATAAGCCAATCCTCAGATCAAGCAAAGTATTTTAATTCAAGCAAGTTCATCAGCAACTCCAGTCCTCCAAATCATCTAAAATTCTCTCAGTAAATCAACAGCCTGCTACCTTGCAGATTGTTTTACAAAAGATGATCGGAAGACAAATCCTAACAAGCAAAGTTTAGCTGATTGAAAAGCCTAATCACAGGATCTTGGAACCCAGGGGGGTGGTAAATCACAGAAGACATCTAGGGTTTGATTGAAATCCTAATGAATTCGACAGTGAAAAAACCTTCAAAACGGGAAGCTTGTATACATCGGTACACAAGATTCCCAGAGCAAAATCGGACGCCCGGATTCCAAAACAGAAACAAAGAAAGACAACAAATCGCGAGGCTGAGAGCTCCTCAAGTAAGCCAGCCCCACAAAAAAACGGTGAAGAATCCAAAGTCCACAACTACCGACCAAAGCGATGAGATCAGACAGGAAAAATAAGAAAAATAGAAAAAAGAGAGGAACGCACAGAGAGAGAGAGAGAGAGAGAGAGAGGTATCTAGTACCGCACCTTAGTCTTAGTATCGCAGCGCACATCCAGGGACTGCACTCGAAGGGACAGTCTCCCCGCCATCCATTCTCCAAGAAATGGATTCAGGCAGTGCAACCCCGGTTGCGCTACATGCGAGAACCGGCCCCATTTTTCCACCATTCCCACCGTCGACTGCTCCACACACGCAAAGAACCCGAAACTTGCCATTTCTTCTGTCTCTCTGTCTCTGCCTCTCTCCGTCTGTTTCCTCCTCTGCAAAAGCTTCTCTGTGGACTTGAAGATCAGGGAACTGGAATTGCAAAGAAAGATTTTGAGTTGCAAGTAATAACAACAAATTGGGTACTGTAGTCGTCGAGTCGGCTTCGTGAAATTTCGACGCGCCCAGGAGCGAGCGAGCGAGCGAGGGAGAACTGCCACGCAACTCTCGAGACACGCAACAGCAGCGACAGCAACAGTCCCGTGCATGACGTGCACGACGACGGGAGCAAACGGAGGGAGGGAAGAAGTTCATCCACTTTCATCCATGAACCCCTTTTTTCGTCCGTCCAAAGAACGAGATTTCATCCATGAAAATGGGCAACTAATGGATGCATTTCATCCCAAAAAAGCTTGTCACTTCCTTTCATCAATACAACAACATTTTGTTTTAACCTGTAATAATCGGATGAAGGTTGGATTGCCATTAAGTTTAGGGTCCTTGGAGTGTGTGTGTGTGTGGGGGGAGGATTGACTTAAATGATGAAATTTGATGAACTTTGAAGGGGGGGAAGGGGTGGGGGGGAGGGGATTCATCCATGAAGTTGGATGAACTATTTCATTTGGAAATAACCAAATGATGAAACAACTTCACCAAATGGATGAAAATTGATTGTTATCCAAATATGGATGTATGTTGATGAGAGAGCCTACATATAGTATACATACTTAACCTCCAAGTTAAGTTTCAAGAGGAATTTGTGAAAATTTTCATATACTCTTTTCTCAATGTTTCTTTAAGTAAATCATAATGATTTCGAATGGATGTGCACCATGATATTCTAACTCCAAAGATCATAAGACAAAAAGCTAATAAGCAATAGTAGTGAATTGTTTTGTACACTTACAAAAGAGATATGAAAGGTGTGTGTGTCTTACATTACTACTACAAAATGTGAAAAATATTGTCATGTAGTTGGAGTGAGAGGTCATTTTGTTGTTGGAGTTCTCGTTTTCAAGACACATGGAAATGGGAAAAAAAATCTCTACCCAAATTGTTTCTTGTATGTGCCAACAACAAAGCATCGAGAAGAAAAAAACGTCTTGTCTTGGGATGCAATCATATTCTCATGCCCCCAAGTCCAATAGATGTGGCCTTAAGATACACGAAAGTCCAAGCACATTCACTCAATATACAACCAAAAGATTGTTTTCCAAGTTGGGTTCATGGCAGAAATCACAAGCCACAAGAGGAGAGAATATGATAGAGAGAGAGAGAGAGACACACACACACACACATTTTGACAACATATGACAACACAATGCAATGACATTACAATTCACTCTCTTGAGTCATGAAAATCTTTCAATTACAATTGTTGATTAGCAGCCAGGGGATGAAGGACGACATTTTTCCTCGTGATACTACTAGTCATGGTGTGTTGCCAATTAGACCCATTAGAAGATGGCAATGAAATCTCTCCCAGAAGATCTGCTCTTTGCTTCAACCTTGCTGCTAATCTCTCCTTCCATATTCTTGCATCCTGCACATATCAACCCCAAATTTTGAGTGAGAAAATGTTTTCCCCCTTCTTGACTCCTTAGAATTAGTTAGTAGATCTAGAGCTATATAAGCCCAATGTGGCTTACCCATGTGGTACTGAAGCATCTTCTACTTGACAATCTAACCTGAGAATCTTACCACCAAATGTTTGTAATTCTGTTTTGTAAAATCAAGTTGGAAAACCTTGGAGCAATCCCAAGGCTGAGACTCAGAGACAAAAAAACAAAGCTCAATGTTCACTAGTCATGCCTTGAGACGAAGAACTCTAGTAGAGCTTGAGAAGGATTTTAAGGGCGGGGTTGTTACTAACATGCATGATGCCAGGCTCGGTTTGCGGACACTGCATAGGTTGGTCAATATCAAATGGTTCTGAAGGATGCTCAACTGGAACAAATCTATCAAGAGGCTCCACACCATGATGTGGGCTGCTGCTGCTGCTGCTGCTGCTTCTGTTTGTATTGATCCTGATCCCTGCATTCACTATCACCTTTGTTCTTGAAGCTTTTCCTGAGTCCTGCAGCAGCAGTAGCAGCACTAGTCCGGATCAAATCCCCATCTCATCATCAATTTCATGTTATCAGTCTGAAGTCAATATGTCCATGATTTCTTCTCCTCTCTATCTATCTAGCTAAACATGTGGGTGCCGAAAAAAAAGACTAGAGAAAAAAGGGTAGAAAAAAAATTTGCACCAGAAATTGTTGTGAACGATTTGATGATGATCTCGTCGTCCTCGGAAATTTGACGAAGATGCCCACCATCACGCTCAAGTGTCCCTCTACTCTTTTTGTTTTTGCTCTCCCTCTTGTTTTGCTCTGATCTCTAGCAAGCAAACATCGAGCTATGTCTGTTCCTGTTCCTCTTCTTCACGCATGATCTCTTTGATCCAAACCCAAAAGAAAAAGAAACAATCAAACCAGTTTCTCGCCTTCTCCTGCTGTGCTGGTGAAATCACAAATTCAGAACTAAAATCTATTGATCAGCAGCAGCTTCAAAGAAGAGGCTTTCTTTTTTGGCTTTATTGCTTGCAAACTTTATTTCCTGCAATGAAGAAGCTGCCTCCATTTCCAATCAATCACCTGGGTGGCAAGGACATGAGAGAACAGGACCACAACCAAGCTATTAGTTAATGCAACACAGAAGAAACCAAAATTGCAAGCAACAACATCAATGCAAAGTGGGCTGCACGAACACGAAACTGCCCCCTAACAACAACAACTGGTGGATTGTTTATGTAAAATCGCAGTTTTGTACCAGAATTTTACCCCAACACCTGGTGAAGCTCTCTCTCTCTCTCTCTCTCTCTCTCTCTCTCTCTCTCTCTCTCTCTCCTTACACAATCTTCTTCTCCTTTGCAACAACAAACTGGGTAGCAACAAAATGGGTTTGGGTGAAATCTCAAAATGGGCAAAATGGGTATTTTTTTTGATAGCAACAAAATCTTTCTTCCTCAATCTCAAAATGGGTTTTTTTTTTTGATAGCAACAAAATCTTTCTTCCTGAATCTCAAAATGGGTTTTTTTTTTTTGATAGCAACAAAATCTTTCTTCCTGAATCTCAAAATGGGTATTTTAGGAACAACAAAAGAAATGGGTTTGGGTGAATCTCAAAATGTGTATTTAGTTGTTTTAGATAACAACCAAAAAAAAATTGGGTTTAGAAGTTCATTCACCTTGGCCCCTCCTCTTTTGGGAGCCTATTGATCAATCAACATGGATGGATTGATTGCAATCTTGCCCCCAAACCTATTGATGATTATTATTACTACTCCAGTTGTTGTTCCCAATGTTTCATTTTTGATGAAGATATGGGCAACAACTAGGCTACCTAAAGTAAAGCCAACAAAAAAAAACCTTAGAAGTAAGTTATCAAGTTCTAGTAACAAAGTACAACCATGCCATCTGAGTACATATATACATATCCCTTAAGCTATTATACTTTTGTAATGAATCTAAACACAATAATATCCTTGCTTACCAAGGATATGACCAACAAAAATCTCACTATTTCCCCGACAATTTACAAGCATTTTGGTGCTCGTATGAATAGGTTGTTATCAAGTTGATGGTGTTAATTGTGTGAATGTTGAATGTAAACCCATTTTTCAAGCTAAACAACTCCTCTTGTTTCAAAATCGGTGTAGGGCTAAGTGATCAATTTGGGGAAGTGAGACATGACAATTTAGAGTTCAATTAGACGAATGGCCACTTCACTTCATACATGTTACATGAGTCATTTTGGTATTGAATCTTCAAGTATGTAAACGAATGTGTGGGGGAGAGGGGGGAAGTCTCAATTAGGTGATCATGTTATGACTCCCTTCTTGAGATATTTGTCTCTAGATCTACACGAATTTTTACTTGTAATCTTTGGTGGTGTAGAATCATTGGCCAAGTAGTTCACCAAGAGGCTCATTGGGAGTGGGTGCTATATAATGGGTTAATTGTTCAAATAGGTGCTACTAACTACCTATTAAGTTTTCAAGTGTCATTACCAGTGTTTTTTTTGGTTTTTTTTTCATTTTTTGAGTGTTGAAATTTTGGCGAAATTAGACCCAAAGTAGCAAAATTAGGCAAATTTACACTTGAAAAACAAAAATTTCCCAATTTCTTTGTCAAAAAATGGTGAAATTTCACCACATATCTTAACCCAAAAATAAATATCTTCATTTTTTTCTACATTTGGGATCAAGTTAGGTTGGAACAAGGGAAATTTTTTGGAGCATCCTGGAAATTTGTTTCCCCAATTTCTTTATTTTTCGTATTAGGAATTTTTTTGAGTTCCCCCAATTTTGAGGAGAAATAAATATTTTTTCGACCTATTTCTCAGGAATTCTCAAGAGTGCTCAAATTGTTTGGGCAGAATGAAAAAAAAAAAAAAAAAAAAGCTTAAGTTTCCCCAACCTGCCCCAAACTCTTTGGGTAGTTAATTTGGGGACCCCTCCAAAGTGAATAGTTCAATGTAGGGTTAAATTTAACCCCATATCATACTAAATTAACCAACCCACCCACCCACCCACCCCCCAATCAAGAGAGGGTTAAATGGAATTTTTAAAAATCCATACCAACCCATGGTGTGAATCCAGCTTTTTTGGGTTTTTAGCTGATGAGAAGAAGGAGATAAATTACTATTTATGGGTATAAATAAATATAAGCAAGTATGGGTACCCCCCTTTTTTCTTTTTTTTTATTAAGTACCCTACAATTAGGGCTAGTTTTGGAAGCTTGCCTTGAGTGCATTCAGGATGTGCACATGGGGGGCATTCAATGAACTAATAAGTGTGAGAGACATGGGCATAGTAGAGTTTTAAGGAAGCTCTTTAACTACATTTGTACCAAAGATAGAGATGCATACATACATACATAGATATCCATGGTAGGGTTTAGGGTGGGTTACACATCAGTTAGGGATCTAGAGTAAGTCCTTAACCCCTGGTGTACAATGCCCTCTTCATCTAACCTTATGTTCATCCTTCCATCTATCCATCCTTCCATCCATCCATCCATCCATTCATCCTTCCATCTATCCATCCATCCATCCATTCATCCTTCCATCTATCCATCCATCCATCCATTCATCCTTCCAGCTATCCATCCTTCCATCCATCCATGTATTTAGCTGACAAGATCATAACTGGGTAGTTATATTTTGCAACAATTTATGGGGGGAGGGGGGCCCATAAAAACAAGTAGGGCTTAAATTAGCTACCCATTATCCTAATTAATCTAGATGTAAATTTGGCTATATGCAAGGGAGTAGTGTGAAGATGATAAATTTTTGGACCCTTTGGAATTACAACTAAAGGATTTGGTGGTGATGCCCTAGAGTTTAGGGTATCCCTAAAATAAGGGGCTTAGGAGTTATGAGTCAAAAGGACTACTAGGTGGTAAATGAGTGTTGTTTGGTATTTAATTTCAAAAGGAACCTTCAATCCCAATTTTATTTTATTTTTTTAATTATAACTTTTGGTCTAGTCTTAAGATCAACTTTTTGAATTTTTAAAACTTTCAATTCTAGTCATTTTTAGAAAGAATTTAGAGCCAATTTAGTTTAAAAACAAGGTTGAGTTTCATTTCCATTACAAATCAAATTAAAACCCCCCAAGAAAAATTTGTGTAATATTAGTTTGTTCAACAAATTAATATAGACAATTCCAAAATAAAGATAATTTAATATTAGTTGTGTACAACCAATTAAATGCAATAACTTACCTAAAATATAAGGCTAAGCTTGTATTTCTTTTTATAAAATTGTATTTTGTGTACCTAAAGAAGTTGAACTTTTTAAAAAAATAGGAAAACAACCCTAGTTCAAGTTTCAATTCAATTTAGAATATAATAGGACTTTTTTATTAGGTTCCAAGGGCAATTCTAAGAAAACTTGAAACCTTTTCATCCAAAGGACCTTAGAACTCAACCTATAAATTGGACCTTAACCTAATGAAATCCAAGAACATGCCAACACTCATATGAACCAAGATGGATGAATATTAATTTGACATTGGGTATTTGTGGTGCTTGGCTAGGTATATGTATATAAATTGCGGAGATGAAAATTTGGAAGCCTCATTCCTTACTTGGCAAGTGTTTTTTTTTATTGACACCAACCCCCATCTCTAAACCTAAGGTAGTTCAAATTGGATTATGTATAACCATGATATCAAATCAAGGAAATCTAAAATGGTTATTTCATAGAAACCTTGTGTCATGCTTTTCATTTATACTCAATGGGGAACACCAACAACAAATTAAGTTTACTTTTACTTGTGTACATTTTGTTCTTCAAGCTTGAAACACTAGACATTCAAATATGGAAAACATTTTTTTTTTTTTTTAAATGTTTGTTGGTTTCGTCATTTCCATTGTTTTCTTTGAATGTGATGTAATGGAATGTTGATGGTGGGTGTTTTGTTCATGAATGCAAAGGAACGCCAATCATCAAAGCTTAAAGGGTGTTGAATTACTTACAATTTTCACAAAAATGTGAAAAAAAATAGATTTCCAAATGCAATTTTTGTTAAAACGAACTAACCTTTGAGTTACAACGTCCTTACTTTAATGTATTTCAACTAGTAAAGTAAATTGGTGTTGAATTTTTTGAATGAACTTTCACAATGTTATTTTTAACGAAAATATTTGGAAAAGTTTGAATTGGATATGGAATATCCAAAAGCACATTTAAATGCCTATTTTCATTACTTAATGGACTTTTTGAAATCTTTTAATTTTTAAAAATAATATGTCTATGAGAAAAATAAATTGATACACCATTACATAATAGTATAGTGTAACATCTTTTTAAATCACAATTAAAAAAAAAGAAACTTAACATCAATTTTTATTTTTATTTTTTTAAATCTCCCTAAATGACCAATCATATGTGGTCACATGATTAAACTATCCACTTCTTTTAAAGACTCAATCAAGTGGGCACTTGCTTTTTCCTTCACAAAACCTAAGCATGTCACATAAATTCCTTTTTTCTTTTTCATGTTGATTGAAATAAATCACTTTAATTTTTTATAGACGTGTCCAAAATCTCAAAACTTTCACTAAATAAAAATAAAAATAATAAGATTTATCCAATCTAGACCAAGTTTTATCAATATCCAATTTTATCTTTTTAAGTCTCATTTTTTTGAACCTTGTACATTGCACTAAGGTATTTGATTATTGTCGCACTTGAATGTTTTATATACATTAATTGTTAAACTATTTGTAATATAAATTTTGGTAAAAAAGAATTTTCTTTTATACATTCCTTATGAGTCTTTGAACCATTTTTCACAAGGGTGGACAAAGCTTTAATTTGTATTCCAAGACTTGTTATAGGTCCTTCACTTGTTCAAATTAAAAATGGTTTGTTTAAAATAATGCCTTAATAATATATGTATTTGTGAAGCAAACAAGAATTCCCAATACGAATGTGTCATTTAGCTTTAAGGACATGTTCAATTATGGGGGGTCCATTAGATATTTCACGAGAAATTTATTTTTGACAATCCAATTATACATGGACTTTTTTATATAATTTGTTTTTGTATGGTAGTGTTTTGAATTAACTTGAAACTATTCATGTTGTCATAGTAAAGTGGTGTTGTTATGTTGCTTAGAAAATCCAAGTTTTGAATTAGTTTTCTTAATCACATTGTTTCCAGTTATCTTTCTTAATAAAAGATCTACATTTTAACTTTTATTGGTGACTAACTAGACTTGATTGTTGCTTAGTGTTCTAGGTTATTGATGATGTTTTGTAATTTGAACACAAACCATTCTCTTTATATTATTGTTTTTTCATGATTTCTAACTCAATTAACATCTACATAACCAATTAGTTGTGTGTTGTCACCTTTCCAATAGGTTATGTTGTAGTGAATTGTCCCTTTGAAATATCTAAAAACTTGAAAAACAATTTATCAATGAGCCCTTTATAATGTATACATGAAGTGCCGTATTGTCCTCATAACAAATATCATATTTGCATGAATGTTTGTTAAATCAATTAACTTGCCAACCATTTGTTTATATTTTATTAACATTAATTGTTGATTCATACATATTTGTAACTAGTTGTACATTCCTTCTCACATCAATATTGTTGTCATACATTTGTCCATTGTAATTGTTTAAACATATTTTTCAATGTAGGTAGCTTGTGTAATAATTTTTAAAAAAAAGTTTGTGATAAAATCAAAAACCAAGTAATGGCTTAATGCCTTCAAATTTGTCATCATAAAGGTGTATGTTAATTTATTTTACAACTATGTTATTTTGGCTCATACACTAACAATAAGTAATAAATCATCCATGTATAGAATTACAACAAATAAATATAAATTTCTATTCTCACTACTTTATTGTAGTCCCCATTCTCTTAAAAATTATTTACACATTTATACAGAGCGCTAAAAGCCTCGCAAAACTTACAAATCATTTTTTTTCTACATCCATAAAAGCCAAGTTGTTGCGTCATGTAAACCTTTTCATGTAGATCATGATCTAAACATGTTGTTTTGACATCCATTTGATTTATTCCCCATCCTTCTTGTCCTATTAATATAATCATTATGCAAATAGTCCTCCATTTAACTGGTAAAATAAATTTTTTGTCAAAAATCAATGCTAGCTTAATGTTCAAACCTTTTAACTATGAGTAGCTTTTAATTTCTCCAATTTTCCATCTAATTGTCTTTTATTTTATTTGAAAAACCCATTTTATGGTAATCAAATTTTTTATTGAGTGGTAAACACTCAAACTCCCAAGTGTTGTGCTATCAAGAAGATGAATGCATCTTTATTTCCATTGCATTTCTCCATCTTGCTCGAGCTTTTTGCTTTGAAAATATTTGTTGGCTCTTTGTTTGTGATTCTTACTGAATGATCATTATTTTAGTGGAATTGTGAGATGATTCAGATGTTTCTAAAACATATTCTTAAAACTTCGATGGCGATTTTGAAATCCATTCAATTCACCTAAATCGTTCCATAGTTTTTTCTTGATGGATGTGTTGAGTGTCAACCATAAACATCTTGTCATGTTTTGAAACTCACTCACATAAGGTGCAATCACATGGTAATCTATCTATGAAGCAAGGTAGTTCATTTTGTTTTGTCACACTAAAATCTCCCAAACCACAATGTTTTATGGTGCTTCATGTCGCACTCTTAGTATCTTTGGAAAGCTCTCAATGAGTATTATGGGTGCATTAACTTGGTTTGAGATTATTTGGAGCTACGATGTGGAAGCCATTGATTATTGAACCACTTTCAGAATGAAAATCAAAGAAAATTGAAATTGAAAACTATATTGGAACTTCGGGGCATTATTCGTGTTGTTGGAAAGCCCTCAGCAAGAAATATTTAACAGGGTTTATTTCACAATTTTCAGAGCTAAAGTGTGCAAGATATTGATTTTTGAGTGAATTTTTTTGTAAATTCAAACAAATGGTCAAAATTGGGTTTGGATGAAAAAATCAGTTGAGTCCTTAATGTGTTGACATTGCGAAATTTAAGAAATTTTCAATTCTGAAACTGTGATAAATAAAGATTGCGTTCACACTTGGGCCAATGGCACAGGCTACTCTAGTTTAAATGAAGATCAAGTTCTTTGGAGTTTTTGAGAACCACGGTTATATACATATATATATCAGAATCCTTTTCTTTGAGTTTTTGAGAATCATGGTTCTAAAGCCTGTATATATCAGAATCACGTTCTTTTGTGCGTTCTTCGAGAACCACGGGTATATATCAGAACGAGGTTCTTTTGCTTGTTAGGTATCCGCGGGTACGACATGAAAGGGGAACCGACGTGAGAACCGGAAGGGGGCTCCGGGTTGCTCCGTTTCTGATACCCGCCCAACCCGCGGTGGCGCTTTCCTGCGAGAGAACTGTGGTGTCTGAGTTTTAGGGTTTGCTGAGTTCAGGGTTTTGTGCTTCTGTTTTTGTGGGAAGAGAATTCGTGGGAGGTGGTTTTGTTTTGTTTTGTTTCTTTATTTGGTTGTTGCTGTGGAGCTTGGGAGTGAGAGATTTTCATCGCCCAGTATGTCTGACGATGAGGATGATGCGCAGGAGATGGTACATTACTTCTTTTCTCGTTGTTTTATTCTCAGAAGTTGAAAAAAGCTTAAATTGGTTTTTCTTCTTACGGATGCGAAAATTAGGTTCTCCGGAGAGAGTGGTGACTGCCGTATGAAGTCTTTTTTTTTTCTTTTTTTTTTTTTTCACTATGGCTGCTGCATCTTGGTTATTGTGTCTTGTTCATTTCCATAAGGAAGCAAGAGTTTCTAGTAGTAGTTTTTTTCTGGTCTTTCATGCGGATGGAAACGTTAGGGTTTCGAGAGAGTTAGTGGCGACTGCCGTATGAAGCCTGTTTTTTTATTTTCCAGTATGGCTGCTGCATCTTGGTTAATTGTATCCTATTCATTTCCTCAAGGAAGCAAGAGGTTGTAAACTTTCTGTTTTTTTTTTTTTTTCTTGCGGATGGGAGAATTAGGGTTTCAGGAGAGTTATGACTGCCATAAGAAGGCTTTTGATTTGCAGTATGGCTGCTGCATCTTGGTTACCATGTGTCTTGTTCATTTGTGGAAGGAAGGAACAGGTTGCAGTTTTTTTCTTTTGGACACGAGAAACAGTTCTTTGGTGGTGACCCTCTGTCGCAGGAAAGGCATTGTAGTATGACTGCACCCTGGGTTTTTGTAACGGTGAAAATTTCATTTTCTGATCATGTGTTAGGGTTTCTGTTTCTGCAGGCACTAATGAGAGCTGCAGCTAAAGCACGGCAAAGGTCAGATGCAGAGCTAGGTATGGAAGACTTCCTCTGAACTCTGAGTTTGATTCCCTGGAATTCAGAAAGGCAATATTTGCTCATTTTGCTTCATTTCTTTTTGCAGGAATCCCTATGCCAGTGTCATTGGAGTCCCTTCGAGAGCGACAGCAACGCTTGCAAGAATCGGTAAGTGTCAAATCACAGAGACACTGTTACTGTAGGGTGTAGGATTAGATAAAGAGGTGTCTGTGTCTGTCTGGGGAGAGCCATGTGGAATTGTTCACCAGTATTTCAACATCAGGAAAGGATATCAGCTCTCAACGAGCAGCTTATTGAGCCAGAAAATGCTCTTCAGATGAATGTTCTTTACATCACAAACGCGCTGAACTTTACACCTTGACCATTGCCAAATTGAAAATGAGCTGACCCTGCCAGTCTTTGAGCGGATTACTGTGATTGAACTTGACCTATTAGATCAGAAGGAATTAAGGTGTGAAATTCAGCAAAGTTTTATTATACATAGTCCCAGTGTTCCAGACAATGTGACGTGTCTTTGGAAATCAAGTTAGGAGTTCAGATGCAGTTTCATTGTGGGAACTCTGTCTTACCACTACAGGCAATGCAAGCAAATCAATATTTTGAAGGAGACCAGGGGCGGGTCATAGATGGACCTGCAGTTGATACTTCAAAGCAAAATGACCAGAGTCTTGAGGAGGAGGATGATGAAGATGAAGAGGAAGACAATGACAACGAAAATGTGATTATCCTTGCCCATTTTCCAGCAACCATAAGGGAAAAAATCTTGGGAGTTGTATCTTTTTTGAGAGCATGCTGAAAGAATCAACTTGTTGTTCCACAAGACTTACTCTGCTGTCCCATGTTCGATTTACTGCAGTTACCAGAAGCACAATCAGGTGTGGGAGTAATTGATGATTCTGAGGTACATGAGGGGCTCCGAACACACTTTCCTCTCTCCTTTGGGAAGCAGGAGAGCAAGCAAACTTCACTAGAAACAATTCACTCCAAAACGAAGCGGTCAGAAGCTCCCATCAACAAGCTTGATAAGGTGAGCATACCTGGCTATCACTTGTGTGCTCTCCAAGCTATTGTTCCTTCGCTGCCTGACAATATGCTAAACCTGATCTGCAAAGATTAATTTTGAACCAGTTGTATATCTTCTGTCAAGGATATGATTCTCAAGTGCTAGCAAACATCATGACAGAGTCTTCTGGTTGCTGCCTGAAGTGAAATTGAAATTTAGGACATGGATTTTTATTTTTGTTTTAAAAAAAAAACTGTCCGAAGTATTGAGCCTTTTGCATGAGGAAGGTGATGTTTTGATACTTTCTGAGTTACGTTCTAAAGTTATGACCTCACTCTTTCTTGATGTATTTGGTTTGGTGTGCTTGAACTGATGTACCAGTTACTCCTTCAAACTATTTTGTAGAGTCTTCTATACGATCTCATGGATATGTTCTTTCAAGAGGAGGCCAATAAACAATTGTTCTGGTCTGTCAAGTCATGAGAACCAAAGTGATTGTAATGAAATCATGAGAAGTTTTAAGTCGTGGGAACTTTTCATGAAGGGACCATTCTAATTTACTCCTGTCTGTCTCCTACAGCAGTATCCTGCAAGCAAAACGAGGGTACAAGGACTGGGTTCCATTCAGTTCACTTCTGGTGAAACTGCAGTTGTTGGACCTCTTCGACCCCAGCTAGGTAGCAATGATGAGGCTGAAGAAATCATAGGACCTCCAAGGCCTCTAACCAATGAAGCAAGCAGTGAGGAAGATGATGACATAGATGATGAGGAGGGTGAAGATGTTTATCGCATCCCTCTCAATAACGAGATACGCCTCAAGGGTCACACCAAGGCATGCCACCCCTGCTTCCTTGAATCTTGAGGTTCGTCTACAGATATTGGGACATGACAGCTTATGTTTGTTAGAGAACAGCATTTCTATATGCAGTTCATGTACCCCTTAAGATGCCTGCTGGAAACTGTATATCTTCTTGAAACATCTGACATGCTAATTTGAGTCTTGGGATCACAGGTTGTGTCAGCAATAGCTGTAGATCCAACTGGATCAAGGGTGTTGACTGGTGGATACGATTATGTTGTCAGAATGTATGATTTTCAAGGCATGGATTCTCGTTTAAGATCATTCCGGCAGGTTGAACCCAGTGAAGGTCATCAGATCCGTGCCCTAAGCTGGAGCCCAACAGCTGATCAGTTTCTGGCTGTGACTGGCTCAGCCCAGGCGAAAATTTATGACCGGGATGGCTTTACATTAGGGGAGTTTGTGAAAGGAGACATGTATATTCGTGATCTCAAGAACACCAAGGGCCATATTTCTGGACTTACTGGTGGCCATTGGCACCCTAAGGACCGAGAGACTGCTCTTACATCCTCAGAGGATGGGTCTCTTCGAATTTGGGATGTGACCAACTTCAAAACCCAAAAGCAGGTGAGCATCATTTCAAAAGATTCAGAGCAGTCTTTTATCATGACAATAACCAAAGTGGATTCCAGGTTCATGGGAATTTTTCTCATTTGTAGTTCATTCATTTATTTTGCAGATTTAGGATTCTGAGTTTTCCGGTTGCTTTCAGAAATGCAGAAGAAATTCAGGACACAAAATTTTTAGCATATTATTGGTCCTTATATACACCCAGTTGGCAGCAGATGAATTTAGTGTTGAGTAACTGGAGCTACTCATTGCCACTCTTTGTGAAGGTGATGTGTTCTGATGCTTTATGAGTGACACTCACAAGGTCATGACTTCACTATTCTTATCATGTTTGCCCAAAACTGGCATACTGATTAACTTCAAAATATTTGTAGAAAGTTATCTCTGCAAACACACACATATATATGTTAGGATTCTTGTACTGGAGGGTTTTAAATATAGGACTTTTTCTGCCTCCTCATACTTGCTACTTTGAGTGGGCTTTTTCAGTTTTGTAAATGAAATTTATCTGAAGAATATTGTTTGTTGGCATCATGAGTTCTTGTATTGAGAAATTGGTGTTTGGGTTTTTGAGATTTTAAGGTCTGGTGCATTGAATGGTCATTTGGTGTTTGAGAGAAGATAGAAGATGAACAGGGTGGTGCTGTGGTCTGAAACAAGGAGAAATATGCTGATTATTTGGACTTGCCTGTAGGTTATAAAACCAAAGTTGGCCAGGCCAGGGCGTGTGTCAGTGACAGCCTGCGCATGGGGCCTGGATGGCAAGTGTGTGGCAGGAGGTCTAGCAAATGGCTCTGTACAGGTTAGTGAATATGTCCCTTCACTGACGAGCATATTGTGCTGACACATTACGAGTTCTTTTCACAGTGGTGTAGATTGCACAGTCCTATCCAGGAAGGGTTCCTTGTCAAAGTGTTTCTCTCCTTGCTCTTGTAATCACCTTTGGCTTTTCATGCATGTTTTGTCACTGTCCTGTCTGCTCTTCCTAAGCATGCACTTCCCAGCATACAGTGCATGCTACCATATTTAATTGTGCTTGTGGGACAATAATTCTTGTTGTATTTTTGGGAATAAAGGTGTGGAATGTCAAGCCTGGATGGGGAAGCCGACCTGACATCTTTCTGGAGAAAGCTCATGAAGCAGGGGATGATGTAACAGGCCTTTGCTTTTCTGCAGATGGACATACTCTTCTCTCTCGTAGCACAGATTCTACTCTCAAGGTAAGTTCTTGTCCTGTGCACCTGATGAAATCTTTCCATTGTTTAGCAAAGAGAAACAACTTAATTGTGTACAATGTTTTGGTTGTGGACAGGTATGGGATTTGCGCCAAACGAGATCTCCTCTCAAGGCATTTAAAGATCTCCCAAACTCCTATGCTCAAACCACAGTTTCTTTCAGCCCTGACGAGCGTTTAATTTTGACTGGAACGTCAACTGAGAAAGAAGGAAACGCTGGTGGGTTGTTGGTTTTCTTTGATAAGGAGCGATTGGAGCTTGTGTGCAGAGTTGGGGTCTCTGCCAATCACAGTGTTGTGTGTTCTGTTTGGCATCCTCGACTGAATCAGGTTCATTCTCACCCTAATGTTTCATGCCATCCATGTTATGTTTGTTCAGTGAGGTTTTGAGCTTGCAATGTCCTGAAATACACCTCTCTCCGTCTTTGCTATCTATGTGAGGTCTCTCTCTCAATGCCTGACCCTTACATCATTTGCAGATTTTAGCAACAACGGGAGATAAAAAGGAAGGTGCAACTCATGTTTTGTATGATCCAGCAATCAGTGAGAGAGGTGCTCTTGTGTGTGTTGCACGTGCTCCCAGGAAAAAGTCTGACCAAGATTTTCAGGCAAAGCCAGTGGTGCATAACCCACATGCACTGCCTTTGTTTCGAGATGAACCCAGCAGAAAGCGGGCACGTGAGAAGGCCCGCACTGACCCAAAGAAATCTAAGCGACCAGACCTGCCTGTCACAGGGCCTGGGTTTGGAGGGCGTGTTGGGACAACCAAAGGCAGCTTACTCACTCAGTATCTCATGCGGGTAATGCTTTGCCATCTCTTTTTCCTCACTGGAGCATGAGATCTCCAAGCACAATATGAGCTCACTGTCTGGTGAGCTGTAAAGCTTTTGTTTTGATGCACAAATGTTTCAACTGTGTATGCTAGGTGCTTTCCTCATTGTTATCTTAATACGCAGATCGGTAACATCTAATCAGCTCACCATTAGATCATTAACAAGTTTTTTGCTTGTGTTTTTGGAGAATGCGGTCCTTTTTGAAAACATTTCTGGCTGAAGAAAAATAAATATGAATATAGTGTTTGTATAGTGAGTTTTAAGGGTCATAGAATGGGCAATCTTCTCATCTAAGGTTTTTGCCTTCAATGAAATGAGAAAGCCAGCATCAGAGCTGAATGTGGACATTGAATTGCAGGAAGGTGGAATGATAAAAGAGACATGGATGGATGAAGACCCCCGTGAAGCCATCTTGAAGCATGCTGAAGCTGCTGTAAATGACCCATTCTATATTGCACCTGCATATGCAGAAACTCAGCCTGAGACCATCTTCCAGGAGTCAGATGAGGAAGAAAAGGAGACATGAAAACTTGTGATAAAAAGATTAGCTGATTGCTCTTTCATGCTCTTTTTATTGTTGTGAGCAGAGGAAATCTAGGATATATGGTGCTCATTCTGACAATTTACCCAAAACCAGACAGTCATGATGAAATACTCTTTGCCATTTCTAAGCTTGAGTTACTGTCAAAAGTTTTGGCAGCTATGGTAGTTAAGAGATGTGGCAAAATTTGAAAGATGTAAACTATTCTCTATGGCTTTAACTAGTTGGGATTTGCCACCAAGTTCTATTTTGAGGATTTAGCGGATCTAGCAGTTTGGTCCTGTTGTGAGTTTTTCTTCAATTGGAAGGCAATCAGGGACTTGACCATTGACAGGTTAGAGGTCCCTGGTTGGTTGAATGAACTGGGAGTGGTTTGGGGCTGGTGGGGAACTATCCTCCCTGTACTGTGGTGGGATCTGAACATTGCCATCCCTTTCACACTCTATGACTACCTGCAGGGGACATTGCCCCCCATGCTCGTCAATGAGCTTTCATTTGAGCATTTGTTCTCTGAGGGGGTCCCACTTGCTGGGAGCTTGCGCCGAAGCTTCCCTTCCCCAGATGCATTCCAAGGCTTTGGTGATGTCCTCCCCTGTGATGGTGCCAATTGTTCCTTCCCCAACAACCCCACATTGATTGTCCAGGCTGAGTGGCTCTTGATGTGCCATGCCCTTGTTTACCACTGTTTGTGTGTAAGTGTTCTGTTCTTGACCTGCTGTATTTGATCCATGGGGGAAGGGTGTTGACTGTTTATGGAACTCTGCAATAGCTCCTACCCTTGTACTACCAACACAACTGTGATGTCTTCAAGCTGCTGGAATCTGAAATATTCAAGTACCACAAAAAAATACATCCTGATGAACACATACATTTAATTCTAACATGTGATGCATGAACAAGGAAAATATTCTTTAAAACTGATTATACTGAAACTAATGATTATATAATAAAGAATTAAATTCAAATGCACAAAGTAAAGACATTATTTATGGAATTTATTGGAAAAGTGGCTTTCAATATAGATGGATCTATCATACATTTGGATTTACATATTTTAGTCAATCAATCGTTATCAAATATGTATGTCAAGATTATTATTTAAAATATTAAATAATTTGAAAAATCATAATGAACTTCACCTTCTTGTTGGAGCTAAATTGTTGAATGAGATAGATTATAGATTATGAAGCATAAAACATATACATAATTTCTGAGATCTAGATGTTATTATGACTAAAGATTTTTACCAAACTCCATAGATGCATGAATATTCAAAAAATCATCTGAAGGTAAATTAATGTACTAACACCAAATGTCTTACAAGACAAAATGAAATGTTGCAAATTACAAACTATGATGTGCTAACATGACATGCAATTCATAAAATCCTCAACACATTTTGAACAACCTCACAAAATAGTGGCGATTTAAAAATTATAGATTAAAGATGTGCATTACCCTTTTTGATAACATAACAATAACCTATTTACTTATCCCAAAAAATGTAATTGATCATAATATTACAATTTTTCATAAAAATTCAAGATTTAAACATATATGCTTGAATCAATTGACTTATTCATCCAGTTCCATCAACATATAAACTTCTAGATGACCTTAGGAAAATGACAAGATTGTAGAAAACAATAGAAATAAAGATTAATATCTTCATTGAACTTTGTGTTGGGATTTTTTTAACATCTAATGGACCTGTAAATGGAGTAAAGGTTTATTCAAAACAACATTAACATTCAATGGTAAAACTTATATATGGATAAAAGTTTTTAATACAAAAGTTGAAATATTTACACAATACAAAATTTCAATATTATACAAAACAAGAACTATATCCAATCCACTTAGTTGTAGCAAGTTCACTATTCATTGATCACAAGGTCTATCATTAGATGAAATGGATTCCAATCCTACATGTGTAACAAAACATGAATTGGGGAAACCCATTTTTGGGTGGTACCATTACGAACATCACACCCCAAATGTTTTATACCCATCCAACTTCAACCTACAACATAGGACCTAGTTAAAAAATACTTTTCATTTCAAATTTTATATCAAAAGATTACCCAATTAATTGGATTTTTAAAAAATAAAAAAAATACCTTGCCTACCAAGTTAGGCACTTTGTGGCTTAATATTGATTAAATTTAGGAAAAGTCTATTAGGCAAAAGGGATTGAAATTTCAATAAAATTAGGCATTTAGGTTCTTACTATTTCTCACAATAGGTTATCAAATGAGGACAAGTGGAAATAACACATGATTTTGGAGAGTATGTTTCAAGCTTATTACTTATCACTGTTTTGGAAAGTTTCAAGAGCAACTTTCAAGCATCAATTTAAGAGGTATGACTTCTACACATACTTCCTTCTCCTAACTTGGTACATAGGTATGGTAATTGCTTCATTATGTTATGAGTTTGATTTTGTTGTTCGAGCAATTGAAGTTTATAAGAAAAAAATTGGTACCCCTATAAACTTATTGTTTGAAAATGCATGTGACCAACACACTTTTCCTCATGCCCTTGAACTTTGTGCCCAATTCATTGACTTTTTATTTCTAGATTTGCTTGTTTCTTTATTCCATATTGTTTAACATATTACCTTTTTATACTACAGTCTTTAAATGCATTTGAATAATTAATACAAATAATAATTTGCTTTGAGGTTTTGTTTTTCAGTTTTTTAAGGTTGAAAAAATGTCATTATTTTTGTTTTGTAAGTTGAAATTACATTCTCTTCCCTAAAACTTCCAACTATTTTCCATTTTGGGTTTTTTTAATTATAGGCACAATGAAGTCTTTACTGATATCAGATGTGTTTCAATGAGTAAATAAAAGATGAATATATGGATTGTATGCAAAGAAAGGTTATAAGGTCATTACCTTCCAATACCACCAATCATGTGTTGGAGCAAATTCCATAGTGCAAGAAAGGATGTCCTCAAATATTTAAAAAGCTTACAACCCTTGAATTTTTATCTCTAGCTTCTTTAGAACCATCAATAGACATTGGAGAAAAAATTATTGGTTAATTTTCCCAAGTTGGAGAATACAACTTGAAAAGCAAAAAACAACATTAACAAAGAAAATACCAAAATTTTCTTTGAATTGTGGTAGGCATATGCACATTAAGCCCCCCAAAAATTGTACTCACAAGTGTAATCTTTCTACAATTAATTTTTTTGGTAATGTATGGGCATCACATCTTGGATTATTTTTACTTCTTTTAAATGTATTTGATTAATTTCAAACTTAATCTAATCTATTTTTTTAAAAAATCCATAAACAATGAAAACCTTGAATATATCAAGTATATTTGTGACAAAATAACACTAAAATCTAAACCCTAAACACTTGTCACAAAGTTTGAAAAAATTGCATATATATTTCAAAACTAAGCTTGTAAGTGGAATTCTTGGGCAATTATTTTTTTATGGTGTATGATATTAATATACATCAATTGAATCTAGGACCATGTAAAGATTTAAGGTTTTTGGATGATATTTCATTCAAAAAATGTGTTTTTTATGCATTTTTGAACAATAAATGAATAATAATAGCTTTGTTTTATGAAAAAAAAACACTACCGTATAAGAGAGGAGGAGATTTTATAGATGGTCATTGCATTATTTTTTCATTTTTCTTTTGTTTGATAATGTCTTTATGAACCACAAACATGAGGACCTATGGCCGTTGAAAAATTGTAAGTTATACAATATATGTACATTAATTTTATCAAATCTTCTTCATGTAACCATTGGATCAAGATTAATTTTGACTCAAAGTAAACTTTGAGTTCCAAAAGGTTGTCATGTAAATTTTAAAGTTTTTTGCTTGTGTTTAGGATAGCTAAAGGATACCATCAAGATATTAACTTATTGTGTATTATAATAATTGTTGTATCACATTTTTTGGTGAAAAATGGGTCACCCTTAGTGTGCTTTCACCCAACCAACCATTTGGGCTACCATGAAAAAACATAGGAATACAAAAAATGTGGTGAATTATCTCAAAAGGGCTTATAGAGATCTAGGATACATGACTAGCCCTTATAACAAGTTGACAATTGGTTTACTACACAAGGGAAGTTGAAATCGCATGTGCCACATATGGTGGAGTGCTCACACTTTTGGGTTCAACATGTACAAAATGAGAACCCATTATTGGGTCTAGAACCTCACATTGTAAAAAGATTATGTGAATTGTTGTTAGGAGTGTGGGCATTAAGTCAATGTTTCTATGCATGCATAATACAACCCATTTTTCTTGGCTACTTTAAGGTAAATGCTCCTTCCATTCTAAAGAAAATCAATATCACATTGTGGTTTACACGTAAGTTCATGTAGTTGGATTGTAATTTTTGATGCATTCGGAGTGCATTCAATTGGCCAATAGATGAAGGTAATTCTTTCAAGTTGGAACACCCAAACAATTCAAACATTCGGAGTGCATTCAATTGGCCAATAGATGAAGGTAATTCTTTCAAGTTGGAACACCCAAACAATTCAAACATTCGGAGTGCATTCAATTGGCCAATAGATGAAGGTAATTCTTTCAAGTTGGAACACCCAAACAATTCAAGCTCTTCGAGTGCATTCAATTGGCCGATAGATGAAGGTAGTTCTTTCAAGTGGGAACACCATGACAAATCAAGCTCTTCGAGTGCATTCAATTGGCCGATAGATGAAGATAGTTCTTTCAAGTGTGAACATATTTTAGTCAAAATTGCTAAGTATCAGTGGCAGCTACAGTACTCCGTCAAGTTCCAACTACCTTTGCAATGAACTTGGGGGCAATGACTGCAGGCACCACAAACCTACAGATTCTTGAAAAGGCAAGGCACGAGAGGCTACTGCAATGAGCCCAAATATGACAGTCAGTTTCTCACTATGGTAACATATATGAATCACCACTTTTTGTCTTCCTCTTTGTTGTGCAGCAGAAACTTGGCACCTGCCACAGCCCACAATGATCATCTGCCAAAAAAAAATCCTTTAATCCTGCATGGATTTCAACAATTCAAGGATGCTAATGGTCATCAACTCCAAAAGCATGCAACTTATTTTTCACCTCAATTCTTCACAGCCTTTTCCAACCTTTGTTGTTGAACTTTCACACTAAGGTCCCACTTGCCACCAGCAGCATAGATGTTCATTAGCAGCACATAGCCTGTGGCGCTGCCAGGATCCAATTCCAGAACTTTTCTTGCAATTTGTTCTCCCATCACTGCATCACCATGATTTTTGCAAGCACCAAGCAAGGTTTTCCATACAGCAGCATCCTGTACACAGGGCATCATGGTGATCAGATCTTCTACCTCACGCAGAAGGCCCGCACAGCCAAGAAGAACAACTATGCAAGCATAGTGATCCAAAGCTGAAGAGATGTTATAAACCAAACCCATGGATTCAAAATAGTGCAGACCATCCACTAGGCCCTGCATGGCTACAAGCTTGAAGAAGAGCAATAAAATGATCATATCTATCTCTACATTTTCTTGACACATATGTTCAAAATGCCCAAGAGCTTTCTTTGCCTTGCCATGCATAGCATATCCTCCAAGCATGGCATTCCAAGCAGCCAAATTGCAAGTGATAATCATGTTGAACACTCTCTGTGCATCCTCTACAGCCCCACATTTCACATACATGTCAATGAGGCTACTACCCACAAAAACATCAGATTCAAAACCACATTGAATGATCTTTTCATGAACATGCTTGCCCTCTTCAAGTGCCCCTACACTAGTACACACATTCAGCACCCCCAGAAAGGTGACAGGGTCTGCCTCCACCCCTTTGTGCTGCAATTGTTTAAATAGTTCCAATGCCTTCTGCCCTTGCCCACATTTCACATACCCCAAAATCATGGCATTCCAAGAGAACACATCATGTGTGGCCATCCTGTTGAACACTCTGCGTGCATCCTCTATAGTGCACCACATTTGGCATACATGTCAACAAGGCCTCCACCCCTTCATGATGCATCTGTTGAGACAGTTCTAATGCCCTCTGCCCATGCCCATGTTTCACGTGTCCCAGAATCATGGCATTCCAAGAGACAACATTGCGTGTTTTCATCCGTTTGAATACTCTCTGCTCATCCTCTATGACTCTACATTTTGCATACATGTCAAAAAGGCTGCTTCCCACAAAAATATCAGACTCACAACCATTTTGAACAATCTGCTCATGAATGTCCCTGCCTTCTTCAAGTGCCCCTAAAATAGCACATGCATTCAGCATGCCCACAAAGGTGACAGAATCTGGTTGAACCCCCTTCACGTTGCATTTGCTGAGATAGTCCCAAGGTCCTGCATGCTTGCCCACATTTCACAAGTCCCAGAATCATGGCACTCAAAGAGACCACATTGCATGTGGCCATCCTATTGAACACTCTCTGTGCATCCTCTATGCTCCCAAATTTGGTATACATGTCAATGAGGCTAGTACCCACAAAAACATCAAACTCACAACCACTTTGTGTAATCTGTTCATGAACACGCCTGCCTTCTTCAAGGGCTGTTATGCTAGCACATGCATTTAGTAACCCTACAAAGATTACAGGGTCTGGCTGGACACCTTCAACTTGCATTTGTTGAGACAGTTTCAATGCCTGCAGCCCTTGCCCACATTTCACATGTCCCAAAATCATGGAATTCCATGAGACCACATCGCGTGTGGCTATCCTGTTGAACACTAGTTGTGCATCCTGTATGCTGCCACACTTGGCATACACGTCAACGAGGCTGTTTCCCACGAATACATCAGATTCAAACCCACCTTGAATAATCTGTTTGTGAACACACCTGCCTTTTTCAAGTGCTTGTGAGATTGAACATGCATTCAGCACTTGCACAAAGGTGAAACTGTTTGGAATCATACCCTCTTGTTGCATTTGTTCGAAAAGCTCCATTGTCTTCTCATAATGCCCAGCCTGGGCACATCTTGCAAGCTTTGCATTCCACTGGAGTATATTCAATTGTACACTTCCTGGTGCCATTTCTGCAAGCTTGGCTTTCACCCATGGGGGATTTTGATGTGCCATTGAGCCACAGTGCCTGTTGTGTAGTCTTATGTTTGAAATCAGGATACCTTGCATTGACCTACAACCAGGAATAAGGAATCCAAACCCAGCTGAAGAGTCATGCATTCCTCGCAGATCAGTGCTAACCAGGCTATCCTATCTATATTATAACTCCGCTCAGTCCTTGTTATGGTACTTTTGAATGGTCCTCCACTCAGTAACTTTGTGGACAGGGGCCTGGGAGAGTGGGAGTGGCTGGGGCCTGGGAGTACCAAATTTTAAAAAAAAAATATTAATTCCGCTCATGGTCCTCCAAAATGGTACTTTTGAATGGCACTTTGTTACACACAGCCGATCACTTTGTGTAACACGCCCAAAAACCTACCTACCTACCTACACTAACTACTATAATTATCTACAATCCAATAATATGTATGTATCTATTATTTAAATCAGTAACTTTGTAGCCAAAATGGCCATCATCTGTAGGAAGATGTGGAAAAAGTGGGCAATTCTCTGAAGGAAGATTTAGCCAAACTTGGCTACAAATCCAAACATGAAAGCACTAAGCGTTCGGGGTGGTTGGACTGGCCGAAGGTCACGGGCATCCACGGAGGACTTCACAATGGCCTTCGGCCACGGGCACCCACTAGTATCTTATATATAAAGTCGCTTGTTGCGTGCGTCTGTCTGTGCGTGTGTCGAGGTCCTGAAACCCAGGTCCTGAGAGCCAAATGCAGCAACACTCACGTTTATTGCACTTCGCTATGTAAAAACACTACGGCAATAATAGAAGAAGATGAAGGAGAGCATTTATTGCACTTCCTATGTAAAAACACGGCAGCAATAACAAAAGAAGATGAAGGAGAGCGTTTATTGCACTTCGCTATGTAAAAACACGACGGCAGCAACAGAAGAAGATGAAGGAGAAGAAGGAAATTGTGTGTTTGTTTGGTTGTTTGTCCTGCTCGATACGTTTTGTCTCTCTTCTGTTTGTTGCTCTGGAGCTCTTGGGACTTTCCTTCTCCTTTCGGAGTTTTGTGAACGTAATAAGCGGCGGCATTGAGCATGGTCGATGGAGGAGGAGCAACGGATGGTATGGAAACTATGGTGGATTTGAGGCGTTCGTTGGTGAGTCACGGTTACAAGGAGCTAAAGCAGAAGAGAGAGAGAGGAAGGGAGGGGAGACAACTTCTAAAGTCGCTTGTCTGTGCGTGCGTGCGTCTATGTGTCTGTCTGTAACCACTGGACGTAGAAAAAAGTGACGGCATGCATCTGTTTGTGATCACTGGACGCAGAAAAAAGTGACGGCATGCATCTATCTGTGACCACTGGACGCAGAGAAAAGTGATGGCACGCATCTGTCTGTGACCACTGGACGTAGAGAAAAGTGACAGGAAAAAAAAAAGTGATGGTGGATGCAGAGAAAAGTGTCGAGAAAAAGATAAGACGACCGTAGGATGGAGAGTTTTCGGTGTCCTATATCTGTGAGTTTGTCGAGGTCCTGAAACCCAGGTCTTGAGAGCCAAATATCAAGGTCCTGAAACCCAGGTCTTGAGAGCCAAATATCAAGGTCCTGAAACCCAGGTCTTGAGAGCCAAATATCAAGGTCCTGAAACCCAAATCCTGAGAGTGAAACCCAGTGTCCGTTTATCGAGGTCCTAAGAGCCAAATATCGAGGTCTTGAAACCTAGGTCCTGAGAGCCAAATGCAGCAACGCGGGCTTGCAGGCACGGGCGGATTGTGTCCGACCGTCATGGGTACCCACTATATATAATTACAAACATGGTGTGTGTGTGTCTCTATCTTTAATGAATGTCTTCCTTTCTTTTTGTCTGTTTGGGAGGAAGGACGAATGGGTCCTTTCGTCCAATCAATGCGGTTAGAACAGTTTGGAGGTAGGAGATGCTGGAAGAGTCCAGGGGGGGCAGCAGGGGTGGGGGCGGGCCAGCAAGGAGGGGGCAGCATGGGTGGGGGGGGGGGCAGCAGAGATGGGGGGTCAGCAGGGAAACCTGAAAACTTTTAGGACATGATTTTCAGGATGTGGGATCTCAATTTTGAGACCTGGATTTCACACAAGGGGCTTCACATGATCCAGGACCTGGAATTTTTTTGGCACATGATTTTCAGGACATGGATGGGGAACCGGGGGATTTCACAGTGGCCGAAGGTCATGGGTACCCACTAGTCATGACAAATAAAAACAATGTACCGACATCCTCCATACACAAGGAGACATGACAGAAGTTATTGCATGTACCTTCTCTGACCTGTGTTCCCACCATTGCAAAGGATCTGAAAAGAACTCCTGCCATAGTTTCTCTACAATCCTTTTCTTGCCTGCCACAAAAACAACAGGACCTGAATAAAAAGACAAACTCTCATAGGGGAGTTCCTTTCTTTATTGTCATGAATCCTGCTCACAAGTATGCACCATATGAGAAACATTGCAGTTAAGGTCATATTGTGCATAAAAATTCCATTTGAATACATCAAAAACTTAAGCAGTGCAGTCAATAGCATATCCCATTCCTACAATGCTGTCAGTGTTTTTGAATCAAGACAAGGTTGAGAAATCTTCATCACAGTCAAATGTGAAGTCAAAGGAAGACACATCATATGAGCTTAAAGATTCTATTTGAGGACACAAAATACTCAAGCAATGCAGGCGATGGCACATCCCATTCCTACAATGCTGTCAGTGATTTTCAATCAGGACATGGTCATGAAATCTTCATCACATTCAGACGTAGAAGTGGAAGCAAGACACATCTCCCTCTGCATTTTGATATTTGCTGCCAACACTATGTCTCAAGTTCAGTACAGCTGAACAAAGTGGGATTTGCTCCTGTAACCCTTCTTCTTTTTTTTTGCACATGGAAGACACTGGAGATTGGCTTCTGTCTTGGGCTAATTGCATTCTACCACTGAGCATGATAAGGATACAGATGGTGTGTAGACCTGAGAATCTAGTAAGCTGAGAAAGTGCAATACCTACCGCTTACCAGATAACCCACAATTCCCAAAAACACAAAGCACCTGCTCACCTGGAACTGCTTCTGCTGTTGTTACTTGAAGAAGATCTCGTTCACTAGAGGAAGCTAAAGCCCTACAGTGAGGTCCAGAACCTGCCACAATTGTGCAGTTGAATTTTTATCATATGCTTCAGAAACATCCATCGAAAAAGGGTTTGAATAATCAAACCCTTGCTTGTTGACTCCTGCTAAATTTCCCAAAACTCTACAAAAGCCAGATGCAGCAGATCGAATGAGGTCGTGTATAGGTCGAACCAAAAGCTTAGGTAGCTGAGAAATCGATGATTTCTTCAGCTCCAGTCTAAATTCCTTCAACATAAAAAGAGTCCTGGTTGACGGCCATAACGAACAGCAACGACCCGGCAGACAATAAGACTCAGAAGAAGGTATGAAAGCTCAAGAGGAGAAGATAGAAATGCAATTCGGAACTAACGAAAAACTCGCCGCCTGACCGACGCGCAATAGTTGCAGTGAATTGTCGCATTGTTATAACACTACCGCAAGGGGACAGCTCACAACCGAATAACAAACCGAATCGACGAAGAACCTTTCACTTGCTCGTTACTCGCCGCCATGACAGTTTGACCAGTGTCAACTAACAAGCCGTTCACAACCCACACACACTGTATACGATCAGGGCAACTGAAAAACAACAGACAACAAGCGCAAAACTTTCCAAAGATCTCCTCACTCACGACAATGAAATCGGCAAGCTCGACAAAAACTCTCTGATCCCATCAAACCATAATAATTTGGTTTCCGACACTCATCGCAAGCTTGATCCACCATCTTCATCTCTCTCCACCCTCATCAGATGGAACAATTTTCCTTCACGAAGATGCAGAAATCTGAGCTTGATGATCTCCCCCATCTCTCTCTCTCTCTGTCTCCATTCTCATCAATGCTACAACTGACTTGTGACCATGCAGCAACCTAAGCTTGATGATTCCCACTCTATCTCTCTCTCTCTAATTCTCATCAGATTCTACAATTGCCCCATGACCATGGAGAGAAATCTCTTGCAAAAACTGAGGCTATGAATTGGGTTGAATGGAGTAATCTTTCATTCTGGGTTCTTGCACTTTCTATGAAGAGATAGCTTCCATTTTAGGTACTAGGGTTTTCATCTCTGGCTTCAAATCTGAAATGGACTTGGTGCTGAATTATGATCACTGAGATGATCAATGGCCTTAAAAAATCACCACCATATTTCATTGCAGATAAAAGCTACCTTTTTCCACAAACTGTAGATGTTTTTCACAGCCTATTGCTTCCCTAGAGCATAAGCTACTGTAAACAATGCAACTTGTGCCACCCTGTCGCTGTATTCATTCAGGCTCCAAATTTATTGGACTCAAAATCAGAATTCAGAAGTAATTGCTCAAATAACATAAAACTACACAAAGTACAGCAAAAATCCATACTTGAATTCAATCCTGATATATATAAACACAAGTCAAATAAGAAATCATTGAGAATATTAATCATGGGCCACCTTTCTAATAAATGCAGATTAGAGAAATTGCTCGTCCCACACTGACTACAGTAACCAAGAAGGAAGATTTGATGGCAGCTGCACCTTGTTAAATCAATCAAGCGGATCGCATGGCCTGTGCACCTCTATTTGTGATCTTTCTCATTGCATTAACTACTTTGCTTTGAGAGAGGAACAGTAGAAGACTCTTTTATGGAAGACTCTTTTATTTACCTTGGTCAGACCTTTGGCAATCACATTGCACTTCTTGAAAGATGAAGGACAGGGGCAATAAGAATTGTTTGTTATAAGAGAGCTCGGAGGGTAACATGGAGGGATTCTTCTGAGAACCAGTCATACATGCCTGGCATTGCTTCTTCCACCTGCTCCTTGAACTTAGCTAATGCCACCGGAATGCTTGACAGAAAATGGACAAGAGTGACACCTCCCTTGTAGTCCCTGTAATGTGTTGAGCGATTTCCTAACAGATGGAAATCCCATTCAACACTGATTATTAGTGCTGAGAAAAACAAATAATTGAACTAAAAAATGAAAAGAACTGTAATTCAACCACTTTTTTCTTTGAGAAAATATGGAAACAGCCAGCTGAAAAAATTGCTTACCATCTTTTGATGCATGGAAGTAGTAAGAGTTGAGATTATGTCTGAGGAACGCATCAAGAACCTTCCGGACACTGGCCTGCTGCTCAGGTGAAGGTCCAGAAAGATCAACTGGAGCTCTTAGAGGAATATCTGTCACCAGCATAGGATGCTCAAGACAGCAATCTGCATAGAGTACGACTGAGAGCTTGTTGACTATAACTGGTTCTGATGTTGATGCCAAAGTTACACTTTCTTTGCTGCAGAATTCAAGCATGGAAGTACCTCAGACAGATCAATACACAACAGTTTTGTTGCACAATCACACTTAGTTTTTTTCTTATTGTTCCTTGAGTTAGCCCTGCATCAACCACCCTGCATGCTGTTGGCAGTGTAAGAAAAATGAGAATACAGTTGCTTGTGCTCCAGAGGAAATGCTGAACTACTACTACTGCTACTACCTGCAAATGTCATGCAACCTCTGTAGTTGTTCCATGCTCAGCCGCTGATTGTCCCGGAGGCATGCAAGGCTAGTTTTGGGCCATTTGGAGCCTGGATTTTCCTTCACAAGTCCTGGATATTCCTCATCAATATGTTCTTTTAACTGTATTCCCACACATTGCAACATCTTCCACAGAAATTCACTTCCAATCTTTTCATACTTGAATTACTCACAACATGATCAAAAGACTCTCAAAGACGGAAGAATAATCCTCATGGAACTTGATTAATCCACAAATTGAGAGCTTAATGAAAGAGAAAACCGATCTCAAATACAGAGGAAGAAATTTTGAAAAACATTCCAAAATATACACAATTGATTATTCTTGCCATGAATTAGGGTTGATTTCCAAAACTCCGACTTCCCTCCAGTCCTCCTTCATGCTAGAAAAATCTCCTCAAGAGTATTTTTTTTCATTTGTCAAAAGCTACCAAGAACGACAATTTTTTTTTTTGATACAATATAAACAAAAGGACAAAAAGAACAAAGAAACAAAAGAGGTGTAAGTACCTGCAGAAGGGAAGGAGGAATGCCACTGTAAGCGATGGTGAGAACCCCCTGCCAACTGACAAAAAACTCTATTGCTTGAAATGTGGCAGCCCTTGTCTCTGCCACCATCGCCTCCAACTTCCCACGCCACATCACTCCTGCTCCTCCTCTTCCTCCTACGCGTTCTCCTGCTACATCATCAGCGAATTCCACTTCTGAAAATTCTACAACAGCAGCAGCCATCATCTCTCTCCATCTCTCTCCCGTCTTCTCCAGCTCCGTCCTTCACAATACTGTGCACGTCTTCATAGAACCGGCGGGTGTTTATCCCGAGAAATTAGTGTTGTGACGGTATCCGGTTTGCAGTGTTAAATCCGGGGGTTCCGGTTCTTGTGACCCAGACATGAGCTGCCATTTTTTTTTTTTTTTTTTTTTTTTTTTTTTTTTTTGGGGAACTGCCACAAATTTCCAACTGCGGAATTAGTCTTTTATTAGATGAGGAATCAAAATTGGAATCGTGAAAAAAATATTTTTGAACATGGGTTTAGGTTTTTTAAAATTTAAATAAGTTGATTTTTTTTAAAAAAATTGACAAGGCGGTTGAATTTTATAGTTATGTATTAATTTTAGTTAATTGTCACTTAGCTTCGAGGTTTTTTGGAAAAATAATTAATTACCAAAAATAAACTTGGCATATGATTTTTAGATTTTAAAATTATTTCGATTATTTCAAAAAAAAAAAAAAGGTGTGTTATGTTAGGTGCTTAGTTAAGTCTTGACTAGGATTTAGTTTTAATTTGCATTAATATAAATTAAAAATTGTATTTCAACTTTAAACCAATTTTTAAGTGTGAATTAATCAGGTTTGAAATATTTTGTGTTTCAAATATAATTTTAAATTTTGTGTGTTTAAATTATTTTTTTATGATTTGATATTTCAAAATACATGTTATTATTTATTTTGTAATTGTTTTGTGTTATTCAAGTTTTCTTTTGCACATGGTCTTAACCTATTTGTTGTTTTTTTAATTGTGTTTTGGGCTTGAATTTTTATTTTTTTATAAATGAATTATATTTTGAATCACCAAAAATCAATTTAAAATTTTTATGTAACTTAATAAATTTAATTTTGTATCAATTTTTTTAATTTTACAAAACTTAAGAAATTTAATTTTGCACCAAATTTTGGTTTGGCAAGTACCATGGTAAGTTTTATTTTGGTGAAAATTGTATCTTGTTTGTTTTTGTGTGTTGAGTTGTAATAGTTGGGGAGGAAGTTATACAACAAGTGTAATTTCTTGGTTTACTTTTTGAGCTAAAGGAAGGGTGATTGAGCCCCAAAAAATAAAATTGCACGGAACAAAACTTAGGAAAATTATAATTTTCCCTATCCAAAAATGAACATGTTTATTGTTTACAATTTAACATTCGTTTGGGACCAGAGAGTCCATTAGACAAAAGGTAGATCATGGAGGACAGATTGTCCTCTGGTACTAGTAGCATACCACAAACTTGGCCAAGGCGATCGTGTTCATGGTCTACATGAACTTAGCAAGAGTGCTAATGTGGGTGAAGGGCAAGGCTGAACAAAAGCATTCCTCGACTTTTTGTGTATTTAGACAGACAAAGAGCAAGTGCTTTTCATCCTCAACCTTTCCCACATTGCAACCTCGACAAAGCTTCTCTATGTATAGCACATCTTTCCACACACATAACATTACCTCAAGCTGTGGGTTGCCACATCAAAACCGGGCCAGAGCTTTTCGCAATTGAACATAATTGATGTCACACAAATAACATTTACTCTTGTATGACATACCCTTAAAACATAAGTATCTTGTTTGCACACTAATCCCAATTTCGCAGTTGGTGAAGAACTTTTCAATGAAAGTCAACTGCATATTATGTTTCACCTTTTTTACACTCAACATTGTGTGAGGAAAACCTAGAGGGGGTGGGGCCCCAGCCTCCTGGTTTATTGGGTCTCTTGTCGTAAATCTAGCACCAACTCGTTGCACTAATTATATTGTGGCCAGTTTAACTATCCTAACTCTCACTTATACGTTGTGCGTGTTGCACCAAAGCACTTGGCTCTCTACCCGGCCTCTCACCCCTACTAAATAGGTTAGATGTATGTGACGTTGTCCCAAAAGTCGTTTCCAGTGATGGTTAAATTGTCCTCGCATGGAGCGTATAGATCATTACAAGTTGAAGCGTCATTTCTAACAACAGTTGAACTGGAGGCAAAAAACTTGCCACCTCCTAGGGCTAATTCTTAAATAGTCATTTTTTCACGGATTTAACTCAACATTTTTTTCCTGTAGCAAGCATAACGAGCTGGGCTTCCCATGTCTTTCCCAAGATACGATATTTAGTGACCGTGCTCACATAGTTATAACACAACAATGCTTGTCCTCATGCAAAGTGTTCAAAGAAAATTTGTCAAATTCCATCGTGCTGATTGTTTTTCACACCCAGAGTAGGGACTTGAGGAAAACCAAGAAAATCATATTGAAAAACAAAGATAAATAAATCAACATACACACATAAGAAAACTATATAATTTTTTCTTGCTTCAAAACCCTGCAACTAACTTAATCAAATGGTGGGGTGGTCATTGGATTCTATCATTATTTATTTGGAATTCTCTCTTTGAATGTCTTGAAGTCCATTGAGGCTAGTTGGTAGGTACAACATCTCTTCATTCTCCACTTTACAAATAACACTTTTTCTTTCCCACCCCCAAAAACCAAAAAATCATGAACCTTGTTCACAAAAAAATTCCCACCAGATGCCACCACCCACCCCCTTGGACATTATTACTAAGATGCTAATTTCCCAAAAAGTGTGTTTCTAGCCTCCATACCCAATCATCTTGACAAACAAAAACAAGGGGGGCGTGTCACACTATGGCCTCGCCATTTACATTATTAAAAAGGATCTTACTTATGGCAAAAGAAGAATTATGGAAACTCAAATATTCCACCATGCAAAAATATATTAATCTTTCAAAAAATCCTCTCAAAGAAACCAAAAAATCCTTCAAGATATCATAACCCTATAACTAATCTCAAGTTTCAACACAAGCCAAAAAATCATCTTTCAAAAATCCTCATTTTAAAAAAAATAGACCTATTATTATTATTATTATTACCTAGGGGCCAAAATCCCTTAAGCTACTATACTATATAATGAATCTAAACACAATATCCTTTTTGCCTTGGTAGTTGTAGGCAAGGCCAACAAATTACCTTCCTTTATAGATAGATTAGCCTAAATTTGGGGTTATGTACCTAAATTAGCTTAATCATCACAAATTTGGAAAAAGGGGGGGGGGGGACCCCCCAAAAAAACCCTAATACTCTTAACCTTATGAGGGGGTTCAAAAACAGACTTGAAAAAGATTAAAAGCCATTATTAAGTTTTAATTAGCATTAATCAAGTAATTTTGGCTTTGTTATGCACCTACCCAAATTAGCTTAATCGTGCGCCGCTAATGAAGTGAGGACGAACAGTTGTTTGTTCTTAGTGTTGTTGGTTGCTCGTTGTTTGTTTTGCAGCGATGATGGTGGATTGGCACGCGAAGAATTTCTCCTCCTGCTGCTGCTGCTGATTTTGCCTTCCTCTTGTTTTTCTTCTTCCGTTTTTCGGAAGATTGAGGGATATTCATAGTTAGTTTGTTTACCTTATCATCATCAGCCATGGATAGCTTGTCGTTGCGCCTGTGCCCTCCTGCTGCTCACCCAGCTACCACATCCTCCAGGTCTGTTCTTTCTACTTGTTTTGTTTTTTTCTTCTTCTTGTTCTTGCAATGCTTAAGTGCCCGTTTTTTTTGTTTTTTGCTTGGGGGTTTTTTTTTTTGTTTTTTTGTTTTTTTTTTTTTTGTTACTTTTTGGTGGGATGGACTATTTTGGTTTCCATCTTCTTCTTCTCTCTTCTTTTGGCATTCCAATGCTTCACTGGTTATCAGGGATCATATGTGTGTGTTTTTTGGGTTTGTTTGCTGTGGGTTTTTTTTGTGGATTTTAGTGTGGGGACTGCATTGGCTAAGTGGTAGTTTGTGTCGTTTTCCTGATGTGCAATGTAATTTGGGTACAAGTGTGTGTGAGTGACTCGGAGCTTTTAGGTTATTGCAATAGGGTGAAGATGTTGGTGCGGGAGGTGAGATTTTAGCGGATTTTGGAGGAAGTGAGCGCCTTTGACGGAATGGAGATGTTAAACCCTAGTTTGGGATTTCTCAGGAGTTGGGGTGGGAGGAGATGGATATTAGGTCTTGGATTGTTGTCGGTGGCTAAGGATGTATGGTTGTTGGTCTTCTTCTTCTTCTTCTTTTATGCCTTGATATGCTTATTTTTTGTGCTTCTACTTCCTACTGTCCATGCTTGGCTATACCCTGTTCCTGCACTTGTGTGCTTTTCTTTGTTACCAAGGTACTTTATATTTTGCACACTAGCTTGTTTAGACCTTGCCTGCTGTTAGACACTTGTAGTCAGTTTTGTGAACCCTAGGTGTTATGACAGTTTCTTGCTTTTGCTGCATTGTGACAAAGACATGATTTTCGAATGTGGAGGAAGTGCACAGCTTTTTCCACATACAGATTTAATTACAGACTACATGTTTTCATTTGTTAGGGGAATTGGAAGAAAAATGAGAGAGGATTGATCATTACCTGGTTGATGTATATAGTGCGATGTTGCAAGCAGAATCAGAGCTTTTTCTTGTATCATAACATTTTGCAACGTGTCAGGCAAGTTGCACTATGTGCAAGGAACTGACTAAGGAAAGAGATTGGTTGATGGGGAGGACAGGTTCGTGTCTGCCAATGTGGGTGGAGTATTGGCATGCAAGCGGACTACAGGGATTGCAGCTTTGCATCCAGTCACTAGTCTAGCTGTCCCTTGCTGTGTTCATGGGGAAGGGAGATTAAAGTACCAAGCTGTGGGATCTGCTGTGGCAGACTCAGGCTCTGAGAATGCTGGGGTCTTGCATCAGACCACAAAACTGGGTAGGAAATCCATGGATTGGCGACAAGCAGCAGTTGTTTCAGCTGGGGTTGGAGCAGCAATTGGTGGCCAGCTTCTGTGTATTTTGACTATTGGAGATGTTGGAGGGGGTTTTGGAGGGTTTGGGGGTGGAGGTGGTGGTGGTGGTGGAGGAGGTGGTGGGGGCGGAAATGGTTGGCGCTTTTGGCTTGACAATGGGATGGCTTGGGCTGATGCAAGGAATGAGGATGACGGAAGTGAGGCCTTTGACCCACATGGGCTCCAAGTGGGACGGAATGTGCCATTAAGTAAGCTGAATCCCGTGAAGCGATACCGTGTCTCTGGGGTAGAACTTGTTGACAAGCGCACACGACAGACAATTGATTCCAAGGATCCTTTCTATGAACTTGTCACCTTAAGAACTGGTGGGGTGTCAACCAAAGCCCAATTGGATGCAGAGGTTGAGAACTTGATGAATTGTGGAATGTTCCAGAGTGTTGAGATGGAGGGGGTAACTCAGCTTGATGGGAGCATAAAAGTCCAGATATCTTTCATAGAGAGTCAATGGCAGCCAGCAGATTCCTTTAGATGTGTCAATGTGGGTTTGCTCTCTCAAAATAGGGCCCCAGAACCTGATGCCAATTTGACTGATCAGCAACGTGAAGAGCTCGCAAAGGTTCAGGAGGAGGAGTACAAGAACCGGCTTCGACGTGCTCGTCCATGTATGCTTCCAAAGGCTGTGGAGGTAAGTAGTTCAGTATGTTAATGGAGGTCAGAGGGAGGTAGAAGACATTGTTGCTGCAATAGAAAGCTGATGGCGTTTCCTGACCAGTGTGGTAGCTATGAACTGATGTAGTGTTGGGCACTGAACCTGATGTCTCAAATACTTTTTTGCAGCGTGAAATATCAGGCTGGTTGCGAGGTGAGACACGAGTGACAGCCCGCATGCTGCAGCGCATCCGGGATCGTGTTCAGAAATGGTACCATGAAGAAGGCTATGCTTGTGCACAGGTTGTCAACTTTGGGAACTTGAATACTAATGAGGTTGTATGTGAAGTAGTGGAGGGAGACATCACGAAAGTGCAAATCCTGTTCCAGGATAAGATGGGGTTCCCATCTGAAGGCAACACACAAGAGAAGATTATCCAACGAGAGCTTCCTGAACAAGTGAGAGTGACTCTCAGACTTGGTAGACCTTAGAGACCACTTTTGAAGCATTGCTCAGCTTGAATCTTGTGATGTTTGATGTTTGATGTTTGTGACTGTGGAACATGGACCGCATGCACACACAATCTTCTTGTTCCCCAATGATTGGGTGGGATTGTGGGGGTTGCAGTTGAGAGCAGGACAAATTTTCAACATTGAAGCTGGGAAAAAGGCTTTGAGAAATGTGAATGGACTAGCCCTGTTTTCTAACATTGAGGTGAACCCTAGGCCAGATGAGGACACTGATGGAGGCATTGTGGTAGAAGTAAAGCTGAAGGAGCTTGAGCAAAAGACAGCTGAGGTCAGCACTGAGTGGAGCATTGTGCCTGGAAGTTCTGGGCGACCCAGCCTGGTGATATTTCTATCATCCTTCAACCCCAGTTAACAGTCATGTACTGTGATGAGTTTCTTCTTTGTAGGCATCTCCACATGTTCTGAGTTTTCTTTCAAAATTTTCTGCATTCCATATCTAGTCAAGTCTTACAAGGGTTTGTGATTTGAATGTGATGCAGGCAACAATTCAGCCTGCAGGGAGTGTTACATTTGAGCACCGAAACTTGCAAGGATTGAATCGGTCAATACTTGGGTCTGTGACTTCCAACAATCTCTTCAACCCCCAGGTAACAACAGCAGAAATTTGTCAGCTTTGAGCTCTGAATGATCTTGCTGCAGTCCTGAACAGCACATTTGTGGACTCTCTGGAATTCTTCAAAATTGGATTACAGCATAACGTATGTGTTTCACTCAAGTATGTAAGTTTTAGCCTTTGAATGATATTGACGTGGTTTGTTGTATTGATCACTGTCAACTGAATGTTGATGACAGGATGACCTTGGATTTAAGGCAGAATATGTGCATCCTTATGTGGATGGAGTTGATGATCCCCGCAACCGCACATTCCGTGCAAGCTGTTTCAACAGCCGCAAGTTGAGTGCAGTATTCACAGGGGGACCAGGGGTGGAGGAAGTGCCTTCTGTGTGGGTGGATCGTGCTGGCATCAAGGCCAATTTGACTGAGGTCATTCCAGGACACTCTCTTTCAAAGTGCAACAACCTTACTTGTGTCCTCCAGTTATGAGATCATATGCAGTCATAACTGAAGAACATCTTGCTGAAGGACATTGCCACAGTCTCCTGTTGCATGACATATCTGAGTGGCTCATGCTTGTTTTTGTGATAGGCCTTCACTCGACAAAGCAAGTTTACATATGGGGTGGTGCTTGAGGAAGTTACAACGAGAGATGAGACCAGTGCTATCTGCACTAATGGGGCACGTGCATTACCAAGTGGTGCTCTCACGATGGATGGCCCTCCAACATCACACAGTGACACTGGTATTGACAGAGTTGCATTTCTACAAGGCAATTTCACACATGATAACACTCGATTTGTTAATGGTACTCCAGTTGGTGCACGGGACATTTTCCAGGTCTGTAATATGTCTCAAGTTGTATTCCCTCTGGGCTTTTCTGTGCTGCAAAGTCCTGCTAAGTACAACCAAAAACAGGAGATGGTGATGAAGAGCTGAGTTTTGTAATACCTTTCCACTGTATTGTGCAGACTTTGAGGGAGATCACCAAATGTTGTGCATTTCTTTGTTGAGCATTTGCAAAATTCTTTAGTCTTTGCATACATGCTGATGTGCCATGCATGTACTGTATCACAGGTGGACCAAGGCCTTGGAATTGGAAGCAAGTTTCCATTTTTCAACCGTCATCAAGTGACCTTGACCCGGTTCATCCAGCTGCAACAGGAAGACCAGCAGGATTCTGAGAAACCTCCTCTAGTGGCTGTTGTCCATGGGCGCTATGGAGGTTGTATAGGAGATCTTGCTAGCTATGATGCCTTTACCTTGGGTGGCCCTTACTCAGTTCGTGGGTACAACATGGGTGAACTTGGTGCTGCGCGCAACTTTCTAGAGGTAAGAAGCTGAAATTCAAAGAGGGAATACTGAATCAGAGACATTGCCAACAGTTATCAGTTGAAGCTCTCAAATGTGCATTATAGTTGTCTAGTCATTTTGTGGGAACATAGTATTTCCTTCTATGTGTTTGAATTAGTTCTCTATTTTGTACTGCCATTCACACCAGAAACTTCCGTTTTGCAGCTTGCAGCTGAAATCCGAGTGCCAGTCAGGAAGACACACACATATGGTTTTGTAGAATATGGTACTGATCTTGGAAGCTCAAAGGATGTGCGAGGAAATCCCACTGAGTTTTTCCGGCGGGCTGGTCATGGAGCTTCCTACGGTGTAGGTGTTAAGTTAGGAACTGTGAGGGCAGAGTATGCCAGGGATTGTAATGCAGGTACAGGCACAATATTTGTCCGATTTGGCGAACGGTTTTAGCTTATTGGTTGCCGAGCAAAAGCTTGGGTGGAGGTGTTAGATGATCATTTGGTAACCAAGGTGAAAAGTGTTCTGAAAACAGGACGGCTATGTAAGACACAAGTTTTGTTTTGAGCATGGATGCATTTGAGTTGGGGTTTGATCCCAAATATTTTTCCATCTTTATCAAAGTTTCCATAATGTGAAGATTCGCATCTTCTATACAAAAAACATTTGGTTGCTACGTGCTCTTTTTGAACTCATTTTGGCATGCTCCTGATGTAATCTATACATTTCTGCATGGCTCATCGAGAAGAACACTTTGCAGCAAATAGTTAAGGGATGCTCAATACTTCATACTTCTCATGAGCTTGTCTACAATAATGTAGCAATATAAAAGATATTGACCCTTCCAAAGAGGATGGAACCTTGCAAAACAATCAAGGAAAACAAAACACACGTCTTGCAAGGAAGCAAAATCCTTCCATGAGTAGATGTATTGTGATGTCTTTCATAACTTGAAAGCTCTAGGGAAAAGTGACTTAAGAGCAAGTCCACTGGCAGGAGTATGATAGGAAATTCAATCAATAAATTGAACGAAGTTTTAGTGTTCCAATTCCATGCGACTGGGTGTGGACTTGTAGATATGTGCAAGATAGAGTGTTTTCTTAAAAGAATAGTAAAGAAATGTGATAGGCTTTGATTGGCTGGTCACAATGATTAGCCCATGCAGTGGCGTTAACTAATCCTCACTCTACATTGTCCAAGATTACATGTTCATGAGTTGGGGTAAGGAAATAACTTGCACACTCTTGGATGCAGTAGACACTGGTAGATGTGCACATACCAGGTGTGGGGTGGATATGCTCTAACCTCTCAATGGTAATAACCTCTTCTTGTGCTTGAATCAACAGTGGTATTTCTATGTGTAAGTGATGGTCAAAAAACATTGGACCTTAAAAACTATGTAAACTATGAGACAGCTCCAATTAATTAATCCCTTTCAACACTCTCATTCAATGAGACTTGACCTAAAAAGTATGTAAACTCTGAGATAGCTCAAATGAATCAACTTCTTTGAACACTCTCATTCATTGAGACTTGAGCTGAAAACTATGTAAACTGTAAGATAGCTCAAATTGATTAAACCCTTTCAACATTGCTCGCCCAATGAGACTTGATAACAAATCCAAGGAGCTTTGTGTCGCATCAAATTCTTTGACATTATCCACATCTTTTGTCCAACAATTCGTGGTAATGTCCTCTAGCTTGTTGTGGACAAGTTCAATTCTTCTAAACGTACATCCTCTTTCACAAAAGATGTTGGACCTTTATGGAAAGACATCTCATGAACTAACACTATGGCACTTTGCTTCCTTTTTGTGAAGCAACCAATCACCTTCACAATTGGCACCGTCCCCACATGTCGAAGAGAGCAAATGATATCATTGCCCCTTTACCCATTTGTGTTCACCAACCACCCACATTGTTGGCAACTAAACCATGTTCATGCACCATCTACCTTGAGATTCCTTTTGAGAAATTCATATATGTAGCAAAGTTTTGCTTCAACATGCGCTACTAATAAGTGTGATAGTGATTATAACCCTCCCATATATATATAACAAATTGTAACATGGTGATTATAACAAGGTTTTACTATATTTGGACTCTACAACTTGAAGGAAATTCACAACAGCTAACAAGCCAATTTAATCTTCTTTTGCCAACAAATTTGGTTAAAGTGTATAGGAAATTGAAAACATAAGCAAACAAGTAGTCCTCCAAGGACATTTTCAACATTGCATTTGTTTGTATTATGTGTTTCATTTTCAAGTTGGTGTTATATATATAAAATAAGTAGCCTTTACAAAGTAAACCACTTCCATGAAGACTCAAACCTCAATTGCCTTGTCTTGTGCAAGGCAATGAGGTTGTGCAACTCACCTTGTGCATCAAACTAGTGTTTTGAGAGGAAGCAAACATCATTTGGTGCCCAAAATGACATTCTAAATGAATGAAAATCAGTTTTCTTGTCTCATTGTTATTCTTCAAAATGGCCATAATTCTTAACAACTAAAGTTTTATTTTTTGACAATGCAAGCTCTATCATATTTTAACTTGTGTCGAGACCTTTCCAATGATCCAAAAATCATTTGATTTGGTCAAGATTTGATCCTATAAACCTTGTTTCAAAAATCTTGAATTTCAATCAAATCTCGACTCTCATATGGGAGCAAATTCTCTCTTATCACACATACTTCACACTAACACTTGAGTTCCTGAACCGGATCCCTAATTCCGGGTCCCAAACCATTGAGTTCCTGAACCAGATGCCTAATTCTGGGTTCCATAACCATTGAGTTCCCGAACCAGATCCCCGAACCATTGAGGTCCGAAACCACATCCCCGGTTCCAGGTACCGAACCATTGAGTTCACGAAACAGAACCCTAATCCCAGATCCCGAAGAATCAAGACATGGATGTGAGTTCACCGCCATCGCCAAGCTCGTGTTGCAAGGCTCTCTTCTCGTAAGCTCCTGCAACTCCCATCTGTTCTCGTCTCTAAACCTCTTTCTCCTTTGCTGTTTCTGTTCTTCTCCCTCCCTCCCCCCAGATGCTCCTCTCCATCCCTTTCTGTTTCCATCACTTATTTCTCCAATCTGTCGAAATTTTCTTCGCGAAAGTTCTCTCTTTTTCCCCTTTTTTTGGTTGGGGAAACGGTGGGAAAGTTCTCGGAGTTTCGACCTAATCCATGCATCGAGCTCCGTCGAAATCCAGATTGTGTAGCAATGGAATATGCTTTGATTTGCATAACAGGTGCTTAGACAAAAGGGATGTAACAGGTTTTTGTGTTTTTTCCGATTCAAGGATTTGGAGGGTCTGGGTTCTTCGGCAATGAGCTTGGAGGCAAAGGGAAAAAGGAGTGCAATCGAGCGGACGCAAGTCGGGGAGGGATGTCCCATCTGCTTGGAGCCGGTCACCGGCGAGGCGTTTCTGGATCAGTGTTTTCACAGATTTTGCTACCACTGCATTCTGCAATGGTCGGAGATGGTATTGGCAGCGTCGTTGGCGAAATCCGGTAACCCTAAACGCGTCTCTTCTCTGGAATGTCCCCTTTGCAAAACGCATTACACTTCTGTGATCCACGACTTCGTTTCCGGGAACAAGTTCCGGCGAGACTATCTCCTTTCTCTTGACGGAAGCCGGTTTCACTTGTCTGAAGCTCACAAGAAGCGGCAAGCGGTGTACTCTGACCAACAAGAAAACCCTAAACCAGAAGAAGAAGAATTGCCTTCAGCAGAAACTGAAATGATGATAAACAACACCAACCGAGCCTTACCAAAGAATCCAAAGTTTCAGGTCGTGCAATCTAACAGGTGGTTAACATGCTGGGTGCGCCGAGAGCTTCAAGCCCTCATGCAAGAGGAGGATGTGGATATGGTAACACACCATATCGTTGGCATTGTTGAATTCTTACAAAAGCAAGCAAAAGCAGGAGGAGTAGGGAGGAGAGCTTCATCACAAACTGCTTATGCGGATTGGCATAAAGCTGTCTCTGTGGCAGTGCAACCCTTTGTTTTTGAAAATGCTAGAAAATTTGCTGAAGAACTTTGGAGGTTTCTAGCCTCAGGTATTGATATTGCCTTCTATGACCAGCTGACACTTGATGGCAGTGAACCAACTGGCTCCAAGAGAAGTGATGCTCTGACATCTGATGTGCCAGAATTGGATATGTATGATGATGATCTTGAGAGCTGCTGTTAGAAAGCAGTGAATAAAATAGAGAGCTAACCGGCAGCATAATTCTTCTCCACCTCTACTATTTTTGACATCCTGTCAATTGCACTGGTATGTCTTGACTGCATGTTTCTTCAGAACTGGCTGCCATTTCATGTGATTGGGGGACCTTCTGGTTTGGTTGCTGATATTGATGGAGGATGATGATTCCAGTTTTGGCTCTTGAATTTTTGCTGTAAACTGTTCTCACATGGCAACTTCAATGAGGGAGGAATGGAGCTTCCTGGAATCATTTGTTACAAATGGAGGCTGTATTTGTGAGGCCTGGGAATGTATGCAATGTCTGCCATAAAGCATGAGTTCTGAGATCAATCCAATTTCTGTTCATTGTGGAAAACTCTGCACCTCTTGGCAAAACTTATCTGCTTTGTGAAGGTCTTATCATCAAGCCCTCCACAATACATACTGCTCTGATACCCTTTGTACTCTTTTGGGTTGGATGAAAACACCTTCTGGGTTTCTTTTTGGGAGCAGCAGTCACTGAACTTGCAGCATGCATAAAGTGCAGTAGACTTTGATGTCCTCTTCATCATTATATCATGCTGAGGAGTTCCTGTTCCTCTGTTGGGCAGATGCACTTGGGAGAAGTCAGAGGCCCTCAATTGTTTCTGACAAGGTATCATCCTGGACACAGGAAGAAGGGGACTGCAAGTTTCTGGATTGGGATAGGTGTTTGGTATCAACAATGCAAGCATCATTGTCTGTCTTTTCTTGCATTGTTGTTGTAATTGGGTAGCAACAAACAGAAACTGCTGGATGCTCGATGATGATGTCAAATTGTGTTCACTTTCATATTTTTGCAGTGCTTGAGAGCTGGAAAAATCAAGTGCAGTGCTCAAAACTATGCAACCATGGCTCAAAACAAAATTAATCAATAGAGGTACCTCATCATACTTGTAGAATGCATTTTAAGGAGTTCAAAGTTACTCATTTTGATTCATGCCTTTCAGTAGCTTTGCAAAGGCCAGGTCTGCTCAACCCAGTCCTGAAAGCATATGGCAACCTGAGAAATGAACTGCAATGACTCTACAGTTCAAAAACTCTGGTACATGCAAGCATAAAAGTTGTGACAATAGTTCTAAATGACAAAAACTTTTACTCCCAGACAGAAATATAAAAGGAGTTGTTAGAGCCCTGGTTGATTTGAATAATTTCATACCAAATCTAATGATTCATGTTCATTTCTATAGCATTGCTGCAATAATCCAATAAAATTGTGTTTAGTTGTAGATTTAAGTGGGAGAGAGGCATAATATATATATGGGTGGATTCCAAATTGTCAAATGGTTGTTAAATGGAAGCCAACAGTCATAAAGACTTTTCTTATCCATCACTGAATTTAGGAACATACAAAATGGAATATGCACATGATAAATGATATCTTGGAGTGGCCCATTGCTCTACATCCGGTACACTTCTAATGTTCCTAGAACTTTCACATCTTGAATTGGTTAGAGAATTCCCTACTTCAAACCTTTACTTTGATTGCAACTTATGCCCTTTTGATGATGGCAAATTTGGTGGAGAGTTTGATGGAGTGTACATCCACATGGAAGCAAATGGAGTGTCAAGAAAGTGAGTTGTATGGACATATGGGCGTGCAAGTAACTTCATGGATTGGCAACTTTTGGGCAACTATTTGATTAAGATGTTTAAGCAAATAATAAGTTTGATTCCAACAACTTTTCAATGCTTGTGTGGTATCATACCTCCATCGTAGGTAGATTTATATATGAGATCATGCATTCTAGTTGAAACACAAGTAAATATCATCATTAGGTTGTGGTAACATTTTATAAATGTGTGGCGAAGTTTATGAAATGGTTGTAAGCACTACTTTTATTATTGAAAAGAGAGTTTTGTGCAATTATTAGGAAACATTTGAAGTCATAGAAAGATTAACAAGTAACATGAATTTGAAAGGTTTTAAAGCATACCTTTTGTTTTTGAGGCAATAGATGATAGTCATATCTTGATCTTGATTGTTGCATCACTTATAGATTCAACTTTTAACTGCTGTTGAAAAGCTTTTATTCAACTTTATTACAAGGTGGAGTTGACACACGATGTAAGTATTGGGACTATGATTTTAAACGGGCTCATTATTACAATCATTAAACATTGTTTCAAAAAGTTGACATTGGTATGAAAATAATGAAACATTTAAACATTTAACATTTCCAATGAGGTCATGGTTTTACTCACCATTTAGGGTGAAAAAGAAGAATTGCTAAAAGCAAAAGCATATTAGGACATCATACAATTAAATATTCGAATGGTTATAGAAAGGACATTTGGAATTCTGAAAGGATGATGAAAATTTCTATTAAAAAGAATTGACATGCCCTTATGAAATTTACCAAATGTGATTACACATTTCTTTGATAGCTCGTTTTACCACATGAAACATGTCCTTGTGTTAAAATTGTTTTAGGAGCTAGTTGGTTTCCTTTTGAATTACATGTTTAACTTCTTTTGCCCATTGCATGTCAAAGAAATTACATTACTTAATTAAAAGTCAAAGATGGAAACAATGAGGAGACATTACTAAAATTAAAAAATGAAAAATGCACTAAAATCAAATAAAGATTTCATTTAAAAATGTTGGGAGTCACACAAGTTCATGAATTATTAACAAACACATTTTATGAAGCAAAATTGAAAAGGGAAGGTAAAATGTTTTTCCTAGCCACATCATCTTATTAAGAAATTAAATATGTATCATGTCTAGAATTTATTTATGAATCAATCCATTTGATGATCAATTTTTTTCAATGAAAACATTGATTTTCTAAAAAATATTCACTATGATGATACTATTTACCACCACTTTAGTGAACATTCTACTTGTTTGCTCATAAACACTCTTCTTACCATTTTCAGATGCAATGCACATTATGATGTTTTAAAAGTTAGTTGTTTTTTTTTCAACAATTCAAAATTATTTTCATATTGAAGCAATCTTGTGTATTAGCAAATGTGGTAACATGTTTCATTATGGTGATCATTTAATGTCACCATTGATCAATGGACTCATATGACATATATTCATGTTTTTTTTTCCCCTCATGCATCATTTGTTGATTCATCGATTTTGTATTGTTTGAACAACAAATTTAATATTTTTTCTATGTTTAAATTTTCCTTGTAAATTAAAAAATTGGCATCACCATGCAAACTTGCAATTTCGACTATACATCCACCTTTTACATTGATTAAAAATCCCAAATATTAGTCCATGGGCCTTACATTGATTGGAATCATAAATGGTAATGCATGGGTTAATTTGAATTATAAAATGTTACAAAGTTAATCTTTTGAAAAAAAAACCTTACATCAAAGATTGTACCAAAAACAAATAAATTATTTTATCACACCTTGAATACAATGATTCAAATGATTTATTTATTTTCCTTTTGTATTGAAGATTCAAAAAAACACATATTAAAAACTATTTTAACTTACATTTATTACAAAATGAAAAGACCAATAATAGTTTCTAGGTGCATGGAAATCAAGGATGAACAATTACACATAAAAAATGTGGTTTTAAGGTGGTTAGATTATTCTTGTTCACCAAGCGAAAGAATGATATTATCATTAAAATTTTCAAAACACAAAGTAAAGAATTATGCATGGTGTAATTTGCTCAAACTGATGCTATAAATGAGGAATTCATTATCGGTTGGGATAGTATTAAGAACACATCCTTAAGTTCTTCCCAAAGATTGAAAGATGAACCCTTGAATTGCACCAATGGAAAGAAGGTAAAAAGAAGGAAAATTCAATTACACATTCTTTAATATTTCACATTTTTAAAAAAAAGGTGTTTGAGAATTTTAAGATGAGGATTAAAATGAAAATAAAAGTTCACGAACATTTCAAGAACAAATCATTACCACAAAATAAACAATGTAAATCAAAATGAAGCCAACCTTGAATCCAACCTTGTTTTGGATTCTTGCACTCACATGGCATAAATTTTAAGAGAAGGTCACCACTCATGTCCTTATAATATATTCTAAACCCTTCTATGGGGATTACATTGAAATGTTTATTTTTCCTAAGATTCCCAAGTTATTAATCTCGCAACTTGGCAAGCTTTTGATTTTCTTCATATGAGGTTCAAATTTATAACCCTTGACAAAATATTTTGAACTCCATGTTGCACGCTTCCATTTGAAAGTCATTTGAGCTATATATTTTTGAAGTTTAGTGGTCATAAGTCAAACTACCAATTTGGCTTTTAGCTTTTCATTTGCCATAATTTATATCTCAAAATTCCAAATGGAAAATTTGAACGCACTTTTGATATCTACATTTTGAAAGAATTTCAACAATATTTTTTTTAAAAAACATTTGACAAGGTTTATCACTTCGATTTTGTCCCAAATATTTAAAACATTTGGGCACTCCTTGGGAATTCGTCCCACATATGCTTCCCTTTATTCCTATAAAATGTTTAAGCTGTTTTAATTTTTTTGTTTATTCCCATTTGTTTCTGTTCGCTTTGCTATGAAATATTTTTTTCAACCTTTAATTCTCAATTGCAAAAAATTGAATACACCAAAGAAAATTTGGAAGCACATGTGACCAATTGGACTAACATTTTTGTTGATGGAAATTTACACTCATCTTGGTTATAAGAGTTGGAAGACACTTATACTAAGGATTTGTCATCCTTCAAGTCGCATATTGAATGAACCCCTTTCACAACCATGGGAATGATCAAAAACTTTTTTTTTTGGGCCCATGTTAATAAAAACTTGTTACATTCTATGATTTATTGATTGTACACTATGCCAAAAATGGCATTATCTAATTGCCCATTTTTTACTTAACTAGTTGCTTATGCTATTTGTAATCAAATCGAACCCATCATTCATGCCATTTTTAGTCATTTATGCCACTTGTAGTTGTATAAGACTAATCATGAAATGCCATTTTTGGTGTAGCGGTACAAGGTGATTTGTTTTCTTTGAAATTTTGCTCATTATTTTTACCATTGTCAAATTTTGTCCAAGGCGTTAATGTTATTTATGTGAAATTTGGGAGGGTTCATAAAAAAAAAAGGTTTTTTCATCTTTTTGGGTTGTTAAATGTTTTTCAACTTTTGCATGGAAGTGTTTTGCCCCTCAAGTTTTCATGGTTAAGACATTACACGATCATAATTGAAGACCTCTGACATTAGTTTGGATGTGTAAATGATTTCATATTAATGAAGGAATCATTGAACACACATGGATATATAATTACATTAAACTATAGTTAATTTAAACATCACAAACTGTAAATAATCTCTTAACGAATTGAAAGGTTTGATGTGTAACGTATTAAAAAAAAATCGAAATGCAAATGTGGGGGAAAAAAAAAAAACAAAAAAAAAAAACACAAAACCCCATTTCATTAAAATAAACACAATTTCCACCTAACTTTTCCAATTAATTTGATTTGAGGTATGCTTGATAAATAACAACAAATGTTATGATTTTCAAAATCTTATCATCATATGCTAATCTATCATTTCCTTTACAAAAAATTGAAATTGTTGGACAAAATGTTCAACCTTGACAATAGACCCCATACACATAAAACATCAACACTATCACATTTATTATCAAAATCCAACATGTTTAAGCTTGTTAAAAAAATTACTACAAAACATATTAATTCATTGAATTTGAAACTTTGCATTTCAATCAAACAAAATATGTACCACAAAACTCGATAAATTTTTGTAAAGAATTTTTTTTAAGTAATAATTTTAACTTGAAATCTTACACCATAACCCATGTCAAAAAAAAAATCTATCTATTAACATTCTTCTTTCCTCTCTTTATTTATTAAAAATTAAGCATTATTTTTTTATTTTTTAAAATGAAAGTTAGGAGGAAGATCTTCACTATCGAAAGCTCAAATTAATAACCCAAATTAAATAAAATAAATAAATAACCTTTTCAAGAAGAAAAAAGGTCCCAAAGCTCAGTGGTAAATGGAAAGAGAAAGGGAAACATCCATTTTGACATTTTTTCATTTTTTACCACAAAGGATTCACCTTTCTTTTCACCATCAAATCTAGGGTTTCATTTTAACTCAATCTTTGACCACCCATTTATCCTTTCGTCAACCCTATAAATTGGACCTAGTTCCATTGAAACCCCACCCCCATGCATCCACCAATTTTACACAATTTGAATTTGATTAAAAATCTCCAAGTCCAAGACGTCAAATGTGTTTATATTTTGAGGGCTTCAAGCTGTATAAATGGACAAGGAACAACCTTGAAAATCATCTTTCAATTTGTTCTTGACTTAATGCCCTCACATTGAAAAATATTACAAAAGGTGTGCCTTGGATTTGAAGTGGAATAATCTTGAGGATGTTTGCAATTTTTATACTTTGGTGGTTTTGTTACATGTTGACCCTACCATTCATGATGAACCCAAGACCTCTACGAAGATATTTATGAAAATGATGAAACTTCAATTTTTTATGTGATTTTCAATTCCTAGCATTGGACATTAACATTGATTGCACAATTTGATCGTTGATTACCCCCCAATTGCAAAGTAAAGTACGTAATTCACACCATATGCCACCTTCTAGATCTCATACAATTATGAACCCTATTGGAATACAATATCAGATATAACATGTATTTGTTCCTTTTTAAACCTATTTAAAAACTAAATAATGATTTTGTTCATCACATCCATGAATACAATTATCATTCCATCATTATTTATACATATTGTTTTCATTATGTTGACAAAGATTAATCCTACATGCTTGAATTTTCACTTGCCATCATTAAATGACCATTATACTAGAATTTAAATCTTACCCCCCCCCCCCCCCCCAGCCTTAACCATTTTTCCCCTAATTCTACTACATATTGGTATCTTTTAGAAATTGTAACAAGGTCCAAAATTTGTTGAATTTAACAAATTTGATTATTCATCTCTAGTTGAATATTTTAAGGAACCATAAAAGCTTAATTATCCACTAAGATTCAAAAGGTGATGATAAAACTTTGTTGAAGAAAACACAACTCACAAATTGAATCACCCAATGAACTTTGAAACTAAAACAACCAAGAATCAAGATAAAGAGAATGACCTTGGATAATTTAAAGATCTTGTAGCTTGAAACCGATTAAAATCCATGATAACCCCATCAAACACATACATTCTAAAAAACACTCAAAAAATCAAAATTACCTTGGATGTGTTGGTAGGATTCATACTTACCCAACTTTGCCTAACCCAAATATAAGGTCACAACAATTGAATTTTGGGATAAGTTTAATGGGGCCCAAGAGACATTGGAAAAAATAAAAATGGATAAACTAAAATTCACCAAAAATGCAATGGTGGTTTAATGGACCTAAATTAATGATAAATGTTCATAAGAGTTTTTTGAGTTTCATAATGGTGAAAGACCACACACTATCATTAAGGAATTGTTACATGGCGGGCAAGTATTTTTTAAAAAAATGAACATAAGATAATGTGTACAATCCTTTTATCATCAACTTTACATGATGGACCTTGATGTACAAAATGATATAAAGTTAGGAAACAATGTTTTAAGAATGTATTATTCATGGTCACAAAAAAACAAAACAAAATCTTGTTGTAGGAGCTTAATGAAGGTGAGATGCACAAGGCAACCTTTGTTTTCCCTAAACACAAGACTTGAAGAGTGAATTCTTGTACAATCTATGAATGGAGGTAGCGAAAAACATTACAAATGTTTTTCATAACACACAAAAATTCAATGTTGGCCTAAAGACATTCGTGCCCAAGCTAAGAAATCATGGATTCATTATTAATTATAAGCCAACATCCATCTTAGGATCCACATATAAAATAACATCAAAGGTTTTAGTTTATAGACTTCAACTATTTTTGCCATTGTGGATAAGACTACCCAAACAAGATTTGTAAAAGTCGTGTTTATCTTAGATAATGTATTTTTGGTTTTGAAGTTATGGAATGGGTTAATGAAAATGATTATGATTTAGTTATGTGTTTACTTGATTTTGAGAAAGTGTATAACAAAGTCAACTAGACATTTGGTCAAGAATCTATGGAAAATATGTTACACAACATCACTATACAAAATAGGTTGAAATTTTTTGTTCTTGTGAACAAGGAAATAAAAGGAAAGTTAAAATGGAGAAGGTAAGTATGTAATTCACTAAGGATGCCCCCGTTGCACCTTATTTGTTTCTTTTTGTGCCAAGGGCAACCCAAGGGCATCCTTAATGAATTGGGGGACATTATTTAAAATTCAATATATGGGATAGAAGTATTATTTTTACCAATTGGCATGGAGATTCGAGATCAACTGTTTGCCAGTGACATGATGTTTTGTTAAATGACTACCAACAACTTGCAAAGGGCATTTCAAGTTCATCAAACATTTTAATCAACATCAAGAGGATAGTTTAATTGACATAAATCTTATGTCATATGGGCATCAAAGAAGTTAAGAGAATGGGCTTGGGGTAAGATAAATTGTTGGTTTGGTTGATAAATAACACCAAGAATAGATACATTGGTTTCTTGATCAATTACAACATGGCACAAAAGAAGGATGTCAAGATGTTAAACATGTGAGAGGAAAGCTAACGTTATGGAGTTTAAAAAAACTATCAATAGTTGGGAGGATTTTAGTTACCAACTAGGTGATTCTTATTGCTTTTGTATGATATATTAATGCATTGTGCACATACTTGCCATTGTTTACTTTTTTTAAAAATTAAAAATTGGTTCACAACTTTATTTGGTTTAAGCAAAACAAATAGTCAAATAAGGGCAAAGTTTGCATTTGACACAACTATACTACTACTAACTAAATTAAGGGACCTAAATACTAAATCCAAAGGCCAAAACATGCATTATTATCTAAAATGTTGATAAGGGGCCTTGGCCTTTAATTGTGGAAAATTCTCATATTTCATATAGTAAACAAATTGAAACAAACATATAAAAGACATTAACAACTCCTAGCAAGATGGCTTAGAAATAATGTTGCACCAATCTTTGGTTGGGAAGTCAAAGATCACCAAACATGAAGGAATATCATGGGGCATGAAAACCATATTTAGATTTTGTATGTGAACAAAAGAAAGCATCCATACAAAATCTAAATATGCCCTTACAAATTTTTAGGAAGAAAAGAACAACTAAGAAACAATGATTTAAAAAAAAATGATAACATGTTCAAGGATGCCTTCTTTGATTTTGGAATCCATTTTCCCCTAGTATTTTTTTGGGATTATTTGATATTAAGAGATGTGAGAGTTGTGAATCACCATAAGAATGACATTTGTCACCTTTTCAAAATTAAAACCTACGTGTGTAACTAAAATTTATATATTTAAAACCCATTGTAACTATGCAACAAAAAAACAATTGTTGTAATAGGGCCCATGTCAATGGCTTTTCATTAAGGTCTTGTGATCACAACTTATTCATGTATAACGATGATCACAATGACCCAATGAAAAAAGACATTTAATAGATGTGTCCATTGATCTCTCTTCCTATTTGGCTAGAGTAGATCTACAACCACCAATGCATCAACATTTGAAGTTTGTTATAATTAAGTTGCAAATGAACACCAATGGAGTTCATGTTGAGTTTTACTTTGTAACCTAGCCTACAAAAGGATGGGTCATACATAGGTTGGTTAGGAGGTAGGTAGAACGAATAATAAGTGAGTATATAGATAAATAAATGCAATTAAACGGTTAGAGTCTTTTTCTTTCATGAGGTTGTTCTAAGCACAAATTTTGCCCCAACAACAACTTTCTATTACATTGGTTCCCTCCAGCTATATGCCCACAATCATCTCACAACTCTCCAGGTCACGTGTTGGGCAAATGCAGAGAGCATTGTGAAGGTGCACAAGGTGACATTTGTCATCCACTTTTGTGAGATCATATGTTCCCGAAAGGATTTGTACAAAATTCCTGACACATGAAATGTTCCCAACATTCCTATAGATTTTAGCCCGCCCGCAATTGCAGATCTCTAATGGAAAGTCCTTGTCTAGTCAAGCAAGAACGGGGCTCCATCTCAGTAGCTTTTCGTTTAGGCTGTTGCGATTGCAATGCAATGCGCGTAATAACTGTGATCGTAAGGGAGCAATTCTACGGGTGCTCAGTATATGACCCTGCAAAATTAATAAAATTACATGAAGAAAAGTCAAAACATTCTGGTTTCGACACAACATTTTTGCATAGTTTGTTGAGACTGGTAAAGGGCACAGCCAAGCGTAACAGCTTCCAGAGATGAGTGTAATAAATGTGATGTGACTGCTGCTCCCTGTTTCTGATTGGCCAATCATGATAATTAGTCCAAGTAGTTTGCTAGTACTAGTCTCCCCACCCATTCGCAGTCTCAGCTTTACTTTTGTAGCACTGAGGTTGAGAAAAAAGAAATAACTAAACTTGGATGTGAGAAATAGTTTTTACAGGGTCACCACATACTGACTCAGCACTCCTGCTGGCTGGAGAGATGCACTAAGCATATATGTACCTAGTAAAAGGTCAATGGATTTGTTAGGAGGAGGTAAGGTAGTAAAAAGTAGAAAACAAAGTCTGAAGGAACAAGCAAGCAAACTAACTCCAAAACAAAACCCATAAGAGGACTTCAACACGACAATGTGCTACTACTACATTGAATTAATGATAACACAACGGCTACTACAACAATAATAACTGCTGAACTTGAGATTGAATAGTTTGGGCTTTTTTATTAAGAGAAATGGGTCAATCCAAGGGCTCTGCCAAGAGCGCTCGCTAAGAGTGAATAATGAATGGGCAGTCCAGTACTGCAGTGTGTTAAATTTGTCCTGACAACAATTGAGATCTCTTCATAGTGCGTGGCACACACAGTTTTATTGGCCTTGCTTCCCAAGGCAAGGAAGGATGTTGTGTTTAGATTCATTATAGAGTATAGTAGCTAGCTTAAGGGATTTTGGCCACCCTAGGTAATAATAATAATAATAATAGGTCTATTTTTATATGAGGATTTTTGAAAGATGATATTTTGGCTTGTGTTGAAACTTTGAGATTAGTTATAGAGTTATAATATCTTGAAGGATTTTGGTTTCTTTTAGAGGATTTTCTTCCAAGTCAAAGGCTTGAAGTTCCTTTAGGGGGCAGGCACTGGTTACCCAGTTCTAACCTGCCAAACTGGGTACTGGCCCATGTCTTGCCCATTCCTTTTCCTTCAGGGTGGATGAATCGATTCAAAAACTCAGACCAGCATTCTATATTGGTGTTTGGGCAATGCAAGTTTTGATGGGGCCAATCGAGCAGTTCAAGCTCAAATAATATTGACACAAATAATTGAACTCAACTGTGCTAGAGCTCAACTCAAAGTGGGGGGAAAATTTGTGTGCGTGCTCCCAAAAAAACTACTCTAATGAGGGTTTTTTTTTAGCAACAATGACTAGAAAAGCAATTGTACGATGCTTGAACAAAAAAAATTGTTAAATTTCAACTGAGCTATTAAAGTTATCTGTAAAAAGTAAGGAAAACACAGCACCAGAACCACATTTTTGGACATAAATGGAATGAGATGTGTCAAAAAAACAGTGAAAAAGAAAGTACACTCAGCTTAAACAGAGCTCAAGCATACTCAAACTCAGAGTAAGAGAGTAGGAGCCAATTTTGGTGGTAATCTGAGTTTCATACTGTCTTTTTTTTTCCCCTTAATGGCATTCATTCAACCAATCAGTGCTGTTAAGTGATATTGCTGAATGTATTGCAGCTACAAATAAAATATTTTCTAACCAGGTACATTTAATCCTGAGGCCCAAGAAAGAAAGAAAGAAAGAAAGGCCCCAAGAGGGTCAAAGAAGGGTCACTTTATGGATATCTCTATTGTTGCAGTTGCATATTGCACTCTTAGGAAAGGTTATTAGCATAGGCCAGGAATGGTGATAAACAGTTTTGGGAATAGGATGATGGTCAAAGGACTCGTAAATTATAATCTCCTTATAATCTCCTTTTTGTCAGTGCTGTTCTCTAAAGGTAAAACTCAGAAGCAACAAACCAACCTATGTTGCAAGAAAGAAACTCATAATGACTGAATCTGAACTGAAACAAAGCCACTCATAAATGACTGGGTTGTGAACTGAAAAAGCTTTCTTCTCTAGACTCGACTCGACCGCCAAAACTTTGTTGTCTTTAACTCTCACTTGGCTACCACCACCACCACCACGACGATCTACCAGTACCTGAACATGAGCACCAACCGCATCTTATTAAACTCCCTGCACTCAACACTCCCCATGGTTCCCCTATTGCTGGGTGCCAGATAGAAAGGTCATGGGGTTTGGTTTACTATTGCACATATCTCGCCACCAAACACCAGGACCATGTTTTTTTGGTAATAGAGTACGATATACTCATGTTCCCTTTGTGTTTTTACTCAAATGTTGTAGCCTCAAAAGTCATTCCACCTTGGAAAACCCTACCCACCCACTTACGTACTTACCTTGATAAAATAATCACTCCAAAGCAACAACACCTATTTGCATGCTTTGAATTACACAACCCTAACCCTTGAGAGCTTTTGACAAACCACCACCACCACCTACCACCACAACAACAACAAAACCTACATAGTATTCTATCCGAAAAGCTCTAGCATTATTAACCCTAATTTTATTGTTGTTGTGAAGTTGACATCATTCATAATGTTCTCATACAACATAAACTTAAATGACTAATGATATAGAACTCAATCGTACAATGAAAACTCGAAAGATTAAGTTGTTCACCTTTTGTGTGTTTGTTTGTAGTACAAGCATGTTAGAAAAGCATTCATTTTTCCATTTCTCAACTATATTCTAGTATGAAATTAGAGTTAGGTAATTTTTTCTTTTCTCGCTCCATTTGGTCCCCGTAGGAAAAGTTACAACATTAGGTTTCCATTATCTTCAAAAAAAAATTTGAAAAACCCCAACAAACTTTAAGACTCCAACACAAGGAGTTTGCATTTTCTTAGGGGTTTGGGAGAGGGATGGAGGGTTTGGAGCAATGTATTTTCTTTTATCAAATTTTCGCAAAGTGGTGACCCCAAAAAAAAAAAAAAAAAGACCAAGTGCGATTTGTACAAATTATTTTTTAATTTTAAAAAATGAAAAAAATCGCCTTTTATTGAGGAAAAATATTCACATTTCGCCATATTTAGACAATGAGTTCCTAGAGGTCGCCAGAATTATTCTTATTTATAATAAATTTAAAGTCTGACGTTTAGCCAAGTTTGTCTCATGCCTCCTCTTCCATTCCACCTACTTGACAAGATGGCAAAAAATAAAAACCCTAGTTTTGGAGCAGCTGTGGCGAAATCATCAACCTGCCATTGTTGCTGTTGTTGTTGGGTGAAGTGTGCAGTGCGCCACATTGCAATTGCATGTGCGACATGAATGGTACTGGAGCTTGCAGTGCGCACATGTCGCTGCTGCTGCTGCAGCTCGATCTCATCGACTGCACACGCATTGCACACACTTGAAACTATTTGGACTCAAAACAACATCAATCAATAATCTGAAATGAAACCCATCTGATCTTTTTTCTTTCTTTTGTTTTGGATTGCTTGAACTACTTAATTAAGAAGGGGGGGAAGTCCAAGGTTCGATTATCTTGGTGCAATAATTGATTATTGAGATCTCAATAATAATCACTGATCTGAAATCTTTCCATGTTTTAACATATCATTTGATTGTTTGTTAAATTGTCAATGATTCAAAACTCAGACTCTGGACTATTCAAAACTCACTCAAATTCAGAAGTAGAGTTTTGAATCATTGATGATTCAATAGCCTTCCCTTTGTCACCCTCATTAAAGTGCCTCAATTGTATTTCTCAAATGAATAAATTTATGAGATAAGTGGAAGAATCATTTGGGGCATGATTGTTCAAAGCGGTGTTAATATTATCAACATTATAAATCATAGATTATTTCAACAAGATAATCAAACCTTTGAATCTCTCTCATCTCCCCCCGTAATTTGGCTTTCAACGATTCAAAACTCAGCTCTAAGACTAAAGTTTTGAATCGTTGAGAATTCAAAGGTTGTCCCTTTCTCATCACCCTCTCATAATTTGATGATGATTGGTATTTCTTAACTGAACAATCATGAAATATATGAGTGGAGAAATTGTTTTGGTTGGGGGAGATGGGTGTTCAAAGCTTAGTACTCGATGATCACATTTTATCAACACTTTAAATTATTGATTATTTGAACAAGATAATCGAACTTTGGGGGGTGTTCAAAGCTTAGTACTCAATGATCACATTTCATCAACATTTTTAATATTGATTATTTTAACAAGATAATCGAACCTTGAGGGTGTTCAAAACTTTAGTACTCAATGATCCCATTATTGACATTTTAAAATATCAATTATTTGAACAAGATAATTGAACCTTGAGAATGTTCAAAGCTTAGTACTCAATGATCACATCCATGATCAATATTTTAAATTATCGGTTATTTGAACAAAATAATCAAACCTTGACAATGTTCAAAGCTTAGTACTCAACGATCACGTACATGATCAACATTTTAAATTATCGATTATTTGAACAAAATAATCAAACCTTGACAATGTTCAAAGCTTAGTATTCAAAGATCACATTATCAACATTTTAAAGTATTGATTATTTGAACAAGAAGATAATGAAACCTTGAGAATGTTCAAAAGCTTAGTACTCAACGATCACATTATCAACATTTTTAATTATCGAGTAATTTGAACAAGATAATTGAACCTTGAAGGTTGTTCAAAGCTTAGTACTCTATGATCACATTATCAACACTTTAAACTTTTGATTATTTGAACAACAATAATCTAATCTAATCTTGAATCTAATCTTGAGGGTGTTCAGCAAAGCTTAGTACTAAGACAATCACATCATCGACATTTTGCTATTTGAACAAGATAATCGAACCTTAAGGGTTGTTCAAAGCTTAAGTACTTTAGGATCACATTATGGACAATATTGACTATTAATTATTGATTGTCTGAACAAGATAATCAAACCTTGGAAACCGCGCCCCCTCCCACCCCTTAAATCCCATTTGGCTAGGACTTCATCTTTGGCTTTGGATTGCTTTTATTCACTGACATCGCTGTTGCAGTACAGATGCCACCCACAACCTTCGAGCTAATGTTTTAAGCATTGCTACTTCAAATCTGAAAAAACTTACGTAGAAGAAAGAGAGAGAAAGAGAGAGAGAGCTTCTTTGAGGAAGCTCAGCTTACTCTTGTTTTGGAGAAAGTTTTGGGGAAAAGGCCAAATGTAGTAAGCTGCTGGGGGAGACTAACTAAGGGAAGCAAGCAAGCTAGCTAGCTAGCTGGCTGCTGGATCAAGTGGTCTTAAGCTGAAGCTTTGCTAGGTCTAAAACACGGAGTATATTGGAAGGGATGAGGGTGGGCGTCGTCAGTCATGCATGGAGTGCAGTTGGCTTGCTTTCTGCAATATTGTTTTATTCAAGGGGTTGTTATACGATTTAGGAAGGAAGATTAGAGTGGTAGGAATATGATGATGATGATGATGAGTTTTGATTTTTTTTCTTTCACCATATTCACGTGGGGTTATAAGCAGGAGCTCATGTAGTTAGTACAAAACAGCATGAGCTTCTAGCAAGCTTCAAGGATCAGGAAAGAAGTATTTGGGACATTGGGTATTGCAGGCAAGAACACACACACACACACAAACACACCAGTTTCAGCTTGATATTCGACACTGAGTGCAGGAGCCAAGTTCACAAATCTGATCTCTACAGGAGGTAGCTGGCTGCTGGAGCTGGAAGAACGGGATCTGTCGTCATGTTTTGACGACGGTGGTTCTGTTGCAACAT